>JAJUPC010000022.1:0-1200000 GCA_023614405.1 Avena insularis
AACCACATGGATCCACCAGAGTCATTGCAGATGTGTTCTTTTCCTAAACCACCACTAGAGTCATTGCATGTATATTCCTTTCATAAACCACATGGATCCACCAGAGTCATTGCATGTGTGTTCTTTTCCTAAACCACCACTAGAGTCATTGCATGTGTGTTCTTTGCCTAAACCACCACTAGAGTCATTGCATCTGTGTTCCTTTCTAAACCACATTGATCCACCAGAGTCATTGTATGTTTGTTCTTTTCCTAAACCACCACCAGAGTCATTGCATGTCTGTTCTTTTCCTAAACCATCACTAGAGTCATTGAATTTGTGTTCCTTTCATAAACCACATGGATCCACCAAAGTCATTGCATGTGCCTTCTTTTCCTAAACCACATGGATCCACCAGAGTCATTGCATGTGTGTTCTTTTCCTAAACCACCACCAGAGTCATTGCATTTGGGTTCCTTTCATAAACCACATGGATCCACCAGAGTCATTGCATGTGTATTCCTTTCCTAAACCACATGGATCCCCAAGAGTCATTGCATGTGTGTTCCTTTCATAAACCACATTGATCCACCAAAGTAATTGCATGTCTGTTCTTTTCTAAACCACCAGAGTCATTGCATGTGTGTTCTTTTCCTAACCACCACTAGAGTCATTGCATGTGTGTTCTTTTCCTAAACCACCACTGAGTCATTGCATGTGTGTTATTTTCTAAACCACATGGATCCACTAGAGTCATTGCATGTGTGTTATTTTACTAAACCACCACTAGGGTCATTGCATGGGTTCCTTTCCTAAACCACATGGATCCACGGTCATTGCATGTGTGTTATTTTCCTAAACCACCACCAGAGTCATTGCATGTCTCTTCTCTTCCTAAACCACATGGATCCACCAAAGTCATTGCATGTGTGTTCTTTTCCTAAACCACCACTAGAGTCATTGCATGTATATTCCTTTCATAAACCACATGGATCCACCAGAGTCATTGCATGTGTGTTCTTTCCCTAAACCACCACCAGAGTCATTGCATGTGTGTTCTTTGCCTAAACCACCACTAGAGTCATTACATCTGTTCCTTTCTAAACCACATTGATCCTCCAGAGTCATTGCATGTTTGTTCTTTTCCTAAACCACCACCAGAGTCATTGCATTTTGTTCTTTTCCTAAACCACCACCAGAGTCATTGAATTTGTGTTCCTTTCATAAACCACATGGATCCACCAAAGTCATTGCATGTGCCTTCTTTTCCTAAACCACATGGATCCACCAGAGTCATTCCATGTGTGTTCTTTTCCTAAACCACCACCAGAGTCATTGCATTTGTGTTCTTTTCTTAAACAACCACCAGAGTCATTGCATGTGTGTTCCTTTCATAAACCACATGGATCCACCAGAGTCATTGCATGTGTCTTCTTTTCCTATACCACATGGATCCACCAGAGTCATTACATGTGTGTTCTTTTCCTAAACCACCACTAGAGTCATTGCATGTGTGTTCCTTTCATAGAACACATGGATCCACCAGAGTCATTGCATGTGTGTTCCTTTCCTAAACCACATGGATCCATCTGGGTCATTTCATGTGTTTTCCTTTCCTAAACCACATTGATCCACCTGAGTCATTGCATGTGTGTTCTTTTCCTAAGCCACCACCAGAGTCATTGAATGTGTGTTCCTTTTATAAACCACATGGATCCACCAGAGTTTGTGCATATGGGTTCCTTTCCTAAACCACATGGATCCACCAGAGTCATTGCATGTGTGTTCTTTTCCTAAACCACCACTAGAGTCATTGCATGTGTGTTCTTTTCCTATACCACCCTAGAGTCATTGCATGTGTGTTCCTTTCTTAAACCACATGTGTCCAACAGAGTCATTGCATGTGTGTTCCTTTCCTAAACCACATGGATCCATCAGAGTCATTTCATGTGTGTTCCTTTCCTAAACCACATTGATCCACCAGAGTCATTGCATGTGTGTTCTTTTCCTAAGCCACCACCAGAGTCATCGCATGTGTGTTTCTTTCATAAACCACATGGATCCACCGGAGTCAGTGCATGTGGGTTCCTTTCCTAAACCACATGGATCCATCGGAGTCAGTGCATGTGGGTTCCTTTCCTAAACCACATGGATCCACCGGTCATTGCATGTGTGTTATTTTCCGAAACCACCACCAGAGTCATTGCATGTCTCTTCTCTTCCTAAACCACATGGATCCACCAGAGTCATTGCATGTGTGTTCTTTTCCTAAACCACCACTAGAGTCATTGCATGTATATTCCTTTCATAAACCACATGGATCCACCAGAGTCATTGCATGTGTGTTCTTTTCCTAAACCACCACTAGAGTCATTGCATGTGTGTTCTTTGCCTAAACCACCACTAGAGTCATTGCATCTGTGTTCCTTTCTAAACCACATTGATCCACCAGAGTCATTGTATGTTTGTTCTTTTCCTAAACCACCACCAGAGTCATTGCATGTCTGTTCTTTTCCTAAACCATCACTAGAGTCATTGAATTTGTGTTCCTTTCATAAACCACATGGATCCACCAAAGTCATTGCATGTGCCTTCTTTTCCTAAACCACATGGATCCACCAGAGTCATTGCATGTGTGTTCTTTTCCTAAACCACCACCAGAGTCATTGCATTTGTGTTCCTTTCATAAACCACATGGATCCACCAGAGTCATTGCATGTGTATTCCTTTCCTAAACCACATGGATCCCCAAGAGTCATTGCATGTGTGTTCCTTTCATAAACCACATTGATCCACCAAAGTAATTGCATGTCTGTTCTTTTCTAAACCACCAGAGTCATTGCATGTGTGTTCTTTTCCTAACCACCACTAGAGTCATTGCATGTGTGTTCTTTTCCTAAACCACCACTGGAGTCATTGCATGTGTGTTATTTTTCTAAACCACATGGATCCACTAGAGTCATTGCATGTGTGTTATTTTACTAAACCACCACTAGGGTCATTGCATGTGGGTTCCTTTCCTAAACCACATGGATCCACCGGTCATTGCATGTGTGTTATTTTCCTAAACCACCACCAGAGTCATTGCATGTCTCTTCTCTTCCTAAACCACATGGATCCACCAAAGTCATTGCATGTGTGTTCTTTTCCTAAACCACCACTAGAGTCATTGCATGTATATTCCTTTCATAAACCACATGGATCCACCAGAGTCATTGCATGTGTGTTCTTTCCCTAAACCACCACCAGAGTCATTGCATGTGTGTTCTTTGCCTAAACCACCACTAGAGTCATTACATCTGTGTTCCTTTCTAAACCACATTGATCCTCCAGAGTCATTGCATGTTTGTTCTTTTCCTAAACCACCACCAGAGTCATTGCATTTTGTTCTTTTCCTAAACCACCACCAGAGTCATTGAATTTGTGTTCCTTTCATAAACCACATGGATCCACCAAAGTCATTGCATGTGCCTTCTTTTCCTAAACCACATGGATCCACCAGAGTCATTCCATGTGTGTTCTTTTCCTAAACCACCACCAGAGTCATTGCATTTGTGTTCTTTTCTTAAACAACCACCAGAGTCATTGCATGTGTGTTCCTTTCATAAACCACATGGATCCACCAGAGTCATTGCATGTGTCTTCTTTTCCTATACCACATGGATCCACCAGAGTCATTACATGTGTGTTCTTTTCCTAAACCACCACTAGAGTCATTGCATGTGTGTTCCTTTCATAGAACACATGGATCCACCAGAGTCATTGCATGTGTGTTCCTTTCCTAAACCACATGGATCCATCTGGGTCATTTCATGTGTTTTCCTTTCCTAAACCACATTGATCCACCTGAGTCATTGCATGTGTGTTCTTTTCCTAAGCCACCACCAGAGTCATTGAATGTGTGTTCCTTTTATAAACCACATGGATCCACCAGAGTTTGTGCATATGGGTTCCTTTCCTAAACCACATGGATCCACCAGAGTCATTGCATGTGTGTTCTTTTCCTAAACCACCACTAGAGTCATTGCATGTGTGTTCTTCGCCTAAACCACCACTAGAGTCATTGCATCTTTGTTCCTTTCTAAACCACATTGATCCACCAGAGTCATTGTATGTTTGTTCTTTTCCTAAACCACCACCAGACTCATTGAATGTCTGTTCTTTTCCTAAACCACCACCAGAGTCATTGAATTTGTGTTCCTTTCATAAACCACATGGATCCACCAAAGTCATTGCATGTGCCTTATTTTCCTAAACCACATGGATCCACCAGAGTCATTGCATGTGTGTTCTTTTCCTAAACCACCAGAGTCATTGCATTTGTGTTCCTTTCATAAAACACATGGATCCACCAGAGTCATTGCATGTGTGTTCCTTCCTAAACCACATGGATCCATCTGGGTCATTTCATGTGTGTTCCTTTCCTAAACCACATTGATCCACCCGAGTCATTGCATGTGTGTTCCTTTCATAAACCACATGGATCCACCAGAGTCATTGCATGTGTGCTCCTTTCCTAAACCACATGGATCCATCGGAGTCATTTAATGTATGTTCCTTCACTAAACCACATTGATCCACTAGAGTCATTGCATGTGTGTTCTTTTCCTAATCTACCACCAGAGTCATTGCATGTGTGTTCTTTTCCTAAACCACGTTGATCCACCAAAGTCATTGCATGTGTGTTATTTTCCTAAACCACCACCAATGTCACTTCATGTGTATTCCTTTCATAAACCACATGGATCCACCAGAGTCATTGCATGTTTCTTCTTTTCCTAAACCACATGATCCACCAAAGTCATTGCATGTGCGTTCTTTTCCTATACCACCCTAGAGTCATTGCATGTGTGTTCCTTTCTTAAACCACATGTGTCCAGCAGAGTCATTGCATATGTGTTCCTTTCCTAAACCACATGGATCCATCAGAGTCATTTCATGTGTTCCTTTACTAAACCACATTGATCCACCAGAGTCATTGCATGTGTGTTCTTTTCCTAAGCCACCACCAGAGTCATCGCATGTGTGTTTCTTTCATAAACCACATGGATCCACCGGAGTCAGTGCATGTGGGGTTCCTTTCCTAAACCACATGGATCCACCGGTCATTGCATGTGTGTTATTTTCCTAAACCACCACCAGAGTCATTGCATGTCTCTTCTCTTCCTAAACCACATGGATCCACCAGAGTCATTGCAGATGTGTTCTTTTCCTAAACCACCACTAGAGTCATTGCATGTATATTCCTTTCATAAACCACATGGATCCACCAGAGTCATTGCATGTGTGTTCTTTGCCTAAACCACCACTAGAGTCATTGCATCTGTGTTCCTTTCTAAACCACATTGATCCCCAGAGTCATTGTATGTTTGTTTTTTTCCTAAACCACCACCAGAGTCATTGCATGTCTGTTCTTTTCCTAAACCATCACCAGAGTCATTGAATTTGTGTTCCTTTCATAAACCACATGGATCCACCAAAGTCATTGCATGTGCCTTCTTTTCCTAAACCACATGGATCCACCAGAGTCATTGCATGTGCGTTCTTTTCCTAAACCACCACCAGAGTCATTGCATTTGTGTTCCTTTCATAAATCACATGGATCCACCAGAGTCATTGCATGTGTGTTCCTTCCTAAACCACATGGATCCATCTGGGTCATTTCATGTGTGTTCATTTCCTAAACCACATTGATCCACCCGAGTCATTGCATGTGCGTTCCTTTCATAAACCACATGGATCCACTAGAGTCATTGCATGTGTGCTCCTTTCCTAAACCACATGGATCCATCGGAGTCATTTAATGTATGTTCCTTCACTAAACCACATTGATCCACAGTCATTGCATGTGTGTTCTTTTCCTAATCTACCACCAGTCATTGCATGTGTGTTCTTTTCCTAAACCACATTGATCCACCAAAGTCATTTCATGTGTGTTATTTTCCTAAACCACCACCAATGTCACTTCATGTGTATTCCTTTCATAAACCACATGGATCCACCAGAGTCATTGCATGTGTCTTCTTTTCCTAAACCACATGATCCACCAAAGTCATTGCATGTGTGTTCTTTTCCTATACCACCCTAGAGTCATTGCATGTGTGTTCCTTTCTTAAACCACATGTGTCCAGCAGAGTCATTGCATGTGTGTTCCTTTCCCAAACCACATGGATCCATCAGAGTCATTTCATGTGTGTTCCTTTCCTAAACCACAAGGATCCACCGGTCATTGCATGTGTGTTTTTTCCTAAACCACCACCAGAGTCATTGCATGTCTCTTCTCTTCCTAAACCACATGGATCCACCAGAGTCATTGCAGATGTGTTCTTTTCCTAAACCACCACTAGAGTCATTGCATGTATATTCCTTTCATAAACCACATGGATCCACCAGAGACATTGCATGTGTGTTCTTTTCCTAAACCACCACTAGAGTCATTGCATGTGTGTTCTTTGCCTAAACCACCACTAGAGTCATTGCATATGTGTTCCTTTCTAAACCACATTGATCCACCAGAGTCATTGTATGTTTGTTCTTTTCCTAAACCACCACCAGAGTCATTGCATGTCTGTTCTTTTCCTAAACCATCACTAGAGTCATTGAATTTGTGTTCCTTTCATAAACCACATGGATCCACCAAAGTCATTGCATGTGCCTTCTTTTCCTAAACCACATGGATCCACCAGAGTCATTGCATGTGTGTTCTTTTCCTAAACCACCACTAGAGTCATTGCATTTGTGTTCCTTTCATAAACCACATGGATCCACCAGAGTCATTGCATGTGTATTCCTTTCCTAAACCACATGGATCCCCAAGAGTCATTGCATGTGTGTTCCTTTCATAAACCACATTGATCCACCAAAGTAATTGCATGTCTGTTCTTTTCTAAACCACCAGAGTCATTGCATGTGTGTTCTTTTCCTAACCACCACTAGAGTCATTGCATGTGTGTTCTTTTCCTAAACCACCACTGGAGTCATTGCATGTGTATTATTTTTCTAAACCACATGGATCCACTAGAGTCATTGCATGTGTGTTATTTTCCTAAACCACCACTAGGGTCATTGCATGTGTGTTACTTTCATAAACCACATGGCTCCACCAGAGCCATTGCATGTGTGATCCTTTCATAAACACAAATGGATCCCCAAGAGTCATTGCATGTGTGTTCCTTTCATAAACCACATTGATCCACCAAAGTAATTGCATGTCTGTTCTTTTCTAAACCACCAGAGTCATTGCATGTGTGTTCTTTTCCTAAACACCACTAGAGTCATTGCATGTGTGTGCTTTTCCTAAACCACCACTGGAGTCATTGCATGTGTGTTATTTTTCTAAACCACATGGATCCACTAGAGTCATTGCATGTGTGTTATTTTACTAAACCACCACTAGGGTCATTGCATGTGGGTTCCTTTCCTAAACCACATGGATCCACCGGTCATTGCATGTGTGTTATTTTCCTAAACCACCACCAGAGTCATTGCATGTCTCTTCTCTTCCTAAACCACATGGATCCACCAAAGTCATTGCATGTGTGTTCTTTTCCTAAACCACCACTAGAGTCATTGCATGTATATTCCTTTCATAAACCACATGGATCCACCAGAGTCATTGCATGTGTGTTCTTTCCCTAAACCACCACCAGAGTCATTGCATTTGTGTTCTTTTCTTAAACAACCACCAGAGTCATTGCATGTGTGTTCCTTTCATAAACCACATGGATCCACCAGAGTCATTGCATGTGTCTTCTTTTCCTATACCACATGGATCCACCAGAGTCATTACATGTGTGTTCTTTTCCTAAACCACCACTAGAGTCATTGCATGTGTGTTCTTCTCATAAACAACATGGATCCAGAGTCATTGCATGTGTTCTTTCCTAAACCACATGGATCCATCTGGTCATTTCATGTGTTCCTTTCATAAACCACATTGATCCACCAGAGTCATTGCATGTGTGTTCTTTTCCTAAGCCACCACCAGAGTCATTGAATGTGTGTTCCTTTTATAAACCACATGGATCCACCAGAGTTTGTGCATATGGGTTCCTTTCCTAAACCACATGGATCCACCAGAGTCATTGCATGTGTGTTCTTTTCCTAAACCACCACTAGAGTCATTGCATGTGTGTTCTTCGCCTAAACCACCACTAGAGTCATTGCATCTTTGTTCCTTTCTAAACCACATTGATCCACCAGAGTCATTGTATGTTTGTTCTTTTCCTAAACCACCACCAGACTCATTGAATGTCTGTTCTTTTCCTAAACCACCACCAGAGTCATTGAATTTGTGTTCCTTTCATAAACCACATGGATCCACCAAAGTCATTGCATGTGCCTTATTTTCCTAAACCACATGGATCCACCAGAGTCATTGCATGTGTGTTCTTTTCCTAAACCACCAGAGTCATTGCATTTGTGTTCCTTTCATAAAACACATGGATCCACCAGAGTCATTGCATGTGTGTTCCTTCCTAAACCACATGGATCCATCTGGGTCATTTCATGTGTGTTCCTTTCCTAAACCACATTGATCCACCCGAGTCATTGCATGTGTGTTCCTTTCATAAACCACATGGATCCACCAGAGTCATTGCATGTGTGCTCCTTTCCTAAACCACATGGATCCATCGGAGTCATTTAATGTATGTTCCTTCACTAAACCACATTGATCCACTAGAGTCATTGCATGTGTGTTCTTTTCCTAATCTACCACCAGAGTCATTGCATGTGTGTTCTTTTCCTAAACCACGTTGATCCACCAAAGTCATTGCATGTGTGTTATTTTCCTAAACCACCACCAATGTCACTTCATGTGTATTCCTTTCATAAACCACATGGATCCACCAGAGTCATTGCATGTTTCTTCTTTTCCTAAACCACATGATCCACCAAAGTCATTGCATGTGCGTTCTTTTCCTATACCACCCTAGAGTCATTGCATGTGTGTTCCTTTCTTAAACCACATGTGTCCAGCAGAGTCATTGCATATGTGTTCCTTTCCTAAACCACATGGATCCATCAGAGTCATTTCATGTGTGTTCCTTTCCTAAACCACATTGATCCACCAGAGTCATTGCATGTGTGTTCTTTTCCTAAGCCACCACCAGAGTCATCGCATGTGTGTTTCTTTCATAAACCACATGGATCCACCGGAGTCAGTGCATGTGGGGTTCCTTTCCTAAACCACATGGATCCACCGGTCATTGCATGTGTGTTATTTTCCTAAACCACCACCAGAGTCATTGCATGTCTCTTCTCTTCCTAAACCACATGGATCCACCAGAGTCATTGCAGATGTGTTCTTTTCCTAAACCACCACTAGAGTCATTGCATGTATATTCCTTTCATAAACCACATGGATCCACCAGAGTCATTGCATGTGTGTTCTTTGCCTAAACCACCACTAGAGTCATTGCATCTGTGTTCCTTTCTAAACCACATTGATCCCCAGAGTCATTGTATGTTTGTTTTTTTCCTAAACCACCACCAGAGTCATTGCATGTCTGTTCTTTTCCTAAACCATCACCAGAGTCATTGAATTTGTGTTCCTTTCATAAACCACATGGATCCACCAAAGTCATTGCATGTGCCTTCTTTTCCTAAACCACATGGATCCACCAGAGTCATTGCATGTGCGTTCTTTTCCTAAACCACCACCAGAGTCATTGCATTTGTGTTCCTTTCATAAATCACATGGATCCACCAGAGTCATTGCATGTGTGTTCCTTCCTAAACCACATGGATCCATCTGGGTCATTTCATGTGTGTTCATTTCCTAAACCACATTGATCCACCCGAGTCATTGCATGTGCGTTCCTTTCATAAACCACATGGATCCACTAGAGTCATTGCATGTGTGCTCCTTTCCTAAACCACATGGATCCATCGGAGTCATTTAATGTATGTTCCTTCACTAAACCACATTGATCCACCAGAGTCATTGCATGTGTGTTCTTTTCCTAATCTACCACCAGAGTCATTGCATGTGTGTTCTTTTCCTAAACCACATTGATCCACCAAAGTCATTTCATGTGTGTTATTTTCCTAAACCACCACCAATGTCACTTCATGTGTATTCCTTTCATAAACCACATGGATCCACCAGAGTCATTGCATGTGTCTTCTTTTCCTAAACCACATGATCCACCAAAGTCATTGCATGTGTGTTCTTTTCCTATACCACCCTAGAGTCATTGCATGTGTGTTCCTTTCTTAAACCACATGTGTCCAGCAGAGTCATTGCATGTGTGTTCCTTTCCCAAACCACATGGATCCATCAGAGTCATTTCATGTGTGTTCCTTTCCTAAACCACAAGGATCCACCGGTCATTGCATGTGTGTTATTTTCCTAAACCACCACCAGAGTCATTGCATGTCTCTTCTCTTCCTAAACCACATGGATCCACCAGAGTCATTGCAGATGTGTTCTTTTCCTAAACCACCACTAGAGTCATTGCATGTATATTCCTTTCATAAACCACATGGATCCACCAGAGCCATTGCATGTGTGTTCTTTTCCTAAACCACCACTAGAGTCATTGCATGTGTGTTCTTTGCCTAAACCACCACTAGAGTCATTGCATATGTGTTCCTTTCTAAACCACATTGATCCACCAGAGTCATTGTATGTTTGTTCTTTTCCTAAACCACCACCAGAGTCATTGCATGTCTGTTCTTTTCCTAAACCATCACTAGAGTCATTGAATTTGTGTTCCTTTCATAAACCACATGGATCCACCAAAGTCATTGCATGTGCCTTCTTTTCCTAAACCACATGGATCCACCAGAGTCATTGCATGTGTGTTCTTTTCCTAAACCACCACTAGAGTCATTGCATTTGTGTTCCTTTCATAAACCACATGGATCCACCAGAGTCATTGCATGTGTATTCCTTTCCTAAACCACATGGATCCCCAAGAGTCATTGCATGTGTGTTCCTTTCATAAACCACATTGATCCACCAAAGTAATTGCATGTCTGTTCTTTTCTAAACCACCAGAGTCATTGCATGTGTGTTCTTTTCCTAACCACCACTAGAGTCATTGCATGTGTGTTCTTTTCCTAAACCACCACTGGAGTCATTGCATGTGTATTATTTTTCTAAACCACATGGATCCACTAGAGTCATTGCATGTGTGTTATTTTCCTAAACCACCACTAGGGTCATTGCATGTGTGTTACTTTCATAAACCACATGGCTCCACCAGAGCCATTGCATGTGTGATCCTTTCATAAACACAAATGGATCCACAAGAGTCATTGCATGTGTGTTCCTTTCCTATGCCACATTGATACTCCAGAGTCATTGCATGTTTGTTCTTTTCCTAAACAACCACCAGAGTTATTGCATGTGTTCTTTTCCTAAACAACCACCAGAGTTATTGCATGTGTATTATTTACCTAAACCACCACCAGAGTCATTGCATGTGTGTTATTTTCCTTAACCACCACTAGATTCATTGCATGTGTCCCTTTCCTAAACCACCACTAGAGTAATTGCATGTGTCTTCCATTCCTAAACCAGATTGATCCACCAGAGTCATTGCAAGTGTGTTCTTTTACTAAACCACCACCAGAGTCATTGTATGTGTGTTCCTTTCATAAACCACATGGATCCACAAAAGTCATTGCATGTGTGTTCCTTTCCTAAAGCACATGGATCCACCAGAGTGATTGCATGTGTGTTCCTTTCATAAACCACATGGATCCTCTAGAGTCATTGCATGTGTGTTCTTTTCTTAAACCACCACCAGAGTCATTGCATGTGTGTTCTTTTCCTAAACCACATTGATCCACCAAAGTCATTGCATGTGTGTTATTTTCCTAAACCACCACCAATGTCACTTCATGTGTATTCCTTTCATAAACCACATGGATCCACCAGAGTCATTGCATGTGTCTTCTTTTCCTAAACCACATGATCCACCAAAGTCATTGCATGTGTGTTCTTTTCCTATACCACCACTAGAGTCATTGCATGTGTGTTCCTTTCTTAAACCACATGTGTCTAGCAGAGTCATTGCATGTGTGTTCCTTTCCTAAACCACTTGGATCTATCAGAGTCATTTCATGTGTGTTCCTTTCCTAAACCACATTGATCCACCGGAGTCATTGCATGTGTGTTCTTTTCCTAAGCCACCACCAGAGTCATCGCATGTGTGTTTCTTTCATAAACCACATGGATCCACCGGAGTCAGTGCATGTGGGTTCCTTTCCTAAACCACATGGATCCACCAGTCATTGCATGTGTGTTATTTTCCTAAACCACCACCAGAGTCATTGCATGTCTCTTCTCTTCCTAAACCACATGGATCCACCAGAGTCATTGCATGTGTGTTCTTTTCCTAAACCACCACCAGAGTCATTGCATGTATATTCCTTTCATAAACCACACGGATCCACCAGAGTCATTGCATGTGTGTTCTTTTCCTAAACCACCACTAGAGTCATTGCATGTGTGTTCTTTGCCTAAACCAGCACTAGAGTCATTACATCTGTGTTCCTTTCTAAACCACATTGATCCACCAGAGTCATTGTATGTTTGTTCTTTTCCTAAACCACCACCAGAGTCATTGCATGTCTGTTCTTTTCCTAAACCACCACCAGAGTCATTGAATTTGTGTTCCTTTCATAAACCACATGGATCCACCAAAGTCATTGCACGTGCCTTCTTTTCCTAAACCACATGGATCCACCAGAGTCATTGCATGTGTGTTCTTTTCCTAAACCACCACCAGAGTGTGGCGCCCCGCCAAAACCACTACTAGAAAATCGCGTTGTTTTCGTGCATTGCATCATCATGACCGCATGCTCATGTCATCATGCCACATTGCATTTGAGCATCGTCATGTCATCTTGCATTTGTTTGCATAAAACTATTTTCGAAAAGCCTGTTTTTATTTTTGAAACGCCTCTTCTTTATTTTAAATCAAAACCCGGGTCTCCGGAATATTTTGCTTTGTCTACCAACGGTTTTCAAAAGCCCCATTTTAAATATTAAAATATTTATTTTATTTTTAGGGGCACCGTCTGGCCGATCCGACCACCGGCCACCCCAGATAAAACCGGACTACCTAAACCCTTTTCCTACCCCAACCTAGTCTACCCACCCTTCCTCCACCTCATCCCACCCAATCGGTGCTCGCCACCTCAGCTATCCTCCCTCCATCCACCCAACCACCACCTGCCACCTCCCCCACCCCACTGCCCCTGCCGCCGCCAGAACCAACCGCCCACTTGCCCTCATCCCGACCCGGCCCCACCTGCAGACTTCTCCCGCCCAACCACCTGGTCGCCTCCACCCAATTCCCAGATCCCACCACCCGACAACCCCGGGTCCCGCTCTGGCCCCACCCCACTCCCTCGGTCCTATCGCCCCCACATCGCGACCCTCTCCTCTCGCCTCGCCTCCTCTCTCTCAGATCCCGCCGCCTCAGCTCCGCCTCGCCAGCGTTCCGCTCTCGCTGTTCCTCAGGCTCACTGCACAGCCTCCGCCCCTCCCCTCACCGGCTTCGGCCCCCGCCACCGAGCCTCGTCGCCCGCCAGCGCCCTCCCGCCGCCTTTCTCCAGCGCCGCCTAGAGGCAGCGACCCTCCTCCCCGCCTCCGGCAGCAGGTCTCGTGGCCACACGTCGTCGACCCTAGCCGCTGCCGCGTCCCCTCCTCCGACCATCGGGCCAGCGGCCTCCGCTCTGCCAGCCTTCCTCTGTGTCGTTTCCCCAGCATGGCTAGCTGCAGGCGACCATGCTAGTGCTCCGCGTCCGCCCCTGCGTTCCCTCCGTCCAGCCACCGATGCACCTCGTGAGCCCGTCGGCCGCAGCTTCCGCCGTCACCGGCGCCTCTGCGACCCAAGAAGCTTCGCCGCTTGCGTGCTTGCTGCGAGCCTTGCCCCTGCGTCGCCTCTGTCCAGCACCGCGCGCCCAGATCGGCCCGTCGATGCAACCAAAGTGCCTGAACTGCTATTGGGTAATTGTTGTTGCTATTGCAGGGTTGGCTATTTATCTAGCTTTTGGAGCCTGACGATGTATCTGATCGGTTCTTATCCAGTGTACTACTGCTCAGGTCCTCCACGAAGAAGATCTGATTTAGTTAAAGCCTAGTCCAGATAAAACCAAGGCGACACTAGACGATGGTATGGCACCGATAAGATCTACCACTCGGACGAGACACGAACACGGAGAAGCCCCGAACACCAAGATCGCCCACACGGAGACCGATCCATCAGAACGCCAAGTGCTCCTTCCTGGAGTCTGAAGTTTCAGAGGCCGATCTCGTTGACCCCCGAAGACCGATCCTGGCGTCCGAGACCCCGAGACCGAACCCGAACCATAGCACGCCAAGACCGCCGAGACCCCGATGTGTGACCTCTTTTCCCGAGACCCCTATATTTTTGTAATATATATAATATACCTGTTGCATATTAAATTGTCATGCTTGCACACATATAATGTCGTTTGGGGGCACTATGCCGGTTCACCTCATAAATAAATATGGAGACCATATGCGGGCTATTCTAGTCTTAGTTTGTCTCCATTTAAATTTGCGTAGAAAACCGGTGCTATCTTTTGCCTTGTTAATACAACATTTAGAATTGTGGGGTATCTAAACAACATGAACCTTCTAAATAAATGTCGGGACCCCGGTTCCGTTAATATGGCCTAAATGCATCGCACCTTTGCCATGTCATACATCATACATGCATCATGCTCGATCTTCTGCCGTAGTATTAAATAGTGCATTCGGTGTTTTCTTCTAGTGCTTTGCTTCTTCACGGATTAGGCCGATGAGTTGATGTGAGTGTCGACCCGATCTTCGATGAACCTTCGGCAATATTTTCCAGGCGAGCATCTCCCCCTTTCTACCTATCTTACTTTTATAGTCTTTATTCCCCCCTGTTGATCGATTGCTATCTGTGTTGCGATGCTCTAGTTTTCGTACCCGTGATATCCCTTGCAACCTTATATTGCCTTGGACACACCCTATTACCTGTTGATTGGTAGATAGTTGGACTTGCGCGTCGTAGTCACTTGCTCAAGTGCTGTTGCGTGTCGTCAAGTACCACAGTTGTAGGAGTTTTGCCGCATGTTTAATGTTGGAGATGATCAAGACTTTAATTATTGTTTAATAACTAAAATTGAAAGTAGGTAAATGCAGAGGCACCGGTGGGTAATAGACAATATTTGGATTTTAACCGCTCACTGGTGTCCCGTAGGACCCCGAGTTCTTGACACCTGTTAGAGATCGGCGCTAACCACAAGTGGGGTGTGGGCACCCCATCGATTTAGTACCTGATTTCAAAGTATTGCCATACAAAGTAGTTTGGAGCTTTATTACTATCTTGTACTTATGCCATGCTTTATGCTTTATTTAAGATTGTGCGTGGAGCACCAGACTTTAGGATGGCGGAGTGTTTTCGCAGATCGACAAGCCCAGTCACACTTTCGGGTTCCCGATGGTTACTGACCGACGCAAACCCCAGGCCTGTTCAGAGCCGGCCAACTTCGCGGGTAGCTTAGTGGGGTGGCCCCATGTACTTGCTTTGGTCCAGGAAGCGTCATGACTTAGGCCCGCCGACATACCGATGGGTGTATGTTAGCGATCCGCAAAAGGGTCGAAGTGCGTGTGGATACTTTGGTGGACCCCTGCAGGGTTAAATCTTTTCGAAAAGCCGTGTCCACGGTTATGGACGACTTGGAGCACAGTTCTCGATCATATACAACTATAACTAAAGTTTACTGTTATAATTTGACTTGTATCCGATATGACTAGTAATCAGCTTCACTGCAACGGAATGGCTAAATAAAAGTACCAACAACTGCTGGGTTTGGGATATCTCATGCTTATTGTATCTGACTAGTAAGTGTTGCAACTACAACGGAATGGTTAACTAAAACTGCCCACTGCTTACTATATCAGGATGACTATCTATACCTGACTAGTAATTGCTGCAACGATAACTGAATAAATAAAACTGCCAACTGTGTGAGTTCCTCGGTGGACTTCCTCTTTTGGTCTCGAGGGGGAAATACCAGGATGGGTATGTTTGGTGGTAGCATCAGGTTGGTTCCGAATAGGTCTTTCTTATCCCTCTCTGATAGCCGACAGTTATATCGAGTCTCTATAGGTTGTTTAGTGCATGTTGCACCGCTGATCCACCATACCTATGTAGGCAAGGACCGCCGAATTCTAGCCTCGCCATGTACTGGCCTCAGTACTGACCGCTCTCTCTTTTTTCCTTTGCCCTTTGTCAGCACCCCTTTTGTTTAAGCAGGTTTTGAGATCGACGTCGTTAGCAGGGTTACCCTTCCGGCTTGGCCTGGGCAGGGTTTGGACGCCATTGGTTATTCTTCCGGGCTCTTAGCTCAATTTGCATCTTGTCCGTACTCGGACGCTGTATCGTTTTCAAGGTGATTTGGATCTTTGTATGTTATATTTGTATTCTTGACTCATGGAGTCGTTGTTGTATATATCTGTTTTGTGGGTTCCATCGAGGACTATTGTGTAATGATATTACTTCGTTTTCCACCCGCACGCAAGTGCCTGGTGGGCACCTTTGAATCGTTTCTATGCGGGTTTGGCGGGGAGCGCTGAAACTTGCATAGGGCCGATTCGGAGGGTGTTACACAGAGTCATTGCATTTGTGTTCCTTTCATTAACCACATGGATCCACCAGAGTTATTGCATGTGTATTCCTTTCCTAAACCACATGGATCCCCAAGAGTCATTGCATGTGTGTTCCTTTCATAAACCACATTTATCCACCAAAGTAATTGCATGTCTGTTCTTTTCTAAACCACCAGAGTCATTGCATGTGTCTTCTTTTCCTAACCACCACTAGAGTCATTGCATGTGTGTTCTTTTCCTAAACCACCACTAGACTCATTGCATGTGTGTTCTTTGCCTAAACCACCACTAGAGTCATTGCATCTGTGTTCCTTTCTAAACCACATTGATCCACCAGAGTCATTGTATGTTTGTTCTTTTCCTAAACAACCACCAGAGTCATTGCATGTCTGTTATTTTCCTAAACCACCACCAGAGTCATTGAATTTGTGTTCCTTTCATAAACCACATGGATCCACCAAAGTCATTGCATGTGCCTTCCTTTCCTAAACCACATCGATCCACCAGAGTCATTGCATGTGTGTTCTTTTCCTAAACCACCACCAGAGTCATTGCATTTGTGTTCCTTTCATAAACCACATGGATCCACCAGAGTCATTGCATGTGTATTCCTTTCCTAAACCACATGGATCCCCAAGAGTCATTGCATGTGTGTTCCTTTCATAAACCACATTGATCCACCAAAGTAATTGCATGTCTGTTCTTTTCTAAACCACCAGAGTCATTGCATGTGTGTTCTTTTCCTAACTACCACTAGAGTCATTGCATGTGTGTTCTTTTCCTAAACCACCACCGGAGTCATTGCATGTGTGTTATTTTTCTAAACCACATGGATCCACTAGAGTCATTGCATGTGTGTTATTTTCCTAAACCACCACTAGAGTCATTGCATGTGTGTTACTTTCATAAACCACATGGCTCCACCAGAGTCATTGCATGTGTGATCCTTTCATAAACACAAATGGATCCACAAGAGTCATTGCATGTGTGTTACTTTCCTAAGCCACATTGATACTCCAGAGTCATTGCATGTCTGTTCTTTTCCTAAACAACCACCAGAGTTATTGCATGTGTTCTTTTCCTAAACCACCACTAGAGTCATTGCATGTGTGTTATTTACCTAAACCACCACAGGAGTCATTGCATGTGTGTTATTTTCCTTAACCACCACTAGATTCATTGCATGTGTTCCTTTCCTAAACCAACACTAGAGTAATTGCATGTGTCTTCCATTCCTAAACCAGATTGATCCACTAGAGTCATTGCATGTGTGTTCTTTTACTAAACCACCACTAGAGTGATTGTATGTGTGTTCCTTTCATAAACCACATGGATCCACAAAAGTCATTGCATATGTGTTCCTTTCCTAAACCACATGGATCCACCAGAGTCATTGCATGTGTGTTCCTTTCATAAACCACATGGATCCTCTAGAGTCATTGCATGTGTGTTCTTTTCTTAAACCACCACCAGAGTCATTGTATGTGTGTTCTTTTCCTAAACCACATTGATCCACCAAAGTCATTGCATGTGTGTTAATTTACTAAACCACCACCAATGTCACTTCATGTGTATTCCTTTCATAAACCACATGGATCCACCAGAGTCATTGCATGTGTCTTATTTTCCTAAACCACATGATCCACCAGAGTCATTGCATGTGTGTTCTTTTCCTATACCACCACTAGAGTCATTGCATGTGTGTTCCTTTCTTAAACCACATGTGTCTAGCAGAGTCATTGCATGTGTGTTCCTTTCCTAAACCAAATGGATCCATCAGAGTCATTTCATGTGTGTTCCTTTCCTAAACCACATTGATCTACCAGAGTCATTGCATGTGTGTTCTTTTCCTAAGCCACCACCAGAGTCATCGCATGTGTGTTCCTTTCATAACCACATGGATCCACCGGAGTCAGTGCATGTGGGTTCCTTTCCTAAACCACATGGATCCACCAGTCATTGCATGTGTGTTATTTTCCTAAACTACCACCAGAGTCATTGCATGTCTCTTCTCTTCCTAAACCACATGGATCCACCAGAGTCATTGCATGTGTGTTCTTTTCCTAAACCACCACTAGAGTCATTGCATGTATATTCCTTTCATAAACCACATGGATCCACCAGAGTCATTGCATGTGTGTTCTTTTCCTAAACCACCACTAGAGTCATTGCATGTGTGTGCTTTGCTTAAACCACCACTAGAGTCGTTGCATCTGTGTTCCTTTCTAAACCACATTGACCACCAGAGTCATTGTATGTTTGTTCTTTTCCTAAACCACCACCAGAGTCATTGCATGTCTGTTCTTTCCTAAACCACCACCAGAGTCATTGAATTTGTGTTCCTTTCATAAACCACATGGATCCACCAAAGTCGTTGCTTGTGCTTTCTTTTCCTAAACCACATGGATCCACCAGAGTCATTGCATGTGTGTTCTTTCCCTAAACCACCACCAGAGTCATTGCATTTGTGTTCTTTTCTTGAACAACCACCAGAGTCATTGCATGTGTGTTCCTTTCATAAACCACATGGATCCACCAGTCATTGCATGTGTCTTCTTTTCCTATACCACATGGATCCACCAGAGTCATTACATGTGTGTTCTTTTCCTAAACCACCACTAGAGTCATTGCATGTGTGTTCCTTTTATAAAACACATGGATCCACCAGAGTCATTGCATGTGTGTTCCTTTCCTAAACCACATGGATCCATCTGGGCCATTTCATGTGTGTTCCTTTCCTAAACCACATTGATCCACCCGAGTCATTGCATGCGTGTTCCTTTCATAAACCACATGGATCCACCAGAGTCATTGCATGTGTGCTCCTTTCCTAAACCACATGGATCCATTGGAGTCATTTAATGTTTGTTCCTTTACTAAACCACATTGATCCACCAGAGTCATTGCATGTGTGTTCTTTTCCTAATCTACCACCAGAGTCATTGCATGTGTGTTCTTTTCTTAAACCACCACTAGAATCAATGCATGTGTGTTCCTTTACTAAACCATATTGATCCACCAGATTCATTGCATGTGTGTTATTTTCCTAAACCACCATTAGTCATTGCATGTGTCTTCTTTTCCTAAACCACATGGATCAACCAGAGTCATTGCATGTGTTTTTTTTTCCTAAACCAACACTAGAGTCATTGCATGTGTGTTCCTTTCATAAACCACATGGATCCACCAGATTCATTGCATGTGTATTCCTTTCCTAAACCACATGGATCCCCAAGAGTCATTGCATGTGTGTTCCTTTCTTAAACCACATTGATCCACCAAAGTAATTGCATGTCTGTTCTTTTCTAATCCACCAGAGTCATTGCATGTGTGTTCTTTTCCTAACCACCACTAGAGTCATTGCATGTGTGTTCTTTTCCTAAACCACCACCGGAGTCATTGCATGTGTGTTATTTTTGTAAACCACATGGATCCACTAGAGTCATTGCATGTGTGTTATTTTCCTAAACCACCACTAGAGTCATTGCATGTGTGTTACTTTCATAAACCACATGGCTCCACCAGAGTCATTGCATGTGTGATCTTTTCATAAACACAAATGGATCCACAAGAGTCATTGCATGTGTGTTCCTTTCCTAAGCCACATTGATACTCCAGAGTCATTGCATGTCTGTTCTTTTCCTAAACAACCACCAGAGTTATTGCATGTGTTCTTTTCCTAAACTACCACTAGAGCCATTGCATGTGTGTTATTTACCTAAATCACCACCAGAGTCATTAGATGTGTGTTATTTTCCTTAACCACCACTAGATTCATTGCATGTGTTCCTTTCCTAAACCACCACTAGAGTAATTGCATGTGTCTTCCATTCCTAAACCAGATTGATCCACCAGAGCCATTGCATGTGTGTTCTTTTACTAAACCACCACCAGAGTCATTGTATGTGTGTTCCTTTCATAAACCACATGGATCCACAAAAGTTATTGCATGTCTGTTCCTTTCCTAAACCACATGGATCCACCAGAGTCATTGCATGTGTGTTCCTTTCATAAACCACATGGATCCTCTAGAGTCATTGCATGTGTGTTCTTTTCTTAAACCACCACCAGAGTCATTGCATGTGTGTTCTTTTTGTAAACCACATTGATCCACCAAAGTCATTGCATGTGTGTTATTTTCCTAAACCACCACCAATGTCACTTCATGTGTATTCCTTTCATAAACCACATGGATCCACCAGAGTCATTGCATGTGTCTTCTTTTCCTAAACCACATGATCCACCAGAGTCATTGCATGTGTGTTCTTTTCCTATACCACCACTAGAGTCATTGCATGTGTGTTCCTTTCTTAAACCACATGTGTCTAGCAGAGTCATTGCATGTGTGTTCCTTTCCTAAACCACATGGATCCATGAGAGTCATTTCATGTGTGTTCCTTTCCTAAACCACATTGATCCACCAGAGTCATTGCATGTGTGTTCTTTTCCTAAGCCACCACCAGAGTCATCGCATGCGTGTTCCTTTCATAAACCACATGGATCCACCGGAGTCAGTGCATGTGGGTTCCTTTCCTAAACCACATGGATCCACCAGTCATTGCATGTGTGTTATTTTCCTAAACCACCACCAGAGTCATTGCATGTCTCTTCTCTTCCTAAACCACATGGATCCACCAGAGTCATTGCATGTGTGTTCTTTTCCTAAACCACCACTAGAGTCATTGCATGTATATTCCTTTCATAAACCACATGGATCCACCAGAATCATTGCATGTGTGTTCTTTTCCTAAACCACCACTAGAGTCATTGCATGTGTGTTCTTTGCCTAAACCACCACTAGAGTCATTGCATCTGTGTTCCTTTCTAAACCACATTGATCCACCAGAGTCATTGCATGTTTGTTCTTTTCCTAAAGCACCACCAGAGTCATTGCATGTCTGTTCTTTTCCTAAACCACCACCAGAGTCATTGAATTTGTGTTCCTTTCATAAACCACATGGATCCACCAAAGTCATTGCATGTGCCTTCTTTTCCTAAACCACTTGGATCCAGCAGAGTAATTGCATGTGTGTTCTTTTGCTAAACCACCACCAGAGTCATTGCATTTGTGTTCTTTTCTTAAACAACCACCAGAGTCATTGCATGTGTGTTACTTTCATAAACCACATGGATCCACCAGAGTCATTGCATGTGTCTTCTTTTCCTATACCACATGGATCCACCAGAGTCATTACATGTGTGTTCTTTTCCTAAACCACCATTAGAGTCATTGCATGTGTCTTATTTTCCTAAACCACATGGATCAACCAGAGTCATTGCATGTGTTTTTTTCCTAAAACACCACTAGACTCATTGCATGTGTGTTCCTTTCATAAACCACATGGATCCACCAGAGTCATTGCATGTGTGTTCCTTTCCTAAACCACATGGATCCATAAGAGTCATTGCATGTGTGTTCCTTTCATAAGCCACATTGATCCACCAAAGTCATTGCATGTCTGTTCTTTTCTAAACCACCAGAGTCATTGCATGTGTGTTCTTTTCCTAAACCAGCACTAGATTCATTGCATGTGTGTTCTTTTCCTAAACCACCACTGGAGTCATTGCATGTGTGTTATTTTTCTAAACGACATGGATCCACTAGAGTCATTGCATATGTGTTACTTTCATAAACCACATGGATCCACCAGAGTCATTGCATGTGTGTTCCTTTCATAAACACAAATGGATCCACAAGAGTCATTGTATATGTGTGTTCCTTTCCTAGGCCACATTGATCCTCCAGAGTCATTGCATGTTTATTATTTTCCTAAACCACCACCAGAGTCAGTGCATGTGTTCTTTTCCTAAACCACCACTAGAGTCATTGCATGTGTGTTATTTACCTAAACCACCACTAGGGTCATTGCATGTGTGTTCTTTTCCTTAACCACCACTAGATTCATTGAATGTGTACCTTTCCTAAACCACCACTAGAGTAATTGCATGTGTCTTCCTTTCCTAAACCACATTGATCCACCAGAGTCATTGCATGTGTGTTCTTTTCCTAAACCACCACCAGAGTCATTGTATGTGTGTTTCTTTCATAAACCACATGGATCCACAAGATTCATTGCATGTGTGTTCCTTTCCTAAACCACATGGATCCACCAGAGTCATTGGATGTGTGTTCCTTTCATAAACCACATGGATCCGCTAGTGTCATTGCATGCGTGTTCTTTTCCTAAACCACATTGATCCACGAGAGTCATTGCATGTGTGTTCCATTCCTAAACCACCAACAGAGTCATTGCATGTGTGTTCTTTTCCTAAACCACCACCAGAGTCATTGCATGTGTCTTCTTTTTCTAAACCACATTGATCCACAAAAGTCATTGCATGTGTGTTATTTTCCTAAACCACCACCAAAGTCACTTCATGTGTATTCCTTTCATAAACCATATGGATCCACCAGAGTCATTGCATGTGTCTTGTTTTCCTAAACCACATGGATCCACCAGAGTCATTGCATGTGTCTTCTTTTCCTAAACCACCACTAGAGTCATTGCATGTGTGTTCCTTTCATAAACCACATGTGTCCAGCAGAGTCATTGCATGTGTGTTCCTTTCCTAAACCACATGGATCCGTCAGAGTCATTTCATGTGTGTTCCTTTCCTAAACCACATTGATCCACCAGAGTCATTGCATGTGTGTTCTTTTCCTAAGCCACCATCAGGGTCATCGCATGTGTGTTCCTTTCATAAACCACATGGATCCAGTAGAGTCAGTGCATGTGGGTTCCTTTCCTAAACCACATGGATCCACCAGTCATTGCATGTGTGTTATTTTCCTAAACCACCACCAGAGTCATTGCATGTATCTTTTTTTCCTAAACCACATGGATCCACCAGAGTCATTGCATATGTGTTCTTTTCCTAAACCACCACCAGAGTCATTGCATGCCGTGCCAATGCCTGAAACTAGTTAACTGTAAGACTTGCACTCGCACTTTTTAACTAAGCCAAACACAATCCTCGAGCAAATTAATTTTAGATGAACACATATCGTGCATAGAATTGAGTTCACGTTTACAAAATCACCACTACAGAAGATAAAACAGGCGGTTAAATGCTAAATAGACATATGTTGGGTTAAAGCGAACCTGGCCTAGAGCTGATCGCTTTCCTCCCTAAGATCGTCTAGCCCCTTCAGTACTTTGTTGTGCGCCTACTGCAGATTCTAGCGCTCCGTCAGGGATTCAAGAAGTTGGTCCGTAACCATATGATTTTCCTTCATGAGCCCATTCATTATCCCCGTCTGCTTACTAGTCGAGGTGCGAACTTCCCTGTGAAGTTTCTCCTAGCCGGCGTTTACCTCCTTCAGTTTCTGGCACTTGTCAAAAAGGATCGCGACTTCAGCGCACAGATGGTCAAAGGACAGCTTCTGGGAATTCTTCTTCTCCCTTTGGATGGCTATCTTGTCATTTAGCCAAATCGCCAGGTCCTGGTTGAGCTTTCGCCTCTTTCCCTACAACAAAAATATATAGTATGGTTTGTTAAGTTCACTAGAACAAGTTGGTTAGTTTCCATAATTAACTGAATCGACTAGTGGCACTGTCATAATTTTAATTTCAAAGCAAATATGGTTTATCTGCAGTTTAGTGTGATGTGGGTTTTCCCATGTCACCAAATAGTAGTGGCAAATTCATAATGCAGAAACCAATGTCCATATACATAATGGAAAGAGCTCATGGTGTCCATTCATGAACATGAACACCTACAAATGTCCAGATAGATAAGGAGTTTCCCTAGGATTCTTATTGCACCCTATAATGGGAATTAGACTTGGACATTGCTCCTTGGACCCTAAATATCACAAAAAGAGCGGAGCATGAACTAATATGCATGCCCCCTCTAACGGGAATCAGACTTGGGCATGGCTCCGATACGCCTCCAGACAAGCCCTTAGCTCCTCGTTCTCTTTCCGAACACCCTCCAGTACGGTGATCCCTCGGCTCATGTCCTCCTTCACCTCTTTCACCACATATAGGCAATGGTTCCTGTCTTGGTAGGCTCGGATGGCAGCCTTGGTTTCGTTGATGCATCCTCTGAGTGCCTTGGTTACTTCGTCCTATAGGAGGGTGCACCTTATCTGGAGATTCTTCTTGTCCTCCCTGAGCTCATTGATTATCTTGATGGCCTATTCTTGCTTGTTCAAGTTATGGTCGAGCACTTTCTGCAGCCTCATGATGTCACGTGCAAAATCTAGCGAGATCTCCTTCTACATAGATAAATGCTTGAGTATGATCTCATTAGCTTGGGTGAGGGAGCGTGCAAGCTCATGTTGGTTGTCAATCTTGGCACTGATCGCGGCCACCTTGTCACGGTACTCGGCCTTCGATCGCTACATCATTCATGTTAATTGAAATAGAAATTCTATAATTACACTCCAGGTTCTAGGTGAATACTAATAAAAATCACAAAATCCCCATTGAATCTATGGACAACGGTATTAAAAATGGACCTAGCGATCCAGTCATAATCACGATAAACTAATCCTAATCACAAAATCCCCATTGAATCTATGAACTGCGATATTAAGGAAAGACCAAGAGATCCAGTCATAATCATGAAAACTAATACAACTCGTGAAAAAACCCCAATGCGGGGCGGATATGATCTAAGAAATCCACATTACTACTTAGAGAAATAACAGTGTGGGGATTTGCTACCTCGCTGAGACGTGGAACGGGACAGAACAGGTCCTGCAGCACCGCCATCATGGTGGATTCTGGTTCCACGACTGGCCTGTAATACGTAGAAGAGGAAGATAAAGAAGAAGGAGAAAAACAAGAAGAAGCAGAATAAGATCATGATGGAGAAGGAGATGAAGTAGAACAAGAAGACCGTACCGGGAGGAGCCCTCTCCTGCTAGAACATTCAGCGCCATTGTTGGGAGAGATTGGGCCTTAGTGAGAGGGGGATTAAGGGGCTGGTAGAGCAAGAACTTCCTAACAACAAGCTCTTTTCTTTTTCTCCGTGAGGATGGTCGACCGAACTCTCCTCAGGGAGACATGGCTAGCAGGGGAGGGAGGTGGCGGCAGGAGGAAGAAGAGAGTGATTAGTGTGGGAGAAGAGTCAAAGAGTACAGACTGTGGTCCAATAGTAGTACTACTATTAGACAAGACCACTGTCTATTGTCTACCTTCTCAAAGAATCCTGGGATAGGGAATCGATGGGACTTGTCTTTATTGTGATGGATAGTTCAATTGTCTTCGGCACCGCCTAAAATCTAGTATATAATAAAAGGAGTGCGATCTTACCATTAAAAAATGAGTGGGGCTAGGTGGTAATCACGGGCATCGGTGTGCACGTCCCGTGTGCGTGTGTCACATGTTAACGGGGCAATGACGCGTGCAACTATTGCACGATCACATCAGCACGTCGAACTCCACGTTGATTGAACGCATGTTGAACTCCATGTCGACATGCACGCACAGGATATTTACGAGTCTAGAATACGCTTTGCCACTTTTGTTGTGATCAAATTATGTTTAGTACGCGACATAATACATCTTTTTAATAATCGACAAATGCATGCATGTACACGATGCACGAAACCACTGCTCGCCATCGCTCATTCTGAACAACTTCATCAAGCACGATGGTCCCTCGCCGTGGCAATGGCATATCCAAGCCAGCCACTGACCGTCCTGCATCCCCCGCTCTTCACGGCATCATTCGCGCTTGCGAGTCACCTACTGAGGGAGAACGTCATATCCAACTACACCAGGATCCATAGCCATCAGCACTCAAGGACACCGCGACGTTGAAGCTCATACTGGACGCGCAGGAGTGGTGTGGGGTACCTGCAGCGATGGACGAGCACGAAGCAGCAGCCAGGACCGGGGCGCGTGTTGCACCGACTAGTACGGACAAGAAGAGGAACGAGAGGAAGACCAGGAAGAAGAGAGGGTATAGCTATTTGGATGACTCTGACTCGGCCAATGAGGAGGCATTCATAGATCAGTTGGAGGCACAAGCGGAGGAGAGTGACGTGGACCCGTGGGACTAAGAAGAGGAGGAGGACTCCGACAACAGCGATGGCAAGGACCATGACGGTGACGAAGATGACGACGATCTAAAATACGACGACGAGAGCTTCTTCACAATATGATCATTTATTTTATTTATTTTTTGAGATGGTTTTCATTTGTTTATAGAGGTAAAGTATCGGTGGCACGGATATAGAGCTGGCACGTATAGACCTTGCAAAAAAAGAGGAGGAGGGAGGGGTTATCCTCCCACTCTGGTTGGTGGGCATGATCCGTGTGACATTTGTGTCAGCCAATTAGGGCGTAGCAGCCAGAGTGAGCACACATTTGGGCTTTTGTGAGATCTGTGACCGAGAGAGAGGGCAAAACTGAGTAGTATCAAAAAACCAAGGGCAAGACAGACTATGAGATTCAAATAGGAAATTGAAAGAATATGCATGTGCGTTCCTATCCTAAACCACATGGATCCACTAGAGTCATTGCATGTGTGTTCCTATCCTAAACCACATTGGTCCACCAGAGTCAATGCATGTGTGTTCTTTCCTAAACTACATGGATCCACCAGAGTCATTGCATGTGTGTTCCTTTTCCAAACCACATGGATCCACCAGGGTCATTGCATGTGTGTTCTTTTCCTAAACCACATGGATCTACCAGAGTCATTGCATGTGTGTTCTTTTCCTAAACCACATGGATCCACTAGAGTCCTTGCATGTGTGTTATTTTCCTAAACCACCACCAGAGTCATTGCATGTGTGTTCCTTTCATAAACCACATGGATCCACTAGAGTCATTGCATGTGTGTTCCTTTCATAAACCTCATGGATCCACTAGAGTCCTGGCATGTGTGTTACTTTCTAAATCACATTGATCCACCAGAGTCATTGCATGTGTGTTCTTTTCCTAAACCACCACCACAGTCATTGCATTTGTGTTCTTTTCTTAAACCACCACCAGAGTCATTGCATGTGTGTTCCTTTCATAAACCACATGGATCCACCAGAATCATTGCATGTGTATTCTTTCCCTATACCACATGGATCCACCAGCGTCGTTGCATATGTGTTTTTTTCTAAACCACCACTAGAGTCATTGCATGTGTGTTCCTTTCATAAACCAGATGGATCCACCAAAGTCATTGCATGTGTGTTCCTTTCCTAAACCACATGGATCCATCAGGGTCATTTCATGTGTGTTCCTTTCCTAAACCAAATTGATCCACCAGAGTCATTGCATGTGTGTTCTTTTCCTAAGCCACCACCAGAGTCATTGCATTTGTGTTCCTTTCATATACCACATGGATTCACCAGAGTCAGTGCATGTGGGTTCCTTTCCTAAACCACATTGATCCACCAGAGTCATTGCATGTGTGTTCCTTTCCGAAAGTACATGGATCCACCAGAGTCATTGCATGTGTGTTCCATTCCTAAACCACATTGATCCACCAGAGTCATAGCATGTGTGTTCTTTTCCTAAACCACCACCAGAGTCATTGCATGTGTGTTCTTTTCCTAAACCACCACGAGCGTCATTGCATTTGTGTTCCTTTCCTAAACCACATTGATCCACCAGAGTCATTGCATGTGTGTTAGTTTCCTAAACCACCACCAGAGTCCTTGCATGTGTCTTCTTTTCCTAAAGCACATGGATCCACCAGAGTGATTCTATGTGTGTTCTTTTCCCAAACAACCACTAGAGTCATTGCATGTGTGTTCCTTTCATGAACCACATGGATCCACAAGAGTCATTGCATGTGTGTTCCTTTCCTAAACCACATGGATCCACAAGAGTCATTGCATGTGTGTTCCTTTCCTAAACCACATGGATCCACCAGAGTCATTGCATGTGTGTTCTTTTCCTGAACCACCACCAGAGTCATTGCATGTGTGTTCTTTTCCTAAACAACTACTAGAGTAATTGCATGTGTGTTTTTCCCTAAACCACCAACAGAGTCATTGCATGTGTGTTCCTTTTCTAAACCACCACTAGAGTCATTGCATCTGAGTTCCTTTCTAAACCACCACTAGAGTCACTTCATGTGTGTTCCTTTCATGAACCACATGGATCCACTAGAGTGATTGCATGTGTCTTCTTTTCGAAACCACATGGATCCACCAGAATCATTGCATGTATGTTCATTTCCTAAATCACCACTAGAGTCATTGCATGTGTGTTCCTTTCATAAACCACATGGATCCACTAGAGTCATTGGATGTGTGTTCCTTTCCTAAAGCACATGGATCCATCGGGGTCATTTCATGTGTGTTCCTTTCCTAAACCACATTGATCCACCAGAGTCATTGCATGTGTGTTCTTTTCCTAAGCCACCACCAGAGTCATTGCATGTTTCTTCCTTTCATAAACCGAAAGGATCCACACGAGTTAGTGCATATGGGTTCCTTTCCTAAACCACATGGATCTACTAGTCATTGCATGTTTCTTCTTTTCCTAAACCACATGGATCCACCAGAGTCATTGCATGTGTGTTCTTTTCCTAAACCACCACTAGAATCATTGCATGTGTGTTCCTTTCATAAACCACATGGATCCACCAGAGTCATTGCATGTGTGTTCCTTTCCTAAACCACATGGATCCATTAGAATCATTTAATGTATGTTCCTTTCCTAAACCACATTGATCCACCAGAGTCATTGCATGTGTGTTATTTTCCTAATCTACCACCAGAGTCATTGCATGTGTGTTCTTTTCCTAAACCACCACTAGAATCAATGCATGTGTGTTCCTTTACTAAACAGTATTGATCCACCAGATTCATTGCATGTGTGTTATTTTGCTAAACCACCATTTGAGTCATTGCATGTGTCTTCTTTTCCTAAACCACATGGATCAACCAAAGTCATTGCATGTGTTTTTTTCGTAAACCACCACTAGAGTCATTGCATGTGTGTTCCTTTCATAAACCACATGGATCGACCAGAGTCATTGCATGTGTGTTCCTTTCCTAAACCACATGGATCCACAAGATTCATTGCATGTGTGTTCCTTTCATAAACCACATTGATCCACCAAAGTAATTGCATGTCTGTTCTTTTCTAAACCACCAGAGTCATTCCATGTGTGTTCTTTTCCTAACCACCACTAGAGTCATTGCATGTGTGTTCTTTTCCTAAACCACCACAGGAGTCATTGCATGTGTGTTATTTTTCTAAACCACATGGATCCACTAGAGTCATTGCATGTGTGTTATTTTCCTAAACCACCACTAGAGTCATTACATGTGTGTTACTTTCATAAACCACATGGATCCACTAGAGTCATTGTATGTGTGTTCCTTTCATAAACACAAATGGGTCCACAAGAGTCATTGCATGTGTGTTCCTTTTCTAAGCCTCATTGATACTCTAGAGTCATTCCATGTCTGTTCTTTTCCTAAACCACCACTAGAGTCATTGCATGTGTTCTTATCCTAAACCACCACAAGAGTCATTGCATGTGTGTTATTTACCTACACCACCACCAGAGTCATTGCATGTGTGTTCTTTTCCTTAACCACCACTAGATTCATTGCATGTGTTCCTTTCCTAAACCACCACTAGAGTAATTGCATGTGTCTTCCATTCCGAAACCACATTGATCCACCAGAGTCATCGCATGTGTGTTCTTTTACTAAACCACCACCAGAGTCATTGTATGTGTGTTCCTTTCATAAACCACATGGATCCACAAAATTCATTGCATGTGTTCCTTTCCTAAACTACATGGATCCACCAGAGTCATTGCATGTGTGGTAGTTTCCTAAACAACCACCAGAGTCATTGCATGTGTCTTCTTTTCCTAAACCACATGGATCCACCAGAGTGATTCCATGTGTGTTCTTTTCCCAAACAACCACTAGAGTCATTGCATGTGTGTTCCTTTCGTAAACCACATGGATCCACAAGAGTCATTGCATGTGTGTTCCTTTCCTAAACCACATGGATCCACCAGAGTCATTGCATGTGTTTTCTTTTCCTGAACCACCACCAGAGTCATTGCATGTGTGTTCTTTTCCTAAACAACCACTAGAGTAATTGCATTTGTGTTTTTCCCTAAACCACCCATAGAGTCATTGCATGTGTGTTCTTTTTCTAAACCACCACTAGAGTCATTGCATGTGAGGTCCTTTCCTAAACCACCACTCGATTCACTTCATGTGTGTTCCTTTCATGAACCACATGGATCCACTAGAGTGATTGCATGTGTCTTCTTATCCTAAACCACATGGATCCACCACAGTCATTGCATATGTGTTCACTTCCTAAATCACCACTAGAGTCATTGCATGTGTGTTCCTTTCATAAACCAGATGGATCCACCAGAGTCATTGGATGTGTGTTCCTTTCCTAAACGACATGGATCCATCAGGGTCATTTCATGTGTGTTGCTTTCCTAAACCACATTGATCCACCAGAGTCATTGCATGTGTGTTCTTTTCCTAAGCCACCACCAGAGTCATTGCATGTGTGTTCCTTTCATAAACCGAAAGGATCCACACGAGTTAGTGCATATGGGTTCCTTTCCTAAACCACATGGATCTACTAGTCATTGCATGTTTCTTCTTTTCCTAAACCATATGGATCCACCAGAGTCATTGCATGTGTGTTCTTTTCCTAAACCACCACTAGAGTCATTGCATGTGTGTTCCTTTCATAAACCACATGGATCCACCAGAGTCATTGCATGTGTGTTCCTTACCTAAACCACATGGATCCATCAGAGTCATTTAATGTATGTTCCTTTCCTAAACCACATTGATCCACCAGAGTCATTGCATGTGTGTTCTTTTCCTAATCTACCACCAGAATCATTGCATGTGTGTTCTTTTCCTAAACCACCACTAGAATCAATGCATGTGTGTTCCTTTACTAAACCATATTGATCCACCAGATTCATTGCATGTGTGTTATTTTCCTAAACCACCATTAGAGTCATTGCATGTGTCTTCTTTTCCTAAACCACATGGATCAACCAGAGTCATTGCATGTGTTTTTTTCCTAAACCAACACTAGAGTCATTGCATGTGTGTTCCTTTCATAAACCACATGGATCCACCAGAGTCATTGCATGTGTATTCCTTTCCTAAACCACATGGATCCACAAGAGTCATTAAATGTGTGTTCATTTCATAAACCACATGGATCCACCAGAGTCATTGCATGTGTGTTCCTTTCATAAACACAAATGGATCCACAAGGGTCATTGCATGTGTGTTCCTTTCCTAAGCCACATTGATACTCCAGAGTCATTGCATGTCTGTTCTTTTCCTAAACAACCACCAGAGTAATTGCATGTGTTCTTTTCCTAAGCCACCACTAGAGTCATTGCATGTGTGTTATTTACCTAAACCACCACCAGAGTCATTGCATGTGTGTTATTTTCCTTAACCACCACTAGATTCATTGCATGTGTTCCTTTCCTAAACCACCACTAGAGTAATTGCATGTGTCTTCCATTCCTAAACTAGATTGATCCACCAGAGTCATTGCATGCGTGTTCTTTTACTAAACCACCACCCGAGTCATTGTATGTGTGTTCCTTTCATAAACCACATGGATCCACAAAAGTCATTGCATGTGTGTTCCTTTCCTAAACCACAAGGATCCACCAGAGTCATTGCATGTGTGTTCCTTTCATAAACCACATGGATCCTCTAGAGTCATTGCATGTGTGTTCTTTTCTTAAACCACCACCAGAGTCATTGCATGTGTGTTCTTTTCCTAAACCACATTGATCCACCAAAGTCATTGCATGTGTGTTATTTTCCTAAACCACCACCAAAGTCACTTCATGTTTATTCCTTTCTTAAACCACATGGATCCACCAGAGTCATTGCATGTGTCTTCTTTTCCTAAACCACATGGATCCACCAGAGTCATTGCATGTGTGTTCTTTTCCTAAACAACATTGATCCACCAAAGTCATTGCATGTGTGTTATTTTCCTAAACCACCACCAAAGTCACTTCATGTGTATTCCTTTCATAAACCACATGGATCCACCAGAGTCATTGCATGTGTCTTCTTTTCCTAAACCACATGGATCCACCAGAGTCAGTGCATGTGGGTTCCTTTCCTAAACCACATGGATCCACCAGTCATTGCATGTGTGTTATTTTCCTAAACCACCACCAAAGTCATCGCATGTCTCTTCTCTTCCTAACCCACATGGATCTACCAGAGTCATTGCATGTGTGTTCTTTTCCTAAACCACCACTAGAGTCATTGCATGTATATTCCTTTCATAAACCACATGGATCCACCAGAGTCATTGCATGTGTGCTCTTTTCCTAAACGACCACTAGAGTCATTGCATGTGTGTTCTTTGCCTAAACCACCACTAGAGTCATTGCATCTGTGTTCCTTTTCAAAACCACATTGATCCAACCAGAGTCATTGCATGTTTGTTCTTTTCCTAAACCACCACCAGAGTCATTGCATGTCTGTTCTTTTCCTAAACCACCACCAGAGTCATTGAATTTGTGTTCCTTTCATAAACCACATGGATCCACCAGAGTCATTGCATGTGCCTTCTTTTCGTAAACCACATGGATCCACCAGAGTCATTGCATGTGTGTTCTTTTCCTAAACCACCACCAGAGTCATTGCATTTGTGTTCTTTTCTTAAACAACCACCAGAGTCATTGCATGTGTGTTCCTTTCATAAACCATATGGGTCCACCAGAGTCATTGCATGTGTTTTCTTTTCCTATACCACATGGATCCACCAGAGTCATTACCTGTGTGTTCTTTTTCTAAACCACCACTAGAGTCATTGCATGTGTGTTCCTTTCATAAACCACATGGATCCACTAGAGTCATTGCATGTGTGTTCATTTCCGAAACCACATGGATCCATCAGGGTCATTTCATGTGTGTTCCTTTCCTAAACCAAATTGATCCACCAGAGTCATTGCATGTGTGTTCTTTTCCTAAGAGACCACTAGAGTCATTGCATTTGTGTTCCTTTCATATACCACATGGATTCACAAGAGTTAGTGCATGTGGGTTCCTTTCCTAAACCACATGGATCCACCAGAGTCATTGCATGTGAGTTCCTTTCCGAAACCACATGGATCCACCAGAGTCATTGCATGTGTGTTTCATTCCTAAACCACATTGATCCACTAGAGTCATAGCATGTGTGTTCTTTTCCTAAACCACCACTAGAGTCATTGCATGTGTGTTCTTTTCCTAAACCACCACTAGTGTCATTGCATGTGTGTTCCTTTCCTAAATCACATTGATCCACCAGAGTCATTGCATGTGTGTTAGTTTCCTATACCACCACCAGAGTCATTGCATGTGTCTTCTTTTCCTAAACCACATGGATCCACTAGAGTCATTGCATGTGTGTTCCTTTCATAAAAAACATGGACCCACCAGAGTCATTGCATGTGTGTTCCTTTCCTAACCCACATGGATCCACAAGAGTCATTGCATGTGTGTTCTTTTACTAAACCACCACCAGAGTCATTGTATGTGTGTTCCTTTCATAAACCACATGGATCCACAAAAGTCATTTCATGTGTGTTCCTTTCCTAAACCACATGGATCCACCAGAGTCATTGCATGTGTGTTTCTTTCATAAACCACATGGATCCTCTAGAGTCATTGCATGTGTGTTCTTTTCCTAAACCACATGGATCCACGAGAGTCATTGCATGTGTGTTCCTTTCCTAAACCACCAACAGAGTCATTGCATGTGTGTTCTTTTCCTAAACCACCACAAGAGTCATTGCATGTGTGTTCTTTTCCTAAACCACATTGATCCACCAAAGTCATTGCATGTGTGTTATTTTCCTAAACCACCACCAAAGTCACTTCATGTGTATTCCTTTCATAAACCACATGGATCCACCAGAGTCATTGCATGTGTCTTCTTTTCCTAAACCACATGGATCCACTAGAGTCATTGCATGTGTGTTATTTTCCTAAACCACCACTAGAGTCATTGCATGTGTGTTCCTTTCATAAACCACATGTGTCCAGCAGAGTCATTGCATGTGTGTTCCTTTCCTAAACCACATGGATCCATCAGTGTCATTTCATGTGTGTTACTTTCCTAAACCACATTGATCCACCAGAGTCATTGCATGTGTGTTCTTTTCCTAAGCCACCACTAGAGTCATCGCATGTGTGTTCCTTTCATAAACCACATGGATCCACCGGAGTTAGTGCATGTGGGTTCCTTTCCTAAACCACATGGATCCAGCAGTCATTGCATGTGTGTTATTTTCCTAAACCACCACCAGAGTCATTGCATGTCTCTTCTCTTCCTAGACCACATGGATCCACCAGAGTCATTGCATGCGTGTTCTTTTCCAAAACCACCACTAGAGCTATTGCATGTATATTCCTTCCATAAACCACATGGATCCACCAGAGTCATTGCATGTGTGTTCTTTTCCTCAACCACCACTAGAGTCATTGCATGTGTGTTCTTTGCCTAAACCACCACTAGAGTCATTGCATCTGTGTTCCTTTCCTAAACCACATGGATCCACAAGAGTCATTGCATGTGTGTTCTTTTACTAAACCACCACCAGAGTCATTGTATGTGTGTTCCTTTCATAAACCACATAGATCCACAAAATTCATTTCATGTGTGTTCCTTTCCTAAACCACATGGATCCACCAGAGTCATTGCATGTGTGTTCCTTTCATAAACCACATGGATCCTCTAGAGTCATTGCATGGGTGTTCTTTTCCTAAACCACATGGATCCACGAGAGTCATTGCATGTGTGTTCCTTTCCTAAACCACCAACAGAGTCATTGCATGTGTGTTCTTTTCCTAAACCACCACCAGAGTCATTGCATGTGTGTTCTTTTCCTAAACCACATTGATCCACCAAAGTCATTGCATGTGTATTATTTTCCTAAACCACCACCAAAGTCACTTCATGTGTATTCCTTTCATAAACCACATGGATCCACCAGAGTCATTGCATGTGTCTTGTTTTCCTAAACCACATGGATCCACTAGAGTCATTGCATGTGTGTTATTTTCCTAAACCACCACTAGAGTCATTGCATGTGTGTTCCTTTCATAAACCACATGTGTCCAGCAGAGTCATTGCATGTGTGTTCCTTTCCTAAACCACATGGATCCATCAGAGTCATTTCATGTGTGTTCCTTTCCTAAACCACATTGATCCACCAGAGTCATTGCATGTGTGTTCTTTTCCTAAGCCACCACTAGATTCATCGCATGTGTGTTCCTTTCATAAACCACATCGATCCACCGGAGTTAGTGCATGTGGGTTCCTTTCCTAAACCACATGGATCCACCAGTCATTGCATGTGTGTTATTTTCCTAAACCACCACCAGAGTCATTGCATGTCTCTTCTCTTCCTAGACCACATGGATCCACCAGAGTCATTACATGCATGTTCTTTTCCTAAACCACCACTAGAGCCATTGCATGTATATTCCTGTCATAAACCACATGGATCCACCAGAGTCATTGCATGTGTGTTCTTTACCTCAACCACCACTAGAGTCATTGCATTTGTGTTCTTTGCCTAAACCACCACTAGAGTCATTGCATCTGTGTTCCTTTCCTAAAGCACATGGATCCACCAGAGTCATTGGATGTGTGGTCCTTTCCGAAACCACATGGATCCACCAGAGTCATTGCTTGTTTGTTCCATTCCTAAACCACATTGATCCACTAGAGTCATAGCATGTGTGTTCTTTTCCTAAACCACCACCAGAGTCATTGCATGTGTGTTCTTTTCCTAAACCACCACTAGCGTCATTGCATGTGTGTTCCTTTCCTAAATCACATTGATCCACCAGAGTCATTGCATGTGTGTTAGTTTCCTAAACCACCACCAGAGTCACTGCATGTGTCTTCTTTTCCTAAACCACATGGATCCACCAGAGTCATTCCATGTGTGTTCCTTTCCTAAACCACCAATAGAGTCATTGCATGTGTGTTCCTTTCATAAACAACATGGACCCACCAGAGTCATTGCATGTGTATTCCTTTCCTAACCCACATGGATCCACAAGAGTCATTGCATGTGTGTTCTTTTACTAAACCACCACCAGAGTCATTCTATGTGTGTTCCTTTCATAAACCACATGGATCCACAAAAGTCATTTCATGTGTGTTCCTTTCCTAAACCACATGGATCCACCAGAGTCATTGCATGTGTGTTCCTTTCATAAACCACATGGATCCTCTAGAGTCATTGCATGTGTGTTCTTTTCCTAAACCACATGGATCCACGAGAGTCATTGCATGTGTGTTCCTTTCCTAAACCACCAACAGATTCATTGCATGTGTGTTCTTTTGCTAAACCACCACCAGAGTCATTGCATGTGTGTTCTTTTCCTAAACCACATTGATCCACCAAAGTCATTGCATGTGTGTTATTTTCCTAAACCACCACCAAAGTCACTTCATGTGTATTCCTTTCATAAACCACATGGATCCACCAGAGTCATTGCATGTGTCTTCTTTTCCTAAACCACATGGATCCACTAGAGTCATTGCATGTGTGTTATTTTCCTAAACCACCACTAGAGTCATTGCATGTGTGTTCCTTTCATAAACCACATATGTCCAGCAGAGTCATTGCATGTGTGTTCCTTTCCTAAACCACATGGATCCATCAGAGTCATTTCATGTGTGTTCCTTTCCTAAACTACATTGATCCACCAGAGTCATTGCATGTGTGTTCTTTTCCTAAGCCACCACTAGAGTCATCGCATGTGTGTTCCTTTCATAAACCACATGGATCCACTGGAGTTAGTGCATGTGGGTTCCTTTCCTAAACCACATGGATCCACCAGTCATTGCATGTGTGTTATTTTCCTAAACCACCACCAGAGTCATTGCATGTCTCTTCTCTTCCTAGACCACATGGATCCACCAGAGTCATTGCATGCGTTGTCTTTTCCTAAACCACCACTAGAGCCATTGCATGTATATTCCTTTCATAAACCACATGGATCCACCAGAGTCATTGCATGTGTGTTCTTTGCCTAAACCACCACTAGAGTCATTGCGTTTGTGTTCCTTTCCTAAACCACATGGATCCACCAGAGTCATTGCATGTGTGTTCCTTTCCGAAACCACATGGATCCACCAGAGTCATTGCATGTGTGTTCCATTCCTAAACCACATTGATCCACTAGAGTCATAGCATGTGTGTTCTTTTCCTAAACCACCACCAGAGTCATTGCATGTGTGTTCTTTTCCTAAACCACCACTAGCGTCATTGCATGTGTGTTCCTTTCCTAAATCACATTGATCCACCAGAGTCATTGCATGTGTATTAGTTTCCTAAACCACCACCAGAGTCATTGCATGTGTCTTCTTTTCCTAAACCACATGGATCCACCAGAGTCATTGCATGTGTGTTCTTTTCCCAAACAACCACTAGAGTCATTGCATGTGTGTTCCTTTCATAAACAACATGGACCCACCAGAGTCATTGCATGTGTGTTCCTTTCCTAACCCATATGGATCCACAAGAGTCATTGCATGTGTGTTCTTTTACTAAACCACCACCAGAGTCATTGTATGTGTGTTCCTTTTATAAACCAAATGGATCCACAAAAGTCATTTCATGTGTGTTCCTTTCCTAAACCACATGGATCCACCAGAGTCATTGCATGTGTGTTCCTTTCATAAACCACATGGATCCTCTAGAGTCATTGCATGTGTGTTCTTTTCCTAAACCACATGGATCCACGAGAGTCATTGCATGTGTGTTCCTTTCCTAAACCACCAGCAGAGTCATTGCATGTGTGTTCTTTTCCTAAACCACCACCAGAGTCATTGCATGTGTGTTCTTTTCATAAACCACATTGATCCACCAAAGTCATGGCATGTGTGTTATTTTCCTAAACCACCACCAAAGTCACTTCATGTGTATTCCTTTCATAAACCACATGGATCCACCAGAGTCATTGCATGTGTCTTGTTTTCCTAAACCACATGGATCCACTAGAGTCATTGCATGTGTGTTATTTTCCTGAACCACCACTAGAGTCATTGCATGTGTGTTCCTTTCATAAACCACATGTGTCCAGCAGAGTCATTGCATGTGTGTTCCTTTCCTAAACCACATGGATCCATCAGAGTCATTTCATGTGTGTTCCTTTCCTAAACCACATTGATCCACCAGAGTCATTGCATGTGTGTTATTTTCCTAAGCCACCACTAGATTCATCGCATGTGTGTTCCTTTCATAAACCACATGGATCCACTGGAGTTAGTGCATGTGGGTTCCTTTCCTAAACCACATGGATCCACCAGTCATTGCATGTGTGTAATTTTCCTAAACCACCACCAGAGTCATTGCATGTCTCTTCTCTTCCTAGACCACATGGATCCACCAGAGTCATTGCATGCGTGTTCTTTTCCTAAACCACCACTAGAGCCATTGCATGTATATTCCTTTCATAAACCACATGGATCCACCAGAGTCATTGCATGTGTGTTCTTTTCCTCAACCACCACTAGAGTCATTGCATGTGTGTTCTTTGCCTAAACCACCACTAGAGTCATTGCATCTGTGTTCCTTTCCTAAACCACATGGATCCACCAGAGTCATTGGATGTGTGGTCCTTTCCGAAACCACATGGATCCACCAGAGTCATTGCATGTGTGTTCCATTCCTAAACCACATTGATCCACTAGAGTCATAGCATGTGTGTTCTTTTCCCAAACCACCACCAGAGTCATTGCATGTGTGTTCTTTTCCTAAACCACCACTAGCGTCATTGCATGTGTGTTCCTTTCCTAAATCACATTGATCCACCAGAGTCATTGCATGTGTGTTAGTTTCCTAAACCACCACCAGAGTCATTGCATGTGTCTTCTTTTCCTAAACCACATGGATCCACCAGAGTCATTCCATGTGTGTTCTTTTCCCAAACAACCACTAGAGTCATTGCATGTGTGTTCCTTTCATAAACAACATGGACCCACCAGAGTCATTGCATGTGTATTCCTTTCCTAACCCACATGGATCCACAAGAGTCATTGCATGTGTGTTCTTTTACTAAACCACCACCAGAGTCATTGTATGTGTGTTCCTTTCATAAACCACATGGATCCACAAAAGTCATTTCATGTGTGTTCCTTTCCTAAACCACATGGATCCACCAGAGTCATTGCCTGTGTGTTCCTTTCATAAACCACATGGATCCTCTAGAGTCATTGCATGTGTGTTCTTTTCCTAAACCACATGGATCCACGAGAGTCATTGCATGTGTGTTCCTTTCCTAAACCACCAACAGATTCATTGCATGTGTGTTATTTTGCTAAACCACCACCAGAGTCATTGCATGTGTTTTCTTTTCCTAAACCACATTGATCCACCAAAGTCATTGCATGTGTGCTATTTTCCTAAACCACCACCAAAGTCACTTCATGTGTATTCCTTTCATAAACCACATGGATCCACCAGAGTCATTGCATGTGTCTTGTTTTCCTAAACCACATGGATCCACTAGAGTCATTGCATGTGTGTTATTTTCCTAAACCACCACTAGAGTCATTGCATGTGTGTTCCTTTCATAAACCACATATGTCCAGCAGAGTCATTGCATGTGTGTTCCTTTCCTAAACCACATGGATCCATCAGAGTCATTTCATGTGTGTTCCTTTCCTAAACCACATTGATCCACCAGAGTCATTGCATGTGTGTTATTTTCCTAAGCCACCACTAGAGTCATCGCATGTGTGTTCCTTTCATAAACCACATGGATCCACTGGAGTTAGTGCATGTGGGTTCCTTTCCTAAACCACATGGATCCACCAGTCATTGCATGTGTGTTATTTTCCTAAACCACCACCAGAGTCATTGCATGTCTCTTCTCTTCCTAGACCACATGGATCCACCAGAGTCATTGCATGGGTGTTCTTTTCCTAAACCACCACTAGAGCCATTGCATGTATATTCCTTTCATAAACCACTTGGATCCACCAGAGTTATTGCATGTGTGTTCTTTTCCTCAACCACCACTAGAGTCATTGCATGTGTGTTCTTTTCCTAAACAACCACTAGAGTAATTGCATTTGTGTTTTTCCCTAAACCACCCATAGAGTCATTGCATGTGTGTTCTTTTTCTAAACCACCACTAGAGTCATTGCATGTGAGGTCCTTTCCTAAACCACCACTCGATTCACTTCATGTGTGTTCCTTTCCTGAACCACATGGATCCACTAGAGTGATTGCATGTGTCTTCTTATCCTAAACCACATGGATCCATCACAGTCATTGCATATGTGTTCACTTCCTAAATCACCACTAGAGTCATTGCATGTGTGTTCCTTTCATAAACCAGATGGATCCACCAGAGTCATTGGATGTGTGTTCCTTTCCTAAACGACATGGATCCATCAGGGTCATTTCATGTGTGTTGCTTTCCTAAACCACATTGATCCACCAGAGTCATTGCATGTGTGTTCTTTTCCTAAGCCACCACCAGAGTCATTGCATGTGTGTTCCTTTCATAAACCGAAAGGATCCACACGAGTTAGTGCATATGGGTTCCTTTCCTAAACCACATGGATCTACTAGTCATTGCATGTTTCTTCTTTTCCTAAACCATATGGATCCACCAGAGTCATTGCATGTGTGTTCTTTTCCTAAACCACCACTAGAGTCATTGCATGTGTGTTCCTTTCATAAACCACATGGATCCACCAGAGTCATTGCATGTGTGTTCCTTACCTAAACCACATGGATCCATCAGAGTCATTTAATGTATGTTCCTTTCCTAAACCACATTGATCCACCAGAGTCATTGCATGTGTGTTCTTTTCCTAATCTACCACCAGAGTCATTGCATGTGCGTTCTTTTCCTAAACCACCACTAGAATCAATGCATGTGTGTTTCTTTACTAAACCATATTGATCCACCAGATTCATTGCATGTGTGTTATTTTCCTAAACCACCATTAGAGTCATTGCATGTGTCTTCTTTTCCTAAACCACATGGATCAACCAGAGTCATTGCATGTGTTTTTTTCCTAAACCAACACTAGAGTCATTGCATGTGTGTTCCTTTCATAAACCACATGGATCCACCAGAGTCATTGCATGTGTATTCCTTTCCTAAACCACATGGATCCACAAGAGTCATTAAATGTGTGTTCATTTCATAAACCACATGGATCCACCAGAGTCATTGCATGTGTGTTCCTTTCATAAACACAAATGGATCCACAAGGGTCATTGCATGTGTGTTCCTTTCTAAGCCACATTGATACTCCAGAGTCATTGCATGTCTGTTCTTTTCCTAAACAACCACGAGAGTCATTGCATGTGTTCTTTTCCTAAGCCACCACTAGAGTCATTGCATGTGTGTTATTTACCTAAACCACCACCAGAGTCATTGCATGTGTGTTATTTTCCTTAACCACCACTAGATTCATTGCATGTGTTCCTTTCCTAAACCACCACTAGAGTAATTGCATGTGTCTTCCATTCCTAAACTAGATTGATCCACCAGAGTCATTGCATGCGTGTTCTTTTACTAAACCACCACCAGAGTCATTGTATGTGTGTTCCTTTAATAAACCACATGGATACACAAAAGTCATTGCATGTGTGTTCCTTTCCTAAACCACAAGGATCCACCAGAGTCATTGCATGTGTGTTCCTTTCATAAACCACATGGATCCTCTAGAGTCATTGCATGTGTGTTCTTTTCTTAAACCACCACCAGAGTCATTGCATGTGTGTTCTTTTCCTAAACCACATTGATCCACCAAAGTCATTGCATGTGTGTTATTTTCCTAAACCACCACCAAAGTCACTTCATGTTTATTCCTTTCATAAACCACATGGATCCACCAGAGTCATTGCATGTGTCTTCTTTTCCTAAACCACATGGATCCACCAGAGTCATTGCATGTGTGTTCTTTTCCTAAACAACATTGATCCACCAAAGTCATTGCATGTGTGTTATTTTCCTAAACCACCACCAAAGTCACTTCATGTGTATTCCTTTCATAAACCACATGGATCCACCAGAGTCATTGCATGTGTCTTCTTTTTCTAAACCACATGGATCCACCAGAGTCAGTGCATGTGGGTTCCTTTCCTAAACCACATGGATCCACCAGTCATTGCATGTGTGTTATTTTCCTAAACCACCACCAAAGTCATCGCATGTCTCTTCTCTTCCTAACCCACATGGATCTACCAGAGTCATTGCATGTGTGTTCTTTTCCTGAACCACCACTAGAGTCATTGCATGTATATTCCTTTCATAAACCACATGGATCCACCAGAGTCATTGCATGTGTGTTCTTTTCCTAAACGACCACTAGAGTCATTGCATGTGTGTTCTTTGCCTAAACCACCACTAGAGTCATTGCATCTGTGTTCCTTTTCAAAACCACATTGATCCAACCAGAGTCATTGCATGTTTGTTCTTTTCCTAAACCACCACCAGAGTCATTGCATGTCTGTTCTTTTCCTAAACCACCACCAGAGTCATTGAATTTGTGTTCCTTTCATAAACCACATGGATCCACCAGAGTCATTGCATGTGCCTTCTTTTCGTAAACCACATGGATCCACCAGAGTCATTGCATGTGTGTTCTTTTCCTAAACCACCACCAGAGTCATTGCATTTGTGTTCTTTTCTTAAACAACCACCAGAGTCATTGCATGTGTGTTCCTTTCATAAACCACATGGGTCTACCAGAGTCATTGCATGTGTTTTCTTTTCCGATACCACATGGATCCACCAGAGTCATTACCTGTGTGTTCTTTTTCTAAACCACCACTAGAGTCATTGCATGTGTGTTCCTTTCATAAACCACATGGATCCACTAGAGTCATTGCATGTGTGTTCCTTTACGAAACCACATGGATCCATCAGGGTCATTTCATGTGTGTTCCTTTCCTAAACCAAATTGATCCACCAGAGTCATTGCATGTGTGTTCTTTTCCTAAGAGACCACTAGAGTCATTGCATTTGTGTTCCTTTCATATACCACATGGATTCACAAGAGTTAGTGCATGTGGGATCCTTTCCTAAACCACATGGATCCACTAGAGTCATTGCATGTGTGTTCCTTTCCGAAACCACATGGATCCACCAGAGTCATTGCATGTGTGTTCCATTCCTAAACCACATTGATCCACTAGAGTCATAGCATGTGTGTTCTTTTCCTAAACCACCACTAGAGTCATTGCATGTGTGTTCTTTTCCTAAACCACCACTAGCGTCATTGCATGTGTGTTCCTTTCCTAAATCACATTGATCCACCAGAGTCATTGCATGTGTGTTAGTTTCCTATACCACCACCAGAGTCATTGCATGTGTCTTCTTTTCCTAAACCACATGGATCCACTAGAGTCATTGCATGTGTGTTCCTTTCATAAACAACATGGACCCACCAGAGTCATTGCATGTGTGTTCCTTTCCTAACCCACATGGATCCACAAGAGTCATTGCATGTGTGTTCTTTTACTAAACCACCACCAGAGTCATTGTATGTGTGTTCCTTTCATAAACCACATGGATCCACAAAAGTCATTTCATGTGTGTTCCTTTCCTAAACCACATGGATCCACCAGAGTCATTGCATGTGTGTTTCTTTCATAAACCACATGGATCCTCTAGAGTCATTGCATGTGTGTTCTTTTCCTAAACCACATGGATCCACGAGAGTCATTGCATGTGTGTTCCTTTCCTAAACCACCAACAGAGTCATTGCATGTGTGTTCTTTTCCTAAACCACCACAAGAGTCATTGCATGTGTGTTCTTTTCCTAAACCACATTGATCCACCAAAGTCATTGCATGTGTGTTATTTTCCTAAACCACCACCAAAGTGACTTCATGTGTATTCCTTTCATAAACCACATGGATCCACCAGAGTCATTGCATGTGTCTTCTTTTCCTAAACCACATGGATCCACTAGAGTAATTGCATGTGTGTTATTTTCCTAAACCACCACTAGAGTCATTGCATGTGTGTTCCTTTCATAAACCACATGTGTCCAGCAGAGTCATTGCATGTGTGTTCCTTTCCTAAACCACATGGATCCATCAGTGTCATTTCATGTGTGTTCCTTTCCTAAACCACATTGATCCACCAGAGTCATTGCATGTGTGTTCTTTTCCTAAGCCACCACTAGAGTCACCGCATGTGTGTTCCTTTCATAACCACATGGATCCACCGGAGTTAGTGCATGTGGGTTCCTTTCCTAAACCACATGGATCCACCAGTCATTGCATGTGTGTTATTTTCCTAAACCACCACCAGAGTCATTGCATGTCTCTTCTCTTCCTAGACCACATGGATCCACCAGAGTCATTGCATGCGTGTTCTTTTCCAAAACCACCACTAGAGCCATTGCATGTATATTCCTTCCATAAACCACATGGATCCACCAGAGTCATTGCATGTGTGTTCTTTTCCTCAACCACCACTAGAGTCATTGCATGTGTGTTCTTTGCCTAAACCACCACTAGAGTCATTGCATCTGTGTTCCTTTCCTAAACCACATGGATCCATAAGAGTCATTGCATGTGTGTTCTTTTACTAAACCACCACCAGAGTCATTGTATGTGTGTTCCTTTCATAAACCACATAGATCCACAAAATTCATTTCATGTGTGTTCCTTTCCTAAACCACATGGATCCACCAGAGTCATTGCATGTGTGTTCCTTTCATAAACCACATGGATCCTCTAGAGTCATTGCATGGGTGTTCTTTTCCTAAACCACATGGATCCACGAGAGTCATTGCATGTGTGTTCCTTTCCTAAACCACCAACAGAGTCATTGCATGTGTGTTCTTTTCCTAAACCACCACCAGAGTCATTGCATGTGTGTTCTTTTCCTAAACCACATTGATCCACCAAAGTCATTGCATGTGTGTTATTTTCCTAAACCACCACCAAAGTCACTTCATGTGTATTCCTTTCATAAACCACATGGATCCACCAGAGTCATTGCATGTGTCTTGTTTTCCTAAACCACATGGATCCACTAGAGTCATTGCATGTGTGTTATTTTCCTAAACCACCACTAGAGTCATTGCATGTGTGTTCCTTTCATAAACCACATGTGTCCAGCAGAGTCATTGCATGTGTGTTCCTTTCCTAAACCACATGGATCCATCAGAGTCATTTCATGTGTGTTCCTTTCCTAACCCACATTGATCCACCAGAGTCATTGCATGTGTGTTCTTTTCCTAAGCCACCACTAGATTCATCGCATGTGTGTTCCTTTCATAAACCACATCGATCCACCGGAGTTAGTGCATGTGGGTTCCTTTCCTAAACCACATGGATCCACCAGTCATTGCATGTGTGTTATTTTCCTAAACCACCACCAGAGTCATTGCATGTCTCTTCTCTTCCTAGACCACATGGATCCACCAGAGTCATTACATGCGTGTTCTTTTCCTAAACCACCACTAGAGCCATTGCATGTATATTCCTGTCATAAACCACATGGATCCACCAGAGTCATTGCATGTGTGTTCTTTTCCTCAACCACCACTAGAGTCATTGCATTTGTGTTCTTTGCCTAAACCACCACTAGAGTCATTGCATCTGTGTTCCTTTCCTAAAGCACATGGATCCACCAGAGTCATTGGATGTGTGGTCCTTTCCGAAACCACATGGATCCACCAGAGTCATTGCTTGTTTGTTCCATTCCTAAACCACATTGATCCACTAGAGTCATAGCATGTGTGTTCTTTTCCTAAACCACCACCAGAGTCATTGCATGTGTGTTCTTTTCCTAAACCACCACTAGCGTCATTGCATGTGTGTTCCTTTCCTAAATCACATTGATCCACCAGAGTCATTGCATGTGTGTTAGTTTCCTAAACCACCACCAGAGTCATTGCATGTGTCTTCTTTTCCTAAACCACATGGATCCACCAGAGTCATTCCATGTGTGTTCTTTTCCCAAACAACCACTAGAGTCATTGCATGTGTGTTCCTTTCATAAACAACATGGACCCACCAGAGTCATTGCATGTGTATTCCTTTCCTAACCCACATGGATCCACAAGAGTCATTGCATGTGTGTTCTTTTACTAAACCACCACCAGAGTCATTGTATGTGTGTTCCTTTCATAAACCACATGGATCCACAAAAGTCATTTCATGTGTGTTCCTTTCCTAAACCACATGGATCCACCAGAGTCATTGCATGTGTGTTCCTTTCATAAACCACATGGATCCTCTAGAGTCATTGTATGTGTGTTCTTTTCCTAAACCACATGGATCCACGAGAGTCATTGCATGTGTGTTCCTTTCCTAAACCACCAACAGATTCATTGCATGTGTGTTCTTTTGCTAAACCACCACCAGAGTCATTGCATGTGTGTTATTTTCCTAAACCACATTGATCCACCAAAGTCATTGCATGTGTGTTATTTTCCTAAACCACCACCAAAGTCACTTCATGTGTATTCCTTTCATAAACCACATGGATCCACCAGAGTCATTGCATGCGTGTTCTTTTCCTAAACCACCACTAGAGCCATTGCATGTATATTCCTTTCATAAACCACATGGATCCACCAGTCATTGCATGTGTGTTCTTTTCCTCAACCACCACTAGAGTCATTGCATGTGTGTTCTTTGCCTAAACCACCACTAGAGTCATTGCATTTGTGTTCCTTTCCTAAACCACATGGATCCAGCAGAGTCATTGCATGTGTGTTCCTTTCCTAAACCACATGGATCCATCAGAGTCATTTCATGTGTGTTCCTTTCCTAACCCACATTGATCCACCAGAGTCATTGCATGTGTGTTCTTTTCCTAAGCCACCACTAGATTCATCGCATGTGTGTTCCTTTCATAAACCACATCGATCCACCGGAGTTAGTGCATGTGGGTTCCTTTCCTAAACCACATGGATCCACCAGTCATTGCATGTGTGTTATTTTCCTAAACCACCACCAGAGTCATTGCATGTCTCTTCTCTTCCTAGACCACATGGATCCACCAGAGTCATTACATGCGTGTTCTTTTCCTAAACCACCACTAGAGCCATTGCATGTATATTCCTGTCATAAACCACATGGATCCACCAGAGTCATTGCATGTGTGTTCTTTTCCTCAACCACCACTAGAGTCATTGCATTTGTGTTCTTTGCCTAAACCACCACTAGAGTCATTGCATCTGTGTTCCTTTCCTAAAGCACATGGATCCACCAGAGTCATTGGATGTGTGGTCCTTTCCGAAACCACATGGATCCACCAGAGTCATTGCTTGTTTGTTCCATTCCTAAACCACATTGATCCACTAGAGTCATAGCATGTGTGTTCTTTTCCTAAACCACCACCAGAGTCATTGCATGTGTGTTCTTTTCCTAAACCACCACTAGCGTCATTGCATGTGTGTTCCTTTCCTAAATCACATTGATCCACCAGAGTCATTGCATGTGTGTTAGTTTCCTAAACCACCACCAGAGTCATTGCATGTGTCTTCTTTTCCTAAACCACATGGATCCACCAGAGTCATTCCATGTGTGTTCTTTTCCCAAACAACCACTAGAGTCATTGCATGTGTGTTCCTTTCATAAACAACATGGACCCACCAGAGTCATTGCATGTGTATTCCTTTCCTAACCCACATGGATCCACAAGAGTCATTGCATGTGTGTTCTTTTACTAAACCACCACCAGAGTCATTGTATGTGTGTTCCTTTCATAAACCACATGGATCCACAAAAGTCATTTCATGTGTGTTCCTTTCCTAAACCACATGGATCCACCAGAGTCATTGCATGTGTGTTCCTTTCATAAACCACATGGATCCTCTAGAGTCATTGTATGTGTGTTCTTTTCCTAAACCACATGGATCCACGAGAGTCATTGCATGTGTGTTCCTTTCCTAAACCACCAATGTATTCATTGCATGTGTGTTCTTTGCTAAACCACCACCAGAGTCATTGCATGTGTGTTATTTTCCTAAACCACATTGATCCACCAAAGTCATTGCATGTGTGTTATTTTCCTAAACCACCACCAAAGTCACTTCATGTGTATTCCTTTCATAAACCACATGGATCCACCAGAGTCATTGCATGCGTGTTCTTTTCCTAAACCACCACTAGAGCCATTGCATGTATATTCCTTTCATAAACCACATGGATCCACCAGTCATTGCATGTGTGTTCTTTTCCTCAACCACCACTAGAGTCATTGCATGTGTGTTCTTTGCCTAAACCACCACTAGAGTCATTGCATTTGTGTTCCTTTCCTAAACCACATGGATCCACCAGAGTCATTGCATGTGTGTTCCTTTCCGAAACCACATGGATCCACCAGAGTCATTGCATGTGTGTTCCATTCCTAAACCACATTGATCCACTAGAGTCATAGCATGTGTGTTCTTTTCCTAAACCACCACCAGAGTCATTGCATGTGTGTTCTTTTCCTAAACAACCACTAGCGTCATTGCATGTGTGTTCCTTTCCTAAATCACATTGATCCACCAGAGTCATTGCATGTGTGTTAGTTTCCTAAACCACCACCAGAGTCATTGCATGTGTGTTCTTTTCCTAAACCACCACTAGCGTCATTGCATGTGTGTTCCTTTCCTAAATCACATTGATCCACCAGAGTCATTGCATGTGTGTTAGTTTCCTAAACCACCACCAGAGTCATTGCATGTGTCTTCTTTTCCTAAACCACATGGATCCACCAGAGTCATTCCATGTGTGTTCTTTTCCCAAACAACCACTAGAGTCATTGCATGTGTGTTCCTTCCATAAACAACATGGACCCACCAGAGTCATTGCATGTGTGTTCCTTTCCTAACCCATATGGATCCACAAGAGTCATTGCATGTGTGTTCTTTTACTAAACCACCACAAGAGTCATTGTATGTGTGTTCCTTTTATAAACCAAATGGATCCACAAAAGTCATTTCATGTGTGTTCCTTTCCTAAACCACATGGATCCACCAGAGTCATTGCATGTGTGTTCCTTTCATAAACCACATGGATCCTCTAGAGTCATTGCATGTGTGTTCTTTTCCTAAACCACATGGATCCACGAGAGTCATTGCATGTGTGTTCCTTTCCTAAACCACCAGCAGAGTCATTGCATGTGTGTTCTTTTCCTAAACCACCACCAGAGTCATTGCATGTGTGTTCTTTTCGTAAACCACATTGATCCACCAAAGTCATGGCATGTGTGTTATTTTCCTAAACCACCACCAAAGTCACTTCATGTGTATTCCTTTCATAAACCACATGGATCCACCAGAGTCATTGCATGTGTCTTGTTTTCCTAAACCACATGGATCCACTAGAGTCATTGCATGTGTGTTATTTTCCTAAACCACCACTAGAGTCATTGCATGTGTGTTCCTTTCATAAACCACATGTGTCCAGCAGAGTCATTGCATGTGTGTTCCTTTCCTAAACCACATGGATCCATCAGAGTCATTTCATGTGTGTTCCTTTCCTAAACCACATTGATCCACCAGAGTCATTGCATGTGTGTTATTTTCCTAAGCCACCACTAGATTCATCGCATGTGTGTTCCTTTCATAAACCACATGGATCCACCGGAGTTAGTGCATGTGGGTTCCTTTCCTAAACCACATGGATCCACCAGTCATTGCATGTGTGTAATTTTCCTATACCACCACCAGAGTCATTGCATGTCTCTTCTCTTCCTAGACCACATGGATCCACCAGAGTCATTGCATGCGTGTTCTTTTCCTAAACCACCACTAGAGCCATTGCATGTATATTCCTTTCATAAACCACATGGATCCACCAGTCATTGCATGTGTGTTCTTTTCCTCAACCACCACTAGAGTCATTGCATGTGTGTTCTTTGCCTAAACCACCACTAGAGTCATTGCATCTGTGTTCCTTTCCTAAACCACATGGATCCACCAGAGTCATTGGATGTGTGGTCCTTTCCGAAACCACATGGATCCACCAGAGTCATTGCATGTGTGTTCCATTCCTAAACCACATTGATCCACTAGAGTCATAGCATGTGTGTTCTTTTCCTAAACCACCACCAGAGTCATTGCATGTGTGTTCTTTTCCTAAACCACCACTAGCGTCATTGCATGTGTGTTCCTTTCCTAAATCACATTGATCCACCAGAGTCATTGCATGTGTGTTAGTTTCCTAAACCACCACCAGAGTCATTGCATGTGTCTTCTTTTCCTAAACCACATGGATCCACCAGAGTCATTCCATGTGTGTTCTTTTCCCAAACAACCACTAGAGTCATTGCATGTGTGTTCCTTTCATAAACAACATGGACCCACCAGAGTCATTGCATGTGTATTCCTTTCCTAACCCACATGGATCCACAAGAGTCATTGCATGTGTGTTCTTTTACTAAACCACCACCAGAGTCATTGTATGTGTGTTCCTTTCATAAACCACATGGATCCACAAAAGTCATTTCATGTGTGTTCCTTTCCTAAACCACATGGATCCACCAGAGTCATTGCATGTGTGTTCCTTTCATAAACCACATGGATCCTCTAGAGTCATTGCATGTGTGTTTTTTTCCTAAACCACATGGATCCACGAGAGTCATTGCATGTGTGTTCCTTTCCTAAACCACCAACAGATTCATTGCATGTGTGTTCTTTTCCTAAACCACCACCAGAGTCATTGCATGTGTGTTCTTTTCGTAAAGCACATTGATCCACCAAAGTCATGGCATGTGTGTTATTTTCCTAAACCACCACCAAAGTCACTTCATGTGTATTCCTTTCATAAACCACATGGATCCACTAGAGTCATTGCATGTGTCTTGTTTTCCTAAACCACATGGATCCACTAGAGTCATTGCATGTGTGTTATTTTCCTAAACCACCACTAGAGTCATTGCATGTGTGTTCCTTTCATAAACCACATGTGTCCAGCAGAGTCATTGCATGTGTGTTCCTTTCCTAAACCACATGGATCCATCAGAGTCATTTCATGTGTGTTCCTTTCCTAAACCACATTGATCCACCAGAGTCATTGCATGTGTGTTCTTTTCCTAAGCCACCACTAGATTCATCGCATGTGTGTTCCTTTCATAAACCACATGGATCCACCGGAGTTAGTGCATGTGGGTTCCTTTCCTAAACCACATGGGTCCACCAGTCATTGCATGTGTGTAATTTTCCTAAACCACCACCAGAGTCATTGCATGTCTCTTCTCTTCCTAGACCACATGGATCCACCAGAGTCATTGGATGCGTGTTCTTTTCCTAAACCACCACTAGAGCCATTGCATGTATATTCCTTTCATAAAACACATGGATCCACCAGAGTCATTGCATGTGTGTTCTTTTCCTCAACCACCACTAGAGTCATTGCATGTGTGTTATTTGCCTAAACCACCACTAGAGTCATTGCATCTGTGTTCCTTTCCTAAACCACATGGATCCACCAGAGTCATTGGATGTGTGGTCCTTTCCGAAACGACATGGATCCACCAGAGTCATTGCATGTGTGTTCCATTCCTAAACCACATTGATCCACTAGAGTCATAGCATGTGTGTTCTTTTCCTAAACCACCACCAGAGTCATTGCATGTGTGTTCTTTTCCTAAACCACCACTAGCGTCATTGCATGTGTGTTCCTTTCCTAAATCACATTGATCCACCAGAGTCATTGCATGTGTGTTAGTTTCCTAAACCACCACCAGAGTCATTGCATGTGTCTTCTTTTCCTAAACCACATTGATCCACCAGAGTCATTCCATGTGTGTTCTTTTCCCAAACAACCACTAGAGTCATTGCATGTGTGTTCCTTTCATAAACAACATGGACCCACCAGAGTCATTGCATGTGTGTTCCTTTCCTAACCCACATGGATCCACAAGAGTCATTGCATGTGTGTTCTTTTACTAAACCACCACCAGAGTCATTGTATGTGTGTTCCTTTCATAAACCACATGGATCCACAAAAGTCATTTCATGTGTGTTCCTTTCCTAAACCACATGGATCCACCAGAGTCATTGCATGTGTGTTCCTTTCATAAACCACATGGATCCTCTAGAGTCATTGCATGTGTGTTCTTTTCCTAAACCACATGGATCCACGAGAGTCATTGCATGTGTATTCCTTTCCTAAACCACCAATAGATTCATTGCATGTGTGTTCTTTTGCTAAACCACCACCAGAGTCATTGCATGTGTGTTCTTTTCCTAAACCACATGGATCCACCAAAGTCATTGCATGTGTGTTATTTTCCTAAACCACCACCAAAGTCACTTCATGTGTATTCCTTTCATAAACCACATGGATCCACTAGAGTCATTGCATGTGTCTTCTTTTCCTAAACCACATGGATCCACTAGAGTCATTGCATGTGTGTTATTTTCCTAAACCACCACTAGAGTCATTGCATGTGTGTTCCTTTCATAAACCACATATGTCCAGCAGAGTCATTGCATGTGTGTTCCTTTCCTAAACCACATGGATCCATCAGAGTCATTTCATGTGTGTTCCTTTCCTAAACCACATTGATCCACCAGAGTCATTGCATGTGTGTTCTTTTCCTAAGCCACCACTAGAGTCATCGCATGTGTGTTCCTTTCATAAACCACATGGATCCACTGGAGTTAGTGCATGTGGGTTACTGTCCTAAACCACATGGATCCACCAGTCATTGCATGTGTGTTATTTTCCTAAACCACCACCAGAGTCATTGCATGTCTCTTCTCTTCCTAGACCACATGGATCCACCAGAGTCATTGCATGCGTGTTCTTTTCCTAAACCACCACTAGAGCCATTGCATGTATATTCCTTTCATAAACCACATGGATCCACCAGAGTCATTGCATGTGTGTTCTTTTCCTCAACCACCACTAGAGTCATTGCATGTGTGTTCTTTGCCTAAACCACCACTAGAGTCATTGCATTTGTGTTCCTTTCCTAAACCACATGGATCCACCAGAGTCATTGCATGTGTGTTCCTTTCCGAAACCACATGGATCCACCAGAGTCATTGCATGTGTGTTCCATTCCTAAACCACATTGATCCACTAGAGTCATAGAATGTGTGTTCTTTTCCTAAACCACCACCAGAGTCATTGCATGTGTGTTCTTTTCCTCAACCACCACTAGCGTCATTGCATGTGTGTTCCTTTCCTAAATCACATTGATCCACCAGAGTCATTGCATGTGTGTTAGTTTCCTAAACCACCACCAGAGTTATTGCATGTGTCTTCTTTTCCTAAACCACATGGATCCACCAGAATCATTCCATGTGTGTTCTTTTCCCAAACAACCACTAGAGTCATTGCATGTGTGTTCCTTTCATAAACAACATGGACCCACCAGTCATTGCATGTGTTCCTTTCCTAACCACATGGATCCACAAGAGTCATTGCATGTGTGTTCTTTTACTAAACCACCACCAGAGTCATTGTATGTGTGTTCCTTTTATAAACCACATGGATCCACAAAAGTCATTTCATGTGTGTTCCTTTCCTAAACCACATGGATCCACCAGAGTCATTGCATGTGTGTTCCTTTCATAAACCACATGGATCCTCTAGAGTCATTGCATGTGTGTTCTTTTCCTAAACCACATGGATCCACGAGAGTCATTGCATGTGTGTTCCTTTCCTAAACCACCAGCAGAGTCATTGCATGTGTGTTCTTTTCCTAAACCACCACCAGAGTCATTGCATGTGTGTTCTTTTCGTAAACCACATTGATCCACCAAAGTCATGGCATGTGTGTTATTTTCCTAAACCACCACCAAGTCACTTCATGTGTATTCCTTTCATAAACCACATGGATCCACCAGAGTCATTGCATGTGTCTTGTTTTCCTAAACCACATGGATCCACTAGAGTCATTGCATGTGTGTTATTTTCCTAAACCACCACTAGAGTCATTGCATGTGTGTTCCTTTCATAAACCACATGTGTCCAGTAGAGTCATTGCATGTGTGTTCCTTTCCTAAACCACATGGATCCATCAGAGTCATTTCATGTGTGTTCCTTTCCTAAACCACATTGATCCACCAGAGTCATTGCATGTGTGTTCTTTTCCTAAGCCACCACTAGATTCATCGCATGTGTGTTCCTTTCATAAACCACATGGATCCACCGGAGTTAGTGCATGTGGGTTCCTTTCCTAAACCACATGGATCCACCAGTCATTGCATGTGTGTAATTTTCCTAAACCACCACCAGAGTCATTGCATGTCTCTTCTCTTCCTAGACCACATGGATCCACCAGAGTCATTGCATGCTTGTTCTTTTCCTAAACCACCACTAGAGCCATTGCATGTATATTCCTTTCATAAAACACATGGATCCACCAGAGTCATTGCATGTGTGTTCTTTTCCTCAACCACCACTAGAGTCATTGCATGTGTGTTCTTTGCCTAAACCACCACTAGAGTCATTGCATCTGTGTTCCTTTCCTAAACCACATGGATCCACCAGAGTCATTGGATCTGTGGTCCTTTCCGAAACCACATGGATCCACTAGAGTCATTGCATGTGTGTTCCATTCCTAAACCAAATTGACCCACTAGAGTCATAGCATGTGTGTTCTTTTCCTAAACCACCACCAGAGTCATTGCATGTGTGTTCTTTTCCTAAACCACCACTAGCGTCATTGCATGTGTGTTCCTTTCCTAAATCACATTGATCCACCAGAGTCATTGCATGTGTGTTAGTTTCCTAAACCACCACCAGAGTCATTGCATGTGTCTTCTTTTCCTAAACCACATTGATCCACCAGATTCATTCCATGTGTGTTCTTTTCCCAAACAACCACTAGAGTCATTGCATGTGTGTTCCTTTCATAAACAACATGGACCCACCAGAGTCATTGCATGTGTGTTCCTTTCCTAACCCACATGGATCCACAAGAGTCATTGCATGTGTTGTAGCATCCCAATTGTCTAACAATTGCAATGCTACTAGCCTAGTCTATGTAATGGCTACTTCAACTATATAATTGTTGCATCATCATTATATCATGCTCATGTCATCATGCCACCTTGCATTTGAGCATCATATAAAACCCTTTTCCATTTGGTTCTTATCTCATCTGCATTATTAATTGTATTTGCCTCTTGATATTGTATTTGGTTCTTGATATATTGTTTAATGCCCAAGTTGAGTTGGGGGCATATCTCTTATTAACTCCACCACCTTTCTTCCACCACCTTATAATTCCACCATCCAACTAAATATGAGTTCTGACTTTATTTGAGTTTACCTCTAGCTCATGTGGGTTGGGATGGACCCAATTCTTGTCCACATGCTCTCATCTTAGCATCATGTTGTTTTCACATCATTGATATATGAGAGCCACATGGCCACCTTTGCATGCCTTGTGAGTGGAACCCTTTTCCCTAGCTTCCATATGGATTATTATGGAATGAAGCTCATGTTGGAATATTTTTGGGACTATTGATCATCTAGTGGAACATACACACTAGCATGTCCCATTTTATTTCAAACATGGCCATCTCCATATATTCCACTTGGGACCTTCCTTTTAATTCTTTTTGCTTGGCTTTTATTCCAATTTTGGGAATGCATAATATTAATGCCATGTAATAATATTGTTTTCACAAGAACCCACATGGCAATAAATAATTTTGCATGGGCCATGCAAGTACCACCTTTTTGCTTGTCATTTGGTTTTATTTGAATTTTGAGTGGGGCATCTCTATCTTCCCTTCTCTTGGGTGGATCTAGTGTGATCTTGCTTAATCCTCACCACCTCTTCTCCTTCCCTTTTTCCTTGTCAAATCTTGTGGGAGCTTGGCATATCATGCTTGATCTTGCCCAAAAGTTCACCACTCCATCTCTCTCTAAAACCCTAAGCTACCCCCCATCTAACCTACCCCCTCTTCCATCTAATCTAAACCACACCCCCTCTCACCTAAACCCTAAGTCCACCACCTCTCTCTCTCTCGGCCTCCCCCTCTCTCTCACCTAGCTTGGCCCCACTTGGCCACCCTCTCACCAACCCTAGCTGGCCACCTAGCTACCCCCAACCCTAATGCCAACCCTAGCCCGAGGCTACCACCTCCCAACCCGAGCCTACTCTCTCTCCCTCTCTTCTCTCCCTGCCTGCCCTGCCCCTAGCCCGAGCCTGCCCCTGTCCTTGGCCTCGCCCTCTGGCCCCACCTGGTAGCCACACCCCCTGCCCTGCCCTGCCCCGAAGAGCACGTGAGGAAGGAGGGAGAAAAGTGGCCGAGCCACCTTTTCCCTCTACCTGCTCCCCACGGCACCCCCCCTTTCCTCTCCGTCCCTATCCACCTCTCTGCCTCGCCCAGCCACTTCCAGATCCGCCCAGAGCTGGCCCTTCCCTCCTCGTCTACCCCTGCCACCATCCGCCACCGATCGCCGCCACCGTCGGCCTCCACCACGCCCAGTCGATCCAGCCGTGCAGCACGTCTGAGAAGCATCCCGGGAGAACGAGGAGACGCCTAGGAGGCCGCCTGCACCCGCCGTCGAGGAGGAGAAGCGCCAGAGCCGGAGGACCCCGCGACGCCGACCCCGAAACCCTAGCTCGCTGGGCCCCTACATCATCGTCGCCTTGCTGCTCTCCTGCCCGATCGAACACCGTCAACCACCTCACGGTGAGCATCTCAGTCGCCCTGACATGGTCCCCTTCACCGTGCCGCCTTAGATTCGCCGGAACAACCGCCAAGAATCCTCTGTGCGCCGGCGTCGCGATCCTTCTCCTCGCTGCAGCGTCGCAGAAAAACCTAGCTAGTCCTAGCCCACCTCCCTGTCAGCTACCCCCGCATAGCCCAGTGGCCACCGCCTCCGCGCCCGAGCCCTAGGTCGCGGGATCGAGTCTTCCCCGCGTCGCGTCCCGCGCCCGGTCGAGCACCGTTCCATCGACAGAGTTTCAGAGAAGATCCACAGTAGCAGTGGCCACTTTGCACAAACCCCCCCTTTTTTCTTTTCCGCAACCCGCGATCCCTCCAGCCCTACCTGTCAGCCGTGGTTAACTTTTGCAGAAAGGCACCCCTGGTTCCAGATCCTCAACCCGCACTCCACATCCCCGCTGCGTGGCAGGCACTCATACCCCCGCTGACGCGTGGGCCCGCTCCAGCGCCGGGTCCGCCTGTCAGTTGCTGCGGCTAGTCTTCCAGGCGGTGAGAAAAGTTTTGCGCGCCGTGAACGCCCAGTCAGCAGTTGGTCCCACCTGTCTGTGGCTAGGGCTAGATTCCTCTGGGTATAAAAGGATCTCTGAAATCTGTTTAATTCAAATCTTTTCAAATTTAAATCAAATTCAAATTTAATTCTGTATTTAAATATCTTTTAAAATATAAATCCAATTTAAACATATAATATATGTTTTCAAATCAGAAAAATATGAGGAATTCAAATATGCCCTCCAAAATATATTTTGAACATTTAAAATTCCAAGTTTATTTAAATTACAATAAAATTCCCTTTTGACTTAATAAATTAATAACTTTTGTTTATTGTAACTACCTCGGTGAATTACGCTCCTAGTTACAAGCCTGGATGAGCAGAAATGGTTGAAATAGTACGGTAGGGCCTAAATGCCACTCACAGGTAGACCTTTCGGCCGTCCCAACCATTTCCAAACATCGGGACAAGAACGGGCGGCATAATCGGCAGGCGAAGGGATCAACTACATACACAAATGAGTATGTATGCAAGCCACCATACAACAGTACATCAGAGCCATTCCATCTAAAAAGAAAGGAAATATATAGCATACATACGGCAAGATCCAAATATCCTAGATAGATAATAGTTTAGGATATCTCCTCATACATCAATCAACAGTATCAAGCGGGCGGAAGACAAAATCCGATGCGGATAAGAATCAAATCGGCATAAGATGCACCATAAATAAGCACATCCCGCCCACAGATCTCACGGATCCCCGTTCCCGGAATCTCTACACCGAATGATCATTGCCCACATCGTCCGTCTCCTCCACCCAGTATCCATCTTGTGAGTGTACCTATTCATCTGAACCAATAATTTATCGTGTGAGACCCTAGGGGTACTCAGCAAGTCTTTATGCCTCTAAAGGGACACAACACAGGGTGGCGAATTGCGACAAAAGATAAACCCTAGCAATTCTATAGATACTCACTAACCATCCGCCTAACCAGAGATAGACGGGTGTCCGTGAATTAATAACAACAATTATAACAGTTATAAAGGTAATCTTAACAGATCCATCCTCCTCCTCGCTTACCGACGAGGAAGCGGAAGAACAACCCCCATCCGTTGGCAGTTTTATTATCCGTTCCATGGGTGTTGCACTATTTACTAGTCAGGTACCTAGTCTAGTCAAGTTAAAAGCGGTACTTTAGTTATGCTTGTCTATGATCGGAAAGCATGCTCCAAGTCGTCCATAACCGCGGACACGGCTTTGAAAGTTTTACCTACGGGGTGCACAAATAACAACACACACTCGATATGCCTCGGAAAAACCAAATCAAAACCCAACGAGGCGATCCGACAAAGCAATTACAGGATTCAGAAATATTTCAGGGGCCACCCCATTGAGCTACCATAGCGAAGTTAGCTGACTCGAGGCGGCCTCAAGGTTTGTGGAGCCTATCAGTAAACGAAGGAACCCGAAAGTGTGGTGGGCTTGTCGATACAATGAAAGCAGGTCACGGTCCTAAGCGATGCGGTGTGCGGTACCTCGCAATCTTAAATAAAGCAGTAAAGCATGGCATAAGTACAGGATAGTAAATAAAACCTCAAACTAGTTTGTGGCCCCAAGAAATAAGAATGAATCAAGCTCTGGCTCAGGGGGGTTCATAAGCCTCCCGGATGTGGATAGCGCGAATATTCTTGGAACAGGAATCAAGTACTCGGGGTCTTACGGGACACAAGTGAGCCTGAAAAACCAAATAGCGAATATGGCTCACCGATGCCACTTTCATTAGTTATCCCATTACTACTCAGGTTAAGTTGTTTAGGTACCTCGTTATCCAACAGACACTCACATACCCTACACATGCTGTTCTACGACTCGCATGGCTCAACCAACTCCTGTAGTAATGGCTCATGGGATGGAGGAACAGCTTCGGTGGGGTTTAAAATTAAAGGCTATGCAATACACAGGATTCAGATTAATGCAAACGCGACTCAATGATGCAAGAGTAAGATAGAGGCAATAGGTACTATATGTATGCAAGCATGTGGTAGTGCTTGCCTGGCAGCTCAGTTGAAGCGAGAGAAGGATCTGGGTAGTACTCCTGGTTCTCCTGATATATCCCCTGCTCAGCGTCTATTCGAAGAAGAACCAAACAAACAAGGGCCAACATAAATAAAGTGCACAAGCATATGAATAAATGCATCAAGCAAGCAATCATGCCATGATGAATGATGCACAAATTGCATGGCATTAAAGTAGCATGGCATGGGTGAGGTGTGAGATCCAAGATTGAATCATTTTATTGAGTTTTGGGCCCATTTTATACTCATATTAGTTGCTGTAAACATTATATTTATATGATGCATGCTTCAAATCAAACCATGGGATGCATAAACAGAAAGGTCTCGTCGAGCTAATCATTTTAGACATATTATTTATTAAATTTGGAGTTATAAAACAAAAGTTATTAATTTGTTAAGTCAAAAGGGCATTTTATTGTAATTTAATTCAACTTGGAATTTTAAATGTCCAAAATATATTTTGAAGGCTATATTTGAAATCCTCATATTTTTCTAATTTGAAAACATATATTATTTGTATTATTTGGATTAATATTTGGAAAAGTTATTTGAAAACAGAATTTAAATTGAATTTGAATTAATTTGAAAAAGATTTGAAATTAAAAAAGAAAACAGACAGACTTTTGTTTGTTACTCGGACCTAGCCCAAGTCGCGAACAAGTTGGCGAATCTTGACTAAGCGGCAGTGGCGAAGAAGGTTTCCTCACATGTGCTGCCAACCACAGGCAAGCAGGTGGGCTCGCGAGACCACGTGCGGCCGAGGACCTAGCTCAGCCAGCAGCCACGAGAGGCCTTGGGTTGAGATTTCTAAAACCTAGGTACCTTTTGCAAAAAGAGGGGAGGCCGACAGGTGGGACCAAGCTGGACCGGGTTAGGAGTAAAAAAGCGGGGTTTAACGCAAAACAACGTTGCGGCCTTGTGCTTCTTCTCGGACAGATCGGTGCTTTCGCGCTTGCGATGCGGCGGGGTGGGGGTTGACAGCAGGACCTAGGGCTCGGCAGGCGGATCCACTGCGGTGGCACAGGCTTGTTATGCAGGAGGCGGGGCCTAGATGGGGCTTACGCATCGCTATGGCGGGAAAAGCGAGCGGCACGGCGCCTGAGCGGCGTTCGACGGAATATCGGCGGCTCTAGGCAGCCTGGCGAGGCGGACCATGTCGAGGCGGCGAGATGCTCACCGTGAGTGCGTCGGTGTGGGTGGTTCGGCTCGGCGCGACGTCGGCGTCGGCGGCAGGCCGAGCGATCTAGGGTTTGGCGTCGGGCTCGCGCTGGTGCAGCGGTTCTGGTGCTCCTCTTGCTCGGCTCCGTGTACAGGGGTGGTGCAGGGGGTCTCCTGGTACTCCTCGATCACTCCACGGACTGCCTGCGTCAGATCGGCAGAGTGCGGTGGAGGCCAAGCGGTGGTGTGGCGGCGATGGTGTGGCGGTGGTGAGGCGGGGAAGGGAAGCGTCTGGGGTGGATGCAGGGGATGCAGCGCGGCGAGTGAGGCGGGAGATAAGCGAGAGGAGGAGAGGCTGCCGTGGGGTGGGGTAGATGGGAAAAGGTGGCTCGGTGCCACCTTTCTCTTCTCCCTCCTTCACGTGCTGCAGTCGGGGAAGGCGGGAGACGAGCACATGGGGGCTGGCGGGTGGGCGGGGAAAGGAGGAGAGGGTGGTTCGGGCTGGGGCCCCTAGGGCAGAGAGAGAGAGCAAGAGAGGGAGAGGGGGGGTAGCCTCGGGTAGGGTTTAGGTTTGGAGCTAGGCTCGGTTTGGGGGGGTAGCTAGGGCAGGGGTGGGTGGCCGGTGGGGCCAGCTAGGGTTTGGTTTAGAGGGGTGACTCGGCTAGAGAGGAGAGAAAGAGGGGAAGGTGGTAGCTTAGGTTTTAGCTAGGATGGGGTATGGGTTTAGATATAAAGGTGAAGAGAGAGGGTGAGATGAGAGAGAGATGAGGGGTGAGGTTTATTGTTTTGCCAAGCTCAAGCAAGATCAAGCAAAGCGCAAGCAAGAACTAGACAAGGAAAAGAGAGGGTGAGGTGGTTTAAGCATGATCAAAATGAGATCAAGCTAAAAGAGAGAGATAGAGAGATATATGAGAGATGGCATGATCCAACCAAAAACAAGTAAAATCCAAATGACAAGCAAAAGGTGGTACTTGCATGGCCCATGCAAATATTTAATGCCATATTGATTCTTGTGAAAACAATATTATTACATGGCATTAATATTATGCATTCCCGAAATTGGAATAAAAGCCAAGCAAAAAGAATTATAAGGATGCCCCATGTGGAGTAGATGGAGATGACCATATTTGAATAGAAATGGGACTTGCTAGTGTGTATGTTCCACTAGATGATCAATAGTCCCAAACTATTCCAACATGAGCATAATTCCATGATAAACCATATGGAAGCTAGAAGAAAGGGTCCCACTCACAAGGCATGCAAAGGTGGCCATGTGGCTCTCATATATCCATAATGTGAAAACAACATGATACTAAGATGAGAGCATGTGGTAAAAGAATTGGATCCATCCCAACCCACATGAGCTAGAGGTAAAACCAATAAGTGCCAAGCTCATATTTAGTTGGATGGTGGAATTATAAGGTGGTGAAAGAAAAAGGTGGTGGAGTTAAAGAAAGATATGCCCCCAACTCAACTTGGGCATTTGAACAATATATCAAGAACCAAATACAATATCAAGAGGCAAATACAATTAATAATGCATATGAGATAAGAACCAAACAAAAAGGGTTTTATATGATGCTCAAATGCAAGGTGGCATGATGACATGAGCATGATATAATTATGATGCAACAATTATATATTTGAAGTAGCCATTATATTACTAGACCAAGTAGCATTACAATTGTTAGACAATTGGGATGCTACAACTCTCCCCCACTAAACAGGAATCTCGCCCCAAGATTCTAGGAAGAAGAAGAAGACACAAAGAGGGTAGGATACTTGGCACGGAGCTCATCTTCACGTTCCCAAGTGGCTTCATCAACAGAATGGTGCGACCACTGCACCTTGCAGAACTTGATGGACTTGTTGCGAGTCCTTCTTTCTGCGACTTCAAGGATTTTTGTGGGGTGTTCTTGATAAGACAGGTCTTCTTGGAGATTGATAAGCTCATGGTCCACGGTCCTGCCGGGATCCTTGAAGCACTTCTTGAGCTGAGAGATGTGGAAAACATCATGGACCTTGAGTTTTTCCGGGAGCTCAAGAGCATAAGCAACTTCTCCTCTTCTTCCACGAACTTTGAAGGGACCGATGTATCTAGGAGCCAGCTTTCCTTTGATACCAAAGGGGTGTGTGCCTCTCATGGGAGTGACACGAAGGTAAACGAGATCACCAGGGACATACTCCATGTCCTGTGCTTCTGTCATAATTGCTCTTGGCGACTTTGAGCAATCCTCAGATTTTCAAGGATGATGTGAACCTTCTCCTCCGCTTGAGTCACAATGTCGGGGCCAAACAAAATCCTTTCACCTTTTGACCAACCAATCGGAGTTACGCATTTGCGACCATAGAGAGCCTCAAATGGTGCCATCTTTAGACTTTTCTGGAAGCTGTTGTTGTAAGAGAACTCATCATAAGGAAGACATTCTTCCCACTTCATGCCAAAGAGATGGCCAAACACGAAGCATATCCTCCGATCTGATTGATCCTTTCAACTTGTCCTTGCGAGGGTGGTAAGCTGCTGAAGTTCAACTTTGTTCCCAAAGCATTTTGGAAACTCTCGAACTTGGAAGTCAAGATGCTTCCCGCAGTGCGAACTGATCTCAGCGGAACCCCATACGGAGAGACAATTACGTTGATATAGAGCTCGATATTTGAATTGCGAAATGGTTTCCTTGACGGGGAAGAAGTGAGCCACTTTAGAAAGCTGTCAATGACAACAAAGATTGCATTGTTGCCCTTCTGCGACCTAGGAAAACCCGTGATGAAGTCCATCTCTACTTTCTCCCATTTCCATTAGGGGTTTCAATGGCTGTAGAAGACCGGAAGGTTTGATGAAAGCTTTCACTCTGCGGCGGACATCCCACTCGAGACATACTTGGCACAATACCTTTTCAAACCAGGCCACAAATATTGTGTTTTCAAGTCCATGTACATCTTTGTCTTTGCCGGGGTGGATAGAAGAACAGAATCATCGCCTCCTTGAGAACTTGCTCTCTCAAACCGGGTAGTTCGAACAAACATCCGGTGTTCAAAGAAAAGCGTGCCTTGATTATCGGCGTGGAAGGACTCATACTTGAAGCTGAATCACGGAGATGATCTTTCTTGTGTATGGATCACCAAGCTGAGAAGAAGCGAACCTTTTCTTCCAAGAGAGGTGTTGCTAGAAGGTTACGGAGATACCCTTGTTCCACAATTTCAAGGTTGGTGACGAATTCCTCGCACAAGAGGCATTGTTCTTCCATCATGAGGTTGTTGACATAAGCTTTGCGGTGAGAGCATCTGCCATGACATTAGCTTTGCGGAGTGTAGTTGATGGTCAAATCGAAGTCATTGATTGCTTCAATCCATCTCCTTTGCGAAGGTTGAGATCAGGCTGAGTGAAGATATACTTGGACTCTTGTGATCGGAAAAGATCTCTAGCAGGTTACCAAGCAAGTAGTGCCTCCATACTTTCAAAGCAAAGACAAGCGCGAGCTCGAGGTCATGTGTAGGATAGTTGATCTCATGCGTCTTCAAGCGTCGAGAGGCATAAGCAACAACTTGTTTTTCTTGCATAAGGACCGCACCCAATCCTTGCAAAGAGGCGTCCGCAGAATATCTGAGCGGCTTGGATGTATCCGGAGGAACCAAGGACTGGTGTGGAAGTGAGATTCTCTTTGAGTGTCTCAAAGCTTGCTTGACATGCGAGAGTCAAAGATATTTCTTGCCTTTCTTAAGGAGATCGGTAAGAGGCTTCGCTATCTTGAAAAGTTACGAGCGAAGCGGCGATAACTAGCCAAACCAAGGAAACTCCGCACTTCTTTGACATTAACGGAGAAAGCCATTCAACAATTGTCTTCACGGTTTCGGGTTGGCGCAATGCCCTTGGCAGAGATAGCGTGACCAAGATAGGTTACTTGAGGCGCCAAAACTCACACTTGGAGAACTTTGCGCCTGGCGGTTCTCTCGAAGCTTGTTTAGGACACACCGAAGGTGTTCTTCATGCTCTTCTTGTGACTTAGAATAAACGAGGATGTCATCCAGATAGACCACAACGAACTTGTCAAGATACTCCATGAAAACCGAGTTCATGAGCCTCGAGAAGGTGGCAGTGCATTGGTGAGACGAAAGACATGACCGTGTACTCATACAGGCCATAACGGGTGGTGAAAGCTGTCTTAGGAACATCTTCCTGTGAATCTTGATTTGGTGATAACCACTTCTCAAGTCAAGCTTAGAGAATACCACGCTCCACTAGGCGATCAAAGAGATCATTAATCCGGAAGGGATATTTATTCTTGATGGTTTTAGCATTGAGATCCGATAGTCAATACAAAGTCTGTCGATCAGATCTCTCGCTTCTTCACAAAGAGTAGGGCTACCCCAAGAAGAAGTACTATGCTGAATGAAACCCAACTTCTCTTGTTCATCAAGGCGACGTTTGAGTTCAGCCAACTTAGCGGACCCATTTATAAGGCCGCTTGGAGATAGGGCGGTACAGTTCAAGCTCAATTACAAACTCAACCTCACGATCGGAGGCATACAGCAACTCTTGGAAAGACATCGGGAACTCACAGACCACGGAACACTCTGAATAGCTTCCATAGCATCAACATTGAGCGCCAAAGAGAAAAGCTGGATAGCGAGTCGACTCGGAGAATAGACTATATGGCCTTGAGAATCTTGAGAGAAACCGAGCGTTCGGCACAATCAATCACAGCTGCATTTCGTCAACCAATCCATGCCCAAGATGACATCAATGTCGATTGCCCGGAAGGATTAAGGATGCCGAGCGAAGAGCCACCAATCTCAATTTGATTGCCATGGCTGATATGAGCGACCCTCATGTTTGACCTAGGAGATTGTACCACCGGACAACGTGATAAAGGAACCTTATCCGGATCCTGCTCTTGTGCAAACTTATGCGAAACAAAAGAATCGATGCAGAATCAAACAAAACTCGTGCGGGGACTGAGTTAACGGAAGCATACCCATCACAACTCCAGTGCATGCTCGGCTTGGCGGCGTTGATCACGATTAGCACGAGCAACGATGAGACCGGGCTTGGTGTTGATGTTGAGAGCCGGTGGTGGTGCACGAACCAAAGGAGAGCTTGCCCCGATCTTGGAGGTGGTGGAGGAAGAGCCTTGTTCTTCATCGGACGGTTCCAGCTTTGATGCCCAGTGTCTCCACGTGTAACAAGCACCGGTGGGCGTGGAACAACGTAGCCGGGGACTCACGAGCGCTCGAGGTAGTGGTGGTTGTAGCCCACAGGAGCGGCGGTGATGAAGTTTGGTGGCCTTGCAGCGTGTGGAAGGTCTTGGTGGAGCCGGGGCGACGGTGGGGTGTTAGGAACCCAAACACGGCGCTTAGAAGGAGCTAACATAGTGAAGAGCTTGCTGCATCACGGCTGTGTTTCTTTGACTCCTCAAACACTTGCCTACTTGCCTCTTCTGCGGCTGTATGCTTTGAAGTTCGAAAAAGACGGCCTTGCATGTGTGATTGCATACTTAATCGATGCATTGAGCCCTTGCACGAACCTCTTTTGCTTCTTCTTGTCATCAGAGATCTCATCGCCACCATAACGAGACAGGTTCATGAAGTTCTGATGTAGGTGTTGACATTATCATTGCCTGCTTGAGGTTGAGAAACACTTCCTTCATCCTCTCCATGACAATTTCGGCAGAATCTTGCTCTTTGAAAGCTCCGATGAACTGTCCCCAAGTAGGCTGAAAACCGGTCTGGTTGCCTTGGTAATTCTCCCACCAGCTGCATCTCCCTTGAAGGTGAGTAGCACACTTTACCCATTCTTGCTCGGGAACATCGGCGGTCGCCAATGACCTTAACATCTCACGCAACCAATCATCAGCATCAAGTGGTTGATCGAAACATCAAATGGCGTGGGTTGAACTTGAGGAAGCTTTTGATGTCTCCTTGCTTGGGAGGTGGAGGTAGCGGAACAAACTCATTCCTCGACACTTTCCTCGAAGCAGCTGCGGTTCTGCTGCATTGCTGCCAAGGCATTGGCGATGCTTGACAACGCTGCCCCAGTTCAGGTTGTATGTCCTCCTCGAGCAGCGTGGTGGTGCCATCCTGTTATTGATATAAAACACAAGTCGACTATGATGGAGAATAATAATAATCCAAAATAGTACCAAAATGGAATTAATCAAGATTAAAGGATACAATTTACTAAGATGATATTAAAATATCAACGAAGTTCAAAGCACCTAGAAGATATTAAGCATATCGCACACGGTGAAAAGGAGTGTGGTACCTGAATATATCAAAGAAAAATTTCCGCAAATTTGCATTAAAATACCAATAGATCATAAAATCACTTAGCGAATCAAGATTAGTGACTCTACCAACTCAATATACAAGAGCAATGATAAAAGTAGTGGTATGGTCGACTCCATCCCGCACTCAAATCATTACTCCGCACATGAATAAGTAAAACACATATCCCAACACCTTCTTCTCACGGCGAACCTAAAGATTAGCAACTGAGCGAACACCCAAGAAGATAGCGTCGGATAACAAAAGTAAGACGGATCGCGTCGGTTTACAGCGAATCGGATAGATCGCGTCGGTTTGCAAAAACATCGGTATGGAATGTACCAGCGATTTGTTAACCAAAAGGCCGATAAGATAACAACTTGGATGCAACAGATAGACAAAGAGTTACACACACACACACACACACAACCTATGGTACTCTGAGCGAACACGTGAATCCTAGTTTGAAGTTTAAGAAGAGGATTGAAAGCGTTACACTTCCTTACCGAGAAAAGGGTGGGTGGGTGGGTAAGAAGAAAATGGAAGCAGTCCTACTCTCGCGTTTTGTTTTCCCTAGTATACATAACTACCAAAAATATTTGCTAGGCGGACAACGACCATTTGGTGAGACCACGAAGGTCGGGATGGCTCGATACCAATTGTAACTACCTCGGTGAATTACGCTCCTAGTACAAGCACGGATGTTGAAATGGTTGAAATAATGCGGTGGGGCCCAAATGCCCGCTTGTACTAGGGCGTAATTCACCGAGGTGAAGTTATTCAATTCTCAAATATTGAAAACGGCAGCGATCTGGCGAACTCACTGTAAACCGGTGCCATCTTCTTAAGGTTGTTCTTCCTTCTAGCAACTCCTCATTCTGTGTAAGCATCAGTTGTTAATCTCTATCCGATAAGTGATTTTGCGCATCTATTGGTATTTTAATGCCGAAAAATGCGGAAAATTTTTCTTTGATACATCTGTGTTTCCACACTCCTTTTCAATCGTGTGTGAAACATTATCTATCTTCCTTTTATCAGCATCTACATGCTAACTCATTCTTTTGTCACCGGCGCTTAATCCTGGAGTTTCTTTTCATCTCCTTTTCCCTTGGGCTAGTTACATAACATGTGTCGATCCGATGCTGGTGATTGTAATTTGGTTCTCGGCAAAGCTATATTCCACTCATGATAAGTGTCGATTGGAATATGGAAAAATGCTATCAACCGTCACCATCTGGAGGATAAGGTTATCTCCTGTGATTTTGAGTACACCGCGATCATATCTATGCATATTCAAGTATCTTTGGCAATCCGGAGTTTCCAAGGCACTACGGTGGTCTATCATCTGTTTATCATGTTTCACATCTTTTGGAACTCCATATCTGCAAATTCTCTTTGATACGAGGGAATTGCATCTTTTCGTCTCTGATAGTTTTGCTTAAGGTATGATCTATCATCTTTTCCTTATCCAAGACCTCTTTATCTTGTAACCGGTGATCCGATCGACAATGTGAATCAGGTGACATCTCTTTTCTTCCGAAGGACCAGATAATCTATTCTTCCAGTGCATCTTCTTCAACACGAACCCGTGCTCTTAATTTGGATCTTTCTAAGAGCGTTGAGCTCAGGAAGTGTTCGAGCATTTGTTCGTTTCTTCCGCCTCTCGAACTTGATATTCTGGGAATATCTTGTTAATCCTTGGTGGCATATGTTGATAATATGCTTGCCTTTTCGATATCAATGGAAGAACATGGAAGATCATCTGTGTCTCTTTCTCTCAAGCTTCGTGAGCACTGCCTGTGTGCAAAGTCTCTAAGTGAGAACTCTGACTTTTTGGAAGTCACCTATCTCGACCACGTCCTTCTGCTAAATAGATCGCTTCAATTCTGGAATTGGTAATCCATTGTTAATTCCATCCTCTATCTTCAACCAATCCGAAGTTGTTCCTTGTTGGCAAGTTATCATCATCGCTCCGCCGAAGATTTCTCAAGACTGCTAAATCACCCTCAATCATTTCAGGAAGAACATGGAGTTCTTTCACCTTAGTCTCGTCAAGTAATCTCTTGAAACCTTCTCGCTCTATCGTCTATGCTCAATCCACTGGAGGCCATGAAGACTTTTCAGATCTTGTTTTCCTCCCGTTCAAGTTGGTGCTATGTTTTCTGTAGCTGTTGAATCTTGCAGTTCTTATCCGTAATCTTCCTTCATATCTTTCCGGTGGCTTGGTACTTCCGACATGACGACAACCTCATCATCTTTATCTATCTATGAATCTGGTGAATCGTTTGCATCTATCCTTGTTTTCTAACGGAGTTCCATGAGTTATCCTTGTCAATACCTTCAGTCTGTTTCGGTAGTTGGGTTGCATGGTTTTCCTATTCATGTGTGGAGTAATGCTTTGAGTGCGGGATGGAGTAGCTACCATACCACTACTCTTATCATTCGCTCTTGTACATTGAATTGGTGAATTAATGCGATTTCACTTATTCCATGGAAGTTAGAAGTGGCCTTTATCCCTCGATACTTTTACTTTCGTCCTTGTTTTTCCGGAGTGCTCTCTCGAAGGAAGTAATCAATAATCTCTTGTTGGTGATCTCGCCCTTTCTACACGGAGCAAAATCCTCAATTATATGGTGGAAACAAACGCACACTCCTTTCGGCCCTCGTCTTTCTACCGGTGCTCGACATCCCCAAACAAGATGAAAGGAAACTATCTCTCTCTTTGTTTCATCAATTCTTTTCGGTGGTAAAGCCAATTATGGTTGGTGCCATCAGCCGTGAATCTATTGTGTTAGCCTCAAGGCTAAAGAAAGCAATAAGTATCTCTACAATAAACTCCAGATCCTCCATACTCTTTGCTTCTCGGGATTCCACCATGATCTGGCTTCATATCCGTCTCTGGAAGTTATATCCGCGCACCTCAAGTGCGTGATCCTTTGGTTCTTACCGGCACAAGAAGAATCTAATCCGACGATGTCTAGCTAAATCTTCCTGTTGATATCAAGGGACTCTATTGTTTGAAGGCAATATTGTTTCCGTGCTTCATTTCTCCAATCCGAGAGAAGATACGATGCTATTGTCATAGTGGTTCAAAACTTCTCCAATCTAGCTCTTTTCTTCCGGCGAGACAAAGGTTCATCCTCTCTAGTATCAGTAAATCGTTAATCTTAATGGTGTGTCTTTCTTTATCCATGATACATCATCTTGACCTTTCTTTCACAGGTGGTTCTTTTTCTCTTCTCATGTTTCTTGAGAAAACCGGAGCTATGTCCATCCTATCCTCTTGTCTAACGACAATCCGTCAACTCTTCTGACCATTGTTTCTCAAGCAAAACGCAAGACTCGCAACAAGTCTAGCAAGTTTTGCAAGGTGTAGTGGTCGCACCATTCCGTTGTTCATCAACTTGGGAACGTGAGGGTCACCTTCGTTCGAACACCCGCCTCTCCTTGTGTGGTTTTCTTTTTCCTAGGAATCTCGGGGCGAGATTCTTGTTTAGTGGGGGAGAGTTGTAGCATCCCAATTGTCTAACAATTGCAATGCTACTAGCCTAGTCTATATAATGGCTACTTCAACTATATAATTGTTGCATCATCATTATATCATGCTCATGTCATCATGCCACCTTGCATTTGAGCATCATATAAAACCCTTTTCCATTTGGTTCTTATCTCATCTGCATTATTAATTGTATTTGCCTCTTGATATTGTATTTGGTTCTTGATATATTGTTTAATGCCCAAGTTGAGTTGGGGGCATATCTCTTATTAACTCCACCACCTTTCTTCCACCACCTTATAATTCCACCATCCAACTAAATATGAGTTCTGCACTTTATTTGAGTTTACCTCTAGCTCATGTGGGTTGGGATGGACCCAATTCTTGTCCACATGCTCTCATCTTAGCATCATGTTGTTTTCACATCATTGATATATGAGAGCCACATGGCCACCTTTGCATGCCTTGTGAGTGGAACCCTTTTCCCTAGCTTCCATATGGATTATTATGGAATGAAGCTCATGTTGGAATATTTTTGGGACTATTGATCATCTAGTGGAACATACACACTAGCATGTCCCATTTTATTTCAAACATGGCCATCTCCATCTATTCCACTTGGGACCTTCCTTTTAATTCTTTTTGCTTGGCTTTTATTCCAATTTTGGGAATGCATAATATTAATGCCATGTAATAATATTGTTTTCACAAGAACCCACATGGCAATAAATAATTTTGCATGGGCCATGCAAGTACCACCTTTTTGCTTGTCATTTGGTTTTATTTGAATTTTGAGTGGGGCATCTCTATCTTCCCTTCTCTTGGGTGGATCTAGTGTGATCTTGCTTAATCCTCACCACCTCTTCTCCTTCCCTTTTTCCTTGTCAAATCTTGTGGGAGCTTGGCATATCATGCTTGATCTTGCCCAAAAGTTCACCACTCCATCTCTCTCTAAAACCCTAAGCTACCCCCCATCTAACCTACCCCCTCTTCCATCTAATCTAAACCACACCCCCTCTCACCTAAACCCTAAGTCCACCACCTCTCTCTCTCTCGGCCTCCCCCTCTCTCTCACCTAGCTTGGCCCCACTTGGCCACCCTGTCACCAACCCTAGCTGGCCACCTAGCTACCCCCAACCCTAATGCCAACCCTAGCCCGAGGCTACCACCTCCCAACCCGAGCCTACTCTCTCTCTCCCTCTTCTCTCTCCCTGCCACCCCTAGCAGGCACCTTGCCCTTGGCCTTGGCCCTCTGGCCCACCTGGTAGCCACACACCCCTGCCTGCCACCTGCCTAGAGCACGTGAGGAAGGAGGGAGAAAAGTGGCCGAGCCACCTTTTCCCTCTACCTGCTCCCCACGGCACCCCCCCTTTCCTCTCCGTCCCTATCCACCTCTCTGCCTCGCCCAGCCACTTCCAGATCCGCCCAGAGCTGGCCCTTCCCTCCCCGTCTACCCCTGCCACCATCCGCCACCGATCGCCGCCACCGTCGGCCTCCACCACGCCCAGTCGATCCAGCCGTGCAGCACGTCCGAGAAGCAACCCGGGAGAACGAGGAGACGCCTAGGAGGCCACCTGCACCCGCCGTCGAGGAGGAGAAGCGCCAGAGCCGGAGGACCCCGCGACGCCGACCCCGAAACCCTAGCTTGCTGGGCCCCTGCATCATCGTCGCCTTGCTGCTCTCCTGCCCGATCGAACACCGTCAACCACCTCACGGTGAGCATCTCAGTCGCCCTGACATGGTCCCCTTCACCGTGCCGCCTTAGATTCGCCGGACCAACCGCCGAGCATCCTCTGTGCGCCGGCGTCGCGATCCTTCTCCTCGCTGCAGCGTCGCAGAAAAACCTAGCTAGTCCTAGCCCACCTCCCTGTCAGCTACCCCCGCATAGCCCAGTGGCCACCGCCTCCGCGCCCGAGCCCTAGGTCGCGGGATCGAGTATTCCCCGCGTCGAGTCCCGCGCCCGGTCGAGCACCGTTCCGTCGACAGAGTTTCAGAGAAGATCCACAGTAGCAGTGGCCACTTTGCACAAACCCTCGCCTTTTTTCTTTTCCGCAACCCGCGATCCCTCCAGCCCTACCTGTCAGCCGTGGTTAACTTTTGCAGAAAGGCACCCCTGGTTCCAGATCCTCAACCCGCACTCCACATCCCCGCTGCGTGGCAGGCACTCATACCCATTGGCCCGTGGGCCGCTCGGCCTTTGTCCTTTGTGTCATTCTTTCTTAGCTTCTGGCGGTGAGAAAAGTTTTGCACGCCGTGAACGCCCCCAGTGATTGGTGGTCCACACATGTGGCTAGGGCTAGATTCCTCTAGGTATAAAAGGATCTCTGAAATCTGTTTAATTCAAATCTTTTCAAATTTAAATCAAATTCAAATTTAATTCTGTATTTAAATATCTTTTAAAATATAAATACAATTTAAACATATAATATATGTTTTCAAATCAGAAAAATATGAGGAATTCAAATATGCCCTCCAAAATATATTTTGAACATTTAAAATTCCAAGTTTATTTAAATTACAATAAAATGCCCTTTTGACTTAATAAATTAATAACTTTTGTTTTATAAATCCAAATTTAACAAATAATATGTCTAAAATGATTAGCTCGACGAGACCTTTCTGTTTATGCATTCCATGGTTTGATTTGGAGCATGCATCATATAAATATAAAGAGTACAGCAACTAAATTGTGAATAAAATGGGGCCAAAACTAAATAAAATGCTTTATTATTGTACTCCACACCTCACCCATGCCATGCTACTTTATTGCCATGCAAATTGTGCATCATTCATCATGGCATGATTGTTTGCTTGTCGCATTTAATTCATATGCTGGTGCACTTTATTTATGTTGGCCCTTGTGTGTTTGGTTCTTCTTCGAATAGGCCAGTGGCGGGGATATACCAAGATACCAGGAGCACTACCAGATCCTTCTCTCGCTTCAACTGAGCTGCCGGGCAAGCACTACCACATGCTTGCATACATATAGTACCTATTGCCTCTATCTTATTCTTGCATCATTGAGTCGCGATTGCATTAATCTGAATCCCAAGTATTGCATAGCCTTTACTTTTAAACCCCACCGAAGCTTGTACCTCCATCCCATGAGCCATTACTACAGGAGTTGATTGAGCCATGCAGTCGTAGAAACACATGTGTAGGGTATGTGAGTGTCGATGGATAACGAGGTACCTATACAACTTAACACAGTAGTAATGGGATAACTAATGAAAGTGGCATCGGTGAGCCATATTATTTGGTTTTTCAGGCTCACTTGTGTCCGTGGGACCCAGTACTTGATTCCTGTTCCTTGAATATTCGCTATCCACATCTGAGGCTTATGAACCCCCTGAGCGAGCTTGATTCATTCTTATTTCTTGGGGCCACAAACTAGTTTGAGGATTTATTTACTATCTGTACTTATGCCATGCTTTACTACTTTAATTTAAGATTGTGCGGTAATGCACCTTTGTCTTGTTTAGGGCGTGACCGTTTTCTGTGTCGACAAGCCCAGTCACACTTCGGGTTCCCGATCGTTCTGACGGCTCCACAAACCTTGAGGCCGTCTGGTCGGCTAACCGTTGCGGGTAGTTCAATGGGGTGGCCCCTGAAATATTTCTGAATCCTGTGATTGCTTTGTATTGCCTCGTTGGGTTTTGATTTGGTTTTCGAGGCATATCAGTGTGTGTTGCTATTTGTGCACCCTGCGGTAAAACTTCTGAAAGCCGTGTCCGCGGTTATGGACGACTTGGAGCACAGTTTCTCGATCATAGACAAGCATAACTAAAGTACCGCTTCTAATTTGACTAGACTAGGTACCTGACTAGTAAATAGTACAACACTCATGGAATGGATAATAAAACTGCCAACGGATGGGAGGGGTTGTTCGTCCGCTTCCTCGTCGGTAAGCGAGGAGGAGAATGGATCTGTTAAGATTACCGCTATAACTGTTATAACTGCTGTTCTTAATTCACGGACATCCGTCTATCTATGGTTAGGCGGATGGTTAGCGAGTATTTATAGAATTGCTAGGGTTTACCTTTTGCTGAAATTGCGTCACCCCAGGTTGTGTCCCCTTTAGCGGCATAAAGACTTGCTAAGTACCCCTAGGGTCTCACACGATAAATTATTGGTTCAGATGAACAGGTACCCTCGCAAGATGGATACTGGGTGGAAGAGACGGACGATGAGGGCAACGATCATTGATTATAGCGATTAGGAGCAGGGGATCCGTGAGATCTATGGGCGGGATGTGCTTATTTATGGGGCATCTTATGCCGATTTGCTTCTTATCCGTACTCGGATTTTGTCTTCCGCTTCCGCTTGATACTCTGTTGATTGATGTATGAGGAGATATCCTAAACTATTATATCTATCTAGGATATTTGGATCTTGCCGTATGGCGTTGCTATATTTCCTTTCTTTTTAGATGGAATGGCTCTGATGTACTATTATATGGTGGCTTGCATACATACTCATTTGTGTATGTAGTTGATCCCTTCGCCTGCCGATTACGCCGCCCGTTCTTGTCCTGATGTTTGGAAATGGTTGGGACGGCCGAAAGGTCTACCTATGAGTGGCATTTGGGCCCCACCGTACTATTTCAACCATTTCTAAACATCCAGGCTTGTACTAGGAGCGTAATTCACCGAGGTAGTTACATGTGTGTTCTTTTACTAAACCACCACCAGAGTCATTGTATGTGTGTTCCTTTCATAAACCACATGGATCCACAAAAGTCATTTCATGTGTGTTCCTTTCCTAAACCACATGGATCCACCAGAGTCATTGCATGTGTGTTCCTTTCATAAACCACATGGATCCTCTAGAGTCATTGCATGTGTGTTCTTTTCCTAAACCACATGGATCCACGAGAGTCATTGCATGTGTGTTCCTTTCCTAAACCACCAACAGATTCATTGCATGTGTGTTCTTTTGCTAAACCACCACCAGAGTCATTGCATGTGTGTTCTTTTCCTAAACCACATGGATCCACCAAAGTCATTGCATGTGTGTTATTTTCCTAAACCACCACCAAAGTCACTTCATGTGTATTCCTTTCATAAACCACATGGATCCACCAGAGTCATTGCATGTGTCTTCTTTTCCTAAACCACATGGATCCACTAGAGTCATTGCATGTGTGTTATTTTCCTAAACCACCACTAGAGTCATTGCATGTGTGTTCCTTTCATAAACCACATATGTCCAGCAGAGTCATTGCATGTGTGTTCCTTTCCTAAACCACATGGATCCATCAGAGTCATTTCATGTGTGTTCCTTTCCTAAACCACATTGATCCACCAGAGTCATTGCATGTGTGTTCTTTTCCTAAGCCACCACTAGAGTCATCGCATGTGTGTTCCTTTCATAAACCACATGGATCCACTAGAGTTAGTGCATGTGGGTTCCTTTCCTAAACCACATGGATCCACCAGTCATTACATGTGTGTTATTTTCCTAAACCACCACCAGAGTCATTGCATGTCTCTTCTCTTCCTAGACCACATGGATCCACCAGAGTCATTGCATGCGTGTTCTTTTCCTAAACCACCACTAGAGCCATTGCATGTATATCCCTTTCATAAACCACATGGATCCACCAGAGTCATTGCATGTGTGTTCTTTTCCTCAACCACCACTAGAGTCATTGCATGTGTGTTCTTTGCCTAAACCACCACTAGAGTCATTGCATTTGTGTTCCTTTCCTAAACCACATGGATCCACCAGAGTCATTGCATGTGTGTTCCTTTCCGAAACCACATGGATCCACCAGAGTCATTGCATGTGTGTTCCATTCCTAAACCACATTGATCCACTAGAGTCATAGCATGTGTGTTCTTTTCCTAAACCACCACCAGAGTCATTGCATGTGTGTTCTTTTCCTAAACCACCACTAGCGTCATTGCATGTGTGTTCCTTTCCTAAATCACATTGATACACCAGAGTCATTGCATGTGTGTTAGTTTCCTAAACCACCACCAGAGTCATTGCATGTGTCTTCTTTTCCTAAACCACATGGATCCACCAGAGTCATTCCATGTGTGTTCTTTTCCGAAATAACCACTAGAGTCATTGCATGTGTGTTCCTTTCATAAACAACATGGACCCACCAGAGTCATTGCATGTGTGTTCCTTTCCTAACCCACATGGATCCACAAGAGTCATTGCATGTGTGTTCTTTTACTAAACCACCACCAGAGTCATTGTATGTGTGTTCCTTTTATAAACCACATGGATCCACAAAAGTCATTTCATGTGTCATTGCATGTGTGTTCCTTTCATAAACCACATTGATCCTCTAGAGTCATTGCATGTGTGTTCTTTTCCTAAACCACATGGATCCACGAGAGTCATTGCATGTGTGTTCCTTTCCTAAACCACCAGCAGAGTCATTGCATGTGTGTTCTTTTCCTAAACCACCACCAGAGTCATTGCATGTGTGTTCTTTTTGTAAACCACATTGATCCACCAAATTCATGGCATGTGTGTTATTTTCCTAAACCACCACCAAAGTCACTTCATGTGTATTCCTTTCATAAACCACATGGATCCACCAGAGTCATTGCATGTGTCTTGTTTTCCTAAACCACATGGATCCACTAGAGTCATTGCATGTGTGTTATTTTCCTAAACCACCACTAGAGTCATTGCATGTGTGTTCCTTTCATAAACCACATGTGTCCAGCAGAGTCATTGCATGTGTGTTCCTTTCCTAAACCACATGGATCCATCAGAGTCATTTCATGTGTGTTCCTTTCCTAAACCACATTGATCCACCAGAGTCATTGCATGTGTGTTCTTTTCCTAAGCCACCACTAGATTCATCGCATGTGTGTTCCTTTCATAAACCACATGGATCCACCGGAGTTAGTGCATGTGGGTTCCTTTCCTAAACCACATGGATCCACCAGTCATTGCATGTGTGTAATTTTCCTAAACCACCACCAGAGTCATTGCATGTCTCTTCTCTTCCTAGACCACATGGATCCACCAGAGTCATTGCATGCGTGTTCTTTTCCTAAACCACCACTAGAGCCATTGCATGTATATTCCTTTCATAAACCACATGGATCCACTAGAGTCATTGCATGTGTGTTCTTTTCCTCAACCACCACTAGAGTCATTGCATGTGTGTTCTTTGCCTAAACCACCACTAGAGTCATTGAATGTGTTCCTTTCCTAAACCACATGGATCCACAGTCATTGGATGTGTGGTCCTTTCCAAACCACATGGATCCACAGTCATTGCATGTGTGTTCCATTCCTAAACCACATTGATCCACTAGAGTCATAGCATGTGTGTTCTTTTCCTAAACCTCCACAAGAGTCATTGCATGTGTGTTCTTTTCCGAAACCACCACTAGCGTCATTGCATGTGTGTTCCTTTCCTAAATCACATTGATCCACCAGAGTCATTGCATGTGTGTTAGTTTCCTAAACCACCACCAGAGTCATTGCATGTGTCTTCTTTTCCTAAACCACATGGATCCACCAGAGTCATTCCATGTGTGTTCTTTTCCCAAACAACCACTAGAGTCATTGCATGTGTGTTCCTTTCATAAAGAACATGGACCCACAGTCATTGCATGTGTTCCTTTCCTAACCCACATGGATCCACAAGAGTCATTGCATGTGTGTTATTTTACTAAACCACCACAAGACACATTGTATGTGTGTTCCTTTCATAAACCACATGGATCCACAAAAGTCATTTCATGTGTGTTCCTTTCCTAAACCACATGGATCCACCAGAGTCATTGCATGTGTGTTCCTTTCGTAAACCACATGGATCCTCTAGAGTCATTGCATGTGTGTTCTTTTCCTAAACCACATGGATCCACGAGAGTCATTGCATGTGTGTTCCTTTCCTAAACCACCAACAGATTCATTCCATGTGTGTTCTTTTGCTAAACCACCACCAGAGTCATTGCATGTGTGTTCTTTTCCTAAACCACATTGATCCACCAAAGTCATTGCATGTGTGTTATTTTCCTAAACCACCACCAAAGTCACTTCATGTGTATTCCTTTCATAAACCACATGGATCCACCAGAGTCATTGCATGTGTCTTCTTTTCCTAAACCACATGGATCCACTAGAGTCATTGCATGTGTGTTATTTTCCTAAACCACCACTAGAGTCATTGCATGTGTGTTCCTTTCATAAACCACATATGTCCAGCAGAGTCATTGCATGTGTGTTCCTTTCCTAAACCACATGGATCCATCAGAGTCATTTCATGTGTGTTCCTTTCCTAAACCACATTGATCCACCAGAGTCATTGCACGTTCTTTTCCTAAGCCACCACTAGAGTCATCGCATGTGTGTTCCTTTCATAAACCACATGGATCCACTGGAGTTAGTGCATATGGGTTCCTTTCCTAAACCACATGGATCCACCAGTCATTGCATGTGTGTTATTTTCCTAAACCACCACCAGAGTAATTGCATGTCTCTTCTCTTCCTAGACCACATGGATCCACCAGAGTCATTGCATGCGTGTTCTTTTCCTAAACCACCACTAGAGCCATTGCATGTATATTCCTTTCATAAACCACATGGATCCACCAGAGTCATTGCATGTGTGTTCTTTTCCTCAACCACCACTAGAGTCATTGCATGTGTGTTCTTTGCCTAAACCACCACTAGATTCATTGCATTTGTGTTCCTTTCCTAAACCACATGGATCCACCAGAGTCATTGCATGTGTGTTCCTTTCCGAAACCACATGGATCCACCAGAGTCATTGCATGTGTGTTCCATTCCTAAACCACATTGATCCACTAGAGTCATAGCATGTGTGTTCTTTTCCTAAACCACCACAAGAGTCATTGCATGTGTGTTCTTTTCCTAAACCACCACTAGCGTCATTGCATGTGTGTTCCTTTGCTAAACCACATGGATCCACCAGTCATTGCATGTGTGTAATTTTCCTAAACCACCACCAGAGTCATTGCATGTCTCTTCTCTTCCTAGACCACATGGATCCACCAGAGTCATTGCATGCGTGTTCTTTTCCTAAACCACCACTAGAGCCATTGCATGTATATTCCTTTCATAAACCACATGGATCCACTAGAGTCATTGCATGTGTGTTCTTTTCCTCAACCACCACTAGAGTCATTGCATGTGTGTTCTTTGCCTAAACCACCACTAGAGTCATTGCATCTGTGTTCCTTTCCTAAACCACATGGATCCACCAGAGTCATTGGATGTGTCCTCCTTTCCGAAACCACATGGATCCACCAGAGTCATTGCATGTGTGTTCCATTCCTAAACCACATTGATCCACTAGAGTCATAGCATGTGTGTTCTTTTCCTAAACCACCACCAGAGTCATTGCATGTGTGTTCTTTTCCGAAACCACCACTAGCGTCATTTCAGGTTTGTTCGTTTCCTAAATCAAATTCATCCACCAGAGTCATTGCATGTGTGTTAGTTTCCTAAACCACCACCAGAGTCATTGCATGTGTCTTCTTTTCCTAAACCACATGGATCCACCAGAGTCATTCCATGTGTGTTCTTTTCCCAAACAACCACTAGAGTCATTGCATGTGTGTTCCTTTCATAAACAACATGGACCCACCAGAGTCATTGCATGTGTGTTCCTTTCCTAACCCACATGGATCCACAAGAGTCATTGCATGTGTGTTATTTTACTAAACCACCACCAGAGTCATTGTATGTGTGTTCCTTTCATAAACCACATGGATCCACAAAAGTCATTTCATGTATGTTCCTTTCCTAAACCACATGGATCCACCAGAGTCATTGCATGTGTGTTCCTTTCATAAACCACATGGATCCTCTAGAGTCATTGCATGTGTGTTCTTTTCCTAAACCACATGGATCCACGAGAGTCATTGCATGTGTGTTCCTTTCCTAAACCACCAACAGATTCATTCCATGTGTGTTCTTTTGCTAAACCACCACCAGAGTCATTGCATGTGTGTTCCATTCCTAAACCACATTGATCCACTAGAGTCATAGCATGTGTGTTCTTTTCCTAAACCACCACCAGAGTCATTGCATGTGTGTTCTTTTCCTAAACCACCACTAGCGTCATTGCATGTGTGTTCCTTTCCTAAACCACATGGATCCACCAGTCATTGCATGTGTGTAATTTTCCTAAACCACCACCAGAGTCATTGCATGTCTCTTCTCTTCCTAGACCACATGGATCCACCAGAGTCATTGCATGCGTGTTCTTTTCCTAAACCACCACTAGAGCCATTGCATGTATATTCCTTTCATAAACCACATGGATCCACTAGAGTCATTGCATGTGTGTTCTTTTCCTCAACCACCACTAGAGTCATTGCATGTGTGTTCTTTGCCTAAACCACCACTAGAGTCATTGCATCTGTGTTCCTTTCCTAAACCACATGGATCCACCAGAGTCATTGGATGTGTGGTCCTTTCCGAAACCACATGGATCCACCAGAGTGATTGCATGTGTGTTCCATTCCTAAACCACATTGATCCACTAGAGTCATAGCATGTGTGTTCTTTTCCTAAACCACCACCAGAGTCATTGCATGTGTGTTCTTTTCCTAAACCACCACTAGCGTCATTGCATGTGTGTTCCTTTCCTAAATCACATTGATCCACCAGAGTCATTGCATGTGTGTTAGTTTCCTAAACCACCACCATATTCATTGCATGTGTCTTCTTTTCCTAAACCACATGGATCCACCAGAGTCATTCCATGTGTGTTCTTTTCCCAAACAACCACTAGAGTCATTGCATGTGTGTTCCTTTCATAAACAACATGGACCCACCAGAGTCATTGCATGTGTGTTCCTTTCCTAACCCACATGGATCCACAAGAGTCATTGCATGTGTGTTATTTTACTAAACCACCACCAGAGTCATTGTATGTGTGTTCCTTTCATAAACCACATGGATCCACAAAAGTCATTTCATGTGTGTTCCTTTCCTAAACCACATGGATCCACCAGAGTCATTGCATGTGTGTTCCTTTCATAAACCACATGGATCCTCTAGAGTCATTGCATGTGTGTTCTTTTCCTAAACCACATGGATCCACGAGAGTCATTGCATGTGTGTTCCTTTCCTAAACCACCAACAGATTCATTCCATGTGTGTTCTTTTGCTAAACCACCACCAGAGTCATTGCATGTGTGTTCTTTTCCTAAACCACATTGATCCACCAAAGTCATTGCATGTGTGTTATTCTCCTAAACCACCACCAAAGTCACTTCATGTGTATTCCTTTCATAAACCACATGGATCCAATAGAGTCATTGCATGTGTCTTCTTTTCCTAAACCACATGGATCCACTAGAGTCATTGCATGTGTGTTATTTTCCTAAACCACCACTAGAGTCATTGCATGTGTGTTCCTTTCATAAACCACATATGTCCAGCAGAGTCATTGCATGTGTGTTCCTTTCCTAAACCACATGGATCCATCAGGGTCATTTCATGTGTGTTCCTTTCCTAAACCACATTGATCCACCAGAGTCATTGCATGTCGTTCTTTTCCTAAGCCACCACTAGAGTCATCGCATGTGTGTTCCTTTCATAAACCACATGGATCCACTGGAGTTAGTGCATATGGGTTCCTTTCCTAAACCACATGGATCCACCAGTCATTGCATGTGTGTTATTTTCCTAAACCACCACCAGAGTAATTGCATGTCTCTTCTCTTCCTAGACCACATGGATCCACCAGAGTCATTGCATGCGTGTTATTTTCCTAAACCACCACTAGAGCCATTGCATGTATATTCCTTTCATAAACCACATGGATCCAACAGAGTCATTGCATGTGTGTTCTTTTCCTCAACCACCACTAGAGTCATTGCATGTGTGTTCTTTGCCTAAACCACCACTAGAGTCATTGCATTTGTGTTCCTTTCCTAAACCACATGGATCCACCAGAGTCATTGCATGTGTGGTCCTTTTCGCAACCACATGGATCCACCCCAGTCATTGCATGTGTGTTCCATTCCTAAACCACATTGATCCACTAGAGTCATAGCATGTGTGTTCTTTTCCTAAACCACCACCAGAGTCATTGCATGTGTGTTCTTTTCCTAAACCACCACTAGCGTCATTGCATGTGTGTTCCTTTCCTAAATCACATTGATCCACCAGAGTCATTGCATGTTTGTTAGTTTCCTAAACCACCACCGGAGTCATTGTATGTGTCTTCTTTTCCTAAACCACATGGATCCACCAGAGTCATTCCATGTGTGTTCTTTTCCCAAACAACCACTAGAGTCATTGCATGTGTGTTCCTTTCATAAACAACATGGACCCACCAGAGTCATTGCATGTGTGTTCCTTTCCTAACCCACATGGATCCACAAGAGTCATTGCATGTGTGTTCTTTTACTAAACCACCACCAGAGTCATTGTATGTGTGTTCCTTTTATAAACCACATGGATCCACAAAAGTCATTTCATGTGTGTTCCTTTCCTAAACCACATGGATCCACCAGAGTCATTGCATGTGTGTTCCTTTCATAAACCACATGGATCCTCTAGAGTCATTGCATGTGTGTTCTTTTCCTAAACCACATGGATCGACGAGAGTCATTGCATGTGTGTTCCTTTCCTAAACCACAAGCAGAGTCATTGCATGTGTGTTCTTTTCCTAAACCACCACCAGAGTCATTGCATGTGTGTTCTTTTCGTAAACCACATTGATCCAGCAAAGTCATGGCATGTGTGTTATTTTCCTAAACCACCACCAGAGTCATTGCATGTGTGTTCTTTTCCTAAACCACATGGATCCACCAGAGTCATTCCATGTGTGTTCTTTTCCCAAACAACCACTAGAGTCATTGCATGTGTGTTCCTTTCATAAACAACATGGACCCACCAGAGTCATTGCATGTGTGTTCCTTTCCTAACCCACATGGATCCACAAGAGTCATTGCATGTGTGTTCTTTTACTAAACCACCACCAGAGTCATTGTATGTGTGTTCCTTTCCTAAACCACATGGATCCACGAGAGTCATTGCATGTGTGTTCCTTTCCTAAACCACCAACAGATTCATTCCATGTGTGTTCTTTTGCTAAACCACCACCAGAGTCATTGCATGTGTGTTCTTTTCCTAAACCACATTGATCCACCAAAGTCATTGCATGTGTGTTATTTTCCTAAACCACCACCAAAGTCACTTCATGTGTATTCCTTTCATAAACCACATGGATCCACCAGAGTCATTGCATGTGTCTTCTTTTCCTAAACCACATGGATCCACTAGAGTCATTGCATGTGTGTTATTTTCCTAAACCACCACCAAAGTCACTTCATGTGTATTCCTTTCATAAACCACATGGATCCACCAGAGTCATTGCATGTGTCTTCTTTTCCTAAACCACCACCAAAGTCACTTCATGTGTATTCCTTTCATAAACCACATGGATCCACCAGAGTCATTGCATGTGTGTTCCTTTCATAAACCACATGTGTCCAGCAGAGTCATTGCATGTGTGTTCCTTTCCTAAACCACATGGATCCATCAAAGTCATTTCATGTGTGTTCCTTTCCTAAACCACATTGATCCACCAGAGTCATTGCATGTGTGTTCCATTCCTAAACCACATTGATCCACTAGAGTCATAGCATGTGTGTTCTTTTCCTAAACCACCACCAGAGTCATTGCATGTGTGTTCTTTTCTTAAACCACCACTAGAGTCATTGCATGTGTGTTCCTTTCATAAACAACATGGACCCACCAGAGTCATTGCATGTGTGTTCCTTTCCTAACCCACATGGATCCACAAGAGTCATTGCATGTGTGTTATTTTACTAAACCACCACCAGAGTCATTGTATGTGTGTTCCTTTCATAAACCACATGGATCCACAAAAGTCATTTCATGTGTGTTCCTTTCCTAAACCACATGGATCCACCAGAGTCATTGCATGTGTGTTCCTTTCATAAACCACATGGATCCTCTAGAGTCATTGCATGTGTGTTCTTTTCCTAAACCACATGGATCCACGAGAGTCATTGCATGTGTGTTCCTTTCCTAAACCACCAACAGATTCATTCCATGTGTGTTCTTTTGCTAAACCACCACCAGAGTCATTGCATGTGTGTTCTTTTCCTAAACCACATTGATCCACCAAAGTCATTGCATGTGTGTTATTCTCCTAAACCACCACCAAAGTCACTTCATGTGTATTCCTTTCATAAACCACATGGATCCACCAGAGTCATTGCATGTGTCTTCTTTTCCTAAACCACATGGATCCACTAGAGTCATTGCATGTGTTATTTTCCTAAACCACCACTAGAGTCATTGCATGTGTGTTCCTTTCATAAACCACATATGTCCAGCAGAGTCATTGCATGTGTGTTCCTTTCCTAAACCACATGGATCCATCAGGGTCATTTCATGTGTGTTCCTTTCCTAAACCACATTGATCCACCAGAGTCATTGCATGTCGTTCTTTTCCTAAGCCACCACTAGAGTCATCGCATGTGTGTTCCTTTCATAAACCACATGGATCCACTGGAGTTAGTGCATATGGGTTCCTTTCCTAAACCACATGGATCCACCAGTCATTGCATGTGTGTTATTTTCCTAAACCACCACTAGAGTAATTGCATGTCTCTTCTCTTCCTAGACCACATGGATCCACCAGAGTCATTGCATGCGTGTTATTTTCCTAAACCACCACTAGAGCCATTGCATGTATATTCCTTTCATAAACCACATGGATCCAACAGAGTCATTGCATGTGTGTTCTTTTCCTCAACCACCACTAGAGTCATTGCATGTGTGTTCTTTGCCTAAACCACCACTAGAGTCATTGCATTTGTGTTCCTTTCCTAAACCACATGGATCCACCAGAGTCATTGCATGTGTGTTCCTTTTCGAAACCACATGGATCCACCAGAGTCATTGCATGTGTGTTCCATTCCTAAACCACATTGATCCACTAGAGTCATAGCATGTGTGTTCTTTTCCTAAACCACCACCAGAGTCATTGCATGTGTGTTCTTTTCCTAAACCACCACTAGCGTCATTGCATGTGTGTTCCTTTCCTAAATCACATTGATCCACCAGAGTCATTGCATGTTTGTTAGTTTCCTAAACCACCACCGGAGTCATTGTATGTGTCTTCTTTTCCTAAACCACATGGATCCACCAGAGTCATTCCATGTGTGTTCTTTTCCCAAACAACCACTAGAGTCATTGCATGTGTGTTCCTTTCATAAACAACATGGACCCACCAGAGTCATTGCATGTGTGTTCCTTTCCTAACCCACATGGATCCACAAGAGTCATTGCATGTGTGTTCTTTTACTAAACCACCACCAGAGTCATTGTATGTGTGTTCCTTTTATAAACCACATGGATCCACAAAAGTCATTTCATGTGTGTTCCTTTCCTAAACCACATGGATCCACGAGTCATTGCATGTGTGTTCCTTTCATAAACCACATGGATCCTCTAGAGTCATTGCATGTGTGTTCTTTTCCTAAACCACATGGATCGACGAGAGTCATTGCATGTGTGTTCCTTTCCTAAACCACAAGCAGAGTCATTGCATGTGTGTTCTTTTCCTAAACCACCACCAGAGTCATTGCATGTGTGTTCTTTTCGTAAACCACATTGATCCAGCAAAGTCATGGCATGTGTGTTATTTTCCTAAACCACCACCAGAGTCATTGCATGTGTGTTCTTTTCCTAAACCACATGGATCCACCAGAGTCATTCCATGTGTGTTCTTTTCCCAAACAACCACTAGAGTCATTGCATGTGTGTTCCTTTCATAAACAACATGGACCCACCAGAGTCATTGCATGTGTGTTCCTTTCCTAACCCACATGGATCCACAAGAGTCATTGCATGTGTGTTCTTTTACTAAACCACCACCAGAGTCATTGTATGTGTTCCTTTCCTAAACCACATGGATCCACGAGAGTCATTGCATGTGTGTTCCTTTCCTAAACCACCAACAGATTCATTCCATGTGTGTTCTTTTGCTAAACCACCACCAGAGTCATTGCATGTGTGTTCTTTTCCTAAACCACATTGATCCACCAAAGTCATTGCATGTGTGTTATTTTCCTAAACCACCACCAAAGTCACTTCATGTGTATTCCTTTCATAAACCACATGGATCCACCAGAGTCATTGCATGTGTCTTCTTTTCCTAAACCACATGGATCCACTAGAGTCATTGCATGTGTGTTATTTTCCTAAACCACCACCAAAGTCACTTCATGTGTATTCCTTTCATAAACCACATGGATCCACCAGAGTCATTGCATGTGTCTTCTTTTCCTAAACCACCACCAAAGTCACTTCATGTGTATTCCTTTCATAAACCACATGGATCCACCAGAGTCATTGCATGTGTGTTCCTTTCATAAACCACATGTGTCCAGCAGAGTCATTGCATGTGTGTTCCTTTCCTAAACCACATGGATCCATCAAAGTCATTTCATGTGTGTTCCTTTCCTAAACCACATTGATCCACCAGAGTCATTGCATGTGTGTTCCATTCCTAAACCACATTGATCCACTAGAGTCATAGCATGTGTGTTCTTTTCCTAAACCACCACCAGAGTCATTGCATGTGTGTTCTTTTCTTAAACCACCACTAGCGTCATTGCATGTGTGTTCCTTTCCTAAATCACATTGATACACCAGAGTCATTGCATGTGTGTTAGTTTCCTAAACCACCACTAGAGTCATTGCATGTGTCTTCTTTTCCTAAACCACATGGATCCACCAGAGTCATTCCATGTGTGTTCTTTTCCCAAACAACCACTAGAGTCATTGCATGTGTGTTCCTTTCATAAACAACATGGACCCACCAGAGTCATTGCATGTGTGTTCCTTTCCTAACCCACATGGATCCACAAGAGTCATTGCATGTGTGTTCTTTTACTAAACCACCACCAGAGTCATTGTATGTGTGTTCCTTTTATAAACCACATGGATCCACAAAAGTCATTTCATGTGTCATTGCATGTGTGTTCCTTTCATAAACCACATTGATCCTCTAGAGTCATTGCATGTGTGTTCTTTTCCTAAACCACATGGATCCACGAGAGTCATTGCATGTGTGTTCCTTTCCTAAACCACCAGCAGAGTCATTGCATGTGTGTTCTTTTCCAAAACCACCACCAGAGTCATTGCATGTGTGTTCTTTTTGTACACCACATTGATCCACCAAATTCATGGCATGTGTGTTATTTTCCTAAACCACCACCAAAGTCACTTCATGTGTATTCCTTTCATAAACCACATGGATCCACCAGAGTCATTGCATGTGTCTTGTTTTCCTAAACCACATGGATCCACTAGAGTCATTGCATGTGTGTTATTTTCCTAAACCACCACTAGAGTCATTGCATGTGTGTTACTTTCATAAACCACATGTTTCCAGCAGAGTCATTGCATGTGTGTTCCTTTCCTAAACCACATGGATCCATCAGAGTCATTTCATGTGTGTTCCTTTCCTAAACCACATTGATCCACCAGAGTCATTGCATGTGTGTTCTTTTCCTAAGCCACCACTAGATTCATCGCATGTGTGTTCCTTTCATAAACCACATGGATCCACCGGAGTTAGTGCATGTGGGTTCCTTTCCTAAACCACATGGATCCACCGGAGTTAGTGCATGTGGGTTCCTTTCCTAAACCACATGGATCCACCAGTCATTGCATGTGTGTAATTTTCCTAAACCACCACCAGAGTCATTGCATGTCTCTTCTCTTCCTAGACCACATGGATCCACCAGAGTCATTGCATGCGTGTTCTTTTCCTAAACCACCACTAGAGCCATTGCATGTATATTCCTTTCATAAACCACATGGATCCACTAGAGTCATTACATATGTGTTCTTTTCCTCAACCACCACTAGAGTCATTGCATGTGTGTTCTTTGCCTAAACCACCACTAGAGTCATTGCATCTGTGTTCCTTTCCTTAACCACATGGATCCACCAGAGTCATTGGATGTGTGGTCCTTTCCGAAACCACATGGATCCACCAGAGTCATTGCATGTGTGTTCCATTCCTAAACCACATTGATCCACTAGAGTCATAGCATGTGTGTTCTTTTCCTAAACCACCACTAGAGTCATTGCATGTGTGTTCTTTTCCTAAACCACCACTAGCGTCATTGCATGTGTGTTCCTTTCCTAAATCACATTGATCCACCAGAGTCATTGCATGTGTGTTAGTTTCCTAAACCACCACCAGAGTCATTGCATGTGTCTTCTTTTCCTAAACCACATGGATCCACCAGAGTCATTCCATGTGTGTTCTTTTCCCAAACAACCACTAGAGTCATTGCATGTGTGTTCCTTTCATAAACAACATGGACCCACCAGAGTCATTGCATGTGTGTTCCTTTCCTAACCCACATGGATCCACAAGAGTCATTGCATGTGTTCTTTTTAATAAACCACCACGAGTCATTGTATGTGTGTTCTTTCATAAACCACATGGATCCACAAAAGTCATTTCATGTGTGTTCTTTCCTAAACCACATGGATCCACAGTCATTGCATGTGTGTTCCTTTCATAAACCACATGGATCCTCTAGAGTCATTGCATGTGTGTTCTTTTCCTAAACCACATGGATCCACGAGAGTCATTGCATGTGTGTTCCTTTCCTAAACCACCAACAGATTCATTCCATGTGTGTTCTTTTGCTAAACCACCACCAGAGTCATTGCATGTGTGTTCTTTTCCTAAACCACATTGATCCACCAAAGTCATTGCATGTGTGTTATTTTCCTAAACCACCACCAAAGTAACTTCATGTGTATTCCTTTCATAAACCACATGGATCCACCAGAGTCATTGCATGTGTCTTCTTTTCCTAAACCACATGGATCCACTAGAGTCATTGCATGTGTGTTATTTTCCTAAACCACCACTAGAGTCATTGCATGTGTGTTCCTTTCATAAACCACATATGTCCAGCAGAGTCATTGCATGTGTGTTCCTTTCCTAAACCACATGGATCCATCAGAGTCATTTCATGTGTGTTCCTTTCCTAAACCACATTGATCCACCAGAGTCATTGCATGTGTGTTCTTTTCCTAAGCCACCACTAGAGTCATCACATGTGTGTTCCTTTCATAAACCACATGGATCCACTGGAGTTAGTGCATATGGGTTCCTTTCCTAAACCACATGGATCCACCAGTCATTGCATGTGTGTTTTTTTCCTAAACCACCACCAGAGTAATTGCATGTCTCTTCTCTTCCTAGACCACATGGATCCACCAGAGTCATTGCATGCGTGTTCTTTTCCTAAACCACCACTAGAGCCATTGCATGTATATTCCTTTCATAAACCACATGGATCCACCAGAGTCATTGCATGTGTGTTCTTTTCCTCAACCACCACTAGAGTCATTGCATGTGTGTTCTTTGCCTAAACCACCACTAGAGTCATTGCATTTGTGTTCCTTTCCTAAACCACATGGATCCACCAGAGTCATTGCATGTGTGTTCCTTTCCGAAACCACATGGATCCACCAGAGTCATTGCATGTGTGTTCCATTCCTAAACCACATTGATCCACTAGAGTCATAGCATGTGTGTTCTTTTCCTAAACCACCACCAGAGTCATTGCATGTGTGTTCTTTTCCTAAACCACCACTAGCGTCATTGCATGTGTGTTCCTTTCCTAAATCACATTGATCCACCAGAGTCATTGCATGTGTGTTAGTTTCCTAAACCACCACCGGAGTCATTGTATGTGTCTTCTTTTCCTAAACCACATGGATCCACCAGAGTCATTCCATGTGTGTTCTTTTCCCAAACAACCACTAGAGTCATTGCATGTGTGTTCCTTTCATAAACAACATGGACCCACCAGAGTCATTGCATGTGTGTTCCTTTCCTAACCCACATGGATCCACAAGAGTCATTGCATGTGTGTTCTTTTACTAAACCACCACCAGAGTCATTGTATGTGTGTTCCTTTTATAAACCACATGGATCCACAAAAGTCATTTCATGTGTGTTCCTTTCCTAAACCACATGGATCCACCAGAGTCATTGCATGTGTGTTCCTTTCATAAACCACATGGATCCTCTAGAGTCATTGCATTTGTGTTCTTTTCCTAAACCACATGGATCGACGAGAGTCATTGCATGTGTGTTCCTTTCCTAAACCACGAGCAGAGTCATTGCATGTGTGTTTTTTTCCTAAACCACCACCAGAGTAATTGCATGTCTCTTCTCTTCCTAGACCACATGGATCCACCAGAGTCATTGCATGCGTGTTCTTTTCCTAAACCACCACTAGAGCCATTGCATGTATATTCCTTTCATAAACCACATGGATCCACCAGAGTCATTGCATGTGTGTTCTTTTCCTCAACCACCACTAGAGTCATTGCATGTGTGTTCTTTGCCTAAACCACCACTAGAGTCATTGCATTTGTGTTCCTTTCCTAAACCACATGGATCCACCAGAGTCATTGCATGTGTGTTCCTTTCCGAAACCACATGGATCCACTAGAGTCATTGCATGTGTGTTCCATTCCTAAACCACATTCATCCACTAGAGTCATAGCATGTGTGTTCTTTTCCTAAACCACCACCAGAGTCATTGCATGTGTGTTCTATTCCTAAACCACCACTAGCGTCATTGCATGTGTGTTCCTTTCCTAAATCACATTGATCCACCAGAGTCATTGCATGTGTGTTAGTTTCCTAAACCACCGCCAGAGTCATTGTATGTGTCTTCTTTTCCTAAACCACATGGATCCACCAGAGTCATTCCATGTGTGTTCTTTTCCCAAACAACCACTAGAGTCATTGCATGTGTGTTCCTTTCATAAACAACATGGACCCACCAGAGTCATTGCATGTGTGTTCCTTTCCTAACCCACATGGATCCACAAGAGTCATTGCATGTGTGTTATTTTACTAAACCACCACCAGAGTCATTGTATGTGTGTTCCTTTTATAAACCACATGGATCCACAAAAGTCATTTCATGTGTGTTCCTTTCCTAAACCACATGGATCCACCAGAGTCATTGCATGTGTGTTCCTTTCATAAACCACATGGATCCTCTAGAGTCATTGCATGTGTGTTCTTTTCCTAAACCACATGGATCGACGAGAGTCATTGCATGTGTGTTCCTTTCCTAAACCACCAGCAGAGTCATTGCATGTGTGTTCTTTTCCTAAACCACCACCAGAGTCATTGCATGTGTGTTCTTTTCGTAAACCACATTGATCCAGCAAAGTCATGGCATGTGTGTTATTTTCCTAAACCACCACCAAAGTCACTTCATGTGTATTCCTTTCATAAACCACATGGATCCACCAGAGTCATTGCATGTGTCTTCTTTTCCTAAACCACCACCAAAGTCACTTCATGTGTATTCCTTTCATAAACCACATGGATCCACCAGAGTCATTGCATGTGTGTTCCTTTCATAAACCACATGTGTCCAGCAGAGTCATTGCATGTGTGTTCCTTTCCTAAACCACATGGATCCATCAAAGTCATTTCATGTGTGTTCCTTTCCTAAACCACATTGATCCACCAGAGTCATTGCATGCGTGTTCTTTTCCTAAACCACCACTAGAGCCATTGCATGTATATTCCTTTCATAAACCACATGGATCCACCAGAGTCATTGCATGTGTGTTCTTTTCCTCAATCACCACTAGAGTCATTGCATGTGTGTTCTTTGCCTAAACCACCACTAGAGTCATTGCATCTGTGTTCCTTTCCTAAACCACATGGATCCACCAGAGTCATTGGATGTGTGGTCCTTTTCGAAACCACATGGATCCACCAGAGTCATTGCATCTGTGTTCCATTCCTAAACCACATTGATCCACTAGAGTCATAGCATGTGTGTTCTTTTCCTAAACCACCACCAGAGTCATTGCATGTGTGTTCTTTTCCTAAACCACCACTAGCGTCATTGCATGTGTGTTCCTTTCCTAAATCACATTGATCCACCAGAGTCATTGCATGTGTGTTAGTTTCCTAAACCACCACCAGAGTCATTGCATCTGTCTTCTTTTCCTAAACCACATGGATCCACCAGAGTCATTCCATGTGTGTTCTTTTCCCAAACAACCACTAGAGTCATTGCATGTGTGTTCCTTTCATAAACAACATGGACCCACTAGAGTCATTGCATGTGTGTTCCTTTCCTAACCCACATGGATCCACAAGAGTCATTGCATGTGTGTTCTTTTACTAAACCACCACCAGAGTCATTGTATGTGTGTTCCTTTCATAAACCACATGGATCCACAAAAGTCATTTCATGTGTGTTCCTTTCCTAAACCACATGGATCCACAAGAGTCATTGCATGTGTGTTCTTTTACTAAACCACCACCAGAGTCATTGTATCTGTGTTCCTTTCATAAACCACATGGATCCACAAAAGTCATTTCATGTGTGTTCCTTTCCTAAACCACATGGATCCACCAGAGTCATTGCATGTGTGTTCCTTTCATAAACCACATGGATCCTCTAGAGTCATTGCATGTGTGTTCTTTTCCTAAACCACATGGATCCACGAGAGTCATTGCATGTGTCTTCCTTTCCTAAACCACCAACAGAGTCATTGCATGTGTGTTCTTTTCCTAAACCACCACCAGAGTCATTGCATGTGTGTTCTTTTCCTAAACCACATTGATCCACCAAAGTCATTGCATGTTTGTTATTTTCCTAAACCACCACGAAAGTCACTTCATGTGTATTCCTTTCATAAACCACATGGATCCACCAGAGTCATTGAATGTGTATTGTTTTCCTAAACCACATGGATCCATCGGAGTCATTGCATGTGTGTTCTTTTCCTAAACCACCACTAGAGTCATTGCATGTGTGTTCCTTTCATAAACCACATGTGTCTAGCAGAGTCATTGCTTGTGTGTTCCTTTCATAAACCACATGGATCCACCGGAGTCATTGGATGTGTGTTCCTTATCTAAACCACATGGATCCATCGGGGTCATTTCATGTGTGTTCCTTTCCTAAACCACATAGATCCTCTAGAGTCATTGCATGTGTGTTCTTTTCCTAAGCCACCACCAGAGTCATTGCATGTTTCTTCCTTTCATAAACCGAAAGGATCCACACGAGTTAGTGCATATGGGTTCCTTTCCTAAACCACATGGATCTACTAGTCATTGCATGTTTCTTCCTTTCCTAATCCACATGGATCCATCAGGGTCATTTCATGTGTGTTCCTTTCCTAAACCAAATTGATCCACCAGAGTCATTGCATGTGTGTTCTTTTCCTAAGCCACCACCAGAGTCATTGCATTTGTGTTCCTTTCATATACCACATGGATTCACCAGAGTCAGTGCATGTGGGTTCCTTTCCTAAACCACATGGATCCACCAAAGTCATTGCATGTGTGTTCCTTTCCGAAACCACATGGATCCACCAGAGTCATTGCATGTGTGTTCCATTCCTAAACCACATTGATCCACCAGAGTCATAGCATGTGTGTTCTTTTCCTAAACCACCACCAAAGTCATTGCATGTGTGTTCTTTTCCTAAACCACCACGAGCATCATTGCATGTGTGTTCCTTTCCTAAACCACATAGATCCACCAGAGTCATTGCATGTGTGTTAGTTTCCTAAACCACCACCAGAGTCATTGCATGTGTCTTCTTTTCCTAAAGCACATGGATCCACCAGAGTGATTCTATGTGTGTTCTTTTCCCAAACAACCACTAGAGTCATTGCATGTGTGTTCATTTCATAAACCACATGGATCCACAACTCATTGCATGTGTGTTCATTTCCTAAACCACATGGATCCACCAGAGTCATTGCATGTGTGTTCTTGTCCTGAACCACCACCAGAGTCATTGCATGTGTGTTATTTTCCTAAACAACCACTAGAGTAATTACATGTGTGTTTTTCCCTAAACCACCAACAGAGTCATTGCATGTGTGTTCCTTTTCTAAACCACCACTAGAGTCATTGCATGTGAGTTCCTTTCCTAAACCACCACTAGAGTCACTTCATGTGTGTTCCTTTCATGAACCACATGGATCTACTAGAGTGATTGCATGTGTCTTCTTTTCCTAAACCACATGGATCCACCACAGTCATTGCATGTGTGTTCATTTCCTAAATCACCACTAGAGTCATTGCATGTGTGTTCCTTTCATAAAGCACATGGATCCACTAGAGTCATTGGATGTGTGTTCCTTTCCTAAAGCACATGGATCCATCGGGGTCATTTCATGTGTGTTCCTTTCCTAAACCACATTGATCCTCCAGAGTCATTGCATGTGTGTTCTTTTCCTAAGCCACCACCAGAGTCATTGCATGTTTCTTCCTTTCATAAACCGAAAGGATCCACACGAGTTAGTGCATATGGGTTCCTTTCTTAAACCACATAGATCTACTAGTCATTGCATGTTTCTTCTTTTCCTAAACCACATGGATCCACCAGAGTCATTGCATGTGTGTTCTTTTCCTAAACCACCACTAGAGTCATTGCATGTGTGTTCCTTTCATAAACCACATGGATCCACCAGAGTCATTGCATGTGTGTTCCTTTCATAAACCACATGGATCCACCAGAGTCATTGCATGTGTGTTCCTTTCCTAAACCACATGGATCCATTAGAGTCATTTAATGTATGTTCCTTTCCTAAACCACATTGATCCACCAGAGTCATTGCATGTGTGTTCTTTTCCTTATCTACCACCAGAGTCATTGCATGTGTGTTCTTTTCCTAAACCACCACTAGAATCAATGCATGTGCGTTCATTTACTAAACAGTATTGATCCACCAGATGCATTGCATGTGTTTTATTTTGCTAAACCACCATTAGAGTCATTGCATGTGTCTTTTTTCCTAAACCACATGGATCAACCAGAGTCATTGCATGTGTTTTTTTCCTAAACCACCACTAGAGTCATTGCATGTGTGTTCCTTTCATAAACCACATGGATCCATCAGGGTCATTTCATGTGTGTTCCTTTTCCTAAACCACATTGATCCACCAGAGTCATTGCATGTGTGTTCTTTTCCTAAGCGACCACCTGAGTCATTGCATGTTTCTTCCTTTAATAAACCGAAAGGATCCACAAAAGTTAGTGCATATGGGTTCCTTTCCTAAACCACATGGATCTACTAGTTATTGCATGTTTCTTCTTTTCCTAATCCACATGGATCCATCTGGGTCATTTCATGTGTGTTCCTTTCCTAAACCAAATTGATCCACCAGAGTCATTGCATCTGTGTTCTTTTCCTAAGCCACCACCAGAGTCATTGCATTTGTGTTCCTTTCATATACCACATGGATTCACCAGAGTCAGTGCATGTGGGTTCCTTTCCTAAACCACATGGATCCACCAAAGTCATTCCATGTGTGTTCCTTTCCGAAACCACATGGATCCACCAGAGTCATTGCATGTGTGTTCCATTCCTAAACCACATTGATCCACTAGAGTCATAGCATGTGTGTTCTTTTCCTAAACCACCACCAAAGTCATTGCATGTGTGTTCTTTTCCTAAACCACCACGAGCATCATTGCATGTGTGTTCCATTCCTAAACCACATTGATCCACCAGAGTCATTGCATGTGTGTTAGTTTCCTAAACCACCACCAGAGTCATTGCATGTGTCTTCTTTTCCTAAAGCACATGGATCCACCAGAGTGATTCGATGTGTGTTCTTTTCCCAAATAACCACTAGAGTCATTGCATGTGTGTTCCTTTCATAAACCACATGGATCCACAAGTCATTGCATGTGTGTTCATTTCCTAAACCACATGGATCCACCAGAGTCATTGCATGTGTGTTCTTGTCCTGAACCACCACCAGAGTCATTGCATGTGTGTTATTTTCCTAAACAACCAATAGAGTAATTGCATGTGTGTTTTTCCCTAAACCAACAACAGAGTCATTGCATGTGTGTTCCTTTTCTAAACCACCACTAGAGTCATTGCATGTGAGTTCCTTTCCTAAACCACCACTAGAGTCACTTCATGTATGTTCCTTTCATGAACCACATGGATCTAATAGAGTGATTGCATGTGTCTTCTTTTCCTAAACCACATGGATCCACCACAGTCATTGGATGTGTGTTCATTTCCTAAATCACCACTAGAGTCATTGCATGTGTGTTCTTTTCATAAACCACATGGATCCACTAGAGTCATTGGATGTGTGTTCCTTTCCTAAAGCACATGGATCCATCGGGGTCATTTCATGTGTGTTCCTTTCCTAAACCACATAGATCCTCTAGAGTCATTGCATGTGTGTTCTTTTCCTAAGCCACCACCAGAGTCATTGCATGTTTCTTCCTTTCATAAACCGAAAGGATCCACACGAGTTAGTGCATATGGGTTCCTTTCCTAAACCACATGGATCTACTAGTCATTGCATGTTTCTTCTTTTCCTAAACCACATGGATCCACCAGAGTCATTGCATGTGTGTTCTTTTCCTAAACCACCACTAGAGTCATTGCATGTGTGTTCCTTTCATAAACCTCATGGATCAACCAGAGTCATTGCATGTGTGTTCCTTTCCTAAACCACATGGATCCATTAGAGTCATTTAATGTATGTTCCTTTCCTAAACCACATTGCTCCACCAGAGTCATTGCATGTGTGTTCTTTTCCTAATCTACCACTAGAGTCATTGCATGTGTGTTCTTTTCCTAAACCACCACTAGAATCAATGCATGTGTGTTCCTTTACTAAACAGTATTGATCCACCAGATTCATTGCATGTGTGTTATTTTGCTAAACCACCATTAGATTCATTGCATGTGTCTTCTTTTCCTAAACCACATGGATCAACCAGAGTCATTGCATGTGTTTTTTTCCTAAACCACCACTAGAGTCATTGCATGTGTGTTCCTTTCATAAACAACATGGATCCACCAGAGTCATTGCATGTGTGTTCCTTTCCTAAACCACATGGATCCACAAGAGTCATTGCATGTGTGTTCCTATCATAAACCACATTGATCCACCAAAGTAATTGCATGACTGTTCTTTTCTAAACCACCAGAGTCATTGCATGTGTGTTCTTTTCCTAACCACCACTAGAGTCATTGCATGTGTGTTCTTTTCCTAAACCACCACCGGAGTCATTGCATGTGTGTTATTTTTCTAAACCACATGGATCCACTAGAGTCATTGCATGTGTGTTATTTTCCTAAACCACCACTAGAGTCATTGCATGTGTGTTACTTTCATAAACCACATGGATCCACCAGAGTCATTGTACGTGTGTTCCATTCATAAACCCAAATGGGTCCACAAGAGTCATTGCATGTGTGTTCCTTTTCTAAGCCACATTGATACTCCAGAGTCATTGCATGTCTGTTCTTTTCCTAAACAACCACCATAGTCATTGCATGTGTTCTTTTCCTAAACCACCACTAGAGTCATTGCATGTGTGTTATTTACCTAAACCACCAGAGTCATTGCATGTGTGTTATTTTCCTTAACCACCACTAGATTGATTGCATGTGTTCCTTTCCTAAACCACCACTAGAGTAATTGCATGTGTCTTCCATTCCTAAACCAGATTGATCCACCAGAGTCATTGCATGTGTGTTCTTTTACTGAACCACCACCAGAGTCATTGTATGTGTGTTCCTTTCATAAACCACATGGATCCACAAAAGTCATTGCATGTGTGTTCCTTTCCTAAACCACATGGATCCACCAGAGTCATTCCATGTGTGTTCCTTTCATAAACCACATGGATCCTCTAGAGTCATTGCATGTGTGTTCTTTTCTTAAACCACCACCAGAGTCATTGCATGTGTGTTCTTTTCCTAAACCACATTGATCCACCAAAGTCATTGCATGTGTGTTATTTTCCTAAACCACCACCAAAGTCACTTCATGTTTATTCCTTTCATAAACCACATGGATCCACCAGAGTCATTGCATGTGTCTTCTTTTCCTAAACCACATGGATCCACCAGAGTCATTGCATGTGTGTTCTTTTCCTAAACCACATTGATCCACCAAAGTCATTGCATGTGTGTTATTTTCCTAAACCACCACCAAAGTCACTTCATGTGTATTCCTTTAAAAAACCACATGGATCCACTAGAGTCATTGCATGTGTCTTCTTTTCCTAAACCACATGGATCCACCAGAGTCAGTGCATGTGGGTTCCTTTCCTAAACCAGATGGATCCACCAATCATTGCATGTGTGTTATTTTCCTAAACCACTACCAGAGTCATCGCATGTCTCTTCTCTTCCTAAACCACATGGATATACCAGAGTCATTGAATGTGTGTTCTTTTCCAAAACCACCACTAGAGTCATTGCATGTATATTCCTTTCATAAACCACATGGATCCACCAGAGTCATTGCATGTGTGTTCTTTTCCTAAACCACCACTAGAGTCATTGCATGTGTGTTCTTTGCCTAAACCACCACTAGAGTCATTGCATCTGTGTTCCTTTCTAAACCACATTGATCCACCAGAGTCATTGCATGTTTGTTCTTTTCCTAAACCACCACCAGAGTCATTGCATGTCTGTTCTTTTCCTAAACCACCACCAGAGTCATTGAATTTGTGTTCCTTTCATAAACCACATGGATCCACCAGAATCATTGCATGTGCCTTCTTTTCCTAAACCACATGGATCCACCAGAGTCATTGCATGTGTGTTATTTTCCTAAACCACCACCAGAGTCATTGCATTTGTGTTCTTTTCTTAAACAACCACTAGAGTCATTGCATGTGTGTTCCTTTCATAAATCACATGGATCCACCAGAGTCATTGCATGTGTCTTCTTTTCCTATACCACATGGATCCACCAGAGTCATTACCTGTGTGTTCTTTTTCTAAACCACCACTAGAGTCATTGCATGTGTGTTCCTTTCATAAACCACATGGATCCACCAGAGTTATTGCATGTGTGTTCCTTTCCTAAACCACATGGATCCATCAGGGTCATTTCATGTGTGTTCCTTTCCTAAACCAAATTGATCCACCAGAGTCATTGCATGTGTGTTCTTTTCCTAAGACACCACCAGAGTCATTGCATTTGTGTTCCTTTCATATACCACATGGATTCACAAGAGTTAGTGCATGTGGGTTCCTTTCCTAAACCACATGGATCCACCAGAGTCATTGCATGTGTGTTCCTTTCCGAAACCACATGGATCCACCAGAGTCATTGCATGTGTGTTCCATTCCTAAACCACATTGATCCACTAGAGTCATAGCATGTGTGTTCTTTTCCTAAGCCACCACCAGAGTCATTGCATGTGTGTTCCTTTCATAAACCGAAAGGATCCACACGAGTTAGTACATATGGGTTCCTTTCCAAAACCACATGGATCTACTAGTCATTGCATTTTCTTCTTTTCCTAAACCACATGGATCCACCAGAGTCATTGCATGTGAGGTCCTTTCCTAAACCACCACTAGAGTCACTTCATGTGTGTTCCTTTCATGAACCACATGGATCCACTAGAGTGATTGCATGTGTCTTCTTTTCCTAAACCACATGGATCCACCACAGTCATTGCATGTGTGTTCATTTCCTAAATCACCACTAGAGTCATTGCATGTGTGTTCCTTTCCTAAACCAGATGGATCCACCAGAGTCATTCCATGTGTTTTCCTTTCCTAAACCACATGGATCCACCAGGGTCATTTCATGTGTGTTCCTTTCCTAAACCACATTGATCCACCAGAGTCATTGCCTGTGTGTTCTTTTCCTAAGCCACCACCAGAGTCATTGCATGTGTGTTCCTTTCATAAACCGAAAGGATCCACACGAGTCATTGCATGTGTCTTCTTTTCCTAAACCACATGGATCAACCAGAGTCATTGCATGTGTTTTTTTCCTAAACCAACACTAGAGTCATTGCATGTGTGTTCCTTTCATAAACCACATGGATCCACCAGAGTCATTGCATGTGTATTCCTTTACTAAACCACATGGATCCACAAGAGTCATTGCATGTGTGTTCATTTCATAAACCACATTGAGCCACCAAAGTAATTGCATGTCTGTTCTTTTCTAAACCACCAGCGTCATTGCATGTGTGTTCTTTTCCTAACCACCACTAGAGTCATTGCATGTGTGTTCTTTTCCTAAGCCACCACCGGAGTCATTGCATGTGTGTTATTTTTTAAACCACATTGATCCACTAGAGTCATTGCATGTGCGTTATTTTCCTAAACCACCACTAGAGTCATTGCATGTGTGTTACTTTCATAAACCACATGGATCCACAAGAGTCATTGCATGTGTGTTCCTTTCATAAACACAAATGGATCCACAAGAGTCATTGCATGTGTGTTCCTTTCCTAAGCCACATTGATACTCCAGAGTCATTGCATGTATGTTCTTTTCCTAAACAACCACCAGAGTCATTGCATGTGTTCTTTTCCTAAACCACCACTAGAGTCATTGCATGTGTGTTATTTACCTAAACCACCAGAGTCATTGCATGTGTGTTATTTTCCTTAAGCACCACTAGATTCATTGCATGTGTTCCTTTCCTAAACCACCACTAGAGTAATTGCATGTGTCTTCCATTCCTAAACCAGATTGATCCACCAGAGTCATTGCATGTGTGTTATTTTACTGAACCACCACCAGAGTCATTGTATGTGTGTTCCTTTCATAAACCACATGGATCCACAAAAGTCATTGCATGTGTGTTCCTTTCCTAAACCACATGGATCCACCAGAGTCATTCCATGTGTGTTCCTTTCATAAACCACATGGATCCTCTAGAGTCATTGCATGTGTGTTCTTTTCTTAAACCACCACCAGAGTCATTGCATGTGTGTTCTTTTGCTAAACCACATTGATCCACCAAAGTCATTGCATGTGTGTTATTTTCCTAAACCACCACCAAAGTCACTTAATGTTTATTCCTTTAATAAACCACATGGATCCACCAGAGTCATTGCATGTGTCTTCTTTTCCTAAACCACATGGATCCACCAGAGTCATTGCATGTGTGTTCTTTTCCTAAACCACATTGATCCACCAAAGTCATTGCATGTGTGTTATTTTCCTAAACCACCACCAAAGTCACTTCATGTGTATTCCTTTCAAAACCACATGGATCCACAGTCATTGCATGTGTCTTCTTTTCCTAAACCACATGGATCCACCAGAGTCAGTGCATGTGGGTTCCTTTCCTAAACCAGATGGATCCACCAATCATTGCATGTGTGTTATTTTCCTAAACCACTACCAGAGTCATCGCATGTCTCTTCTCTTCCTAAACCACATGGATATACCAGAGTCATTGCATGTGTGTTCTTTTCCTAAACCACCACTAGAGTCATTGCATGTGTCTTCTTTTCCTATACCACATGGATCCACCAGAGTCATTACCTGTGTGTTCTTTTTCTAAACCACCACTAGAGTCATTGCATGTGTGTTCCTTTCATAAACCACATGGATCCACCAGAGTTATTGCATGTGTGTTCCTTTCCTAAACCACATGGATCCATCAGGGTCATTTCATGTGTGTTCCTTTCCTAAACCAAATTGATCCACCAGAGTCATTGCATGTGTGTTCTTTTCCTAAGACACCACCAGAGTCATTGCATTTGTGTTCCTTTCATATACCACATGGATTCACAAGAGTTAGTGCATGTGGGTTCCTTTCCTAAACCACATGGATCCACCAGAGTCATTGCATGTGTGTTCCTTTCCGATACCACATGGATCCACCAGAGTCATTACATGTGTGTTACATTCCTAAACCACATTGATCCACTAGAGTCATAGCATGTGTGTTCTTTTCCTAAGCCACCACCAGAGTCATTGCATGTGTGTTCCTTTCATAAACCGAAAGGATCCACACGAGTTAGTGCATATGGGTTCCTTTCCAAAACCACATGGATCTACTAGTCATTGCATTTTCTTCTTTTCCTAAACCACATGGATCCACCAGAGTCATTGCATGTGAGGTCCTTTCCTAAACCACCACTAGAGTCACTTCATGTGTGTTCCTTTCATGAACCACATGGATCCACTAGAGTGATTGCATGTGTCTTCTTTTCCTAAACCACATGGATCCACCACAGTCATTGCATGTGTGTTCATTTCCTAAATCACCACTAGAGTCATTGCATGTGTGTTCCTTTCCTAAACCAGATGGATCCACCAGAGTCATTCCATGTGTTTTCCTTTCCTAAACCACATGGATCCACCAGGGTCATTTCATGTGTGTTCCTTTCCTAAACCACATTGATCCACCAGAGTCATTGCCTGTGTGTTCTTTTCCTAAGCCACCACCAGAGTCATTGCATGTGTGTTCCTTTCATAAACCGAAAGGATCCACACGAGTCATTGCATGTGTCTTCTTTTCCTAAACCACATGGATCAACCAGAATCATTGCATGTGTTTTTTTCCTAAACCAACACTAGAGTCATTGCATGTGTGTTCCTTTCATAAACCACATGGATCCACCAGAGTCATTGCATGTGTATTCCTTTACTAAACCACATGGATCCACAAGAGTCATTGCATGTGTGTTCATTTCATAAACCACATTGAGCCACCAAAGTAATTGCATGTCTGTTCTTTTCTAAACCACCAGCGTCATTGCATGTGTGTTCTTTTCCTAACCACCACTAGAGTCATTGCATGTGTGTTCTTTTCCTAAGCCACCACCGGAGTCATTGCATGTGTGTTATTTTTTAAACCATATGGATCCACTAGAGTCATTGCATGTGCGTTATTTTCCTAAACCACCACTAGAGTCATTGCATGTGTGTTACTTTCATAAACCACATGGATCCACAAGAGTCATTGCATGTGTGTTCCTTTCATAAACACAAATGGATCCACAAGAGTCATTGCATGTGTGTTCCTTTCCTATGCCACATTGATACTCCAGAGTCATTGCATGTATGTTCTTTTCCTAAACAACCACCAGAGTCATTGCATGTGTTCTTTTCCTAAACCACCACTAGAGTCATTGCATGTGTGTTATTTACCTAAACCACCAGAGTCATTGCATGTGTGTTATTTTCCTTAAGCACCACTAGATTCATTGCATGTGTTCCTTTCCTAAACCACCACTAGAGTAATTGCATGTGTCTTCCATTCCTAAACCAGATTGATCCACCAGAGTCATTGCATGTGTGTTATTTTACTGAACCACCACCAGAGTCATTGTATGTGTGTTCCTTTCATAAACCACATGGATCCACAAAAGTCATTGCATGTGTGTTCCTTTCCTAAACCACATGGATCCACCAGAGTCATTCCATGTGTGTTCCTTTCATAAACCACATGGATCCTCTAGAGTCATTGCATGTGTGTTCTTTTCTTAAACCACCACCAGAGTCATTGCATGTGTGTTCTTTTGCTAAACCACATTGATCCACCAAAGTCATTGCATGTGTGTTATTTTCCTAAACCACCACCAAAGTCACTTAATGTTTATTCCTTTAATAAACCACATGGATCCACCAGAGTCATTGCATGTGTCTTCTTTTCCTAAACCACATGGATCCACCAGAGTCATTGCATGTGTGTTCTTTTCCTAAACCACATTGATCCACCAAAGTCATTGCATGTGTGTTATTTTCCTAAACCACCACCAAAGTCACTTCATGTGTATTCCTTTCAAAAACCACATGGATCCACCAGAGTCATTGCATGTGTCTTCTTTTCCTAAACCACATGGATCCACCAGAGTCAGTGCATGTGGGTTCCTTTCCTAAACCAGATGGATCCACCAATCATTGCATGTGTGTTATTTTCCTAAACCACTACCAGAGTCATCGCATGTCTCTTCTCTTCCTAAACCACATGGATATACCAGAGTCATTGCATGTGTGTTCTTTTCCTAAACCACCACTAGAGTCATTGCATGTATATTCCTTTCATAAACCACATGGATCCACCAGAGTCATTGCATGTGTGTTCTTTTCCTAAACCACCACTAGAGTCATTGCATGTGTCTTCTTTTCCTATACCACATGGATCCACCAAAGTCATTACCTGTGTGTTCTTTTTCTAAACCACCACTAGAGTCATTGCATGTGTGTTCCTTTCATAAACCACATGGATCCACCAGAGTTATTGCATGTGTGTTCCTTTCCTAAACCACATGGATCCATCAGGGTCATTTCATGTGTGTTCCTTTCCTAAACCAAATTGATCCACCAGAGTCATTGCATGTGTGTTCTTTTCCTAAGACACCACCAGAGTCATTGCATTTGTGTTCCTTTCATATACCACATGGATTCACAAGAGTTAGTGCATGTGGGTTCCTTTCCTAAACCACATGGATCCACCAGAGTCATTGCATGTGTGTTCCTTTCCGAAACCACATGGATCCACTAGAGTCATTACATGTGTGTTCCATTCCTAAACCACATTGATCCACTAGAGTCATAGCATGTGTGTTCTTTTCCTAAGCCACCACCAGAGTCATTGCATGTGTGTTCCTTTCATAAACCGAAAGGATCCACACGAGTTAGTGCATCTGGGTTCCTTTCCTAAACCACATGGATCTACTAGTCATTGCATGTTTCTTGTTTTCCTAAACCACATAGATCCACCAGAGTCAATGCATGTGTGTTCTTTTCCTAAACCACCACTAGAGTCATTGCATGTGTGTTCCTTTCATAAACCACATGGATCCACCAGAGTCATTGCATGTGTGTTCCTTACCTAAACCACATGGATCCATTAGAGTCATTTAATGTATGTTCCTTTCCTAAACCACATTGATCCACCAGAGTCATTGCATGTGTGTTCTTTTCCTAATCTACCACCAGAGTCATTGCATGTGTGTTCTTTTCCTAAACCACCACTAGAATCAATGAACATGTGTTCCTTTACTAAACCATATTGATCCACCAGATTCATTGCATGCGTGTTATTTTCCTAAACCACCATTAGAGTCATTGCATGTGTCTTCTTTTCCTAAACCACATGGATCAACCAGAGTCATTGCATGTTTTTTTTTCCTAAACCAACACTAGAGTCATTGCATGTGTTTTCCTTTCATAAACCACATGGATCCACCAGAGTCATTGCATGTGTATTCCTTTCCTAAACCACATGGATCCACAAGAGTCATTGCATGTGTGTTCATTTCATAAACCACATTGATGCACCAAAGTAATTGCATGTCTGTTCTTTTCTAAACCACCAGAGTCATTGCATGTGTGTCCTTTTCCTAACCACCACCAGAGTCATTGCATGTGTGTTATTTTCCTTAACCACTACTAGATTCATTGCATGTGTTCCTTTCCTAAACCACCACTAGAGTAATTGCATGTGTCTTCCATTCCTAAACCAGATTGATCCACCAGAGTCATTGCATGTGTGTTCTTTTACTAAACCACCACCAGAGTCATTGTATGTGTGTTCCTTTCATAAACCACATGGATCCACAAAAGTCATTGCATGTGTGTTCCTTTCCTAAACCACATGGATCCACCAGAGTCATTGCTTGTGTGTTCCTTTCATAAACCACAAGGATCCTCTAGAGTCATTGCATGTGTGTTCTTTTCATAAACCACCACCAGAGTCATTGCATGTGTGTTCTTTTCCTAAACCACATTGATCCACCAAAGTCATTGCATGTGTGTTATTTTCCTAAACCACCACCAAAGTCACTTCATGTTTATTCCTTTCATAAAGCATATGGATCCACCAGAGTCATTGCATGTGTCTTCTTTTCCTAAACCACATGGATCCACCAGAGTCATTGCATGTGTGTTCTTTTACTAAACCGCATTGATCCACCAAAGTCATTGCATGTGTGTTATTTTCCTAAACCACCACCAAAGTCACTTCATGTGTATTCCTTTCATAAACCACATGGATCCACTAGAGTCATTGCATGTGTCTTCTTTTCCTAAACCACATGGATCCACCAGAGTCAGTGCATGTGGGTTCCTTTCCCAAACCACATGGATCCACCCGTCATTGCATGTATGTTATTTTCCTAAACCACCACTAGAGTCATCGCATGTCTCTTCTCTTCCTAAACCACATGGATATACCAGAGTCATTGCATGTGTGTTCTTTTCCTAAACCACCACTAGAGTCATTGCATGTATATTCCTTTCATAAACCACATGGATCCACCAGAGTCATTGCATGTGTCTTCTTTTCCTAAACCACCACTAGAGTCATTGCATGTGTGTTCTTTGCCTAAACCACCACTAGAGTCATTGCATCTGTGTTCCTTTCTAAACCACATTGAACCACTAGAGTCATTGCATGTTTGTTATTTTCCTAAACCACCACCAGAGTCATTGCATGTCTGTTCTTTTCCTAAACCACCACCAGAGTCATTGAATTTGTGTTCCTTTCATAAACCACATGGATCCACCAGAGTCATTGCATGTGCCTTCTTTTTCTAAACCACATGGATCCACCAGAGTCATTGCATGTGTGTTCTTTTCCTAAACCACCACCAGAGTCATTGCATTTGTGTTCTTTTCTTAAACAACCACCAGAGTCATTGCATGTGTGTTCCTTTCATAAACCACATGGATCCACCAGAGTCATTGCATGTGTCTACTTTTCCTATACCACATGGATCCACTAGAGTCATTACCTGTGTGTTCTTTTTCTAAACCACCACTAGAGTCATTGCATGAGTGTTCCTTTGATAAACCACATGGATCCACCAGAGTCATTGCATGTGTGTTCCTTTCCTAAACCACATGGATCCATCGGGGTCATTTCATGTGTGTTCCTTTCCTAAACCAAATTGATCCACCAGAGTCATTGCATGTGTTGTCTTTTCCTAAGACACCACCAGAGTCATTGCATTTGTGTTCCTTTCATATACCACATGGATTCACGAGTGTTAGTGCATGTGGGTTCCTTTGCTAAACCACATGGATCCACCAGAGTCATTGCATGTGTGTTCCTTTCCGAAACCACATGGATCCACTAGAGTCATTGCATGTGTGTTCCATTCCTAAACCACATTGATCCACTAGAGTCATAGCATGTGTGTTCTTTTCCTAAACCACCACCAGAGTCATTGCATGTGTGTTCTTTTCCTAAACCACCACTAGAATCAATGCATGTGTGTTCTTTTCCTAAACCACATTGATCCACCAAAGTCATTGCAAGTGTGTTATTTTCCTAAACCACCACCAAAGTCACTTCATGTGTATTCCTTTCATAAACCACATGGATCCACCAGAGTCATTGCATGTGTCTTCTTTTCCTAAACCACATGGATCCACTAGAGTCACTGCATGTGTGTTATTTTCCTAAACCACCACTAGAGTCATTGCATGTGTGTTCCTTTCATAAACCACACGTGTCCATCAGAGTCATTGCATGTGTGTTCCTTTCCTAAACCACATGGATCCATCAGAGTCATTTCATGTGTGTTCCTTTCCTAAACCACATTGATCCACCAGTCATTGCATGTGTGTTCTTTTCCTAAGCCACCACTAGAGTCATCGCATGTGTGTTCCTTTCATAAACCACATGGATTCACCGGAGTTAGTGCATGTGGGTTCCTTTCCTAAACCACATGGATCCACCAGTCATTGCATGTGTGTTATTTTCCTAAACCACCACCAGAGTCATTGCATGTCTCTTCTCTTCCTAGACCACATGGATCCACCAGAGTGATTGCATGTGTGTGCTTTTCCTAAACCACCACTAGAGCCATTGCATGTATATTCCTTTCATAAACCACATGGATCCACCAGAGTCATTGCATGTGTGTTCTTTTCTTCAACCACCACTAGAGTCATTGCATGTGTGTTCTTGGCCTAAACCACCACTAGAGTCATTACATGTGTGTTCCTTTCCTAAACCACATGGATCCACCAGAGTCATTGCATGTGTGTTCCATTCCTAAATCACATTGATCCACCAGTGTCATAGCATGTGTGTTCTTTTCCTAAACCACCACCAGAGTCATTGCATGTGTGTTCTTTTCCTAAACCACCACTAGCGTCATTGCATGTGTGTTCCTTTCCTAAATCACATTGATCAACCAAAGTCATTGCATGTGTGTTAGTTTCCTAAACCACCACCAGAGTCATTCCATGTGTGCTCTTTTCCCAAACAACCACTAGAGTCATTGCATGTGTGTTCCTTTCATAAAGAACATGGACCCACTAGAGTCATTGCATGTGTGTTCCTTTCCTAACCCACATGGATCCACAAGAGTCATTGCATGTGTGCTATTTTACTAAACCACCACCAAAGTCATTGTATCTGTGTTCCTTTCATAAACCACATGGATCCACAAAAGTTATTGTATGTGTGTTCCTTTCCTAAACCACATGGATCCACCAGAGTCATTGCATGTGTGCTCCTTTCATAAACCACATGGATCCTCTAGAGTCATTGCATGTGTGTTCTTTTCCTAAACCACATGGATCCACGAGAGTCATTGCATGTGTGTTCGTTTCCTAAACCACCAACAGAGTCATTGCATGTGTATTATTTTCCTAAACCACCACCAGAGTCATTGCATGTGTGTTCTTTTCCTAAACCACATTGATCCACCAAACTCATTGCATGTGTGTTATTTTCCTAAACCACCACCAAAGTCACTTCATGTGTATTCCTTTCATAAACCACATGGTCCACCAGAGTCATTGAATGTGTCTTCTTTTCCTAAACCACATGGATCCATCAGAGTCATTGCATGTGTGTTCTTTTCCTAAACCACCACTAGAGTCATTGCATGTGTGTTCCTTTCATAAACCACATGTGTCTAGCAGAGTCATTGCATGTGTGTTCCTTTCCTAAACCACATGGATCCATCAGAGTCATTTCATGTGTGTTCCTTTCCTAAACTACATTGATCCACCAGAGTCATTACATGTGTGTTCATTTCCTAAGCCACCACCAGAGTCATCGCATGTGTGTTCCTTTCATAAACCACATGGATCCACTGGAGTCAGTGCATGTGGGTTGCTTTCCTAAACCACATGGATCCACCAGTCATTGCATGTGTGTTATTTTCCTAAACCACCACCTGAGTCATTACATGTCTCTTGTCTTCCTAAACCACATGGATCCACCAGAGTCATTGCATGTGTGTTCTTTTCCTAAACCACCACTAGAGCCATTGCATGTATATTCCTTTCATAAACCACATGGATCCACCAGAGTCATTGTATGTGTGTTCTTTTCCTCAGCCGCCACTAGAGTCATTGCATGTGTGTTCTTTGCCTAAACCACCACTAGAGTCATTGCAACTGTGTTCCTTTCCTAAACCACATGGATCCACCAGAGTCATTGCATGTGTGTTCCTTTCCGAAACCACATGGATCCACCAGAGTCATTGCATTTGTGTTCCATTCCTAAATCACATTGATCCACTAGAGTCATAGCATGTGTGTTCTTTTCCTAAACCACCACCAGAGTCATTGCATGTGTGTTCTTTTCCTAAACCACCACTAGCGTCATTGCATGTGTGTTCCTTTCCTAAATCACATTGATCCACCAGGGTCATTGCATGTGTGTTAGTTTCCTAAACCACCACCAGAGTCATTGCATGTGTCTTCTTTTCCTAAACCACATGGATCCATCAGAGTCATTGCATGTGTGTTCTTTTCCTAAACCACCACTAGAGTCATTGCATGTGTGTTCCTTTCATAAACCACATGTGTCTAGAAGAGTCATTGCATGTGTGTTCCTTTCCTAAACCACATGGATCCATCAGAGTCATTTCATGTGTGTTCCTTTCCTAAACCACATTGATCCACCAGAGTCATTACATGTGTGTTCATTTCCTAAGCCACCACCAGAGTCATCGCATGTGTGTTCCTTTCATAAACCACATGGATCCACTGGAGTCAGTGCATGTGGGTTGCTTTCCTAAACCACATGGATCCACCAGTCATTGCATGTGTGTTATTTTCCTAAACCACCACCTGAGTCATTGCATGTCTCTTGTCTTCCTAAACCACATGGATCCACCAGAGTCATTGCATGTGTGTTCTTTTCCTAAACCACCACTAGAACCATTGCATGTATATTCCTTTCATAAACCACATGGATCCACCAGAGTCATTGTATGTGTGTTCTTTTCCTCAGCCGCCACTAGAGTCATTGCATGTGTGTTCTTTGCCTAAACCACCAATAGAGTCATTGCAACTGTGTTCCTTTCCTAAACCACATGGATCCACCAGAGTCATTGCATGTGTGTTCCTTTCCGAAACCACATGGATCCACCAGAGTCATTGCATTTGTGTTCTATTCCTAAATCACATTGATCCACTAGAGTCATAGCATGTGTATTCTTTTCCTAAACCACCACCAGAGTCATTGCATGTGTGTTCTTTTCCTAAACCACCACTAGCGTCATTGCATGTGTGTTCCTTTCCTAAATCACATTGATCCACCAAGGTCATTGCATGTGTGTTAGTTTCCTAAACCACCACCAGAGTCATTGCATGTGTCTTCTTTTCCTAAACCACATGGATCCACCAGAGTCATTCCATGTCTGTTATTTTCCCAAACAACCACTAGAGTCATTGCATGTGTGTTCCTTTCATAAACCACATGGACCCACCAGAGTCATTGCATGTGTGTTCCTTTCCTAACCCACATGGATCCACAAGAGTCATTGCATGTGTGTTCTTTTACTAAACCACCACCAGAGTCATTGTATCTGTGTTCCTTTCATAAACCACATGGATCCACAAAAGTCATTGTATGTGTGTTCCGTTCCTAAACCACATGGATCCACCAGAGTCATTGCATGTGTGTTCCTTTCATAAACAACATGGATCCTCTAGAGTCATTGCATGTGTTTTCTTTTCCTAAACCACATGGATCCACGAGAGTCATTGCATGTGTGTTCCTTTCCTAAACCACCAATAGAGTCATTGCATGTGTGTTCTTTTCCTAAACCACCACCAGAGTCATTGCATGTGTGTTATTTTCCTAAACCACATTGATCCGCCAAAGTCATTGCATGTGTGTTATTTTCCTAAACCACCACCAAAGTCACTTCATCTGTATTCCTTTCATAAACCACATGGATCCACCAGAGTCATTGCATGTGTCTTCTTTTCCTAAACCACATGGATCCATCAGAGTCATTGCATGTGTGTTCTTTTCCTAAACCACCACTAGAGTCATTGCATGTGTGTTCCTTTCGTAAACCACATGTGTCTAGCAGAGTCATTGCATGTGTGTTCCTTTCCTAAACCACATGGATCCATCAGAGTCATTTCATGTGTGTTCCTTTCCTAAACCACATTGATCCACCAGAGTCATTACATGTGTGTTCTTTTCCTAAGCCACCACCAGAGTCATCGCATGTGTGTTCCTTTCATAAACCACATGGATCCACCGGAGTCAGTGCATGTGGGTTGCTTTCCTAAACCACATCGATCCACCAGTCATTGCATGTGTGTTATTTTCCTAAACCACCACCAGAGTCATTGCATGTCTCTTCTCTTCCTAAACCACATGGATCCACCAGAGTCATTGCATGTGTGTTCTTTTCCTAAACCACCACTAGAGCCATTGCATGTATATTCCTTTCATAAACCACATGGATCCACCAGAGTCATTGCATGTGTGTTCTTTTCCTCAACCACCACTAGAGTCATTGCATGTGTGTTCTTTGCCTAAACCACCACTAGAGTCATTGCATCTGTGTTCCTTTCCTAAACCACATGGATCCACCAGAGTCATTGCATGTGTGTTCCTTTCCGAAACCACATGGATCCACCAGAGTCATTGCATGTGTGTTCCATTCCTAAATCACATTGATCCACCAGAGTCATAGCATGTGTGTTCTTTTCCTAAACCACCACCAGAGTCATTGGATGTGTGTTCTTTTCCTAAACCACCCCTAGCGTCATTGCATGTGTGTTCCTTTCCTAAATCACATTGATCCACCAGAGTCATTGCATGTGTGTTAGTTTCCTAAACCACCACCAGAGTCATTGCATGTGTCTTCTTTTCCTAAACCACATGGATCCACCAGAGTCATTCCATGTGTGTTCTTTTCCCAAACAACCACTAGAGTCATTGCATGTGTGTTCCTTTCATAAACCACATGGACCCACCAGAGTCATTGCATGTGTGTTCCTTTCCTAACCCACATGGATCCACAAAAGTCATTGCATGTGTGTTCTTTTACTAAACCACCACCAGAGTCATTGTATCTGTGTTCCTTTCATAAACCACATGGATCCACAAAAGTCATTGTATGTGTGTTCCTTTCCTAAACCACATGGATCCACCAGAGTCATTGCATGTGTGTTCCTTTCATAAACAACATGGATCCTCTAGAGTCATTGCATGTGTTTTATTTTCCTAAACCACATGGATCCACGAGAGTCATTGCATGTGTGTTCCTTTCCTAAACCACCAATAGAGTCATTGCATGTGTGTTCTTTTCCTAAACCACCACCAGAGTCATTGCATGTGTGTTCTTTTCCTAAACCACATTGATCCGCCAAAGTCATTGCATGTGTGTTATTTTCCTAAACCACCACCAAAGTCACTTCATGTGTATTCCTTTCATAAACCACATGGATCCACCAGAGTCATTGCATGTGTCTTCTTTTCCTAAACCACATGGATCGACTAGAGTCATTGCATGTGTGTTATTTTCCTAAACCACCACTAGAGTCATTGCATGTGTGTTCCTTTCATAAACCACATGTGTCTAGCAGAGTCATTGCTTGTGTGTTCCTTTCCTAAACCACATGGATCCATCAGAGTCATTTCATGTGTGTTCCTTTCCTAAACCACATTGATCCACCAGAGACATTGCATGTGTGTTCTTTTCCTAAGCCACAACCAGAGTCATCGCATGTGTGTTCCTTTCATAAACCACATGGATCCACCGGAGTCAGTGCATGTGGGTTGCTTTCCTAAACCACATGGATCCACCAGTCATTGCATGTGTGTTATTTTCCTAAACCACCACCAGAGTCATTGCTTGTCTCTTCTCTTCCTAAACCACATGGATCCACCAGAGTCATTGCATGTGTGTCTTTTCCAAAACCACCACTAGAGTCATTGCATGTATATTCCTTTCATAAACCACATGGATCCACCAGAGTCATTGCATGTGTGTCCTTTTCCTAAACCACCACTAGAGTCATTGCATGTGTGTTCTTTGCCTAAACCACCACTAGAGTCATTGCATCTATGTTCCTTTCTAAACCACATTGATCCACCAGAGTCATTGCATTTGTGTTCTTTTTCTAAGCCACCACCAGAGTCATTGCATGTGTGTTCCTTTCATAAACCACATGGATCCACCGGAGTCAGTGCATGTGGGTTCCTTTCCTAAACCACATGGATCCACCAGTCATTGCATGTGTTTTATTTTCCTAAACCACCACCAAAGTCATTGCATGTCTCTTCTCTTCCTAAACCACATGGATCCACCAGAGTCATTGCATGTGGGTTCTTTTCCTAAACCACCAACAGAGTCATTGCATGTATATTCCTTTCATAAACGACATGGATCCACCAGAGTCATTGCATGTGTGTTCTTTTCCTAAACCACCACTACAGTCATTGCATGTGTGTTCTTTGCCTAAAGCACCACTAGAGGCATTGCATCTGTGTTCCTTTCCTAAACCACATGGATCCACCAGAGTCATTGCATGTGTGTTCCTTTCCGAAACCACATGGATCCACCAGAGTCATTGCATGTGTGTTCCATTCCTAAACCACATTGATCCACTAGAGTCATAGCATGTGTGTTCTTTTCCTAAACCACCACTAGAGTCATTGCATGTGTGTTATTTTCCTAAACCACCACTAGTGTAATTGCATGTGTGTTCCTTTCCTAAATCACATTGATCCACCAGAGTCATTGCATGTGTGTTATTTTCCTAAACCACCACCAGAGTCATTGCATGTGTCTTCTTTTCCTAAACCACATGGATCCACCAGAGTCATTCCATGTGTGTTCTTTTCCCAAACAACCACTAGAGTCATTACATGTGTGTTCCTTTCATAAACCACATGGACCCACCAGAGTCATTGCATGTGTGTTCCTTTCGTAACCCACATGGATCCACAAGAGTCATTGCATGTGTGTTCTTTTACTAAACCACCACCAGAGACATTGTATGTGTGTTCCTTCTTTAAACCACATGGATCCACAAAAGTCATTGCATGTGTGTTCCTTTCCTAAACCACATGGATCCACCAGAGTCATTGCATCTGTGTTCCTTTCATAAACCACATGGATCCTCTAGAGTCATTGCATGTGCGTTCTTTTCCTAAACCACATGGATCCACGAGAGTCATTGCATGTGTGTTCTTTTCCTAAGCCACCACCAGAGTCATCGCATGTGTATTCCTTTCATAAACCACATGGATCCACCAGAGTCAGTGCATATGGGTTCCTTTCCTAAACCACATCGATCCACCATTCATTGCATGTGTGTTATTTTCCTAAACCTCCACCAGAGTCATTGCATGTCTCTTCTCTTCCTAAACCAAATGGATCCACGAAAGTCATTGCAAGTGTGTTCTTTTCCTAAACCACCACTAGAGTCATTGCATGTATATTCCTTTCATAAACCACATGGATCCACCAGAGTCATTGCATGTGTGTTCTTTTCCTAAACCACCACTACAGTCATTGCATGTGTGTTCTTTGCCTAAACCACCACTAGAGTCATTGCATCTGTGTTCCTTTCCTAAACCACATGGATCCACCAGAGTCATTGCATGTGTGTTCCTTTTCGAAACCACATGGATCCACCAGAGTCATGGCATGTGTGTTCCATTCCTAAACCAGATTGATCCACCAGAGTCATAGCATGTGTGTTCTTTTCCTAAACCACCACAAGAGTCATTGCATGTGTGTTCTTTTCCTAAACCACCACTAGCATCATTGCACGTGTGTTCCTTTCCTAAATCACATTGATCCACCAGAGTCATTGCATGTGTGTTAGTTTCCTAAACCACCACCAAAGTCATTTCATGTGTCTTCTTTTCCTAAACCATATGGATCCACCAGAGTCATTCCATGTGTGTTATTTTCCCAAACAACCACTAGAGTCATTGTATGTGTGTTCCTTTCATAAACCACATGGACCCACCAGAGTCATTGCATGTGTGTTCCTTTCCTAACCCACATGGATCCACAAGAGTCATGGCATGTGTGTTCTTTTACTAGAACACCACCAGAGTCATCATATGTGTGTTCTTTTCCTAAACCACTAGAGTCACTGCATACTTGTTCCTTTCATAAACCACATGGATCCACCGGAGTCAGTGCATGTGGGTTCCTTTCCAAAACCACATGGATCCACCAGTCATTGCATGTGTGTTATTTTCCTAAACCACCACTAGAGCCATTGCACGTCTCTTCTTATCCTAAACCACATGGATCCACCATAGTCATTGCATGTGTGTTCTTTTCCTAAACCACCACTAGAGTCATTGCATGTATATTCCTGTCATAAACCACATGGATCCACCAGAGTCATTGCATGTGTCTTATTTTCCTAAACCACCACTAGAGTCATTGCATGTGTGTTCTTTGCCTAAACCACCACTAGAGTCATTGCATCTGTGTTCCTTTCTAAACCACATTGATCCACCAGAGTCACTGCATGTTTGTTCTTTTCCTAAACCACCACCAGAGTCATTGCATGTCTGTTATTTTCCTAAAGCACCACCAGTGTCATTGCATTTGTGTTCCTTTCATAAACCACATGGATCCACCAGAGTCATTGCATGTGCCTTGTTTTCCTAAACCACATGGATCCACCAGAGTCATTGCATGTGTGTTATTTTCCTAAACCACTACCAGAGTCATTGCATTTGTGTTGTTTTCTTAAACAACCACCAGAGTCATTGCATGCGTGTTCCTTTCTTAAACCACATGGATGCACCAGAGTCATTGCATGTGTGTTCCTTTCTGAAACCACATGGATCCACCAGAGTCATTCCATGTGTGTTCCATTCCTAAACCACATTGATCCACTAGAGTCATAGCATGTGTGTTCTTTTCCTAAACCACCACCAGAGTCATTGCATGTGTGTTCTTTTCCTAAACCACCACTAGCGTAATTGCATGTGTGTTCCTTTCCTAAATCACATTGATCCACCAGAGTCATTGCATGTGTGTTAGTTTCCTAAACCACCACCAGAGTCATTGCATGTGTCTTCTTTTCCTAAACCACATGGATCCACCAGAGTCATTCCATGTGTGTTCTTTTCCCAAACAACCACTAGAGTCATTGCATGTGTGTTCCTTTCATAAACCACATGGACCCACCAGAGTCATTGCATGTGCGTTCCTTTCCTAACCCACATGGATCCACAAGAGTCATTGCATGTGTGTTCTTTTACTAAACCACCACCAGAGTCATTGTATGTGTGTTCCTTTCATAAACCACATGGATCCACAAGAGTCATTGCATGTGTGTTCCTTTCCTAAACCACATGGATCCACCAGAGTCATTGCATGTGTGTTTCTTTCATAAACCACATGGATCCTCTAGAGTCATTGCATGGTCGTTCTTTTCCTAAACCACATGGATCCACGAGAGTCATTGCATGTGTGTTACTTTCCTAAACCACCAACAGAGTCATTGCATGTGTGTTCTTTTCCTAAACCACATGGATCCACGAGAGTCATTGCATGTGTGTTCTTTTCGTAAACCACATTGATCCACCAAAGTCATTGCATGTGTGTTATTTTCCTAAACCACCACCAAAGTCACTTCATGTGTATTCCTTTCATAAACCACATGGATCCACCAGAGTCATTGCATGTGTCTTCTTTTCTTAAACCACATGGATCCACCAGAGTCATTGCATGTGTGTTCTTTTCCTAAACCACCACTAGAGTCATTGCATGTATGTTCCTTTCATAAACCACATGTGTCCAGCAGAGTCATTGCATGTGTGTTCCTTTCCTAAACCACATGGATCCATCAGAGTCATTTCATGTGTGTTCCTTTCCTAAACCACATTGATCCACCAGAGTCATTGCATGTGTGTTCTTTTCCTAAGCCACCACCAGAGTCATCGCATGTGTGTTCCTTTCATAAACCACATGGATCCACCGGAGTCAGTACATGTGGGTTTCTTTCCTAAACCACATGGATCTACCAGTCATTGCATGTGTGTTATTTTCCTAAACCACCACCAGAGTCATGCATGTCTCTTCTCTTCCTAAACCACATGGATCCACCAGAGTCATTGCATGTGTGTTCTTTTCCTAAACCACGACTAGAGTCATTGCATGTATATTCCTTTCATAAACCACATGGATCCACCAGAGTCATTGCATGTGTGTTCTTTTCATAAACCACCACTAGAGTCATTGCATGTGTGTTCTTTGCCTAAACCACCACTAGAGTCATTGCATGTGTGTAACTTTCTAAACCACATTGATCCACCAGAGTCATTGCATGTTTGTTCTTTATCTAAACCACCACCAGAGTCATTGCATGTCTATTCTTTTCCTAAACCACCACCAGAGTCATTGAATTTGTGTTCCTTTCATAAACCACATGGATCCACCAGAGTCATTGCATGTGCCTTCATTTCCTAAACCACATGGATCCACCAGAGTCATTGCACGTGTGTTCTTTTCCTAAACCACCACCAGAGTCATGGCATTTGTGTTCTTTTCTTAAACAACCACCAGAGTCATTGCATGTGTGTTAGTTTCATAAACCACATGGATCCATCAGAGTCATTGCATGTGTCTTCATTTCCTATACCACATGGATCCACCAGAGTCATTACAAGTGTGTTCTTTTCCTAAACCACCACTAGAGTCATTGCATGTGTGTTCCTTTCCTAAACCTCATTGATCCACCAGAGTCATTGCATGTGTGTTCTTTTCCTAAACCACCACCAGAGTCATCGCATGTGTGTTCCTTTCATAAACCACATGGATCCACCAGAGTCAGTGCATGTGGGTTCCTTTCCTAAACCACATGGATCCACCAGTCATTGCATGTGTGTGATTTTCCTAAACTACCACCAAAGTCATTGCATGTCTCTTCTCTTCCTAAACCACATGGATCTACCAGAGTCATTGCATGTGTGTTCTTTTCCTAAACCACCACTAGAGTCATTGCATGTATATTCCTTTCATAAACCACATGGATCCACCAGAGTCATTGCATGTGTGTTCTTTTCCTAAACCACCACTAGAGTCATTGCATGTGTGTTCATTGCCTAAACCACCACTAGATTCATTGCATCTATGTTCCTTTCTAAACCACAATGATCCACCAGAGTCATTGCATGTGTGTTCTTTTCCTAAGCCACCACTAGAGTCATCACATGTGTATTCCTTTCATAAACCACATGGATCCACCGGAGTCAGTGCATATGGTTTCCTTTCCTAAACCACATGGATCCACCATTCATTGCATGTGTGTTATTTTCCTAAACCACCACCAGAGTCATTGCATGTCTCTTGTCTTCCTAAACCAAATGGATCCACCAAAGTCATTGCATGTGAGTTCTATTCCTAAACCACCACTAGAGTCATTGCATCTATATTCCTTTCATAAACCACATGGATCCACCAGAGTCATTGCATGTGTGTTCTTTTCCTAAACCACCACTAGAGTCATTGCATGTGTGTTCTTTGCCTAAACCACCACTAGAGTCATTGCATGTGTGTTCATTTCCGAAACCACATGGATCCACCAGAGTCATTGCATGTGTGTTCCATTCCTAAACCAAATTGATCCACCAGAGTCATAGCATGTGTGTTCTTTTCCTAAACCACCACAAGAGTCATTGCATGTGTGTTCTTTTCGTAAACCACCACTAGCATCATTGCATGTGTGCTCCTTTCCTAAATCATATTGATCCACCAGAGTCATTGCATGTGTGTTGGTTTCCTAAACCACCCCTAGAGTCATTGCATGTGTCTTCTTTTCCTAAACCATATGGATCCACCAGAGTCATTCCATGTGTGTTCTTTTCCCAAACAACCACTAGAGTCATTGCATGTGTGTTCCTTTCATAAGCCACATGGACCCACCAGAGTCATTGCATGTGTGTTCCTTTCCTAACCCACATGGATCCACAAGAGTCATTGCATGTGTGTTCTTCTACTAAACCACCACCAGAGTCATTGTATGTGTGTTCTTTTCCTAAACCACCACCAGAGTCACCGCATGTGTGTTCCTTTCATAAACCACATGGATCCACCGGAGTTAGTGCATGTGGGTTCCTTTCCTAAACCACATGGATCCACCAGTCATTGCATGTGTGTTATTTTCCTAAACCACCACTAGAGCCATTGCATGTCTCTTCTTTTCCTAAACCACATGGATCCACCAGAGTCATTGCATGTGTGTTCTTTTCCTAAACCACCACTAGAGTCATTGCATGTATATTCCTTTCATAAACCACATGGATCCACCAGAGTCATTGCATGTGTGTTATTTTCCTAAACCATCACTAGAGTCATTGCATGTGTGTTCTTTGCCTAAACCACCACTAGTGTCATTGCATCTGTGTTCCTTTCTAAACCACATTGATCCACCAGAGTCACTGCATGTTTGTTCTTTTCCTAAACCACCACCAGAGTCATTGGATGTCTGTTATTTGCCTAAACGACCACCAGTGTCATTGCATTTGTGTTCCTTTCATAAACCACATGGATCCACCAGAGTCATTGCATGTGCCTTGTTTTCCTAAACCACATGGTTCCACCAGAGTCATTGCATGTGTGTTCTTTTCCTAAACCACCACCAGAGTCATTGCATTTGTGTTCTTTTCTTAAACAACCACCAGAGTCATTGCATGTGAGTTCCTTTCCTAAACCACATGTATCCATCAGGGTCATTGCATGTATGTTCCTTTCCTAAACCAGATTGATCCACCGGAGTCATTACATGTGTGTTCTTTTCGTAAGCCACCACTAGAGCCATTGCATGTGTGTTCCTTTCATAAACCACATGGATCCACCAGAGTCATTGCATGTGTGTTCCTTTCCTAAACCACATGGATCCATCAGGGTCATTTCATGTGTGTTCCTTTCCTAAACCAAATTGATCCACCAGAGTCATTGCATGTTGGTTCTTTTCCTAAGCCACCACCAGAGTCATTGCATTTGCGTTCCTTTCATATACCACATGGATTCACTAGAGTCAGTGCATGTGGGTTCCTTTCCTAAACCACATGGACCCACCACAGTCATTGCATGTGTGTTTCTTTCCGAAACAACATGGATCCACCGGAGTCATTGCATGTGTGTTCCATAACTTAACCACATTGATCCACCAGAGTCATAGCATGTGTGTTCTTTTCCTAAACCACCACCAGAGTCATTGTATGTGTGTTCTTTTCCTAAACCACCACTAGCGGCATCCCATGTGTGTTCCTTTCCTAAATCACATTGAGCCACCAGAGTCATTGCATGTGTGTTAGTTTCCTAAACCACCACCAGAGTCATTGCATGTGCCTTCTTTTCCTAAACCACATGGATCCATTAGAGTCATTCCATGTGTGTTCTTTTCCCATACAACCACTAGAGTCATTGCATGTGTGTTCCTTTCATAAACCACATGGATCCACCAGAGTCATTACAAGTGTGTTCCTTTCCTAAATCACATGGATCCACAAGAGTCATTGCATGTGTGTTCCTTTCCTAAACCACATTGATCCACCAGAGTCATTGCATGTGTGTTCTTTTCCTGAACCACCACTAGAGTCATTGCATGTGTGTCCTTTTCCTAAACAACCACTAGAGTCATTGTATGTGTGTTTTTCCCTAAACCACCACCAGAGTCATTTCATGTGTGTTCTTTTTCTAGACCACCACTAGAGTCATTTCATGTGTGTTCTTTTTCTAGACCACCACTAGAGTCACTTCATGTGTGTTCCTTTCATGAACCAGATGGATCCACTAGACTGATTCCATGTGTCTTCTTTTCCTAATCCACATGGATCCACCATAGTCATTACATGTGTGTTCATTGCCTAAATCACCACTAGAGGCATTGCATGTGTGTTCCTTTCATAAACCACATGGATCCACCAGAGTCATTGCATGTGTGTTCCTTTCCTAAACCACATGGATCCATCAGGGTCATTTCATGTGTGTTCCTTTCCTAAACCACATTGATCCACCAGAGTCATTGCATGTGTGTTCTTTTCCTAAGCCACCACTAGAGTCATTGCATGTGTGTTCCTTTCATAAACCACATGGATCCACCAGAGTCAGTGCATATGGGTTCCTTTCCTAAACCACATGGATCTACTAGTCATTGCATGTTTCTTCTTTTCCTAAACCACATGGATCCACCAGCGTCATTGCATGTGTATTATTTTCCTAAACCACCACTAGAGTCATTGCATGTGTGTTCCTTTCATAAACCATATGGATCAACCAGAGTCATTGCATGTGTGTTCCGTTCCTAAACCAAATGGATCCATCAGGGTCATTGCATGTGTGTTCCTTTCCTAAACCAAATTGATCCACCAGAGTCATTGCATGTGTGTTGTTTTCCTATGCCACCACCAGAGTCATTGCATTTGTGTTCCTTTCATATACCACATGGATTCACTAGAGTCAGTGCATGTGGGTTCCTTTCCTAAACCACATGGATCCACCAGAGTCATTGCATGGGTGTTCCTTTCCGAAACCACATGGATCCACCAGAGTCATTGCATGTGTGTTCCATTCCTAAACCACATTGATCCACCAGAGTCATAACATGTGTGTTCTTTTCCTAAACCACCACTAGAGTCATTGCATGTGTGTTCTTTTCCTAAACCACCACTAGCGTCATCGCATGTGTGCTCCTTTCCTAAATCACACTGATCCACCAGAGTCATTGCATGTGTGTTAGTTTCCTAAACCACCACCAGAGTCATTGCATGTGTCTTCTTTTCCAAAACCACATGGATCCACCAGAGTCATTCCATGTGTGTTCTTTTCCCATACAACAACTAGAGTCATTGCATGTGTGTTCCTTTCATAAACCACATGGATCCACCAGAGTCATTGCATGTGTGTTCTTTTCCTGAACCACCACTAGAGTCATTGCATGTGTGTTCCTTTCCTAAACCACATTGATCCACCAGAGTCATTGCATGTGTGTTGTTTTCCTGAACCACCACCAGAGTCATCGCATGTGTGTTCCTTTCCTAAACCACATTGATCCACCAGAGTCATTGCATGTGTGTTCTTTTCCTGAACCACCACTAGAGTCATTGCATGTGTGTTCTTTTCCTAAACAACCACTAGAGTCATTGTATGTGTGTTTTTCCCTAAACCACCACCAGATTCATTGCGTGTGTGTTCTTTTTCTAGACCACCACTAGACTCATTGCATGTGAGTTCCTTTCCTAAACCACCACTAGATTCACTTCATGTGTGTTCCTTTCATGAACCAGATGGATCCACTAGAGTGATTCCATGTGTCTTCTTTTCCTAAACCACATTGATCCACCATAGTGATTGCATGTGTGTTCATTGCCTAAATCACCACTAGAGTCATTGCATGTGTGTTCCTTTCATAAACCACATGGATCCACCAGAGTCATTGCATGTGTGTTACTTTCCGAAACCACATGGATCCATCAGGGTCATTTCATGTGTGTTCCTTTCCTAAACCACATTGATCCACCAGAGTCATTGCATGTGTGTTCCTTTCCTAAGACACCACCAAAGTCATAGCATGTGTGTTCCTTTCATTAACCACATGGATCCACCAGAGTTAGTGCATATGGGTTCCTTTCCTAAACCACATGGATCTACTAGTCATTGCATGTTTCTTCTTTTCCTAAACCACATGGATCCACCAGAGTCATTGCATGTGTGTTATTTTCCTAAACAACCACTAGAGTCATTGCATGTGTGTTCCTTTCATAAACCACATGGATCCACCAGAGTCATTGCAAGTGTGTTCGTTTCCTAAACCGCATTGATCCACTAGAGTTATTGCATGTGTGTTCTTTTCCTCAACCACCACCAGAGTCGTTGCATGTGTGTTCTTTTCCTAAACAACCACTAGAGTCATTGCATGTGTGTTTTCCCTAAACCACCACAAGAGTCATTGCACGTGTGTTCTTTTTCTAAACCACCACAAGAGTCATTGCATGTGAGTTACTTTCCTAAACCACCACTAGAGTCACTTCATGTGGGTTCATTTCATGAACCACATGGATGCACTAGAGTGCTTGCATGTCTCTTCTTTTCCTAAACCACATGGATCCACCATAGTCAATGCATGTGTGTTCATTTCCTAAATCACCACTAGAGTCATTGCATGTGTGTTCCTTTTATAAACCACATGGATCCACCAGAGTCATTGCATGTGTTCCTTTCCTAAACCACATGGATCCATCAGGGTCATTTCATGTGTGTTTCTTTCCTAAACCACATTGATCCACCAGAGTCATTGCATGTGTGTTCTTTTCCTAAGCCACCACTAGAGCGATTGCCTGTGTGTTCCTTTCATAAACCACATGGATCCACCAGAGTCATTGCATATGTGTTCCTTTCCTAAACCACATGGATCCATCAGGGTCATTTCATGTGTGTTCCTTTACTAAACCAAATTGATCCACCAGAGTTATTGCATGTGTGTTCTTTTCCTAAGCCACCACCAGAGTCATTGCATTTGTGTTCATTTCACATACCACATGGATTCACTAGAGTTAGTGCATGTGGGTTCCTTTCCTAAACCACATGGATCCACCAGAGTCATTGCATGTGTGTTCCTTTCATAAACCACATGGATCCACCAGAGTCATTGGATGTGTGTTCCTTTCCTAAACCACATGGATCGACCAGAGTCATTGCATGTGCGTTCTTTACCTAAACCACCACCAGAGTCATTGCATGTGTGCTCTTTTCCTAAACCACCACTAGCGTCATTGCATGTGTGTTCCTTTCCTAAATAAAATAGATCCACCAGAGTCATTGCATGTGTGTTCTTTTCCTAAACCACCACCGGAGTCATTGCATGTGTGTTATTTTTCTAAACCACATGGATCCACTAGAGTCATTGCATGTGTGTTATTTTCCTAAACCACCACTAGAGTCATTGCATGTGCGTTCCTTTCATAAACCACATGGATCCACTAGAGTCATTACAAGTGTGTTCCTTTCCTAAACCACATGGATCCACAAGAGTCATTGCATGTGTGTTCCTTTCCTAAACCACATTGATCCACAGAGTCATTGCATGTGTGTTCTTTTCCTGAACCACCACCAGAGTCATTGCATGTTTGTTCTTTTCCTAAACAACCACTAGAGTCATTGTATGTGTGTTTTTCCCTAAACCACCACGAGAGTCATTGCATGTGTGTTCTTTTTCTAGACCACCACTAGAGTCATTGCATGTGAGTTCCTTTCCTAAACCACCACTAGAGTCACTTCGTGTGTGTTCCTTTCATGAACTAGATGGATCCACTAGAGTGATTGCATGTGTCTTCTTTTGCTAAACCACATGGATCCACCACAGTCATTGCATGTGTGTTCATTGCTGAAATCACCACTAGAGTCATTGCATGCGTGTTCCTTTCATAAACCACATGGATCCACAAGAGTCATTGCATGTGTGTTCCTTTCCTAAACCACATGGATCCATCAGGGCAATTTCATGTATGTTCCTTTCCTAAACCACATTGATCCATCAGAGTCATTGCATGTGTGTTCTTTTCCTAGGACACCACCAGAGTCATTGCATGTGTGTTCATTTCATAAACCACCACTAGAACCATTGCATGTGCGTTCCTTTCATAAAACACATGGATCCACCAGAGTCATTACATGTGTGTTCTTTTCCTAAACCACATGGATCCATCAGAGTCATTTAATGTATGTTCCTTTCCCAAACCACATTTATCCACCAGAGTCATTGCATGTGTGTTCTTTTCCGAAACCACCACCAGAGTCATTACATGTGTGTTCTTTTCCTTTACCACCACTAGAATCAATGCATGTGTGTTCCTTTACTAAACCACATTGATCCACCAGATTCATTCCATGTGTGCTATTTTCCTAAACCACCATTAGAGTCATTGCATGTGTGTTCTTTTCCTAAACCAAATGGATCAACCAGAGTCATTGCATGTGTTTTTTTCCTAAACCACCACTAGAGTCATTGCATGTGTGTTCGTTTCATTAACCACATGGATCCACCAGAGTCATTGCATGTGTGTTCGTTTCCTAAACCACATGGATCCACAATATTCATTGCATGTGTGTTCCTTTCATAAACCACATTGATCCACCAAAGTCATTGCATGTCTGTTCTTTTCCTAAACCACCACTAGAGTCATTGCATGTGTGTTATTTTTCTAAACCACATGGATCCACTAGAGTCATTGCATGTGTGTTATTGTCCTAAACCACCACTACAGTCATTGCATGCTTGTTTCTCTCCTAAACCACATGGATCCACCGGAGTCATTGCATGCGTGTTATTTTCCTAAACCACCACTAGAGTCATTGCATTTGTGTTCCTTTCATAAACCACATGGATCCACCAGAGTCATTGCATGTGTGTTCCTTTCCTAAACCACCACCAGAGTCATTGCATGTGTGTTCTTTTCCTAAACCACCACTAGAGTCATTGCATGCTTGTTTCTTTCCTAAACCCCATAGATCCAGCAGAGTCATAACATGTGTGTTATTTTCCTAAACCACCACCAGGGTGATTGCATGTGTGTTCCTTTCATAAACCACATGGATCCACAAGAGTCATTGCATGTGTGTTCTTTTCCTAAACAACCACTAGATTAATTGCATGTGAGTTATTTTTCTAAACCGCCACCAGAGTCATTGCATATGTGTTCTTTTCCTAAACCACCACTAGAGTCATTGCATGTGTGTTCCTTTTTTAAACCACCACTAGAGTAATTGCATGTGTGTTCCTTTCCTAAACCACATGGATCCACCAGTGTCATTGCAGGTGTCTTCTTTTCCCGAACCACCAATAGAGTCATTGCATGTGTCTATTTTCCTAAACCACCACTAGAGTCATTGCATGGGTGTTCTATTTCTAAACCAGATTGATCCACCAAAATCATTGCACGTGTGTTCCTTTCATAAACCATCAACAGAGTCATTGCATGTGTGTTCCTTTCATAAACCACATGGATCCACCAGAGTCATTGGATGTGTGTTCCTTTCCTAAACCACATGGATCGACTAGAGTCATTGCATGTGTGTTCTTTTCCTAAACCACCACTAGAGTCGTTGCATGTGTGTTCTTTTCCTAAACCACATGGATCCACCAGAGTCATTGCATGTGTGTTCTTTTCCTAAACCTCCAGAGTCATTGCATGTCATTTCCTTTCATAAACCACATGGATCCACCAGAGTCATTGCATGTGTGTTCCTTTCCAGAACCACCAATAGATTCATTGCATGTGTCTATTTTCCTAAACCACCACTAGAGTCATTGCATGGGTGTTCTATTTCTAAACCAGATTGATCCACCAAAATCATTGCATGTGTGTTCCTTTCATAAACCATCAGCAGAGTCATTGCATGTGTGTTCCTTACATAAACCACATGGATCCACCAGAGTCATTGGATGTGTGTTCCTTTCCTAAACCACATGGATCGACCAGAGTCATTGCATGTGTGTTCTTTTCCTAAACCACCACTAGAGTCGTTGCATGTGTGTTCTTTTCCTAAACCACATGGATCCACTAGAGTCATTGCATGTGTGTTCTTTTCCTAAACCACCAGAGTCATTACATGTGTGTTCCTTTCATAAACCACATGGATCCACCAGAGTCATTGCATGTGTGTTCCTTTCTCAAACCACATGGATGCACCAGAATCATTGCATGTGTGTTCCTTTGCTAAACCATATTGATCCACCAGAATCATATAGCATGTGTGTTCTTTTACTAAACGACGGCCAGAGTCATTGCATGTGTGTTCTTTTCCTAAACCACCACTAGCGTGATTGCATGTGTGTTCCTTACCTAAAACACATTGATCCACCAGAGTCATTGCATGTGTCTTCTTTACCTAAACCACATGCATCCACCAGAGCCATTGCATGTGTGTTCCTTTCCTAAACCACATGGATCCACAAGAGTCATTGCATGTGTGTTCCTTCCCTAAACCACCAATAGAGTCCACAAGAGTCATTGCATGTGTGTTACTTCCCTAAACCACCAATAGAGTCCACCAGAGTCATTGCATGTGTGTTATTTTCCTGAACCACCACTAGAGTCATTGCATGTGTGTTCTTTTCCTAAACAACCACTAGATTCATTGCATGTGTGTTCTTTTCCTAAACCACCACTAGAGTTATTGCACGTGTGTTCTTTTCCTAAACCACCACTAGAGTCATTACATGTGTGTTCTTTTCTAAACCACCACCACAGTCGTTGCATGTGTGTTCTTTTCCTAAACCACCACTAGAGTCATTGCATGTGTGTTATTTTCTTAAACCACCACCAGAGTCATTGCATGTGTGTTATTTTCCTATACCACCACCAGAGTCAATGCCTGTGTGTTCCTTTCAAAAACCTCATGGATCCACTAGAGTAATTGCATGTGTCTTCTTTTCCTAAACCACATGGATCCACCAGAGTCATTGCATGTGTGTTCTTTTCATAAAACACCACTTGAGTCATTGCATGTGTGTTCCTTTCATAAACCACATGGATCCACCAGAGTCATTTCATGTGTGTTCCTTTCCTAAACCACATGGATCCACCAGAGTCATTTCATGTGTGTTCCTTTCCTAGACCACATTGATCCACCAGAGTTATTACATGTGTGTTCTTTTCCTAAGCCACCCTCAGATTCATTGCATGTGTGTTCCTTTCATAAAACTCATGGATCCACGAGAGTCATTGCATGTGGGTTCCTTTCCTAAACCACATGGATCCACTAGAGTCATTACATGTGTGTTCTTTTCCTAAACCACCACCAGAGTCATTGCATGTGTGTTCTTTTTCTAAACCACCACTAGAGTCATTGCATGTGTGTTATTTTCTTAAACCACCACCAGAGTAATTGCATGTGTGTTCTTTTCCTAAATCACCATTAGAGTCATTGCATGCTTGTTCCTTTCCTAAACCACATCTATCCACCAGAGTCATTGCATGCGTGTTATTTTCCTAAACCACCACTAGAGTCAATGCATTTGTGTTCCTTTCATAAACCACATGGATCCACTAGAGTCATTGCATGTGTGTTCATTTCCTAAACCACATGGATCCATCAGAGTCATTTCATGTGTGTTCCTTTCCTAAACCACATCGATCCACCAGAGTCATTGCATGTGTGTTAGTTTCCTAAACCACCACCAGAGTCATTGCATGTGTCTTCTTTTCCTAAACCACATGGATCCACCAGAGTCATTCCATGTGTGTTCATTTCCCAAACAACCACTAGAGTCATTGCATGTGTGTTCCTTTCATAAACAAAATGGATCCACCAGAGTAATTGCATGTGTGTTCCTTTCCTAAACCACATGGATCCACAAGAGTCATTGCATGTGTGTTCCTTTCCTAAACCACCACTAGAGTCATTGCATGTGTGTTCCTTTCCGAAACCACATTGATCCACCAGAGTCATTGCATGTGTGTTCCTTTCCTAAACCACCACCAGAGTCATTGCATGTGTGTTCTTTTCCTAAACCAGCACTAGAGTCATTGCATGTGTGTTCCTTTCATAAACAAAATGGATCCACCAGAGTCATTACATGTGTGTTCCTTTCCTAAACCACATGGATCCACCAGATTCATTGCGTGTGTGTTCTTTTCCTAAACCACCACTAGAGTCATTGCATGTGTGTTGTTTTCCTAAACCACATGGATCCACCAGATTCCTAGCATGGGTGTTATTTTCCTAAACCATCACCAGAGTCATTGCATGTGTGTTCCTTTCATAAACGACATGGATCCACCAGAGTCATTACATGTGTCTTATTTTCCTAAACCACATGGATCCAGAAGAGTCATTGCATGTGTGTTCTTTTCCTAAACCACATGGATCCACCAGAGTCATTGCATGTGTTCCTTTTATAAACCACATGGATCCACCAGAGTCATTACATGTTTGTTCCTTTCCTAAACCACATGGATCCACCAGAGTCATTGCGTGTGTGTTCTTTTCCTAAACCACCACTAGAGTCATTGCATGTGTGTTCTTTTCCTAAACCATCATCAGAGTCCTTGCATGTGTGATCCTTTCGTAAAGCACATGGATCCACCAGAGTCATTGCCTGTGTGTTCCTTTCCTAAACCAGATGAAACCACCAGAGTCATTGCATGTGTCTTCCATTCCTAATCCAAATTGATCCACTAGAGTCATTGCATGTATGTTCATTTCCTAAACCACCACCAGAGTCATTGCATGTGTGTTCTTTTCCTAAACCACCACTAGAGTCATTGCATGTATGTTTCTTTACTAAACCACATTGAACCACCAGAGTCATTGCATGTGCGTTATTTTCCTAAACCACCACCAGAGCCATTGCATGTGTCTTCTTTTCATAAACCACATGGATCCACCAGAGTCAGTGTATGTGTGTTATTTTCTTAAACCACCACTAGAGTCATTGCATGTGTGTTCCTTTCATAAACTACATGGATCCACCAGAGTCATTGCATGTGTGTTCCTTTCCTAAACCACATGGATCCACAAGAGTCATTGCATGTGTGTTCCTTTCCAAAACCACATTGATCCACCAGCGTCATTGCATGTCTGTTCTTTTCTAAACCACCACCAGAGTCATTGCATGTGTGTTCTTTTCCTAAACCAACACTAGAGTCATTGTATGTGTGTTATTTTCATAAACCACCACCGGAGTCATTGCATGTGTGCTCTTTTCCTAAACCACATGGATCCTCTAGAGTCATTGCATGTGTGTTATTTTCCTAAACCACCACCGGAGTCATTGCATATGTGTTACTTTCATAAACCACATGGATCCACCAGAGTCATTGCATCTGTGTTCCTTTCATAAACACAAATGGATCCACAAGAGTCATTGCATGTGTGTTCCTTTCCTAAACCACATTGATCCACCAGAGTCATTAAATGTGTGTTCTTTTCCTAAACCACCACCAGAGTCATTGCATGTGTGTTCTTTTCATAAACCACATGGATCCACCAGAGTCAGTGTATGTGTGTTATTTTTTATTAAACCACCACTAGAGTCATTGCATGTGTGTTCCTTTCATAAACTACATGGATCCACCAGAGTCATTGCATGTGTGTTCCTTTCCTAAACTACATGGATCCACAAGAGTCATTGCATGTGTGTTCCTTTCCTAAACCATATTGATCCACCAGCGTCATTGCATGTCTGTTCTTTTCTAAACCACCACCAGAGTCATTGCATGTGTGTTCTTTTCCTAAACCAGCACTAGAGTCATTGCATGTGTGTTATTTTCATAAACCACCACAGGAGTCATTGCATGTGTCTTCTTTTCCTACACCAAATGGATCCACCAGAGTCATTGCATTTGTTTTCATTTCCTAAACCACCACTAGAGTAATTGCATGTGTGTTCCTTTCATAAACCACAAGGACCCACCAGAGTCATTGCATGTGTGTTCGTTTCCTAAACCATATGGATCCATCAGAGTCATTTCATGTGTGTACCTTTCCTAAACCACATTGTTCCACCAGAGTCATTGCATGTGTGTTCTTTTACTAAGCCACCACCAGAGTCATTGCATGTGTGTTCCTTTCATAAACCACATGGATCCACCAGATTCAGTGCATGTGGGTTCCTTTCCTAAACCACATGGATCCACCAGTCTTTGAATGTTTCTTCTTTTCCTAAACCACATGGATCCACCAGAGTCATTGCATGTGTGTTCTTTTCCTAAACCACCACTAGAGTCATTGCATTTGTATTCCTTTCCTAAACCATAGTGATCGACCCGAGTCATTGCATGTGTGTTCTTTTCCTAAACCACCACAAGAGTCATTGCATGTGTGTTCCTTTCATAAACCACATGGATCCACCAGAGTCATTGCATGTGTGGTCCTTTTCTAAACCAGATGGATCCACAAGAGTCATTGCATGTGTGTTCCTTTCCTTAACCAGATGGATCCACAAGAGTCATTGCATGTGTGTTCCTTTCGTAAACCACATTGATCCACCAGAGTCATTGCATGTGTGTTCTTTTCCTAAACCACCACCAGAGTCATTGCACGTGTTTTTTTCCTAAACAACCACTAGAGTCATTACATGTGTGTTCTTTTCCTAAACCACCACTAGACTCATTGCATGTGTGTTCTTTTCCTAAACCACCACTAGAGTCGTCGCATGTGTGTTCCTTTCCTAAGCCAGATTGATCCACCAGAGTCATTGCATGTGTGTTCTTTTCCTAAACTACCACTAGAGTCATTGCATGTGTGTTCCTTTCCTAAACCACATGGATCCACCACAGTCATTGCATGTGTGTTCCTTTCCTAAACCACCACCAGAGTCATTGCATGTGTGTTATTTTCCTGAACCACCACAAGAGTCATTGCATGTGTGTTCTTTTCCTAAACCACATGGGTCCACGAGAGTCATTGCATGTGTGCTATTTTCCTAAACCACCACCAGAGTTAATGCATGTGTGTTCCTTTCAAAAACCACATGGATCCAGCAGAGTCATTGCATGTGTCTTATTTTCCTAAACCACATGGATCCACCAGAGTCATTTCATGTGTGTTCCTTTCCCAAACCACATTGATCCACCAGAGTCATTGCATGTGTGTTCTTTCCTAAGCCACCCTCAGATTCATTGCATGTGTGTTCCTTTCATAAACCTCATGGATCCACCAGAGTCATTGCATGTGGGTTCCTTTCCTAAACCACACGGATTCACCATAGTCAATGCATGTGTGTTATTTTCCTAAACCACCACCAGAGTCATTGCATGTGTCTTCTTTTCCTAAACCACATGAATCCACCAGAGTAATTGGATGTGTGTTCTTTTCCTAAAAGACCACTAGAGTCATATCATGTGTGTTCCTTTCATAAACCACATGGATCCAGCAGAGTCATTGCATGTGTGTTCCTTTCCTAAACCACATGGATCCACCAGAGTCATTGCAAGTGTGTTCCTTTCCTAATCCACATTGATCCACCAGAGTCATTACATGTGTGTTCGTTTCCTAAACCACCACCAGAGTCATTGCATGTGTGTTCTTTTCCTAAACCTCCACTAGAGTCATTGCATGTGTGTTATTTTCTTTAACCACCAGAGTCATTGCATGTGTGTTCTTTTCCTAAATCACCACTATAGTCATTGCATGCTTGTTCCTTTCCTAAACCACATTGATCCACCAGAGTCATTGCATGTGTGTTCTTTTCGTAAACCACCACTAGAGTCATTTCATGTGTATTCCTTTCCTAAACAACATTGATCCACCAGAGTCATTGCATGTGTGTTATTTTCCTAAACCACCACCAGAGTAATTGCATGTGTGTTCCTTTCATAAACCACATGGATCCACCAGATTCATTGCATGTGTGGTCCTTTCCTAAACCACATGGATCCACCATAGTCATTGCATGTGTGTTCCTTTTCTAAACCACATTGATCCACCAGAGTCATTGCATGTGTGTTCGTTTCTTAAACCACATGAATCCACCAGAGTTATTGCATGTTTGTTCTTTTCATAAAGTACATGGATCCACCAGAGTCATTGCATGTGTGTTCCTTTCCTAAACCACATGTATCTGCTAGAGTCATTGCATGTGTGTTCTTTTCCTAAACCACATGGATCCACCAGAGTCATTGCATGTGTGTCCTTTTATAAACCACATGGATCCACCAGAGTCATTACATGTGTGTTCCTTTCCCAAACCACATGGATCCACTAGATTCATTGCGTGTGTGTTCTTTTCCTAAACCACTACTAGAGTCATTGCATGTGTGTTCTTTTCCTAAACCACATGGATTCACCAGAGTCATTGCATGTGTGTTCTTTTCCTAAACCATCACCAGAGTCCTTGCATGTGTGATCCTTTCATAAAGCACATGGATCCACCAGAGTCATTGCATGTGTGTTCCTTTCCTAAACCACATGAAACCACCAGAGTCATCGCATGCGTATTCCATTCCTAAACCAAATTGATCCACTAGAGTCATTGCATGTATGTTCATTTCCTAAACCACCACCAGAGTCATTGCATGTGTGTTCTTTTCCTAAACCACCACTAGAGTCATTGCATGTATGTTCCTTTACTAAACCACATTGAACCACCAGAGTCATTGCATGTGGGTTATTTTCCTAAACCACCACCAGAGTCATTGCATGTGTCTTCTTTTCATAAACCACATGGATCAACCAGAGTCAGTGTATGTGTGTTATTTTCTTAAAACACCACTAGAGTCATTGCATGTGTGTTCCTTTCATAAACTACATGGATCCACCAGAGTCATTGCATGTGTGTTCCTTTCCTAAACCACATGGATCCAAAAGAGTCATTGCATGTGTGTTCCTTTCCTAAACCACATTGATCCACCAGCGTCATTGCATGTCTGTTCTTTTCTAAACCACCACCAGAGTCATAGCATGTTTGTTCTTTTCCTAAACCAGCACTAGAGTCATTACATGTGTGTTCTTTTCATAAACCACCATCAGAGTCATTGCATGTGTGCTCTTTTCCTAAACCACATGGATCCTCTAGAGTCATTGCATGTGTGTTATTTTCCTAAACCACCACCCGAGTCATTGCATATGTGTTACTTTCATAAACCACATGGATCCACCAGAGTGATTGCATCTGTGTTCTTTTCATAAACACAAATGGATCCACAAGAGTCATTGCATGTGTGTTCCTTTCATAAACACAAATGGATCCACAAGAGTCATTGCATGTGTGTTCCTTTCCTAAACCACATTGATCCACCAGAGTCATTGCATGTGTGTTCTTTTCCTAAACGACCACCAGAGTCATTGCATGTGTGTTCATTTCCTAAACCACCACTAGAGTCATTGCATGTGTGTTCTTTACCTAAACCACCACCAGAGTCATTGCATGTGTGTACTTTCCTTAACCACCACTAGAGTCATTGCATGTGTGTTCCTTTCCTAAACCACATTGATCCACCAGAGTCATTGCATGTGTGTTCCTTTCCTAAACCACATGGATCCACGAGAGTCATTTCATGCGTGTTCCTTTCCTAAACCACCAACAGAGTCATTGCATGTGTGTTCCTTTCCTAAACCACCAACAGAGTCATTGCATGTGTGTTCTTTTCCTAAACCACATGGATCCACCAGAGTCATTGCATATGTGTTATTTTCCTAAACCACATGGATGCACCAGAGTCATTGCATGTGTGTTACTTTCCTAAACCACATGGATCCACCAGAGTCATTTCATGTGTGTTAATTTCCCAAACCACATTGATCCACCAGAGTCATTGCATGTGTGTTCTTTTCCTAAGCCACCCTTAGATTCATTGCATGTGTGTTCCTTTCATAAACCTCATGGATCCACCAGAGTCATTGCATGTGGGTTCCTTTCCTAAACCACATGGATTCACCATAGTCATGGCATGTGTGTTATTTTCCTAAACCACCACCAGATTCATTGCATGTGTCTTCTTTTCCTAAACCACATGGATCCACCAGAGACATTGCATGTGTGTTCTTTTCCTAAAAGACCACTAGAGTTATATCATGTGTGTTCCTTTCATAAACCACATGCATCCAGCATAGTCATTGCATGTGTGTTCCTTTCCTAAACCACATGGATCCACCAGAGTTATTGCATGTGTGTTCCTTTCCTAATCCACATTGATCCACCAGAGTCATTACATGTGTGTTCCTTTCCTAAACCACCACCAGAGTCATTGCATGTGTGTTCTTTTCCTAAACCTCCACTAGAGTCATTGCATGTGTGTTATTTTCTTAAACCACCAGCAGAGTCATTGCATGTGTGTTCTTTTCCTAAACCACCACTAGAATCATTGCATGCTTGTTCCTTTCCTAAACCACATTGATCCACCAGAGTCATTGCATGTGTGTTATTTTCCTAAACCACCAGTAGAGTCATTTCATGTGTATTCCTTTCCTAAACAACATTGATCCACCAGAGTCATTACATGTGTGTTATTTTCCGAAACCACCACCAGAGTCATTGCATGTGTGTTCCTTTCATAAACCACATGGATCCACCAGATTCATTGCATGTGTGGTCCTTTCCTAAACCACATGGATCCACCAGAGTCATTGCATGTGTGTTCCTTTTCTAAACCACATTGATCCACCAGAGTCATTGCATGTGTGTTCGTTTCTTAAACTACATGAGTCCACCAAAGTTATTGCATGTTTGTTCTTTTCATAAACAACATGGATCCACCAGAGTCATTGCATGTGTTTTCCTTTCCTAAACCACATGGATCCACCAGAGTCATTACATGTGTGTTCTTTTCCTAAACCACATGGATCTACCAGAGTCATTGCATGTGTGTTCCTTTTATAAACCACATGGATCCACCAGAGTCATTACATGTGTGTTCCTTTCCTAAACCACATGGAACCACCAGAGTCATTGCGTGTGTGTTCTTTTCCTAAACCACCACTAGAGTCATTGCATGTGTGTTCTTTTCCTAAACCACATGGATTCACCAGAGTCATTGCATGTGTGTTCTTTTCCTAAACCATCACCAGAGTCCTTACATGTGTGATCCTTTCATAAAGCACATGGATCCACTAGAGTCATTGCATGTGTGTGACTTTCCTAAACCACATGAAACCACCAGAGTCATTGCTTGTGTGTTCCATTTCTAAACCAAATTGATCCACCAGAGTCATTGCATGTATGTTCATTTCCTAAACCACCACTAGAGTCATTGCATGTATGTTCCTTTACTAAACCACATTGAACCACCAGAGTCATTGCATGTGCGTTATTTTCCTAAACCACCCTCAGTGTCATTGCATGTGTGTTCTTTTCCTAAACCACCACTAGAGTCATTGCATGTATGTTCCTTTACTAAACCACATTGAACCACCAGAGTCATTGCATGTGTGTTCCTTTCCTAGACCACATGGATCCACAAGAGTCATTGCATGTGTGTTCCTTTTCTAAACCACATTGATCCACCAGCGTCATTGCATGTTTGTTCTTTTCTAAACCACCACCAGAGTCATTGCATGTGTGTTCTTTTCCTAAACCAACACTAGAGTCATTGCATGTGTGTTATTTTCATAAACCACCACACGAGTCATTGCATGTGTGTTCTTTTCCTAATCCACATGGATCCTCTAGAGTCATTGCATGTGTGTTATTTTATTAAACCACCACCGGAGTCATTGCATGTTTGTTCTTTTCATAAAGTACGTGGACCCACCAGAGTCATTGCATGTGTGTTCCTTTCATAAACACAAATGGATCCACAAGAGTCATTGCATGTGTGTTCCTTTCCTAAACTACATTGATCCACTAGAGTCATTGCACGTGTCTTCTTTTCCTACACCACATGGATCCACCAGAGTCATTGCATTTGTTTTCATTTCCTAAACCACTACTAGAGTAATTGCATGTGTGTTCCTTTCATAAACCACAAGGACCCACCAGAGTCATTGGATGTGTGTTATTTTCCTAAACCACATGGATCCATCCGAGTCATTTCATGTGTGTTATTTTCATAAACCACCACAGGAGTCATTGCGTGTGTGTTCTTTTCCTAAATCACATGGATCCTCTAGAGTCATTGCATGTGTGTTATTTTCCTAAACCACCACCGGAGTCATTGCATATGTGTTACTTTCATAAACCACATGGATCCACCAGAGTCATTGCAAGTGTGTTCCTTTCACAAACACAAATGGATCCACAAGAGTCATTGCATGTGTGTTCCTTTCCTAAACCACATTGATCCACCAGAGTCATTGCATGTGTGTTCTTTTCCTAAACCACCACCAGAGTCATTGCATGTGTGTTCTTTTCCTAAACCACCACTAGAGTCATTGCATGTGTGTTCTTTACCTAAACCACCAGAGTCATTGCATGTGTGTACTTTCCTTAACCACCACTAGAGTCATTGCATGTGTTCCTTTCCTAAACCACCACTAGAGTCATTGCATGTGTGTTCTTTTCCTAAACCACCACTAGAGTCATTGCATGTGTGTTCTTTACCTAAACCACCACCAGAGTCATTGCATGTGTGTACTTTCCTTAACCACCACTAGAGTCATTGCATGTGTTCCTTTCCTAAACCACCACTAGAGTCATTGCATGTGTGTTCCTTTCCTAAACCACATTGATCCACCAGAGTCATTGCATGTGTGTTCTTTGCCTAAACCACCACCAGAGTCATTGCATGTGTGTTCCTTTCCTAAACCACATGGATCCACGAGAGTCATTGCATGTGTGTTCCTTTCCTAAACCACCAACAGAGTCATTGCATGTGTGTTCTTTTCCTAAACCACCACCAGAGTCATTGCATGTGTGTTCTTTTCCTAAACCACATGGATCCACCAGAGTCATTGCATGTGTGTTATTTTCCTAAACCACCACCAAAGTCACTTCATGTGTGTTCCTTTGATAAACCACATGGATCCACCAGAGTCATTGCACGTGTCTTCTTTTCCTACACCACATGGATCCAGCAGAGTTATTGCATTTGTTTTCATTTCCTAAACCACCACTAGAGTAATTGCATGTGTGTTCCTTTCATAAACCACAAGGACCCACCGGAGTCATTGCATGTGTGTTCGTTTCCTAAACCACATGGATCCATCAGAGTCATTTCATGTGTGTACCTTTCCTAAACCACATTGTTCCACCAAAGTCATTGCATGTGTGTTCTTTTCCTACGCCACCACCAGAGTCATTGCATGTGTGTTCCTTTCATAAACCACATGGATCCACCAGAGTCAGTGCATGTGGGTTCCTTTCCTAAACCACATGGATTCACCAGTCATTGAATGTTTCTTCTTTTCCTAAACCACATGGATCCACCAGAGTCATTGCATGTGTGTTCCTTTCTTAAACCACATGGATCCATCAGAGCCATTTCATGCGTGTTCCTTTTCTAAACCACATTGATCCACCAGAGTCATTGCATTTGTATTCCTTTCCTAAACCATATTGATCCACCTGAGTCATTGCATGCGTGTTGTTTTCCTAAACCACCACAAGAGTCATTGCATGTGTGTTCCTTTCATAAACCACATGGATCCACCAGAGTCATTGCATGTGTGGTCCTTTTCTAAACCACATGGATCCACCAGAGTCATTGCATGTGTGTTCCTTTGCTAAACCACATTGATCCACCCGAGTCATTGCATGTTTGTTCTTTCTTAAACCACATGGATCCACCAGAGTCATTGCATGTGTGTTCCTTTCCTAACCACATGGATCCACTAGAGTCATTTCATGTGTGTTCCTTTCCCAAATCACATTGATCCACCAGAGTCATTGCATGTGTGTTCTTTTCCTAAGCCACCCTCAGATTCATTGCATGTGTGTTCCTTTCATAAACCTCATGGATCCACCAGAGTTATTGCATGTGGGTTCCTTTCCTAAACCACATGGATTCACCATAGTTATTACATGTGTGTTATTTTCCTAAACCACCACCAGAGTCATTGCATGTGTCTTCTTTTCCTAAACCACATGGATCCACCAGAGTCATTGCATGTGTGTTCTTTTCCTAAAAGACCACTAGAGTCATATCATGTGTGTTCCTTTCATAAACCACATGGATCCAGCAGAGTCATTGCATGTGTGTTCCTTTCCTAAACCACATGGATCCACCAGAGTCATTGCATGTGTGTTCCTTTCCTAATCCACATTGATCCACCAGAGTCATTACATGTGTGTTCCTTTCCTAAACCACCACTAGAGTCACTGCATGTGTGTTCTTTTCCTAAACCTCCACTAGAGTCATTGCATGTGTGTTGTTTTCTTAAACCACCACCAGAGTCATTGCATGTGTGTTCTTTTCCTAAACCACCACTAGAGTCATTGCATGCTTATTCCTTTCCTAAACCACATTGATCCACCAGAGTCATTGCATGTGTGTTATTTTCCTAAACCACCACTAGAGTCATTTCATGTGTATTCCTTTCCTAAACAACATTGATCCACCAGAGTCATTGCATGTGTGTTATGTTCCTAAACCACATGAAACCACCAGAGTCATTGCATGTGTGTTCCATTCCTAAACCAAATTGATCCACCAGAGTCATTGGATGTATGTTCATTTCCTAAACCACCACCAGAGTCATTGCATGTGTGTTCTTTTCCTAAACCACCACTAGAGTCATTGCATGTATGTTCCTTTACTAAACCACATTGAACCACCACCAGAGTCATTGCATGTGTGTTCTTTTCCTGAACCAGCACTAGAGTCATTGCCTTTGTGTTATTTTCATAAACCACCACAGGAGTCATTGCATGTGTGTTCTTTTCCTAATCCACATGGATCCTCTAGAGTCATTGCATGTGTGTTATTTTCCTAAACCACCACCGGAGTCATTGCATATGTGTTACTTTCATAAACCACATGGATCCACCAGAGTCATTGCATGTGTGTTCCTTTCATAAACACAAATGGATCCACAAGAGTCATTGCATGTGTGTTCCTTTCCTAAACCACATTGATCCACTAGAGTCATTGCACGTGTCTTCTTTTCCTACACCACATGGATCCACCAGAGTCATTGCATTTGTTTTCATTTCCTAAACCACCAATAGAGTAATTGCATGTGTGTTCCTTTCATAAACCACAAGGACCCACCAGAGTCATTGGATGTGTGTTCTTTTCCTAAACCACATGGATCCATCAGAGTCATTACATGTGTTTTATTTTCATAAACCACCACAGGAGTCATTGCGTGTGTGTTCTTTTCCTAAATCACATGGATCCTCTAGAGTCATTGCATGTGTGTTATTTTCCTAAACCACCACCGGAGTCATTGCATATGTGTTACTTTCATAAACCACATGGATCCACCAGAGTCATTGCATGTGTGTTCCTTTCACAAACACAAATGGATCCACAAGAATCATTGCATGTGTGTTCCTTTCCTAAACCACATTGATCCACCAGAGTCATTGCATGTGTGTTCTTTTCCTAAACCACCAGAGTCATTGCATGTGTGTTCTTTTCCTAAACCACCACTAGAGTCATTGCATGTGTGTTCTTTACCTAAACCACCACCAGAGTCATTGCATGTGTGTACTTTCCTTAACCACCACTAGAGTCATTGCATGTGTTCCTTTCCTAAACCACCACTAGAGTCATTGCATGTGTGTTCCTTTCCTAAACCACATTGATCCACCAGAGTCATTGCATGTGTTTTCTTTGCCTAAACCACCACCAGAGTCATTGCATGTGTGTTCCTTTCCTAAACCACCAACATAGTCATTGCATGTGTGTTCTTTTCCTAAACCACCACCAGAGTCATTGAATGTGTGTTCTTTTCCTAAACCACATGGATCCACCAGAGTCATTGCATGTGTGTTATTTTCCTAAACCACCACCAAAGTCACTTCATGTGTGTTCCTTTGATAAACCACATGGATCCACCAGAGTCATTGCACGTGTCTTCTTTTCCTACACCACATGGATACACCAGAGTCATTGCATTTGTTTTCATTTCCTAAACCACCACTAGAGTAATTGCATGTGTGTTCCTTTCATAAACCACAAGGACCCACCAGAGTCATTGCATGTGTGTTCGTTTCCTAAACCACATGGATCCATCAGAGTCATTTCATGTGTGTACCTTTCCTAAACCACATTGTTCCACCAGAGTCATTGCATGTGTGTTCTTTTCCTAAGCCACCACCAGAGTGATTGCATGTGTGTTCCTTTCATAAACCACATGGATCCACCAGAGTCAGTGCATGTGGGTTCCTTTCCTAAAGGACATGGATCCACCAGTCATTGAATGTTTCTTCTTTTCCTAAACCACATGGATCCACCAGAGTCATTGCATGTGTGTTCTTTTCCTAAACCACCACTAGAGTCATTGCATATGTGTTCCTTTCATAAACCACACAGATCCACCAGAGTCATTGCATGTGTGTTCCTTTCTTAAATCACATGGATCAATCAGAGCCATTTCATGTGTGTTCCTTTTCTAAACCACATTGATCCACCAGAGTCATTGCATTTGTATTCCTTTCCTAAACCATATTGATCCACCTGAGTCATTGCATGCGTGTTGTTTTCCTAAACCACCACAAGAGTCATTGCATGTGTGTTCCTTTTATAAACCACATGGATCCACCAGAGTCATTGCATGTGTGGTCCTTTTCTAAACCACATGGATCCACCAGAGTCATTGCATGTTTGTTCTTTCTTAAACCACATGGATCCACCAGAGTCATTGCATGTGTGTTCCTTTCCTAACCACATGGATCCACTAGAGTCATTTCATGTGTGTTCCTTTCCCAAATCACATTGATCCACCAGAGTCATTGCATGTGTGTTCTTTTCCTAAGCCACCCTCAGATTCATTGCATGTGTGTTCCTTTCATAAACCTCATGGATCCACCAGAGTTATTGCATGTGGGTTGCTTTCCTAAACCACATGGATTCACCATAGTCATTACGTGTGTGTTATTTTCCTAAACCACCAACAGAGTCATTGCATGTGTCTTCTTTTCCTAAACCACATGGATCCACCAGAGTCATTGCATGTGTGTTCTTTTCCTAAAAGACCACTAGAGTCATATCATGTGTGTTCCTTTCATAAACCACATGGATCCAGCAGAGTCATTGCATGTGTGTTCCTTTCCTAAACCACATGGATCCACCAGAGTCATTGCATGTGTGTTCCTTTCCTAATCCACATTGATCCACCAGAGTCATTACATGTGTGTTCTTTTCCTAAACCACCACCAGAGTCACTGCATGTGTGTTCTTTTCCTAAACCTCCACTAGAGTCATTGCATGTGTGTTGTTTTCTTAAACCACCACCAGAGTCATTGCATGTGTGTTCTTTTCCTAAACCACCACTAGAGTCATTGCATGCTTGTTCCTTTCCTAAACCACATTGATCCACCAGAGTCATTGCATGTGTGTTATTTTCCTAAACCACCACTAGAGTCATTTCATGTGTATTCCTTTCCTAAACAACATTGATCCACCAGAGTCATTGCATGTGTGTTATGTTCCTAAACCACATGAAACCAGAGTCATTGCATGTGTGTTCCATTCCTAAACCAAATTGATCCAGCAGAGTCATTGGATGTATGTTCATTTCCTAAACCACCACTAGAGTCATTGCATGTGTGTTCTTTTCCTAAACCACCACTAGAGTCATTGCATGTATGTTCCTTTACTAAACCACATTGAACCACCAGAGTCATTGCATGTGCGTTATTTTCCTAAACCACCACCAGAGTCATTGCATGTGTCTTCTTTTCATAAACCACATGGATCCACCAGAGTCAGTGTATGTGTGTTATTTTCTTAAACCACCACTAGAGTCATTGCATGTGTGTTCCTTTCATAAACTACATGGATCCACCAGAGTCATTGCATGTGTGTTCCTTTCCTAAACCACATGGATCCACAAGAGTCATTGCATGTGTGTTCCTTTCCTAAACCACATGGATCCATCAGGGTCATTTCATGTGTGTTCCTTTACTAAACCAAATTGATCCACCAGAGTTATTGCATGTGTGTTCTTTTCCTAAGCCACCACCAGAGTCATTGCATTTGTGTTCATTTCACATACCACATGGATTCACTAGAGTTAGTGCATGTGGGTTCCTTTACTAAACCACATGGATCCACCAGAGTCATTGCATGTGTGTTCCTTTCATAAACCACATGGATCCACCAGAGTCATTGGATGTGTGTTCCTTTCCTAAACCACATGGATCGACCAGAGTCATTGCATGTGAGTTCTTTTCCTAAACCACCACCAGAGTCATTGCATGTGTGCTCTTTTCCTAAACCACCACTAGGGTCATTGCATGTGTGTTCCTTTCCTAAATAAAATAGATCCACCAGAGTCATTGCATGTGTGTTCTTTTCCTAAACCACCACCGGAGTCATTGCATGTGTGTTATTTTTCTAAACCACATGGATCCACTAGAGTCATTGCATGTGTGTTATTTTCCTAAACCACCACTAGAGTCATTGCATGTGCGTTCCTTTCATAAACCACATGGATCCACTAGAGTCATTACAAGTGTGTTCCTTTCCTAAACCACATGGATCCACAAGAGTCATTGCATGTGTGTTCCTTTCCTAAACCACATTGATCCACAGAGTCATTGCATGTGTGTTCTTTTCCTGAACCACCACCAGAGTCATTGCATGTTTGTTCTATTCCTAAACAACCACTAGAGTCATTGTATGTGTGTTTTTCCCTAAACCACCACTAGAGTCATTGCATGTGTGTTCTTTTTCTAGACCACCACTAGAGTCATTGCATGTGAGTTCCTTTCCTAAACCACCACTAGAGTCACTTCGTGTGTGTTCCTTTCATGAACTAGATGGATCCACTAGAGTGATTGCATGTGTCTTCTTTTGCTAAACCACATGGATCCACCACAGTCATTGCATGTGTGTTCATTGCCGAAATCACCACTAGAGTCATTGCATGCGTTTTCCTTTCATAAACCACATGGATCCACAAGAGTCATTGCATGTGTGTTCTTTTCCTAAACCTCCGGAGTCATTGCATGTCTCTTCCTTTCATAAACCACATGGATCCACCAGAGTCATTGCATGTGTGTTCCTTTCCAGAACCACCAATAGATTCATTGCATGTGTCTATTTTCCTAAACCACCACTAGAGTCATTGCATGGGTGTTCTATTTCTAAACCAGATTGATCCACCAAAATCATTGCATGTGTGTTATTTTCCTCAATCACCACTAGAGTCATTGCATATGTGTTACTTTCATAAACCACATGGATCCACCAGAGTCATTGCATGTGTGTTCCTTTCATAAACACAAATGGATCCACAAGAGTCATTGCATGTGTGTTCCTTTCCTAAACCACATTGATCCACTAGAGTCATTGCACGTGTCTTCTTTTCCTACACCACATGGATCCACCAGAGTCATTGCATTTGTTTTCATTTCCTAAACCACCAATAGAGTAATTGCATGTGTGTTCCTTTCATAAACCACAAGGACCCACCAGAGTCATTGGATGTGTGTTCTTTTCCTAAACCACATGGATCCATCAGAGTCATTACATGTGTTTTATTTTCATAAACCACCACAGGAGTCATTGCGTGTGTGTTCTTTTCCTAAATCACATGGATCCTCTAGAGTCATTGCATGTGTGTTATTTTCCTAAACCACCACCGGAGTCATTGCATATGTGTTACTTTCATAAACCACATGGATCCACCAGAGTCATTGCATGTGTGTTCCTTTCACAAACACAAATGGATCCACAAGAATCATTGCATGTGTGTTCCTTTCCTAAACCACATTGATCCACCAGAGTCATTGCATGTGTGTTCTTTTCCTAAACCACCACCAGAGTCATTGCATGTGTGTTCTTTTCCTAAACCACCACTAGAGTCATTGCATGTGTGTTCTTTACCTAAACCACCACCAGAGTCATTGCATGTGTGTACTTTCCTTAACCACCACTAGAGTCATTGCATGTGTTCCTTTCCTAAACCACCACTAGAGTCATTGCATGTGTGTTCCTTTCCTAAACCACATTGATCCACCAGAGTCATTGCATGTGTTTTCTTTGCCTAAACCACCACCAGAGTCATTGCATGTGTGTTCCTTTCCTAAACCACCAACATAGTCATTGCATGTGTGTTCTTTTCCTAAACCACCACCAGAGTCATTGAATGTGTGTTCTTTTCCTAAACCACATGGATCCACCAGAGTCATTGCATGTGTGTTATTTTCCTAAACCACCACCAAAGTCACTTCATGTGTGTTCCTTTGATAAACCACATGGATCCACCAGAGTCATTGCACGTGTCTTCTTTTCCTACACCACATGGATACACCAGAGTCATTGCATTTGTTTTCATTTCCTAAACCACCACTAGAGTAATTGCATGTGTGTTCCTTTCATAAACCACAAGGACCCACCAGAGTCATTGCATGTGTGTTCGTTTCCTAAACCACATGGATCCATCAGAGTCATTTCATGTGTGTACCTTTCCTAAACCACATTGTTCCACCAGAGTCATTGCATGTGTGTTCTTTTCCTAAGCCACCACCAGTGATTGCATGTGTTCCTTTCATAAACCACATGGATCCACCAGTCAGTGCATGTGGGTTCCTTTCCTAAGGACATGGATCCACCAGTCATTGAATTTCTTCTTTTCCTAAACCACATGGATCCACCTGGAGTCATTGCATGTGTGTTATTTTCCTAAACCACCACCACAGTCACTTCATGTGTGTTCCTTTGATAAACCACATTGATCCACCAGAGTCATTGCATGTGTGTTCCTTTCTTAAATCACATGGATCAATCAGAGCCATTTCATGTGTGTTCCTTTTCTAAACCACATTGATCCACCAGAGTCATTGCATTTGTATTCCTTTCCTAAACCATATTGATCCACCTGAGTCATTGCATGCGTGTTGTTTTCCTAAACCACCACAAGAGTCATTGCATGTGTGTTCCTTTTATAAACCACATGGATCCACCAGAGTCATTGCATGTGTGGTCCTTTTCTAAACCACATGGATCCACCAGAGTCATTGCATGTTTGTTCTTTCTTAAACCACATGGATCCACCAGAGTCATTGCATGTGTGTTCCTTTCCTAACCACATGGATCCACTAGAGTCATTTCATGTGTGTTCCTTTCCCAAATCACATTGATCCACCAGAGTCATTGCATGTGTGTTCTTTTCCTAAGCCACCCTCAGATTCATTGCATGTGTGTTCCTTTCATAAACCTCATGGATCCACCAGAGTTATTGCATGTGGGTTGCTTTCCTAAACCACATGGATTCACCATAGTCATTACGTGTGTGTTATTTTCCTAAACCACCAACAGAGTCATTGCATGTGTCTTCTTTTCCTAAACCACATGGATCCACCAGAGTCATTGCATGTGTGTTCTTTTCCTAAAAGACCACTAGAGTCATATCATGTGTGTTCCTTTCATAAACCACATGGATCCAGCAGAGTCATTGCATGTGTGTTCCTTTCCTAAACCACATGGATCCACCAGAGTCATTGCATGTGTGTTCCTTTCCTAATCCACATTGATCCACCAGAGTCATTACATGTGTGTTCTTTTCCTAAACCACCACCAGAGTCACTGCATGTGTGTTCTTTTCCTAAACCTCCACTAGAGTCATTGCATGTGTGTTGTTTTCTTAAACCACCACCAGAGTCATTGCATGTGTGTTCTTTTCCTAAACCACCACTAGAGTCATTGCATGCTTGTTCCTTTCCTAAACCACATTGATCCACCAGAGTCATTGCATGTGTGTTATTTTCCTAAACCACCACTAGAGTCATTTCATGTGTATTCCTTTCCTAAACAACATTGATCCACCAGAGTCATTGCATGTGTGTTATGTTCCTAAACCACATGAAACCACCAGAGTCATTGCATGTGTGTTCCATTCCTAAACCAAATTGATCCAGCAGAGTCATTGGATGTATGTTCATTTCCTAAACCACCACTAGAGTCATTGCATGTGTGTTCTTTTCCTAAACCACCACTAGAGTCATTGCATGTATGTTCCTTTACTAAACCACATTGAACCACCAGAGTCATTGCATGTGCGTTATTTTCCTAAACCACCACCAGAGTCATTGCATGTGTCTTCTTTTCATAAACCACATGGATCCACCAGAGTCAGTGTATGTGTGTTATTTTCTTAAACCACCACTAGAGTCATTGCATGTGTGTTCCTTTCATAAACTACATGGATCCACCAGAGTCATTGCATGTGTGTTCCTTTCCTAAACCACATGGATCCACAAGAGTCATTGCATGTGTGTTCCTTTCCTAAACCACATGGATCCATCAGGGTCATTTCATGTGTGTTCCTTTACTAAACCAAATTGATCCACCAGAGTTATTGCATGTGTGTTCTTTTCCTAAGCCACCACCAGAGTCATTGCATTTGTGTTCATTTCACATACCACATGGATTCACTAGAGTTAGTGCATGTGGGTTCCTTTACTAAACCACATGGATCCACCAGAGTCATTGCATGTGTGTTCCTTTCATAAACCACATGGATCCACCAGAGTCATTGGATGTGTGTTCCTTTCCTAAACCACATGGATCGACCAGAGTCATTGCATGTGAGTTCTTTTCCTAAACCACCACCAGAGTCATTGCATGTGTGCTCTTTTCCTAAACCACCACTAGGGTCATTGCATGTGTGTTCCTTTCCTAAATAAAATAGATCCACCAGAGTCATTGCATGTGTGTTCTTTTCCTAAACCACCACCGGAGTCATTGCATGTGTGTTATTTTTCTAAACCACATGGATCCACTAGAGTCATTGCATGTGTGTTATTTTCCTAAACCACCACTAGAGTCATTGCATGTGCGTTCCTTTCATAAACCACATGGATCCACTAGAGTCATTACAAGTGTGTTCCTTTCCTAAACCACATGGATCCACAAGAGTCATTGCATGTGTGTTCCTTTCCTAAACCACATTGATCCACAGAGTCATTGCATGTGTGTTCTTTTCCTGAACCACCACCAGAGTCATTGCATGTTTGTTCTATTCCTAAACAACCACTAGAGTCATTGTATGTGTGTTTTTCCCTAAACCACCACTAGAGTCATTGCATGTGTGTTCTTTTTCTAGACCACCACTAGAGTCATTGCATGTGAGTTCCTTTCCTAAACCACCACTAGAGTCACTTCGTGTGTGTTCCTTTCATGAACTAGATGGATCCACTAGAGTGATTGCATGTGTCTTCTTTTGCTAAACCACATGGATCCACCACAGTCATTGCATGTGTGTTCATTGCCGAAATCACCACTAGAGTCATTGCATGCGTTTTCCTTTCATAAACCACATGGATCCACAAGAGTCATTGCATGTGTGTTCTTTTCCTAAACCTCCGGAGTCATTGCATGTCTCTTCCTTTCATAAACCACATGGATCCACCAGAGTCATTGCATGTGTGTTCCTTTCCAGAACCACCAATAGATTCATTGCATGTGTCTATTTTCCTAAACCACCACTAGAGTCATTGCATGGGTGTTCTATTTCTAAACCAGATTGATCCACCAAAATCATTGCATGTGTGTTCCTTTCATAAACCATCAGCAGAGTCATTGCATGTGTGTTCCTTACATAAACCACATGGATCCACCAGAGTCATTGGATGTGTGTTCCTTTCCTAAACCACATGGATCGACCAGAGTCATTGCATGTGTGTTCTTTTCCTAAACCACCACTAGAGTCGTTCCATGTGTGTTCTTTTCCTAAACCACATGGATCCACCAGAGTCATTGCATGTGTGTTCTTTTCCTAAACCACCACCAGAGTCATTGCATGTGTGTTCCTTTCATAAACCACATGGATCCACCAGAGTCATTGCATGTGTGTTCCTTTCCCAAACCACATGGATGCACCAGAATCATTGCATGTGTGTTCCTTTGCTAAACCATATTGATCCACCAGAATCATATAGCATGTGTGTTCTTTTACTAAACGACGGCCAGAGTCATTGCATGTGTGTTCTTTTCCTAAACCACCACTAGCGTGATTGCATGTGTGTTCCTTACCTAAAACACATTGATCCACCAGAGTCATTGCATGTGTCTTCTTTACCTAAACCACATGCATCCACCAGAGCCATTGCATGTGTGTTCCTTTCCTAAACCACATGGATCCACAAGAGTCATTGCATGTGTGTTCCTTCCCTAAACCACCAATAGAGTCCACAAGAGTCATTGCATGTGTGTTCCTTCCCTAAACCACCAATAGAGTCCACCAGAGTCATTGCATGTGTGTTATTTTCCTGAACCACCACTAGAGTCATTGCATGTGTGTTCTTTTCCTAAACAACCACTAGATTCATTGCATGTGTGTTCTTTTCCTAAACCACCACTAGAGTTATTGCACGTGTGTTCTTTTCCTAAACCACCACTAGAGTCATTACATGTGTGTTCTTTTCTAAACCACCACCACAGTCGTTGCATGTGTGTTCTTTTCCTAAACCACCACTAGAGTCATTGCATGTGTGTTATTTTCTTAAACCACCACCAGAGTCATTGCATGTGTGTTATTTTCCTATACCACCACCAGAGTCAATGCCTGTGTGTTCCTTTCAAAAACCACATGGATCCACTAGAGTAATTGCATGTGTCTTCTTTTCCTAAACCACATGGATCCACCAGAGTCATTGCATGTGTGTTCTTTTCATAAAACACCACTTGAGTCATTGCATGTGTGTTCCTTTCATAAACCACATGGATCCACCAGAGTCATTGCATGTGTGTTCCTTTCCTAAACCACATGGATCCACCAGAGTCATTTCATGTGTGTTCCTTTCCTAGACCACATTGATCCACCAGAGTTATTACATGTGTGTTCTTTTCCTAAGCCACCCTCAGATTCATTGCATGTGTGTTCCTTTCATAAAACTCATGGATCCACGAGAATCATTGCATGTGGGTTCCTTTCCTAAACCACATGGATCCACTAGAGTCATTACATGTGTGTTCTTTTCCTAAACCACCACCAGAGTCATTGCATGTGTGTTCTTTTTCTAAACCACCACTAGAGTCATTGCATGTGTGTTATTTTCTTAAACCACCACCAGAGTAATTGCATGTGTGTTCTTTTCCTAAATCACCATTAGAGTCATTGCATGCTTGTTCCTTTCCTAAACCACATCTATCCACCAGAGTCATTGCATGCGTATTATTTTCCTAAACCACCACTAGAGTCAATGCATTTGTGTTCCTTTCATAAACCACATGGATCCACTAGAGTCATTGCATGTGTGTTCATTTCCTAAACCACATGGATCCATCAGAGTCATTTCATGTGTGTTCCTTTCCTAAACCAGATCGATCCACCAGAGTCATTGCATGTGTGTTAGTTTCCTAAACCACCACCAGAGTCATTGCATGTGTCTTCTTTTCCTAAACCACATGGATCCACCAGAGTCATTCCATGTGTGTTCATTTCCCAAACAACCACTAGAGTCATTGCATGTGTGTTCCTTTCATAAACAAAATGGATCCACCAGAGTAATTGCATGTGTGTTCCTTTCCTAAACCACATGGATCCACAAGAGTCATTGCATGTGTGTTCCTTTCCTAAACCACCACTAGAGTCATTGCATGTGTGTTCCTTTCCAAAACCACATTGATCCACCAGAGTCATTGCATGTGTGTTCCTTTCCTAAACCACCATCAGAGTCATTGCATGTGTGTTCTTTTCCTAAACCAGCACTAGAGTCATTGCATGTGTGTTCCTTTCATAAACAAAATGGATCCACCAGAGTCATTACATGTGTGTTCCTTTCCTAAACCACATGGATCCACCAGATTCATTGCGTGTGTGTTCTTTTCCTAAACCACCACTAGAGTCATTGCATGTGTGTTGTTTTCCTAAACCACATGGATCCACCAGATTCATAGCATGGGTGTTATTTTCCTAAACCACCACCAGAGTCATTGCATGTGTGTTCCTTTCATAAACGACATGGATCCACCAGAGTCATTACATGTGTCTTATTTTCCTAAACCACATGGATCCAGAAGAGTCATTGCATGTGTGTTCTTTTCCTAAACCACATGGATCCACCAGAATCATTGCATGTGTTCCTTTTATAAACCACATGGATCCACCAGAGTCATTACATGTGTGTTCCTTTCCTAAACCACATGGATCCACCAGAGTCATTGCGTGTGTGTTCTTTTCCTAAACCACCACTAGAGTCATTGCATGTGTGTTCTTTTCCTAAACCATCATCAGAGTCCTTGCATGTGTGATCCTTTCGTAAAGCACATGGATCCACCAGAGTCATTGCATGTGTGTTCCTTTCCTAAACCAGATGAAACCACCAGAGTCATTGCATGTGTCTTCCATTCCTAATCCAAATTGATCCACTAGAGTCATTGTATGTATGTTCATTTCCTAAACCACCACCAGAGTCATTGCATGTGTGTTCTTTTCCTAAACCACCACTAGAGTCATTGCATGTATGTTTCTTTACTAAACCACATTGAACCACCAGAGTCATTGCATGTGCGTTATTTTCCTAAACCACCACCAGAGTCATTGCATGTGTCTTCTTTTCATAAACCAAATGGATCCACCAGAGTCAGTGTATGTGTGTTATTTTCTTAAACCACCACTAGAGTCATTGCATGTGTGTTCCTTTCATAAACTACATGGATCCACCAGAGTCATTGCATGTGTGTTCCTTTCCTAAAGCACATGGATCCACAAGAGTCATTGCATGTGTGTGTTCCTTTCCTAAACCACATTGATCCACCAGCGTCATTGCATGTCTGTTCTTTTCTAAACCACCACCAGAGTCATTGCATGTGTGTTCTTTTCCTAAACCAACACTAGAGTCATTGTATGTGTGTTATTTTCATAAACCACCACCGGAGTCATTGCATGTGTGCTCTTTTCCTAAACCACATGGATCCTCTAGAGTCATTGCATGTGTGTTATTTTCCTAAACCACCACCGGAGTCATTGCATATGTGTTACTTTCATAAACCACATGGATCCACCAGAGTCATTGCATCTGTGTTCCTTTCATAAACACAAATGGATCCACAAGAGTCATTGCATGTGTGTTCCTTTCCTAAACCACATTGATCCACCAGAGTCATTGCATGTGTGATCCTTTCCTAAACCACCACCAGAGTCATTGCATGTGTGTTCTTTTCATAAACCACATGGATCCACCAGAGTCAGTGTATGTGTGTTATTTTTTCTTAAACCACCACTAGAGTCATTGCATATGTGTTCCTTTCCTAAACCATATTGATCCACCAGCGTAATTGCATGTCTGTTCTTTTCTAAACCACCACCAGAGTCATTGCATGTGTGTTCTTTTCCTAAACCAGCACTAGAGTCATTGCATGTGTGTTATTTTCATAAACCACCACAGGAGTCATTGCATGTGTCTTCTTTTCCTACACCAAATGGATCCACCAAAGTCATTGCATTTGTTTTCATTTCCTAAACCACCACTAAAGTAATTGAATGTGTGTTCCTTTCATAAACCACAAGGACCCACCAGAGTCATTGCATGTGTGTTCGTTTCCTAAACCACATGGATCCATCAGAGTCATTTCATGTGTGTACCTTTCCTAAACCACATTGTTCCACCAGAGTCATTGCATGTGTGTTCTTTTCCTAAGCCACCACCAGAGTCATTGCATGTGTGTTCCTTTCATAAACCACATGGATCCACCAGAGTCAGTGCATGTGGGTTCCTTTCCTAAACCACATGGATCCACCAGTCTTTGAATGTTTCTTCTTTTCCTAAACCACATGGATCCACCAGAGTCATTGCATGTGTGTTCTTTTCCTAAACCACCACTAGAGTCATTGCATTTGTATTCCTTTCCTAAACCATAGTGATCGACCCGAGTCATTGCATGTGTGTTCTTTTCCTAAACCACCACAAGAGTCATTGCATGTGTGTTCCTTTCATAAACCACATGGATCCACCAGAGTCATTGCATGTGTGGTCCTTTTCTAAACCAGATGGATCCACAAGAGTCATTGCATGTGTGTTCTTTTCCTAAGCCACCACCAGAGTCATTGCATGTGTGTTCCTTTCATAAACCACATGGATCCACCAGAGTCAGTGCATGTGGGTTCCTTTCCTAAACCACATGGATCCACCAGTCTTTGAATGTTTCTTCTTTTCCTAAACCACATGGATCCACCAGAGTCATTGCATGTGTGTTCTTTTCCTAAACCACCACTAGAGTCATTGCATTTGTATTCCTTTCCTAAACCATAGTGATCGACCCGAGTCATTGCATGTGTGTTCTTTTCCTAAACCACCACAAGAGTCATTGCATGTGTGTTCCTTTCGTAAACTACATTGATCCACCAGAGTCATTGCATGTGTGTTCTTTTCCTAAACCACCACCATAGTCATTGCACGTGTTTTTTTCCTAAACAACCACTAGAGTCATTACATGTGTGTTCTTTTCCTAAACCACCACTAGACTCATTGCATGTGTGTTCTTTTCCTAAACCACCACTAGAGTCGTCGCATGTGTGTTCCTTTCCTAAGCCAGATTGATCCACCAGAGTCATTGCATGTGTGTTCTTTTCCTAAACTACCACTAGAGTCATTGCATGTGTGTTCCTTTCCTAAACCACATGGATCCACCACAGTCATTGCATGTGTGTTCCTTTCCTAAACCACCACCAGAGTCATTACATGTGTGTTATTTTCCTGAACCACCACAAGAGTCATTGCATGTGTGTTCTTTTCCTAAACCACATGGGTCCACGAGAGTCATTGCATGTGTGTTATTTTCCTAAACCACCACCAGAGTTAATGCATGTGTGTTCCTTTCAAAAACGACATGGATCCAGCAGAGTCATTGCATGTGTATTATTTTCCTAAACCACATGGATCCACCAGAGTCATTGCATGTGTGTTACTTTCCTAAACCACATGGATCCACCAGAGTCATTTCATGTGTGTTCCTTTCCCAAACCACATTGATCCACCAGAGTCATTGCATGTGTGTTCTTTTCCTAAGCCACCCTCAGATTCATTGCATGTGTGTTCCTTTCATAAACCTCATGGATCCACCAGAGTCATTGCATGTGGGTTCCTTTCCTAAACCACATGGATTCACCATAGTCAATGCATGTGTGTTATTTTCCTAAACCACCACCAGAGTCATTGCATGTGTCTTATTTTCCTAAACCACATGAATCCACCAGAGTAATTGGATGTGTGTTCTTTTCCTAAAAGACCACTAGAGTCATATCATGTGTGTTCCTTTCATAAACCACATGGATCCAGCAGAGTCATTGCATGTGTGTTCCTTTCCTAAACCACATGGATCCACCAGAGTCATTGCAAGTGTGTTCCTTTCCTAATCCACGTTGATCCACCAGAGTCATTACATGTGTGTTCTTTTCCTAAACCACCACCAGAGTCATTGGATGTGTGTTCTTTTCCTAAACCTCCACTAGAGTCATTGCATGTGTGTTATTTTCTTTAACCACCAGAGTCATTGCATGTGTGTTCTTTTCCTAAATCACCACTAGAGTCATTGCATGCTTGTTCCTTTCCTAAACCACATTGATCTACCAGAGTCATTGCATGTGTGTTCTTTTCGTAAACCACCACTAGAGTCATTTCATGTGTATTCCTTTCCTAAACAACATTGATCCACCAGAGTCATTGCATGTGTGTTATTTTCCTAAACCACCACCAGAGTAATTGCATGTGTGTTCCTTTCATAAACCACATGGATCCACCAGATTCATTGCATGTGTGGTCCTTTCCTAAACCACATGGATCCACCAGAGTCATTGCATGTGTGTTCCTTTTCTAAACCACATTGATCCACCAGAGTCATTGCATGTGTGTTCGTTTCTTAAACCACATGAATCCACCAGTTATTGCATGTTTGTTCATTTTATAAACAACATTGATCCACCAGAGTCATTGCATGTGTGTTCCTTTCCTAAACCACATGTATACCTAGAGTCATTGCATGTGTGTTCTTTCCTAAACCACATGGATCCACAGTCATTGCATGTGTCCTTTTATAAACCACATGGATCCACGAGTCATTACATGTGTGTTCCTTTCCCAAACCACATGGATCCACTAGATTCATTGCGTGTGTTCTTTTCCTAAACCACTACTAGAGTCATTGCATGTGTGTTCTTTTCCTAAACCACATGGATTCACCAGTCATTGCATGTGTGTTCTTTTCCTAAACCATCACCGAGTCCTTGCATGTGATCCTTTCATAAAGCACATGGATCCACCAGAGTCATTGCATGTGTGTTCCTTTCCTAAACCACATGAAACCACCAGAGTCATCGCATGCGTATTCCATTCCTAAACCAAATTGATCCACTAGAGTCATTGCATGTATGTTCATTTCCTAAACCACCACCAGAGTCATTGCATGTGTGTTCTTTTCCTAAACCACCACTAGAGTCATTGCATGTATGTTCCTTTACTAAACCACATTGAACCACCAGAGTCATTGCATGTTGGTTATTTTCCTAAACCACCACCAGAGTCATTGCATGTGTCTTCTTTTCATAAACCACATGGATCAACCAGAGTCAGTGTATGTGTGTTATTTTCTTAAAACACCACTAGAGTCATTGCATGTGTGTTCCTTTCATAAACTACATGGATCCACCAGAGTCATGGCATGTGTGTTCCTTTCCTAAACCACATGGATCCAGAAGAGTCATTGCATGTGTGTTCCTTTCCTAAACCACATTGATCCACCAGCGTCATTGCATGTCTGTTCTTTTCTAAACCATCACCAGAGTCATAGCATGTTTGTTCTTTTCCTAAACCAGCACCAGGGTCATTACATGTGTGTTCTTTTCATAAACCACCATCAGAGTCATTGCATGTGTGCTCTTTTCCTAAACCACATGGATCCTCTAGAGTCATTGCATGTGTGTTATTTTCCTAAACCACCACCCGAGTCATTGCATATGTGTTACTTTCATAAACCACATGGATCCACCAGAGTCATTGCATCTGTGTTCTTTTCATAAACACAAATGGATCCACAAGAGTCATTGCATGTGTGTTCCTTTCATAAACAAAAATGGATCCACAAGAGTCATTGCATGTGTGTTCCTTTCCTAAACCACCACTGGAGTCATTGCATGTGTGTTCTTTACCTAAACCACCACCAGAGTCATTGCATGTGTGTACTTTCCTTAACCACCACTAGAGTCATTGCATGTGTTCCTTTCCTAAACCACCACTAGAGTCATTGCATGTGTGTTCCTTTCCTAAACCACATTGATCCACCAGAGTCATTTCATGTGTGTTCCTTTCCTAAACCACATGGATCCACGAGAGTCATTTCATGCGTGTTCCTTTCCTAAACCACCAACAGAGTCATTGCATGTGTGTTCTTTTCCTAAACCACCACCAGAGTCATTGCATGTGTGTTCTTTTCCTAAACCACATGGATCCACCAGAGTCATTGCATATGTGTTATTTTTCTAAACCACATGGATGCACCAGAGTCATTGCATGTGTGTTACTTTCCTAAACCCCATGGATCCACCAGAGTCATTTCATGTGTGTTCCTTTCCCAAACCACATTGATCCACCAGAGTCATTGCATGTGTGTTCTTTTCCTAAGCCACCCTTAGATTCATTGCATGTGTGTTCCTTTCATAAACCTCATGGATCCACCAGAGTCATTGCATGTGGGTTCCTTTCCTAAACCACATGGATTCACCATAGTCATGGCATGTGTGTTATTTTCCTAAACCACCACCAGATTCATTGCATGTGTCTTCTTTTCCTAAACCACATGGATCCACCAGAGACATTGCATGTGTGTTCTTTTCCTAAAAGACCACTAGAGTTATATCATGTGTGTTCCTTTCATAAACCACATGCATCCAGCATAGTCATTGCATGTGTGTTCCTTTCCTAAACCACATGGATCCACCAGAGTTATTGCATGTGTGTTCCTTTCCTAATCCACATTGATCCACCAGAGTCATTACATGTGTGTTCCTTTCCTAAACCACCACCAGAGTCATTGCATGTGTGTTCTTTCCTAAACCTCCACTAGAGTCATTGCATGTGTGTTATTTTCTTAAACCACCACCAGAGTCATTGCATGTGTGTTCTTTTCCTAAACCACCACTAGAATCATTGCATGCTTGTTCCTTTCCTAAACCACATTGATCCACCAGAGTCATTGCATGTGTGTTCTTTTCCTAAACCACCAGTAGAGTCATTTCATGTGTATTCCTTTCCTAAACAACATTGATCCACCAGAGTCATTGCATGTGTGTTATTTTCCGAAACCACCACCAGAGTCATTGCATGTGTGTTCCTTTCATAAACCACATGGATCCACCAGATTCATTGCATGTGTGGTCCTTTCCTAAACCACTTGGATCCACCAGAGTCATTGCATGTGTGTTCCTTTTCTAAACCACATTGATCCACCAGAGTCATTGCATGTGTGTTCGTTTCTTAAACTACATGAGTCCACCAAAGTTATTGCATGTTTGTTCTTTTCATAAACAACATGGATCCACCAGAGTCATTGCATGTGTTTTCCTATCCTAAACCACATGGATCAACCAGAGTCATTACATATGTGTTCTTTTCCTAAACCACATGGATCTACCAGAGTCATTGCATGTGTGTTCCTTTTATAAACCACATGGATCCACCAGAGTCATTACATGTGTGTTCCTTTCCTAAACCACATGGAACCACCAGAGTCATTGTGTGTGTGTTCTTTTCCTAAACCACCACTAGAGTCATTGCATGTGTGTTCTTTTCCTAAACCACATGGATTCACCAGAGTCATTGCATGTGTGTTCTTTTCCTAAACCATCACCAGAGTCCTTACATGTGTGATCCTTTCATAAAGCACATGGATCTACTAGAGTCATTGCATGTGTGTGACTTTCCTAAACCACATGAAACCACCAGAGTCATTGCATGTGTGTTCCATTCCTAAACCAAATTGATCCACCAGAGTCATTGCATGTATGTTCATTTCCTAAACCACCACTAGAGTCATTCCATGTATGTTCCTTTACTAAACCACATTGAACCACCAGAGTCATTGCATGTGCGTTATTTTCCTAAACCACCCCCAGAGTCATTGCATGTGTGTTCTTTTCCTAAACCACCACTAGAGTCATTGCATGTATGTTCCTTTACTAAACCACATTGAACCACCAGAGTCATTGCATGTGTGTTCCTTTCCTAGACCACATGGATCCACAAGAGTCATTGCATGTGTGTTCCTTTTCTAAACCACATTGATCCACCAGCGTCATTGCATGTTTGTTCTTTTCTAAACCACCACCAGAGTCATTGCATGTGTCTTCTTTTCATAAACCACATGGATCCACCAGAGTCATTGCATGTGTGTTCTTTGCCTAAACCAGCACTAGAGTCATTGCATGTGTGTTATTTTCATAAACCACCACAGGAGTCATTGCATGTGTGTTCTTTTCCTAATCCACATGGATCATCTAGAGTCATTGCATGTGTGTTCTTTTCCTAAACCACATGGATTCACCAGAGTCATTGCATGTGTGTTCTTTTCCTAAACCATCACCAGAGTCCTTACATGTGTGATCCTTTCATAAAGCACATGGATCTACTAGAGTCATTGCATGTGTGTGACTTTCCTAAACCACATGAAACCACCAGAGTCATTGCATGTGTGTTCCATTCCTAAACCAAATTGATCCACCAGAGTCATTGCATGTATGTTCATTTCCTAAACCACCACTAGAGTCATTGCATGTATGTTCCTTTACTAAACCACATTGAACCACCAGAGTCATTGCATGTGCGTTATTTTCCTAAACCACCCCCAGAGTCATTGCATGTGTGTTCTTTTCCTAAACCACCACTAGAGTCATTGCATGTATGTTCCTTTACTAAACCACATTGAACCACCAGAGTCATTGCATGTGTGTTCCTTTCCTAGACCACATGGATCCACAAGAGTCATTGCATGTGTGTTCCTTTTCTAAACCACATTGATCCACCAGCGTCATTGCATGTTTGTTCTTTTCTAAACCACCACCAGAGTCATTGCATGTGTCTTCTTTTCATAAACCACATGGATCCACCAGAGTCATTGCATGTGTGTTCTTTGCCTAAACCAGCACTAGAGTCATTGCATGTGTGTTCCTTTCATAAACCACCACAGGAGTCATTGCGTGTGTGTTCTTTTCCTAAATCACATGGATCCTCTAGAGTCATTGCATGTGTGTTATTTTCCTAAACCACCACCGGAGTCATTGCATGTTTGTTCTTTTCATAAAGTACGTGGACCCACCAGAGTCATTGCATGTGTGTTCCTTTCACAAACACAAATGGATCCACAAGAGTCATTGCACGTGTGTTCCTTTCCTAAACCACGTTGATCCACCAGAGTCATTGCATGTGTGTTCTTTTCCTAAACCACCACCAGAGTCATTGCATGTGTGTTATTTTCCTAAACCACCACTAGAGTCATTGCATGTGTGTTCTTTACCTAAACCACCACCAGAGTCATTGCATGTGTGTACTTTCCTTAACCACCACTAGAGTCATTGCATGTGTTCCTTTCCTAAACCACCACTAGAGTCATTGCATGTGTGTTCCTTTCCTAAACCACATTGATCCACCAGAGTCATTGCATGTGTGTTCTTTGCCTAAACCACCACCAGAGTCATTGCATGTGTGTTCCTTTCCTAAACCACATGGATCCACGAGAGTCATTGCATGTGTGTTCCTTTCCTAAACCACCAACAGAGTCATTGCATGTGTGTTCTTTTCCTAAACCACCACCAGAGTCATTGCATGTGTGTTCTTTTCCTAAACCACATGGATCCACCAGAGTCATTGCATGTGTGTTATTTTCCTAAACCACCACCAAAGTCACTTCATGTGTGTTCCTTTGATAAACCACATGGATCCACCAGAGTCATTGCACGTGTCTTCTTTTCCTACACCACATGGATCCACCAGAGTCATTGCATTTGTTTTCATTTCCTAAACCACCACTAGAGTAATTGCATGTGTGTTCCTTTCATAAACCACAAGGACCCACCGGAGTCATTGCATGTGTGTTCGTTTCCTAAACCACATGGATCCATCAGAGTCATTTCATGTGTGTACCTTTCCTAAACCACATTGTTCCACCAGAGTCATTGCATGTGTGTTCTTTTCCTACGCCACCACTAGAGTCATTGCATGTGTGTTCCTTTCATAAACCACATGGATCCACCAGAGTTAGTGCATGTGGGTTCCTTTCCTAAACCACATGGATCCACCAGCCATTGAATGTTTTTTCTTTTCCTAAACCACATGGATCCACCAGAGTCATTGCATGTGTGTTCCTTTCTTAAACCACATGGATCCATCAGAGCCATTTCATGTGTGTTCCTTTTCTAAACCACATTGATCCACCAGAGTCATTGCATTTGTATTCCTTTCCTAAACCATATTGATCCACCTGAGTCATTGCATGCGTGTTGTTTTCCTAAACCACCACAAGAGTCATTGCATGTGTGTTCCTTTCATAAACCACATGGATCCACCAGAGTCATTGCATGTGTGGTCCTTTTCTAAACCACATGGATCCACCAGAGTCATTGCATGTGTGTTCCTTTGCTAAACCACATTGATCCACCCGAGTCATTGCATGTTTGTTCTTTCTTAAACCACATGGATCCACCAGAGTCATTGCATGTGTGTTCCTTTCCTAACCACATGGATCCACTAGAGTCATTTCATGTGTGTTCCTTTCCCAAATCACATTGATCCACCAGATTCATTGCATGTGTGTTCTTTTCCTAAGCCACCCTCAGATTCATTGCATGTGTGTTCCTTTCATAAACCTCATGGATCCACCAGAGTTATTGCATGTGGGTTCCTTTCCTAAACCACATGGATTCACCATAGTTATTACATGTGTGTTATTTTCCTAAACCACCACCAGAGTCATTGCATGTGTCTTATTTTCCTAAACCACATGGATCCACCAGAGTCATTGCATGTGTCTTCTTTTCCTAAAAGACAACTAGAGTCATATCATGTGTGTTCCTTTCATAAACCACATGGATCCAGCAGAGTCATTGCATGTGTGTTCCTTTCCTAAACCACATGGATCCACCGGAGTCATTGCATGTGTGTTCCTTTCCTAATCCACATTGATCCACCAGAGTCATTACATGTGTGTTCCTTTCCTAAACCACCACTAGAGTCACTTCATGTGTGTTCTTTTCCTAAACCTCCACTAGAGTCATTGCATGTGTGTTGTTTTCTTAAACCACCACCAGAGTCATTGCATGTGTGTTCTTTTCCTAAACCACCACTAGAGTCATTGCATGCTTGTTACTTTCCTAAACCACATTGATCCACCAGAGTCATTGCATGTGTGTTATTTTCCTAAACCACCACTAGAGTCATTTCATGTGTATTCCTTTCCTAAACAACATTGATCCACCAGAGTCATTGCATGTGTGTTATGTTCCTAAACCACATGAAACCACCAGAGTCATTGCATATGTGTTCCATTCCTAAACCAAATTGATCCACCAGAGTCATTGGATGTATGTTCATTTCCTAAACCACCACCAGAGTCATTGCATGTGTGTTCTTTTCCTAAACCACCACTAGAGTCATTGCATGTATGTTCCGTTACTAAACCACATTGAACCACCAGAGTCATTGCATGTGCGTTATTTTCCTAAACCACCACTAGAGTCATTGCATGTGTCTTCTTTTCATAAACCACATGGATCCACCAGAGTCATTGCATGTGTGTTCTTTTCCTAAACCACCACTAGAGTCATTGCATGTGTGTTCCTTTACTAAACCACATTGAACCACTAGAGTCATTGCATGTGTGTTCCTTTCCTAAACCACCAACAGAGTCATTGCATGTGTGTTCTTTTCCTAAACCACCACCAGAGTCATTGCATGTGTGTTCTTTTCCTAAACCACATGGATCCACCAGAGTCATTGCATGTGTGCTATTTTCCTAAACCACCACCAAAGTCACTTCATGTATGTTCCTTTGATAAACCACATGGATCCACCAGAGTCATTGCACGTGTCTTCTTTTCCTACACCACATGGATCCACCAGAGTCATTGCATTTGTTTTCATTTCCTAAACCACCACTAGAGTAATTGCATGTGTGTTCCTTTCATAAACCACAAGGACCCACCAGAGTCATTGCATGTGTGTTCGTTTCCTAAACCACATGGATCCATCAGGGTCATTTCATGTGTGTTATTTTCATAAACCAGCACAGGAGTCATTGCATGTGTGTTATTTTCATAAACCATATGGATCCACCAGAGTCATTGCATGTGTGTTCCTTTCACAAACACAAATGGATCCACAAGAGTCATTGCATGTGTGTTCCTTTCCTAAACCACATTGATCCACCAGAGTCATTGCATGTGTGTTCTTTTCCTAAACCACCACCAGAGTCATTGCATGTGTGTTCTTTTCCTAAACCACCACTAGAGTCATTGCATGTGTGTTCTTTACCTAAACCACCACCAGAGTCATTGCATGTGTGTACTTTCCTTAACCACCACTAGAGTCATTGCATGTGTTCCTTTCCTAAACCACCACTAGAGTCATTGCATGTGTGTTCCTTTCCTAAACCACATTGATCCACCAGAGTCATTGCATGTGTGTTCTTTGCCTAAACCACCACCAGAGTCATTGCATGTGTGTTCCTTTCCTAAACCACATGGATCCACCAGAGTCATTGCATGTGTGTTATTTTCCTAAACCACCACCAAAGTCACTTCATGTGTGTTCCTTTGATAAACCACATGGATCCACCAGAGTCATTGCACGTGTCTTCTTTTCCTACACCACATGGATCCACCAGAGTCATTGCATTTGTTTTCATTTCCTAAACCACCACTAGAGTAATTGCATGTGTGTTCCTTTCATAAACCACAAGGACCCACCAGAGTCATTGCATGTGTGTTCGTTTCCTAAACCACATGGATCCATCAGAGTCATTTCATGTGTGTACCTTTCCTAATCCACATTATTCCACCAGAGTCATTGCATGTGTGTTCTTTTCCTAAGCCACCACCAGAGTCATTGCATGTGTGTTCCTTTCATAAACCACATGGATGCACCAGAGTCAGTGCATGTGGGTTCCTTTCCTAAACCACATGGATCCACCAGTCATTGAATGTTTCTTCTTTTCCTTAACCACATGGATCCACCAGATTCATTGCATGTGTGTTCTTTTCCTAAACCACCACTAGAGTCATTGCATATGTGTTCCTTTCATAAACCACACAGATCCACCAGAGTCATTGCATGTGCGTTCCTTTCTTAAACCACATGGATCCATCAGAGCCATTTCATGTGTGTTCCTTTTCTAAACCACATTGATCCACCAGAGTCATTGCATTTGTATTCCTTTCCTAAGCCATATTGATCCACCCGAGTCATTGCATGCGTGTTGTTTTCCTAAACCACCACAAGAGTCATTGCATGTGTGTTCCTTTCATAAACCACATGGATCCACCAGAGTCATTGCATGTGTGGTCCTTTTCTAAACCACATGGCTCCACCAGAGTCATTACATGTGTGTTCCTTTGCTAAACCACATTGATCCACCCGAGTCATTGCATGTTTGTTCTTTCTTAAACCACATGGATCCACCAGAGTCATTGCATGTGTGTTCCTTTCCTAACCACATGGATCCACTAGAGTCATTTCATGTGTGTTCCTTTCCCAAACCACATTGATCCACCAGAGTCATTGCATGTGTGTTCTTTTCCTAAGCCACCCTCAGATTCATTGCATGTGTGTTCCTTTCATAAACCTCATGGATCCACCAGAGTTATTGCATGTGGGTTCCTTTCCTAAACCACATGGATTCACCATAGTCATTACATGTGTGTTATTTTCCTAAACCACCACCAGAGTCATTGCATGTGTCTTCTTTTCCTAAACCACATGGATCCACCAGAGTCATTGCATGTGTCTTCTTTTCCTAAACCACATGGATCCACCAGAGTCATTACATGTGTGTTGTTTTCCTAAAAGACCACTAGAGTCATATCATGTGTGTTCCTTTCATAAACCACATGGATCCAGCAGAGTCATTGCATGTGTGTTCCTTTCCTAAACCACCACTAGAGTCATTTCGTGTGTATTCCTTTCCTAAACAACATTGATCCACCAGAGTCATTGCATGTGTGTTATGTTCCTAAACCACATGAAACCACCAGAGTTATTGCATGTGTGTTCCATTCCTAAACCAAATTGATCCACCAGAGTCATTGGATGTATGTTCATTTCCTAAACCACCACGAGAGTCATTGCATGTGTGTTCTTTTCCTAAACCACCACTAGAGTCATTGCATGTATGTTCCTTTACTAAACCACATTGAACCACCAGAGTCATTGCATGTGCGTTATTTTCCTAAACCACCACCAGAGTCATTACATGTGTCTTCTTTTCATAAACCACATGGATCCACCAGAGTCATTGCATGTGTGTTCTTTTCCTAAACCACATGGATCCACCAGAGTCATTGCAGGTGTGTTATTTTCCTAAACCACCACCAAAGTCACTTCATGTGTGTTCCTTTGATAAACCACATGGATCCACCAGAGTCATTGCACGTGTCTTCTTTTCCTACACCACATGGATCCACCAGAGTCATTGCATTTGTTTTCATTTCCTAAACCACCACTAGAGTAATTGCATGTGTGTTCCTTTCATAAACCACAAGGACCCACCAGAGTCATTGCATGTGTGTTCGTTTCCTAAACCACATGGATCCATCAGAGTCATTTCATGTGTGTACCTTTCCTAATCCACATTGTTCCACCAAAGTCATTGCATGTGTGTTCTTTTCCTAAGCCACCACCAGAGTCATTGCATGTGTGTTCCTTTCATAAACCACATGGATTCACCAGAGTGAGTGCATGTGGGATCCTTTCCTAAACCACATGGATCCACCAGTCATTGAATGTTTCTTCTTTTCCTAAACCACATGGATTCACCAGAGTCATTGCATGTGTGTTCTTTTCCTAAACCACCACTAGAGTCATTGCATATGTGTTCCTTTCATAAACCACACAGATCCACCAGAGTCATTGCATGTGCGTTCCTTTCTTAAACCACATTGATCCATCAGAGCCATTTCATGTGCGTTCCTTTTCTAAACCACATTGATCCCCCAGCGTCATTGCATTTGTATTCCTTTCCTAAACCATATTGATCCACCCGAGTCATTGCATGCGTGTTGTTTTCCTAAACCACCACAAGAGTCATTGCATGTGTTCCTTTCATAAACCACATGGATCCACCAGAGTCATTGCATGTGTGGTCCTTTTCTAAACCACATGGATCCACCAGAGTCATTGCATGTGTGTTCCTTTGCTAAACCACATTGATCCACCCGAGTCATTGCATGTTTGTTCTTTCTTAAACCACATGGATCCACCAGAGTCATTGCATGTGTGTTCCTTTCCTAACCACACGGATCCACTAGAGTCATTTCATGTGTGTTCCTTTCCCAAACCACATTGATCCACCAGAGTCATTGCATGTGTGTTCTTTTCCTAAGCCACCTTCAGATTCATTGCATGTGTGTTCCTTCCATAAACCTCATGGATCCACCAGAGTTATTGCATGTAGGTTCCTTTCCTAAACCACATGGATTCACCATAGTCATTACATGTGTGTTATTTTCCTAAACCACCACCAGAGTCATTGCATGTGTCTTCTTTTCCTAAACCACATGGATCCACCAGAGTCATTGCATGTGTCTTCTTTTCCTAAACCACATGGATCCACCAGAGTCATTGCATGTGTGTTGTTTTCCTAAAAGACCACTAGAGTCATATCATGTGTGTTCCTTTCATAAACCACATGGATCCAGCAGAGTCATTGCATGTGTGTTCCTTTCCTAAACCACCACTAGAGTCATTTCGTGTGTATTCCTTTCCTAAACAACATTGATCCACCAGAGTCATTGCATGTGTGTTATGTTCCTAAACCACATGAAACCACCAGAGTCATTGCATGTGTGTTCCATTGCTAAACCAAATTGATCCACCAGAGTCATTGGATGTATGTTCATTTCCTAAACCACCACGAGAGTCATTGCATGTGTGTTCTTTTCCTAAACCACCACTAGAGTCATTGCATGTATGTTTCTTTACTAAACCACATTGAACCACCAGAGTCATTGCATGTGCGTTATTTTCCCAAACCACCACCAGAGTCATTACATGTGTCTTCTTTTCATAAACCACATGGATCCACCAGAGTCATTGCATGTGTGTTCTTTTCCTAAACCACATGGATCCACCAGAGTCATTGCATGTGTGTTATTTTCCTAAACCACCACAAAAGTCACCTCATGTGTGTTCCTTTGATAAACCACATGGATCCACCAGAGTCATTGCACGTGTCTTCTTTTCCTACACCACATGGATCCACCAGAGTCATTGCATTTGTTTTCATTTCCTAAACCACCACTAGAGTAATTGCATGTGTGTTCCTTTCATAAACCACAAGGACCCACCAGAGTCATTGCATGTGTGTTCGTTTCCTAAACCACATGGATCCATCAGAGTCATTTCATGTGTGTACCTTTCCTAATCCACATTGTTCCACCAAAGTCATTGCATGTGTGTTCTTTTCCTAAGCCACCACCAGAGTCATTGCATGTGTGTTCCTTTCATAAACCACATGGATTCACCAGAGTGAGTGCATGTGGGATCCTTTCCTAAACCACATGGATCCACCAGTCATTGAATGTTTCTTATTTTCCTAAACCACATGGATCCACCAGAGTCATTGCATGTGTGTTCTTTTCCTAAACCACCACTAGAGTCATTGCATATGTGTTCCTTTCATAAACCACACAGATCCACCAGAGTCATTGCATGTGCGTTCCTTTCTTAAACCACATTGATCCATCAGAGCCATTTCATGTGTGTTCCTTTTCTAAACCACATTGATCCACCAGCGTCATTGCATTTGTATTCCTTTCCTAAACCATATTGATCCACCCGAGTCATTGCATGCGTGTTGTTTTCCTAAACCACCACAAGAGTCATTGCATGTGTGTTCCTTTCATAAACCACATGGATCCACCAGAGTCATTGCATGTGTGGTCCTTTTCTAAACCACATGGATCCACCAGAGTCATTGCATGTGTGTTCCTTTGCTAAACCACATTGATCCACCCGAGTCATTGCATGTTTGTTCTTTCTTAAACCACATGGATCCACCAGAGTCATTGCATGTGTGTTCCTTTCCTAACCACACGGATCCACTAGAGTCATTTCATGTGTGTTCCTTTCCCAAACCACATTGATCCACCAGAGTCATTGCATGTGTGTTCTTTTCCTAAGCCACCTTCAGATTCATTGCATGTGTGTTCCTTTCATAAACCTCATGGATCCATCAGAGTTATTGCATGTAGGTTCCTTTCCTAAACCACATGGATTCACCATAGTCATTACATGTGTGTTATTTTCCTAAACCACCACCAGAGTCATTGCATGTGTCTTCTTTTCCTAAACCACATGGATCCACCAGAGTCATTGCATGTGTGTTCATTTCCTAAACCAAATTGATCCACCAGTCATTGCATGTGTGTTGTTTTCCTAAAAGACCACTAGAGTCATATCATGTGTGTTCCTTTCATAAACCACATGGATCCAGTGAGTCATTGCATGTGTGTTCCTTTCCTAAACCACCACTAGAGTCATTTCGTGTGTATTCCTTTCCTAAACAACATTGATCCACCAGAGTCATTGCATGTGTGTTATGTTCCTAAACCACATGAAACCACCAGAGTCATTGCATGTGTGTTCCATTCCTAAACCAAATTGATCCACCAGAGTCATTGGATGTACGTTCATTTCCTAAACCACCACGAGAGTCATTGCATGTGTGTTCTTTTCCTAAACCACCACTAGAGTCATTGCATGTATGTTCCTTTACTAAACCACATTGAACCACCAGAGTCATTGCATGTGCGTTATTTTCCTAAACCACCACCAGAGTCATTACATGTGTCTTCTTTTCATAAACCACATGGATCCACCAGAGTCATTGCATGTGTGTTCTTTTCCTAAACCACATGGATCCACCAGAGTCATTGCATGTGTGTTATTTTCCTAAACCACCACCAAAGTCACTTCATGTGTGTTCCTTTGATAAACCACATGGATCCACCAGAGTCATTGCACGTGTCTTCTTTTCCTACACCACATGGATCCACCAGAGTCATTGCATTTGTTTTCATTTCCTAAACCACCACTAGAGTAATTGCATGTGTGTTCCTTTCATAAACCACAAGGACCCACCAGAGTCATTGCATGTGTGTTCGTTTCCTAAACCACATGGATCCATCAGAGTCATTTCATGTGTGTACCTTTCCTAATCCACATTGTTCCACCAAAGTCATTGCATGTGTGTTCTTTTCCTAAGCCACCACCAGAGTCATTGCATGTGTGTTCCTTTCATAAACCACATGGATTCACCAGAGTGAGTGCATGTGGGATCCTTTCCTAAACCACATGGATCCACCAGTCATTGAATGTTTCTTCTTTTCCTAAACCACATGGATCCACCAGAGTCATTGCATGTGTGTTCTTTTCCTAAACCACCACTAGAGTCATTGCATATGTGTTCCTTTCATAAACCACACAGATCCACCAGAGTCATTGCATGTGCGTTCCTTTCTTAAACCACATTGATCCATCAGAGCCATTTCATGTGTGTTCCTTTTCTAAACCACATTGATCCACCAATCATTGCATTTGTATTCCTTTCCTAAACCATATTGATCCACCCGAGTCATTGCATGCGTGTTGTTTTCCTAAACCACCACAAGAGTCATTGCATGTGTGTTCCTTTCATAAACCACATGGATCCACCAGAGTCATTGCATGTGTGGTCCTTTTCTAAACCACATGGATCCACCAGAGTCATTGCATGTGTGTTCCTTTGCTAAACCACATTGATCCACCCGAGTCATTGCATGTTTGTTCTTTCTTAAACCACATGGATCCACCAGAGTCATTGCATGTGTGTTCCTTTCCTAACCTCACGGATCCACTAGAGTCATTTCATGTGTGTTCCTTTCCCAAACCACATTGATCCACCAGAGTCATTGCATGTGTGTTCTTTTCCTAAGCCACCTTCAGATTCATTGCATGTGTGTTCCTTTCATAAACCTCATGGATCCACCAGAGTTATTGCATGTAGGTTCCTTTCCTAAACCACATGGATTCACCATAGTCATTACATGTGTGTTAATTTCCTAAACCACCACCAGAGTCATTGCATGTGTCTTCTTTTCCTAAACCACATGGATCCACCAGAGTCATTGCATGTGTCTTCTTTTCCTAAACCACATGGATCCACCAGAGTCATTGCATGTGTGTTGTTTTCCTAAAAGACCACTAGAGTCATATCATGTGTGTTCCTTTCATAAACCACATGGATTCACCAGAGTGAGTGCATGTGGGATCCTTTCCTAAACCACATGGATCCACCAGTCATTGAATGTTTCTTCTTTTCCTAAACCACATGGATCCACCAGAGTCATTGCATGTGTGTTCTTTTCCTAAACCACCACTAGAGTCATTGCATATGTGTTCCTTTCATAAACCACACAGATCCACCAGAGTCATTGCATGTGCGTTCCTTTCTTAAACCACATTGATCCATCAGAGCCATTTCATGTGTGTTCCTTTTCTAAACCACATTGATCCACCAGCGTCATTGCATTTGTATTCCTTTCCTAAACCATATTGATCCACCCGAGTCATTGCATGCGTGTTGTTTTCCTAAACCACCACAAGAGTCATTGCATGTGTGTTCCTTTCATAAACCACATGGATCCACCAGAGTCATTGCATGTGTGGTCCTTTTCTAAACCACATGGATCCACCAGAGTCATTGCATGTGTGTTCCTTTGCTAAACCACATTGATCCACCCGAGTCATTGCATGTTTGTTCTTTCTTAAACCACATGGATCCACCAGAGTCATTGCATGTGTGTTCCTTTCCTAACCACACGGATCCACTAGAGTCATTTCATGTGTGTTCCTTTCCCAAACCACATTGATCCACCAGAGTCATTGCATGTGTGTTCTTTTCCTAAGCCACCTTCAGATTCATTGCATGTGTGTTCCTTTCATAAACCTCATGGATCCACCAGAGTTATTGCATGTAGGTTCCTTTCCTAAACCACATGGATTCACCATAGTCATTACATGTGTGTTATTTTCCTAAACCACCACCAGAGTCATTGCATGTGTCTTCTTTTCCTAAACCACATGGATCCACCAGTGTCATTGCATGTGTCTTCTTTTCCTAAACCACATGGATCCACCAGAGTCATTGCATGTGTGTTGTTTTCCTAAAAGACCACTAGAGTCATATCATGTGTGTTCCTTTCATAAACCACATGGATCCAGCAGAGTCATTGCATGTGTGTTCCTTTCCTAAACCACATGGATCCACCAGAGTCATTGCATGTGTGTTCCTTTCCTAATCCACATTGATCCACCAGAGTCATTACATGTGCGTTCCTTTCCTAAACCACCACTAGAGTCACTGCATGTGTGTTCTTTTCCTAAACCTCCACTAGAGTCATTGCATGTGTGTTATTTTCTTAAACCACCACCAGAGTCATTGCATGTGTGTTCTTTTCCTAAACCACCACTAGAGTCATTGCATGCTTGTTCCTTTCCTAAACCACATTGATCCACCATAGTCATTGCATGTGTGTTATTTTCCTAAACCACCACTAGAGTCATTTCGTGTGTATTCCTTTCCTAAACAACATTGATCCACCAGAGTCATTGCATGTGTGTTATGTTCCTAAACCACATGAAACCACCAGAGTCATTGCATGTGTGTTCCATTCCTAAACCAAATTGATCCACCAGAGTCATTGGATGTATGTTCATTTCCTAAACCACCACGAGAGTCATTGCATGTGTGTTCTTTTCCTAAACCACCACTAGAGTCATTGCATGTATGTTCCTTTACTAAACCACATTGAACTACCAGAGTCATTGCATGTGCGTTATTTTCCTAAACCACCACCAGAGTCATTACATGTGTCTTCTTTTCATAAACCACATGGATCCACCAGAGTCATTGCATGTGTGTTCTTTTCCTAAACCACATGGATCCACCAGAGTCATTGCATGTGTGTTATTTTCCTAAACCACCACCAAAGTCACTTCATGTGTGTTCCTTTGATAAACCACATGGATCCACCAGAGTCATTGCACGTGTCTTCTTTTCCTACACCACATGGATCCACCAGAGTCATTGCATTTGTTTTCATTTCCTAAACCACCAGTAGAGTAATTGCATGTGTGTTCCTTTCATAAACCACAAGGACCCACCAGAGTCATTGCATGTGTGTTCGTTTCCTAAACCACATGGATCCATCAGAGTCATTTCATGTGTGTACCTTTCCTAATCCACATTGTTCCACCAGAGTCATTGCATGTGTGTTCCTTTCATAAACCACATGGATCCACCAGAGTCATTGCATGTGTGGTCCTTTTCTAAACCACATGGATCCACCAGAGTCATTGCATGTGTGTTCCGTTGCTAAACCACATTGATCCACCCGAGTCATTGCATGTTTGTTCTTTCTTAAACCACATGGATCCACCAGAGTCATTGCATGTGTGTTCCTTTCCTAACCACATGGATCCACTAGAGTCATTTCATGTGTGTTCCTTTCCCAAACCACATTGATCCACCAGAGTCATTGTATGTGTGTTCTTTTCGTAAGCCACCCTTAGATTCATTGCATGTATGTTCCTTTCATAAACCTCATGGATCCACGAGAGTTATTGCATGTGGGTTCCTTTCCTAAACCACATGGATTCACCAGAGTCATTGCAGGTGTGTTATTTTCCTAAACCACATGGATCCACCAGAGTCATGACATGTGTGTTCTTTTCCTAAAAGACCACTAGAGTCATATCATGTGTGTTCCTTTCATAAACCACATGGATCCAGCAGAGTCATTGCATGTGTGTTCCTTTCCTAAACCACATGGATCCAGCAGAGTCATTGCATGTGTGTTCCATTCCTAAACCACCACTAGAGTCATTGCATGTGTGTTATTTTCTTAAACCACCACCAGAGTCATTGCATGTGTGTTCTTTTCCTAAACCACCACTAGAGTCATTGCATGCTTGTTCCTTTCCTAAACCACATTAATCCACCAAAGTCATTTCTTGTGTGTTATTTTCCTAATCCACATTGATCCTCCAGAGTCATTACATGTGTGTTCCTTTCCTAAACCACCACTAGAGTCATTGCATGTGTGTTCTTTTCCTAAACCTCCACTAGAGTCATTGCATGTGTGTTATTTTCTTAAACCACCACTAGAGTCATTGCATGTGTTTTTTTTCCTAAACCACCACTAGAGTCATTGCATGCTTGTTCCTTTCCTAAACCACATTGATCCACCAGAGTCATTGCATGTGTGTTATTTTCCTAAACCACCACTAGAGTCATTTCATGTGTATTCCTTTCCTAAACAACATTGATCCACCAGAGTGATTGCATGTGTGTTATTTTCCTAAACCACATGAAACCACCAGAGTCATCGCATGTGTGTTCCATTCCTAAACCAAATTGATCCACCAGAGTCATTGCATGTATGTTCATTTCCTAAACCATCACCAGAGTCATTGCATGTGTGTTCATTTCCTAAACCACCACTAGAGTCATTGCATGTATGTTCCTTTACTAAACCACATTGAACCACCAGAGTCATTGCATGTGCGTTATTTTCCTAAACCACCACCAGAGTCATTGCATGTGTCTTCTTTTCATAAACCACGTGGATCCACCAGAGTTAGTGTATGTGTGTTATTTTCTTAAACCACCACTAGAGTCATTGCATGTCTGTTCCTTTCATAAACTACATGGATCCACCAGAGTCATTGCATGTGTGTTCCTTTCCTAAACCACATGGATCCACAAGAGTCATTGCATGTGTGTTCCTTTCCTAAACCACATTGATCCACCAGCATCATTGCATGTCTGTTCTTTTCTAAACCACCACCAGAGTCATTGCATGTGTGTTCTTTTCCTAAACCAGCACTAGAGTCATTGCATGTGTGTTATTTTCATAAACCACCACAGGAGTCATTGCATGTGTGTTCTTTTCCTAAACCACATGGATCCTCTAGAGTCATTGCATGTGTGTTATTTTCCTAAACCACCACCAAAGTCATTGCATGTGTGTTCTTTTCCTAAACCACCACTTGAGTCATTGCATGTGTGTTCTTTACCTAAACCACCACCAGAGTCATTGCATGTGTGTACTTTCCTTCACCACCACTAGAGTCATTGCATGTGTTCCTTTCCTAAACCACCACTAGAGTCATTGCATGTGTGTTCCTTTCCTAAACCACATTGATCCACCAGAGTCATTGCATGTGTGTTCTTTGCCTAAAGCACCACCAGAGTCATTGCATGTGTGTTCCTTTCCTAAACCACATGGATCCACGAGAGTCATTGCATGTGTGTTCCTTTCCTAAACCACCAACAGAGTCATTGCATGTGTGTTCTTTTCCTAAACCACCACCAGAGTCATTGCATGTGTGTTCTTTTCCTAAACCACATGGATCCACCAGAGTCATTGCAAGTGTGTTATTTTCCTAAACCACCACCAAAGTCACTTCATGTGTGTTCCTTTGATAAACCACAAGGATCCACCAGAGTCATTGCACGTGTCTTCTTTTCCTACACCACATGGATCCACTAGAGTCATTGCATTTGTTTTGATTTCCTAAACCACCACTAGAGTAATTGCATGTGTGTTCCTTTCATAAACCACAAGGACCCACCAGAGTCATTGCATGTGTGTTCGTTTCCTAAACCACATGGATCCATCAGAGTCATTTCATGTGTGTACCTTTCCTAAACCACATTGTTCCACCAGAGTCATTACATGTGTGTTCTTTTCCTAAGCCACCACCAGAGTCATTGCATGTGTGTTCCTTTCATAAACCACATGGATCCACCAGAGTCAGTGCATGTGGGTTCCTTTCCTAAACCACATGGATCCACCAGTCATTGAATGTTTCTTCTTTTCCTAAACCACGTGGATCCACTAGAGTCATTGCATGTGTGTTCTTTTCCTAAACCACCACTAGAGTCATTGCATATGTGTTCCTTTCATAAACCAAACGGATCCACCAGAGTCATTGCATGTATTCCTTTCTTAAACCACATGGATCCATAAGAGCCATTTCATGTGTGTTCCTTTCCTAAACCACATTGATCCACCAGAGTCATTGCATTTGTATTCCTTTCCTAAACTATATTGATCCACCCGAGTCATTGCATGTGTGTTCTTTTCCTAAACCACCACAAGAGTCATTGCATGTGTGTTCCTTTCATAAACCACATGGATCCACCAGAGTCATTGCATGTGTGGTCCTTTTCTAAACCACATGGATCCACCAGAGTCATTGCATGTGTGTTCCTTTGCTAAACCACATTGATCCACCCGAGTCATTGCATGTTTGTTCTTTCTTCAACCACATGGATCCACCAGAGTCATTGCATGCGTGTTCCTTTCCTAACCACATGGATCCACTAGAGTCATTTCATGTATGTTCCTTTCCCAAAACACATTGATCCACCAGAGTCATTGCATGTGTGTTCTTTTCCTAAGGCACCCTCAGATTCATTGCATGTGTGTTCCTTTCATAAACCTCATGGATCCACAGAGTTATTGCATGTGGGTTCCTATCCTAAACCATATGGATTCACCATAGTCATTACAAGTGTGTTATTTTCCTAAACCACCACTAGAGTCATTGCATGTGTCTTCTTTTCCTAAACCACATAGATCCACCAGAGTCATTGCATGTGTGTTCTTTTCCTAAAAGACCACTAGAGTCATATCATGTGTGTTCCTTTCATAAACCACATGGATCCAGCAGAGTCATTGCATGTGTGTTCCTTTCCTAAACCACATGGATCCACCAGAGTCATTGCATGTGTGTTCCTTTCCTAATCCACATTGATCCACCAGAGTCATTACATGTGTGTTCCTTTCCTAAACCACCACTAGAGTCATTGCATGTGTGTTCTTTTCCTAAACCTCCACTAGAGTCATTGCATGTGTGTTATTTTCTTAAACCACCACCAGAGTCATTGCATGTGTGTTCTTTTCCTAAACCACCACTAGAGTCATTGCATGCTTGTTCCTATCCTAAACCACATTGATCCACCAGAGTCATTGCATGTGTGTTATTTTCCAAAACCACCACTAGAGTAATTTCATGCGTATTCCTTTCCTAAACAACATTGATCCACCGGAGTCATTGCATGTGTGTTATTTTCCCAAACCACCACCATAGTCATTGCATGTGTGTTCCTTTCATAAACCACTTGGATCCATCAGATTCATTGCATGTGTGGTCCTTTCCTAAACCACATGGATCCACCAGAGTCATTGCATGTGTGTTCCTTTTCTAAACCACATTGATCCACCAGAGTCATTGCATGTGTGTTTGTTTCTTAAACCAAATGAATCCACCAGAGTTATTGCATGTTTGTTCTTCTCATAAACTACATGGATCCACCAGAGTCATTGCATGTGTGTTCCTTTCCTAAACCACATGGATCCACCAGAGTCATTGCATGTGTGTTCTTTTCCTAAACCACATGGATCCACCAGAGTCATTGCATGTGTGTTCCTTTTATAAACCACATGGATCCCCTAGAGTCATTACATGTGTGTTCCTTTCCTAAACCACATGGATCCACCAGAGTCATTGCGTGTGTGTTCTTTTCCTAAACCACCACTAGAGTCATTGCATGTGTGTTCTTTTCCTAAACCACATGGATTCACCAGAGTCATTGCATGTGTGTTCTTTTCCTAAACCATCACCAGAGTCCTTGCATGTGTGATCCTTTCATAAAGCACATGGATCCACCAGAGTCATTGCATGTGTGTTCCTTTCCTAAACCACATGAAACCACCAGAGTCATTGCATGTGTGTTCCATTCCTAAACCAAATTGATCCACCAGAGTCATTGCATGTATGTTCATTTCCTAAACCACCACCAGAGTCATTGCATGTGTGTTCTCTTCCTAAACCACCACTAGAGTCATTGCATGTATGTTCCTTTACTAAACCACATTGAACCACCAGAGTCATTGCATGTGCGTTATTTTCCTAAACCACCACCAGAGTCATTGCATGTGTCTTCTTTTCATAAACCACATGGATCCACTAGAGTCATGGTATGTGTGTTATTTTCTTAAACCACCACTAGAGTCATTGCATGTGTGTTCCTTTCATAACCTACATGGATCCACCAGAGTCATTGCATGTGTGTTCCTTTCCTAAACCACATGGATCCACAAGTGTCATTGCATGCGTGTTCCTTTCCTAAACCACATTGATCCACCATCGTTATTGCATGTTTGTTCTTTTCTAAACCACCACCAGATTCATTGCATGTGTGTTATTTTCCTAAACCAACACTAGAGTCATTGCATGTGTGTTCTTTTCATAAACCACCACAGGAGTCATTGCATGTGTCTTCTTTTCCTACACCACATGGATCCACCAGAGTCATTGCATGTGTGTTCTTTTCCTAAACCACATGGATCCACCAGAGTCATTGCATGTGTGTTCCTTTTATAAACCACATGGATCCCCTAGAGTCATTACATGTGTGTTCCTTTCCTAAACCACATGGATCCACCAGAGTCATTGCGTGTGTGTTCTTTTCCTAAACCACCACTAGAGTCATTGCATGTGTGTTCTTTTCCTAAACCACATGGATCCACCAGAGTCATTTTATGTGTGGTCCTTTCCTAAACCACATGGATCCACCAGAGTCATTGCATGTGTGTTCTTTTCCTAAACCACATGGATCCTCTAGAGTCATTGCATGTGTGTTATTTTCCTAAACCACCACCGGAGTCATTGCATATGTGTTACTTTCATAAACCACATGGATCCACCAGAGTCATTGCATGTGTGTTCCTTTCATAAACACAAATGGATCCACAAGAGTCATTGCATGTGTGTTCCTTTCCTAAACCACATTGATCCACCAGAGTCATTGCATGTGTGTTCTTTTCCTAAACCACCACCAGAGTCATTGCATGTCTGTTCTTTTCCTAATTCACCACTAGAGTCATTGCATGTGTGTTCTTTACCTAAACCACCACCAGAGTCATTGCATGTGTGTACTTTTCCTTAACCACCACTAGAGTCATTACATGTGTTCCTTTCCTAAACCACCACAAGAGTCATTGCATGTGTGTTCCTTTCATAAACCACATGGATCCACCAGATTCATTGCATGTGTGGTCCTTTGCTAAATCACATGGATCCACCAGAGTCATTGCATGTGTGTTCCTTCGCTAAACCACATTGATCCACCAGAGTCATTGCATGTGTGTTCTTTTCGTAAACCACATGAATCCACCAGTCATTGCACGTTTGTTCTTTTCATAAACTGTTGGGAATATGCCCTAGAGGCAATCATGGTTGATGATATTTCCCAAAGTATTCATAAAGTAAAGTTGTCCTTATATGAACATCAGATATATATCACTGAATGCGTGATTCAGTTGTGGAACTATAAATTCATGATTGTTCATATTAGAATGTCCTTGCTCATTGAGGTTGTGTTGGCACACAATTTAGACCAATGTGCAAGTCGGCTAATGACACGGTTCCACTTGTCATGGGCATGGTGATGCTATTCCGACTTACACTCATCCGGCTAAAGAGTTTAGCGAGTCGGACTGACCCACAGTTGAGATGCAACGAGCATGTTGTCATTTGCAGTCTCAAGCAATGGAATCCTTCGACCTAAGGTGATTGCATGATCCGAGTTATGGATCACCAAGTTAGGTTCTATCAAACGCTATTCCGTAAATGGGCAGTTATAAAGGTAGAGTTCGGGTTGGTTGTGAAGCAAGTTGCGTGACGTGGATTACCAAGATAGGATTTGCCCCTCCGAAATGGAGAGATATTCTCTGGGACCTCTCGTGTGATATGATTCGGAAGCATGGCCATGCACTACTCAGTTAAGTGTTAACTGAGGAGTCAGACTAAGAGTTAGTCCAGTGAATCACATATCATGGTACGAGAAGAGAGTTAAGCTATTTAAGGGATGGCAACTACTCGCCTATAGCTTAACATATATATCGTGTGGCAAAGGGACTTGGACGAAAGTCACATTGAAGGTTCGTCTTCTGACTTTGCGGCACTTGGGAGTTGGCACGTCTTGCTAGAGGCTGATACCATCTATCGACTTGAGACCGAGTGTTCATGGGAGTGAGTTGGACTCAAAGCCATGACGGGATACTTGGAGGAGTAGCTCATGTCGTGTCCAGGTGCACGTGAACCTACAGGGTCACACACTTAAGGGTAAGGAGCCCATATGGATTAGATCCATATGGAGATTGGAGTACGGCCTAGATGGGCCTCAAGCGTTGAGCCCAACTAGGAGTGTATATAAGTGGAGTGACAAGGATAGTACCTAACCGAGCCATCACTTTCTCCACTTCCATTTCGGGCTAGACAGGATCTAGCAGTCCTCTGTCCGAAGCTCCTTCCTGTATGTGTGGATACCGGTAGAGGCGTTGCACGTGCGGCGCTGGAGACAGGGAAGCTCGTGGGGATCTGACGAAGGAGTTCGTGGGATTCGAAAGGGCTGTCTGGGAATCATTCGTCACTGCTTCGACGTGCTACATCAACTTCCGCATCTGCGTGTCTAGCGGTAATCTCGTGGCCTATAACCTGAGCTAGGTGTTGGGTGTACCGCGTTAGGGAAAAAGTTTTGTTTATCTCTGCGTGGCCCAATAGTGGTATCAGAGCGAAAGCTTCTGGTTTTAGGCTCTAGATCTATGCATATGTGATATGCATGAGGTGGTGGATGAGATCCACTTAGGGTTTCGGTGGTCGATCTATGAGATAGATCGGTTTTGTGCAAGATTGATTAGATCAATCGCACTCGGGGTGCATGGAAGATCAGGTGCATATGATCAATGAGATTGGTCAGATCTGTACAGGGATCAGATTTGGGTAAACGTGTTTTATCCAATGAAGGAATCCATGGTTCGGAATGCAGATTAGATCTGCGATTTCGGAACCGCCGGCTTCGCCGTATCGTAGCACATTAGATGTCATTGCGAGGTTCACAATGTCGGTAGATATCGTATCTATGCATAACTTGTTTTTGTACGAAGTTATGAATGGTATGGCTTATGTGCATGTGATGTTTGTAATCCATACATGATCTATGAATCACGGGTTTGTCAGTCGGCTGGAGCCAAAGTGCTTTCACTATTATTGTATAACGACCTGCGTGTCGGCATGAGATGCCATCTTCTTGTATATTCCTTAGTGCTAGTGTAGCATGTTTGGAGGACTTGAAGGACACTGCAGCCAAAGGCATGATGAACAGGTTCATGGAGATGGAGATCACCATGAAGAGAGCCGTACCATTTCACATTATAATTGGATTATTTTGTGTGATTGTTACGTCTCTAGTTTTACCTCTATGAGATAGTGGTTAAACTTTAATCCCTCAAAGAAGGTCTAGTCGGTCTCCCCGCCGGTGCTGCACCATCACAAGTCGGACATTCTTGGTAGTGGGCTCATAAAATTGAGGTGCTACCAATTCTTTTCGACTAGATGGGTTCAAGTCGGACTCTTACAGCGGAAGCACATGGTAAGCTAGACGGGTCTATCACAACGGTTGTGGGGCTCGGGGAGCGGGCGGTCGGGAGCCGGGGCATGATATGCCACCTGACCAACAGGAGTCGCATGAGATGCGATTGGCAAGGAGTTGCCTACCTAGATCACTTGACGGCTAGCGGTGATGCTAAAGCTCACTAGTTGGCTTGCTTATTTAGGGTCCTGAATCACTAAGTAACCATCGGAGGGATGTTGGTTCTAGTGGGAGCATAAGTATTAAAATGTTTAATACGCCTGCTCTTTTATGAATACTTGTCTTAAGTGTTTTGCATATTTCTGTTGTAGATAATGGCACCTAGTAGCAGTCTCCCTCAGTTGTCCAGGTTTGCTTTGAGGACCATTCTAGAGAAAGATAAACTTAATGGAACCAACTTCACCAACTGGTATCGTAATCTGAGAATTGTTCTCAAACAAGAAAAGAGGGACCATGTTCTAGACAACCCGCCTCCAGATGCGCCGGATGAGAATGCGAGTGTCGCAGCAACCAATGCCTATCGTAGAACATGTGATGAGTCTACAGAAATTAGCTGTCTTATGCTTGCCCACATGGAACCGGACTTGCAACAGCAGTTCAAGAATGTTGAGGCCTACGATATGATCGAAAGCCTCAAAAGTATGTTCCAGGCTCAGGCAAAGACCGAGAGGTATCAAGTCTCTCAAGCTTTGCTCAGTTGTAAGCTTAAGGATGGTGATCCACTGAGTCCGCATGTGATCAAGATGGTTGGTTACGTGCAGTCTCTGGAAAGGCTTGGCTACCCCATTAGCGAAGAGTTTTCTACTGATATAATTCTGAACTCTCTTCCTAGTGTGTATGGTCAGTTCATATCGAACTACCACATGCATGGTATGGATAAGAAGCTCACTGAATTACATGGGATGCTTAAGCAGGCTGAAGTTGATCTCAAGAAAGGTACTAGCCAAGTGTTGGTGGTATAGAATAAGGCTAAGTTTAAGAAGAGTTCTTGGACTAAGAAGAAGAAGGCTAAGTCAGGAGGTAATGCTTAGGATGAGACCCCAAGCGTTTCCTCAGGGACTAAGTCATCTCCTTCAGCCGGTTCCGCTTGCTTCTATTGCAAGGCGGATGGCCACTGGAAGAGGAATTGCAGCAAGTATTTGGCGGATAAAGCCAAGAGTGGAGGTGTGACTTCCAACTCAGGTACACTTGTTTGCAATGTTATAGACCTTTATCTTGCTTATGTACCCGGTAGTTCTTGGGTATATGATACCGGATCAGTCATTCATCTCTGCAACTCGTTGCAGGGACTGGTAAGAACTAGGGGCGTAGCAAGAGGCGAGGTTGACATTCGGGTCGACAACAAAGCAAGAGTTACTGCGTTGGAAGTTGGCACGATGCAACTTCATTTACCTTCAGGATTCTCAATGGAACTAAATAATTGTTATTATGTTCCAGTGCTTAGTCGAAACATCATTTCTGCCTCATGTTTGATGAGACAAGGCTATGAGTCTAATATTAAGAACAATGGTTGTTCTTTATATTTGAATGATATGTTTCACGGCTTTGCACCCATTCAGAATAGGTTATTTATTTTGAATCTTGATGGTGGGTCGGTCTATAACGTAAATGTGAAAAGGTTGAAACCAAATGATCTGAATATGACTTACTTTTGGCACTGTCGACTTGGTCATATAAGTTGGAAACGCATGAAGAAGCTCCATGATGATGGACTCCTAACTTCGTTCGACTTGGAGTCGATCGAGACATGCGAATCCTGCCTTCTGGGCAAGATGACCAAGACACCTTTTGCAAGGAGTTGTGAAAGGGCGTCTGACTTGTTGGGACTAGTACATAGTGATGTATGTGGTCCAATGAGCGCAACAACCAGGGGTGGTTATGAGTACTTCATTACCTTCACTGATGATTTGAGTAGATATGGATATGTCTACTTGATGAAACATAAGTCGGAAGCCTTTGAAAAGTTCAAAGAATTCCAGAATGAAGTACAAAATCAACTCGGCAAGAAAATAAAGTTTCTTCGGTCGGACCGAGGAGGCGAGTACATGAGCCATGAGTTTCATGACCACCTGAAGAGTTGTAGAATAGTTCCCCAGCTCACTCCGTCGGGTACACCGCAGAGGAACGGTGTGTCAGAATGGCGGAATCGGACCTTGTTGGACATGGTACGATCAATGATGAGTCTGACAGATCTACCTTTATCATTTTGGGGTTATTGTCTAGAAACGGCGGCGTTCACACTAAACAGAGTACCATCAAAATCAGTAGATAAGACACCACATGAGATGTGGACAGGCAAGAAGCCCAGTTTGTCTTTTCTTAAGATTTGGGGTTGTGAAGCATTTGTCAAGCGACTTCAGTCAGACAAGCTTGCAGCCAAGTCGGATAAGTGCATTTTCGTTGGGTATCCAAGGGAAACCTTGGGTTACTACTTCTACAACCGAGAAGAGGGCAAAGTGTTTGTCGCTCAGAATGGTGTCTTCCTTGAGAAAGAGTTTCTCAGTCGGGAAGTTAGTGGGAGTACTGTGCGGCTCGAAGAAGTTCGAGAGGAACCGGTCAGTAGCGACTTGGTAAAAGCCTTGGAGGTTGAGCCAGTCGTGGTAGCTGAGCCGGCAGCTGCACCTACACTGCGAAGATCGGCAAGATTGCGAAGTGTTCGCGATGTATTACTATTAGAAAGTGATGAGCCTGCAACTTATTCAGAAGCGAGGGTGGGTTCTGATTTTGAGTCATGGCTTGGAGCCATGAGATCCGAGTTAAAGTCCATGGATGATAATGAAGTTTGGAACTTGATTGATCTGCTAGACAGTGCAACACCCATCGAGTGCAAATGGGTTTTTAAAAGGAAAACTGATATGGATGGAAACGTTTCTATCTATAAAGCATGGCTTGTCGCGAAGGGGTTCCGACAAGTTCAAGGAGTTGACTACGATGAGACTTTCTCACCTGTAGCGATGCTTTAATCAGTTCGGATCATGTTAGCTGTAGCAGCCTATTTCGACTATGAGATATGGCAGATGGATGTCAAAACGGCTTTCCTTAATGGAAAATTAACCGAGGACGTGTATATGATATAGCCCGAGGGTTTTGTCGATCAGGCTAATGCTGAAAAGGTATGCAAACTTCAGAAATCCATCTATGGATTAAAGCAAGCATCTCGGAGTTGGAACATTCGCTTTGATGAGGTAGTCAAATTGTTTGGCTTCATGAAGAGTGATCATGATTCTTGTTTATACAAGAAGTTTAGTGGGAGCAAAGTAAACTTTCTGATCTTATATGTGGATGACATATTATTGATTGGAAATGATGTCCAAATGTTGCAAGAAACCAAGGAATCATTGGAAAGGAGTTTCTCAATGAAGGACTTGGGTGAGGCAACTTATATACTAGGAATCAGGATCTATAGAGATAGATCCAGGCGGCTCATTGGATTGAGCCAAAGTACATATTTGGACAAAGTGTTGAAGAAATTCAACATGGAATCGTCTAAGAAGGGGTTCTTACCGATGTCCCATGACATAAGACTTAGCAAGACTCAGTGTCCTTCGACGACTGATGAGCGAAGTAGGATGAGTGTGATTCCGTATGCTTCGGCAGTCGAGTCCATCATGTATGGCATGATTTGTACTAGGCCGGATGTTTCCTATGCTCTAAGTGTTGTGAGAAGATACCAGGCTGACCCTGGAGAAATCCACTGGGTAGCAGTTAAGAACATTCTTAAGTACTTGAGAAGGACTAAGGATGTGCTCCTAGTTTATGGAGGTGAGGTTGAACTCAGTGTAAGGGGTTACATGGATGCGAGTTACCTTACTAACTCAGATGATTCTCGTTCGCAATCTGGGTATGTGTTCGTGATGAACGGAGGGGCTGTGAGCTGGAAGAGTTCCAAGCAAGAGACTGTGTCTGCATCTACAACAGAAGCTGATTATATTGCTGCCTCGGAGGCAGCAAAGGAAGCTATTTGGATCAGGAACTTCCTGATTGATCTTGGTGTGGTTCAAGGCTCGTCCAATCCGTTATACGTGTATTGTGACAACAATGCTATTGCACAAGCCAAGGAACCTAGACAACACCAAAAGAACAAGCATATACTCATGCGATACCACTTGATTCGCCAGTTCGTGGATCAAGGTGATATCAGGTTATGCAAGGTACACACGGATGCAAACGTTGAAGATCCGTTGACAAAGCCACTTCCACAGCCTAAGCATGAGGCGCACGTAAGATCCATGGGCATTAGATGCCTGGAATGTGATGTTGGGATGATTGACTCTAGTGCAAGTGGGAGACTATTGGGAATATGCCCTAGAGGCAATCATGGTTGATGATATTTCCCAAAGTATTCATAAAGTAAAGTTGTCCTTATATGAACATCAGATATATATCACTGAATGCGTGATTCAGTTGTGGAACTATGTATTCATGATTGTTCATATTAGAATGTCCTTGGTCGTTGAGGTTGTGTTGGGCACACAACTTAGACCAATGTGCAAGTCGGCTGATGACACGGTTCCACTTGTCATGGGCATGGTGATGCTATTCCGACTTACACTGATTCGGCTAAAGAGTTTAGCGAGTCGGACTGACCCATAGTTGAGATGCAACGACCATGTTGTCATTTGCAGTCTCAAGCAATGGAATCCTTCGACCTGAGGTGATTGCATGATCCGAGTTGTGGATCACCAACTTAGGTTCTATCAAACGTTGTTTCGTAAATGGGCAGTTATAAAGGTAGAGTTCAGGTTGGTTGTGAAGCAAGCTGCGTGACGTGGATTACCAAGATGGGATTTGCCCCTCCGAAATGGAGATATATTCTCTGGGCCCTCTCGTGTGATATGATTCGGAAGCATGGCCATGCGCTACTCAGTTAAGTGTTAACTGAGGAGTCGGACTAAGAGTTAGTCCAGTGAATCACTTATCATGGAACGAGAAGAGAGTTAAGCTATTTAAGGGATGGCAACTACTCGCCTATAGCTTAACATATATATCGTGTGGCAAAGGGACTTGGACGAAAGTCACATTGAAGGTTCGTCTTCTGACTTTGCGGCACTTGGGAGTTGGCACGTCTTGCTTGAGGCTGCTACCATCTATCGACTTGAGACTGAGTGTTCATGGGAGTGAGTTGGACTCAAAGCCATGACGGGATACTTGGAGGAGTAGCTCATGTCGTGTCCAGGTGCACGTGAACCTACAGGGTCACACACTTAAGGGTAAGGAGCCCATATGGATTAGATCCATATGGAGATTGGAGTACGGCCTAGATGGGCCTCAAGCGTTGAGCCCAACTAGGAGTGTATATAAGTGGAGTGACAAGGATAGTACCTAACCGAGCCATCACTTTCTCCACTTCCATTTCGGGCTAGACAGGATCTAGCAGTCCTCTATCCGAAGCTCCTTCCTGTGGGGCCCCCGGATTAATCCTCCGAGAATCCCTGTTATGCATACAACCACGATCCCATGATCAGTTAGTCGTGGCACATAACATACAAGTATCATTACATCATCCGAGAATATACCGAATTACAAGGCTTACATGAATGCCGTTATGGCTACATCAATAAACAGCAGCGGATCTTCATCAAGCGTAGAGCCCAAGCCATGCCTTAGCCTACATGCAACTGACTGGGAGAATGTCCTAGCTCACATAGTCGCCAACGCCATCTTCTTCTTGATATCTGGCCAAGTTAATAGCCAGGGACAATGCCAGTGAGTACTTTGAATGTACTCGCAAACCACCTTAGGAAAATAATAAAAGAAAAAGGATATGCAATATGGCTGTGGTAGTAGGAGGGCTCCAAGAGGGGTTCTTTTCTAAGTAGTTTCTCTTGTAGATATAGCATCTACATATTTTTGTTGAAAACTTTTGTAAACATTTTTGGTAACCTTTTTGAAAAGTTTTGGAAAACTTTAGGACTGGGTCACCCATTTGTTCCTGTTTTCACATCGTCCCACGACCAAGCTCCTTCCATACCTCTCTGACCATCCCATGGTCAAAGAAGGTATCCTTCCCGACCTTCCCATGGTCAAAACTTTTCAAAGTCATTTCTTTTCCAAAAATCCTTTTTGAAAACAAAACCCGCACCGCTCTACAGCAACCTTCCCAACCGTCCCTGACCGCGTACACGGCTATTCGAATAGATTTACACTCTGCAAAGGTTGTACACTTTACCCACACCATCCGGGTACACTACCCTGATCTTCACCGATCGTGGGTCAAGTAACCGATCAAGACTCTCCGGATGCCCACTCCCATATAAGTGCCTACCCTCTGAGTGTTAATCCCCTCAACACCGGGATGTCGGGTGAGGACCAACCTGAGCGCTTTTTCCACCTCCCAGATGAGCGCTTTCAATGAGGGGCTCAAAGTAACACGTGGAGGCCTGCCGACCCTTCATTCCATTCTCTAGGTCGATGTCCCACATGGACCCTTTTATGTGAGAAGGCCCACCCTCCAGGGATCCCCGATCCCGTGTAGTAGTTGCGAGGCAGCTTATACCAGAACATACAAACATCAAATCCAGCCCTGTCCCATTCCAGAGTAATGTGGTTGCACAGGGTTAATTGTTCTAGGAAAACTGCAGAGAACCAGGTGCATTTTCGTAAACCTTTTTCCTCCGATTTTTCCTCCAGCATTTATAAAACAAAACCTCTTTCTTTCTCAACATCTCTTGGGAGGTCCCACCTCGCCAAGGTTTTATCATAAAACATTTAGAAAAAAAACTTTTTTCGGGGTCTTCCCATCCTCTAGCTTTTCTTCGGCTAAATAGGGGGTCTCCAAAGGGTTATGGTGATATACACCATCTATTCTACTAGGGGCAAGTAGGGGTCACCAAGGGGGTTGTACTTAGTAGTACCAAGTGTAATAGTTTGGAGGAGCCAAACCACTACCATATATATATATATCAACATATAGTAAAACCATGAAGTTTTCATAAAACAATAAGTAAAACATGCATAAGTAAAACAGTAGGACGAGGCTTATGAGCAAGAAGGTGTCTTGCCTGATGATCATCAATATGGCGATATGTCCCTGGACTTCTTCTTTAGATACCCCAGAATACCAATATCAATAATAAATACCCCTTCTTCTGCTCTCCGATTTCATCGCAACTATCGTTGTCCCGACAACACATGTAAACAAACCAAGCCACAATCAACACAATACAAACAACTACCATTACATACAGCAAACAATGAATAATATCAGATTACGATTTAGATAGTTTTGAGAGGATTGGAAAATAGGAGATTGAGATGGCCTTGGAGAAGGGAGTGAATACCCCTTAGGATTTATAGTCTAGAAACTACCTAAGAGATGGATTTTTTGATAAGACCATATTCTGTATCATACCATTGTAAAATCATGATACCAGCAGATAGGATTTGATAAAATGAAACCAACAGAAGTGGTTTCACTATTTTATCACTTTTCTTTATTTAGTTATGATTTTTCTAGCGAAATAACTTATAGTTTTAGGGAATAATTCACCAGAGGAGTTCTGGAGCTCCAAAAATTATTCCCTTGGATGGTTCAGTAGGGCTTGATGTACTTGTTCACTAAGAGTTGGAATCAAGTCAAGATAATTACGATAATGCCCTCAGGAAATTCCCAAAGGCAGTTATGTACACAACTTGTCTTTTTCACCAGATTAAACCTACATAAGCTTTTGATTTGATTCCAAAGGCACAGTGTAGGTAGTTGGAATACCTTTTGTAGAAATTGGAATCAACCTTTTTGGAGCTGTATAGCTTCTGTAGTGAATTTAGAGGTGAATAAACCATGCAAAGAAAAGTTTAATTCACAGAGAAAAATCTAAGTGTCAATAAATCATGAGCTCGTGGATTTTGACAGGTCTTGATGTACCACATCACTGGGATGTGGAATCAACCCAAAATATGTTGTAGATTTACCTAGGGGTATTTCTAAAGGCAGAAAGTATCTGTTGTTGTTATTTTTCCTCAAGCTAACCTACTGTTCACCTTGGCATGAGATAAAGTCTAGGTGGTAGGTATGGAAAATACCTTTCAAAGGAACTTGGTTTCATCCATTTTGGAGATGTGAATCTCACAGAGGAATTTAATTAGGGGGGATAGACACATTTTGGTGGAAATAATGCCCAGAAATAATGACAATTAACTTGGGCAAAATACCAGTTCTGCATGATGTGGAAAACATGTTGGATCATCCATAAATTTGTCCAAAATATGGGGTTTTCCATTTTTGTTGTGATTTAAATCTACCAGCTTGAATAATAGATCTGGAAAGGGAGATAAAAGAAAAGGGGCGTGGCTACTGGGCTGAGATCTAAGAGCAGTTGGGCCTCGCGGAGCCGAATCGGCCCAACCCACGGTGGGCTGCGCCGGCGGGAGGGGGAGTTCAAACCCGCGGGACAGGGCCTGCCTGCCAGCGAGAGCTGGCCCCCGAAGCGGTACGGGAGGCCGTGGGCCGTTCGATCAAGTTGGGATCGACGGCCCCGGGGCGTCGTCTACCTCACGACACACAAACAGACGGGGAAACCCTAGGGAGACGGGGCGGCATAGGGGAGCTCACCTGGGGCCATGCCGGCGACAGAGGAGGCGCATAGGTGATGCAGCACTCGATGGCGAGCCCGACAATGGTCAGCAAGGGAGGGGTCAACATAGGGAGGTGGTTCGTGCGGTAGCGACCGACGGAGGTGGATCGGGAGCTCGCCGGTGTGGCCATTAGAGGTTGTCCTGGACACAAATAAGACTAGGGTCAGGTAGAGGAGGAAGAGGGGACCTCGGGGGACAACATGCAGAGTAAGGGGAGCAGAGGGGAGGGAGCTTAGATCATTATGGGGAGGAGGCCGAGGCTTCTCCCGTGCTCTCTCTCGAGCAGGGCAGAGCAATGGAGGGGAGAGGGGGTTCTCTGGGGTGGTGAGGTAGAGGGGTAGGGGGCAAATGAGGCCAAGGGGGAGAGCTGCAAGGGCTGAAGGCAATATATACCGAGAGGGAGTAGTCCATGGTGGACTAGGTCTATTGGGCATGGGAGAGGGAAGGGAAACCAGGGCTGGTGTTGCTGTGGGCGTGAGAGTGGTTTTTGGTGTGGCTGAGGGCACAGAGAGAGCAGTGTGCCTCAGCTGCAAGGGGAAGAGAAGTTTGCAAGGCAAGGCACTCATATGAGGCTAAACACTAGTGTCCAAGCACTAGAGGACAAGCATGCTACAGTGATCAACTACAGTAATCACGACCAGAGGAGATGGTGTTTGCTGTGGTGAGTGGTGGTGAGCCTTGGTGGTGATTTTAATTTGGCCTAAGCCACTAATTTCTTAGTTTGCCATATTTGATCAAAATGAGGCCTGTGAAGGAATTTTGATAATTTGTAGTGAACAAGGTGGGGAGATGGTACTGGTAGATGGGTGAGGTCTAGATACACCTCCAGGATTTGTTTGGGGATTTTTCTAAAGATTTAAAGTCCACTTAAAACCATTTATTCAGAAACTGCAGAAGTAGCTTCTAGAGGATCATTTGATAAAATTACATTGGAAAACTGGAGTTTTTGATGTGGGATGATCCCAATTGTGAATACACACTTAGGGGAATTTTCCCAAGATTTATTGGGCATTAAAAGTATTTAAAACAATGTTTATTCCATTTTTGCCATTTAAGAAAATAGGCAAAAAGAAATAATAAAGCTCTTCAAAAATATTTATTTTTGAAGTGGGAAGGTAGGGTGTGATATATGGAACTCAAATGAGCCAAAGGTTGGGGAAGTGTTTTGGAAAAATCCAAACTTTGCCTTATGGAAGAGGTTTTGAAGAATTTGTCTAAAAAAGAATTAAATTGATTTTGAGTCAAAATAATTATGGGTAATATTTAATAAATCTTGATGGTCAAGGTAGATGATGTATACAAGGTGTAGCAAGCATTTGCAACCTTGGGATTGGAGAATCCAAGTTGATTTTGGGTGGAATACCCTAGATTAAGGATCTAGGGTGAGGTTAATTTCATACCATCAAAACATGGTTGTATCTTGGAGTTCAGATCTCCCCTTGGGGCATGGGGTAGATGGATGGATAGACCAAATGATGTAGATCAACATGGTACAGAGTTTTGAGCTGGATCTTGCTTGAGATTACCCTGGCAAGCTTTCAAACTTTGAATAAAATAATCCTGCCAAGGCAGATTATCAACTAGCCTTCAAAATCTTGTGGTTGTAAACAGCTCAAGGATCCAAATGGAACAAGTGAAGTAGGTAATGAGACCGATATGAGTAGAACACAACCAAGCAAATAGTTGGTCCATAGAAGGTTGGATGGTGGTGTGAGCTTCTATCAAAGTAGGCATGTTGACTAGATTTGCAGGAAAAGTTATTTTCTTGCCTGCAAAACCATCAAGAACTAGTGGGTTGAAGGGTGATATAACCAAGGTCAAAAGTGGGCCTTGGCAGTCCTTAGGATGGTTAACAATATGGTTCAAGTGCATTTCCAATAATGCACAAGGGTTGGGAAAAGGAGGCATTCAAAAGGGTGATGTTGGAAACAGATGTCCAGACTTAGCCAAATTTGGCAGATTTAGGGTTTTGACTAGAATAGGAGAGGGGATGTTTTTGTTGAGTGGCAAGGTACCAAAGCATCATCAAGCGGATGATGTTGAAGTGTAGATTGAGTAGAAGGGACCCATACTTGATATTGGTCTTCATTGACTTGGAAGCTTCTAGAAGGTATCACTTCAGAAGGGGTCTAGTTAGGGGTTTAGATGATCACCTGGTGGCTAGAGATTGGATCCAGAGTGTATTCTTGCTTAGGGTTTGGTGATCTTAAAGTACCTTGATCCTAGAGGATGAGCTCCTATAGTAGCTCATACTACTTCTAAGCAAACAATTCAAATAGCAGATCAAGGCAACTCATCTTACAAACACATCAATTACTACTAGGGTTACCACCAAGCTTAGCTTGAGGTAAGGATGGGTATTTTGAAATAGGTTGGAGTTTGAATAAGGTAAGGGCCTTGGTATCTCTACCAAGAGTAGAATTCAAAAGTTTACAAAAAGGTTTTGTTAAATCTAGAGGTAAGAGTATTAGAAGGTTCTGTCTTGAAAACATAAGGAGATAGTATTCTATAGCTCTCCATAGTTTGGTCAAAAGAAGCTACTAAAATAGTTGGCTTGCAAAGGCTTCTTGGCTCAGGTTTTGAAATGCCAGAACATTTGAGAATATGGAGATTGAGCCAAGACAGTTTTGGGAAGTAGCTTTTGTCAATTGGTGTTGAGGTAAGGAGTATATCATATAATATCCATTCATATGCATAAGCATATCCAAACAACAAGCAAACACTTCAGCATTAAATAAGAAAAAGTTTTTGTTCCCCCTGATTTTTGCATTCTGGACCACTAATCAGGGTTGCTGAAATTGGGATGTTACAGATCTTTCCCCCTTAAAAGAATCGCGTACCGAGATTCCGGAGAGTAGGGTTAGGGGAGGTTGAGTCAAGGTTAGCGCTACTAGTTTCAAGCGTGCTATCTTACGGACTCCGTCTTTGAAAGTGGTTACCCTATCGTGGAAGTTGAGCTTCAGTCTTCGGGGATGCACGGAGAGTTAGGCAGAGTCTATTCCTGATTGCGAGGGATGACCTTCTTTTCCTTCCGGACTCTATATCTCGAGGGTTTGGACTGGGCAGACTACTTCAATGTTGAGCTTCACGGGTACTCGTCAAAAGATAGAATCTATGATTGGGAGTACCTCTCTCTAAGGATTCACATCTCTTCCTTAGGGCCATAGCGTATCCTATTTAACGATTTTAGGGTCGGGACTCCTGAGGTTGCTCTTGGCAGAGGGTTATTCTAAATGGTGGGAAAGACGCAGTCTTTCCCCCTTAGGATTTAGCTGGGGTATATTGGAGAGTTGACATAGTCCTTCCTTCTTGAAGTCATTCAATGGGGTTTCTGGGTATTGTCGTCCATCCTTCTGCTGGAGTAGACACCTTCGGAACTCTTCCGGAGATTATGACTTACTGGGCTTATATACTACTATTATTCGTACTTTGCCTAGTAGAGTCATGGGAGTCTCACGTCCTCTAAGCATTAAGGACCTAGGGTTAGTGGTTCGGCGGTCCTTCGGGTGGGGCCTCAATTGAAGTAGCGAAGGGACTTCATAAAATCTTTAGTTAGTTCTTCTTCGGATGTCTCACGGGTTGTTGTTTGGCAAGAAGACGTTGGATCCTGCGATCTCTTCTGAAGTATCTTTCGGTAGACCGTCTTCTGGTTTGAGTTGGAAAGACGTAGTCTTTCCACCTTAGAGCTTCACTAAGGTGCGTCGGGAGGGTGCGGATCTTCTGTCTTGAAGTGCTGACCTGATATTAGCGAAAGGTTGTATCTTCCCGAAATCTTGAGCTGGGGTCTTCGAGTGACGCCTTATTTTATTAACCTGGTTGGGAGTGGTTTCCTAACGAAGGCTTAAGGAGTTATCTCAGCACAAGTTAGCGGTTTACGTCTCTTCTTGCTGGTAGTTAACCAGGGTTGAAGCAGTCAATGTCGGGTAAGCTGTCTTCATCGGCATTTCTTCGTTTCTTCTGCTTGATGGTGGAGTGGACTCGTTGTCTTCATACTCCCTAATCATCTGACTTCATGGGTAGTTCTAACCTTCTAGGGAGAAACTTCCCGTCGGTTTGGGTAGGTTTCACTGTAAGAGGTAGTCTCCTGATGCGGTCTGGACCTCTAATATATCGAATGCCAGCTTAGTTGGGTCGTCACTTCTTGTCTTTGTTGATTTCTCGGGTGGTTTCTTGGGGATATTGAGGATCCTTCGGTGATCGACTTCCATCTTCATCGGGATTCTCGCTGTAGTAGACTGAGGAACAATGGAGTGTGGTGTTATTGACGAGTCTGGCGAGGTGAGTTTGACAAGGTATGCCGTCCCGCTGAGGTGAAGTCTTCGAGTTGATTCTGACTTGATGATGTCAAACTTCTGGTTCTTGCGACGCTTTTCCTCTCATATACTCGCAAGGTTAATCCGGGTCTCATTACCGACAGCTAACATAGGGTTTTTCTGAGTTCCTAAGTGGGTTATCGCTCCTCAAGTCACATTTTTAAAGAGGTCAAGCAAACCAGAACATACAAACAAGGTGAACAGAGCGAGGGAATCGCAATGTCCTTGGCAAACAATCACACATCAGACAACACATGTGGGACCTAGGCAAGCAAACACGGTCAACGCTAAGGACCAAGGAGTTAACTACTCGCGATATAGGGGAATCCTATTCTTAGGACTATTGACCCTAAATACCGTCTTTTTCAGGTCGAAGTCACTATCTTGGAGATGAAGCCTTCATCGTATCTTGGATACCTCTTGATAGGGCAACACCTGAGGTCTTCTAAGGGGGAAGATTCCGCTGGTAGAGCGATATTGTAGTCTCCTTGTGTTTGATGGTATTGTCTTCATCTTGCTCTCATTGTCTTCACCGGGTGCTAGATCCTAGTTAATTAAAAATACGGAGGTTTGAAGTTTGGGGAAAAGAGTTGGAGTAAACCATTTTCGAAAGCATTTACTTAGAGTAAGAGAAGAAGTAGAACTTTTTGAAACTCATTGGGAAACTATTTTTCGGAAGCCGGGGTTTTCAAAATAAGGTTCCTGTCTAGCGACAATGCTAACTAAGGTTCTCCTACAGTCAGGATGGCTCTGATACCAAGTCTGTGGGCCCCCCGGATTAATCCTCCGAGAATCCCTGTTATGCATACAACCACGATCCCATGATCAGTTAGTCGTGGCACATAACCGACAAGTATCATTACATCATCCGAGAATATACCGAATTACAAGGCTTACATGAATGCCGTTATGGCTACATCAATAAATAGCAGCGGATCTTCATCAAGTGTAGAGCCCGCGCCATGCCTTAGCCTACAGGCAACTGACTGGGAGAACGTCCTAGCTCGCATAGTCGCCAACGCCATCTTCTTCTTGATATTTTGCCAAGTTAATAGCCAGGGACAATGCCAGTGAGTACTTTGAATATACTCACAAACCACCTTAGGAAAATAATAAAAGAAAAAGGATATGCAATATGGCTGTGGTAGTAGGAGGGCTCCAAGAGGGGTTCTTTTCTAAATAGTTTCTCTTGTAGATATAGCATCTACATATTTTTGTTGAAAACTTTTGTAAACATTTTTGGAAACCTTTTTGAAAAGTTTTGGAAAACTTTAGGACTGGGTCACCCATTTGTTCCCGTTTTCAGGTCGTCCCACGACCAAGCTCCTTCCATACCTCTCTGACCATCCCATGGTCAAAGAAGGTATCTTCCCGATCATCCCATGGTCAAAAATTTTCAAAGTCATTTCTTTTCCGAAAATCCTTTTTGAAAACAAAACCCGCACCGCTCTACAGCAACCTTTCCAACCGTCCATGACCGCGGACACGGTTATTCGAATAGATTTACACTCTGCAGAGGTTGTACACTTTACCCACACCATCTGTGTACACTACCCTGATCTTCACCAATCGTGGGTCGAGTAACCGATCAAGACTCTCTGGATGCCCACTCCCATATAAGTGCCTACCCTCTGAGTGTTAATCCCCTCAACATCGGGACATCGGGCGAGGACCAACCGGAGCGCTTTTTCCACCTCCCAGGTGAGCGCTTTCAATGAGGGGCTCAAAGTAACGTGTGGAGGCCTGCCGACCCTTCATTCCATTCTCCAGGTCGATGTCCCACATGGACCATTTTACGTGAGAAGGCCCACCCTCCAGGGATCCCCGATCCCCTGTAGTAATTGCGAGGCAGCTTATACCAGAACAGACAAACATCAAATCCAGCCCTGTCCCATTCCAGAGTAATGTGGATGCAATGGGTTAATTGTTCTAGCAAAACTGCAGAGAACCAGGTGCATTTTCGTAAACCTTTTTCCTCCGATTTTTCCTCCAGCATTTATAAAACAAAACCTCTTTCTTTCTCAACATCTCTTGGGAGGTCCCACCTTGCCAAGGTTTTATTATAAAACATTTAGAAAAAAACTTTTTCAGCTGTCTTCCCATCCTCTAGCTTTGCTTCGGCTAAATAGGGGGTCTCCAAAGGGTTTTGGTGATATACACCATCTATTCTACTAGGGGCAAGTAGGGGTCACCAAGGGGGTTGTACTTAGTAGTACCAAGTGTAATAGTTTGGAGGAGCCAAACCACTACCATATATATATATCAACATATAGTAAAATCATGCAGTTTTCATAAAACAATAAGTAAAACATGCATAAGTAAAACAATAGGAAGAGGCTTATGAGCAAGAAGGTGGCTTACCTGATGATCATCAATATGGCGATATGTCCCTAGACTTCTTCTTTAGATACCCCAGAATACCAATATCAATAATAAATACCCCTTCTTCTGCTCTCCGATTTCATCGCAACTATCGTCGTCCCGACAACACATGCAAACAAACCAAGCCACAATCAACACAAGACAAACAACTACCATTACATACAGCAAACAATGAATAATACCAGATTAAGATTCAGATAGTTTTGAGAGGATTGGAAAATAGGAGATTGAGATGGCCTTGGCGAAGGGAGTGAATACCCCTTAGGATTTATAGTCTAGAAACTACCTAAGAGATGGATTTTTGGACAAGAACATATTCTGTATTGTACCATTGTAAAATCATGATACCAGAAGATAGGATTTGATAAAATGAGATCAATAGAAGTGGTTTCACTATTTTATCACTTTTCTTTATTTAGTTATGATTTTTCTAGCGAAATAACTTATAGTTTTAGGGAATAATTCACCAGAGGAGTTCTGGAGCTCCAAAAATTATTCCCTTGGATGGTTCAGTAGGGCTTGATGTACTTGTTCACTGAGAGTTGGAATCAGGTCAAGATAATTACCAGAATGCCCTCAGGAAATTCCCAAAGGCAGTTATGTACACAACTTGTCTTTTTCACCAGATTAAACCTACAGAAGCTTTTGATTTGATTCCAAAGGCACAGTGTGGATAGTTGGAATACCTTCTATAGAAATTGGAATCAACCTTTTTGGAGCTGTATAGCTTCTGTAGTGAATTTAGAGGTGAATAAACCATGCACAGAAAAGTTTAATTCACAGAGAAAAATCTAAGGGTCAATAAATCATGAGCTCGTGGATTTTGACAGGTCTTGATGTACCACATCACTGGGATGTGGAATCAACCCAAAATATGTTGTAGATTTACCTAGGGGTATTTCTAAAGGCAGAAAGTATCTGTTGTTGTTATTTTTCCTCAAGCTAACCTACTGTTCACCTTGGCATGAGATAAAGTCTAGGTGGTAGGTATGGAAAATACCTTTCAAAGGAACTTGGTTTCATCCATTTTGGAGATGTGAATCTCACAGAGGAATTTAATTAGGGGGGATAGACACATTTTGGTGGAAATAATGCCCAGAAATAATGACAATTAATTTGGGCAAAATACCAGTTCTGCATGATGTGGAAAACATGTTGGATCATCCATAAATTTGTATCTATCCAAAATATGGGGTTTTCCATTTTTGTTTTGATTTAAATGTAGCAGCTTGAATAACAGATCTCGAAAGGGAGAAAAAAAGAAAAGGAGCGATGGCTACTGGGCTGAGATCTAAGAGCAGTTGGCCCTCGCGGAGCCGAATCGGCCCAACCCACGGTGGGCTACGCCAGCGGGAGGGGGAGTTCATACCCGCGGGACGGGGCCTGCCTGCCAGCGAGAGCTGGCGCCCGAAGCGGTACGGGAGGCCGTGGGCCGTTCGATGAAGTTGGGATCGACGGCCCCGGGGCGTTGTCTACCTTACGACGCATGGACAGACGGGGGAAACCCTAGGGCGACGGGGCGGCACAGGGGATCTCACCTGGGGCCATGCCGACGACGGGGGAGGCGCGGAGGTGATGCAGCGCTCGATGGCGAGCCTGGTGATGGTCGGCAAGGGCGGGGTCGACGTAGGGAGGTGGTTCGTGCGGTAGCGGCCGGCGGAGGTGGATCAGGATCTCGCCAGTGTGGCCATTAGAGGTTGTCCTGGACACAAATAAGACTAGGGTCAGGTAGAGGAGGAAGAGGGGACCTCGGGGGACAACATGCAGATTAAGGGGAGCAGAGGGGAGGGAGCTTAGATCATTATGGGGAGGAGGCCGAGGCTTCTCCCGTGCTCTCTCTCGAGCAGGGCAGAGCAATGGAGGGGAGAGGGGGTGCTCTGGGGTGGTGAGGTAGAGGGGTAGGGGGCAAATGAGGCCAAGGGGGAGAGCTGCAAGGGCTGAAGGCAATATATACCGAGAGGGAGTAGTCCATGGTGGACTAGGTCTATTGTGCATGGGAGAGGGAAGGGAAACCAGGGCTGGTGTTGCTGTGGGCGTGAGAGTGGTTTTTGGTGTGGCTGAGGGCACAGAGAGAGCAGTGTGCCTCAGCTGCAAGGGGAAGAGAAGTTTGCAAGGCAAGGCACTCATATGAGGCTAAACACTAGTGTCCAAGCACTAGAGGACAAGCATGCTACAGTGATCAACTACAGTAATCACGACCAGAGGAGATGGTGTTTGCTGTGGTGAGTGGTGGTGAGCCTTGGTGGTGATTTTAATTTGGCCTAAGCCACTAATTTCTTAGTTTGCCATATTTGATCAAAATGAGGCCTGTGAAGGAATTTTGATAATTTGTAGTGAACAAGGTGGGGAGATGGTACTGGTAGATGGGTGAGGTCTAGATACACCTCCAGGATTTGTTTGGGGATTTTTCTAAAGATTTAAAGTCCACTTAAAACCATTTATTCAGAAACTGCAGAAGTAGCTTCTAGAGGATCATTTGATAAAATTACATTGGAAAACTGGAGTTTTTGATGTGGGATGATCCCAATTGTGAATACACACTTAGGGGAATTTTCCCAAGATTTATTGGGCATTAAAAGTATTTAAAACAATGTTTATTCCATTTTTGCCATTTAAGAAAATAGGCAAAAAGAAATAATAAAGCTCTTCAAAAATATTTATTTTTGAAGTGGGAAGGTAGGGTGTGATATATGGAACTCAAATGAGCCAAAGGTTGGGGAAGTGTTTTGGAAAAATCCAAACTTTGCCTTATGGAAGAGGTTTTGAAGAATTTGTCTAAAAAAGAATTAAATTGATTTTGAGTCAAAATAATTATGGGTAATATTTAATAAATCTTGATGGTCAAGGTAGATGATGTATACAAGGTGTAGCAAGCATTTGCAACCTTGGGATTGGAGAATCCAAGTTGATTTTGGGTGGAATACCCTAGATTAAGGATCTAGGGTGAGGTTAATTTCATACCATCAAAACATGGTTGTATCTTGAGTTCAGATCTCCTTGGGGCATGGGGTAGATGGATGGATAGACCAAATGATGTAGATCAACATGGTACAGAGTTTTGAGCTGGATCTTGCTTGAGATTACCCTGGCAAGCTTTCAAACTTTGAATAAAATAATCCTGCCAAGGCAGATTATCAACTAGCCTTCAAAATCTTGTGGTTGTAAACAGCTCAAGGATCCAAATGGAACAAGTGAAGTAGGTAATGAGACCGATATGAGTAGAACACAACCAAGCAAATAGTTGGTCCATAGAAGGTTGGATGGTGGTGTGAGCTTCTATCAAAGTAGGCATGTTGACTAGATTTGCAGGAAAAGTTATTTTCTTGCCTGCAAAACCATCAAGAACTAGTGGGTTGAAGGGTGATATAACCAAGGTCAAAAGTGGGCCTTGGCAGTCCTTAGGATGGTTAACAATATGGTTCAAGTGCATTTCCAATAATGCACAAGGGTTGGGAAAAGGAGGCATTCAAAAGGGTGATGTTGGAAACAGATGTCCAGACTTAGCCAAATTTGGCAGATTTAGGGTTTTGACTAGAATAGGAGAGGGGATGTTTTTGTTGAGTGGCAAGGTACCAAAGCATCATCAAGCGGATGATGTTGAAGTGTAGATTGAGTAGAAGGGACCCATACTTGATATTGGTCTTCATTGACTTGGAAGCTTCTAGAAGGTATCACTTCAGAAGGGGTCTAGTTAGGGGTTTAGATGATCACCTGGTGGCTAGAGATTGGATCCAGAGTGTATTCTTGCTTAGGGTTTGGTGATCTTAAAGTACCTTGATCCTAGAGGATGAGCTCCTATAGTAGCTCATACTACTTCTAAGCAAACAATTCAAATAGCAGATCAAGGCAACTCATCTTACAAACACATCAATTACTACTAGGGTTACCACCAAGCTTAGCTTGAGGTAAGGATGGGTATTTTGAAATAGGTTGGAGTTTGAATAAGGTAAGGGCCTTGGTATCTCTACCAAGAGTAGAATTCAAAAGTTTACAAAAAGGTTTTGTTAAATCTAGAGGTAAGAGTATTAGAAGGTTCTGTCTTGAAAACATAAGGAGATAGTATTCTATAGCTCTCCATAGTTTGGTCAAAAGAAGCTACTAAAATAGTTGGTTTGCAAAGGCTTCTTGGCTCAGGTTTTGAAATGCCAGAACATTTGAGAATATGGAGATTGAGCCAAGACAGTTTTGGGAAGTAGCTTTTGTCAACTAGTGTTGACGTAAGGAGTATATCATATAATACCCATTCATATGCATAAGTATATCCAAACAACAAGCAAACTTCAGCATTAAACAAGAAAAAGTTTTTGTTCCCCCTAATTTTTGAATTCTAGACCACTAATCATGGTAGCTGAAATTGGGATGTTACACTTCCTGTATGTGTGGATACCGGTAGAGGCGTTGCACGTGCGGCGCTGGAGACAGGGAAACTCGTGGGGATCTGACGAAAGAGTTCGTGGGATTCGAAAGGGTCGTCAGGATCGTTTAAGCTTCGCCGACGCTTACATCAACTTCCGCATCTGCGCGTCTAGCGGTAATCTCGTGGCCTATAACCTGAGCTAGATCTTGGGTGGCCCAACATAAACTTCCGCATTACGAAAAAGTTTTGTTTATCTCTGTGTGGCCCAACATAAACCACATGGATCCACCAGAGTCATTGCATGTGCGTTCCTTTCCTAAACCACATGGATCCACCAGAGTCATTGCATGTTTGTTCTTTTCCTAAGGCACCCTCAGATTCATTTCATGTGTGTTCCTTTCATAAACCACATGGATCCACCAGAGTCATTGCACGTGGTTTCCTTTCCTAAACCACATGATTTTGACCATAGTCATTGCATGTGTGTTATTTTCCTAAACCACCACCGGAGTTATTGCATGTGTCTTCTTTTCCTAAACCACATGGATCCACCAGAGTCATTGCATGTTTGGACTTTTCCTAAAATACCACTAGAGTCATATCATGTGTATTCCTTTCATAAAACACATGGATCCACCAAAGTCATTGCATGTGTGTTCCTTTCCTAAACCACATGGATCCACCATAGTCATTGCATGTGTGTTCCTTTCCTAATCCACATTGATCCACCAGAGTCATTATATGTGTGTTCTTTTCTAAACCACCACCAGAGTCATTGCATATGTGTTCTTTTCCTAAACCACCACTAGAGTCATTGCATGTGTGTTATTTTCTTAAACCACCACAAGAGTCATTGCATGTGTGTTCTTTTCCTAAACCACCACTAGAGTCATTGCATGCTTGTTCCTTTCCTAAACCACATTGATCCACCAGAGTCATTGCATGTGTGTTCTTTTCCTAAACCACCACTAGAGTTATTGCATGTGTGTTCCTTTCCTAAACCACATGAATCCACCAGAGTCATTGCATGTTTCTTCTTTTCATAAACTACATGGATCTGATACGTCCATTTTGCATCACTATTCTATGTCTTAATTCACTGTTATTTATTGATATATTTCATATTGAGAGGTGATACTTATGGTATTTCATCTTTTTTTGCATGGTTGATGACTTTTGGAGCATGGACCACTGCAATCAGGATTCTGATGGAAAATGTGCTGTTTGGAGGCAAAATTCGCGAAGATCAGAAAAATGGGAAAATAATATAAAAAAAATATTTTCTAGAAGAGAAAGGATGCAAGAATATGGAGGGAGGTGGGGGGCCCCACCACCACCACCCCATGTGGCTGGCGCCTAGCCTGGTGGCCTAGTGTGTGCAGCCCCTCCCTGGCACTCCCCCTCTCTCCCTCTGCGTGTATCATCCTCCCGAAACCCTAAGACTGGGAAAGACCATATAAATATTCACTCTGGGCGGAAAACACCGAGAGAGAAAGATCTCTCCGGCAGACAGATTTCTGCCGGGGGAATTCCTTCCCGTAGAGGGGAGATCGTCGCCATCAACACCACCATCAAGCTGGACTTCATAGGGATCACCATCACCATCACCACCCTCATCACCATCTCCATATTGCTGTAACAATTGCGTTGAATCTTGCATAGTTCATAGGGGAAACTTTCTCGGTGTTGATTACTCTTTGTAGTTGATGCTATTGAGTGAACCATTGAATTATTGTTTATGTTCAGATTGTTATACATCATTATTCCATCTCTGATCATGATCCATATGATGTCTTGTGAGTAGTTCGTTTTGTTCTTGAGGACATGGGAGAAGTCATGTTGTTGGTAGTGGAGTTGCGTTGAGAAAGATTCAATAGATTGTTATTTAAGTTGTGGTGTACTTCTTCTAGTGGTGTGATGTGAACATCGACTACATGACACTTCACCTATATGGGCCTATGGGAATGCATTGTGTATTTGGCTACTAATCGTAGTGGTTGCCAGAGTGATAGAAACCTGAACCCCCGTTAGGAAACCATTGCACAAGGGACGTAAGGGTCTTAGAGTTAAAAGTTGTGGTTAGGTTTCTACCTTAATTACTTTCTTGTACTTATGGATGTTTGCAAGGGGTATAATCACAAGTATGTATTAGTCTTGGATGGGGCGGTACATTAGCACAGGTTCACCCACACAACACTTAGCAAGCTAAAGAAGATTAATCAACTATATGAAGCGAAAACACTTGATAGTCTTCCCATGTGTCCTCGAGAATGTTTGGTCATCTTAAGTAATACAACCGGCTTGTCCTTTGCTGCATAAAGGATTGGGCCACTTGCTGCATTTATTCCTACTGTCTTTAATTTACTCGTACTTTGTTTACTTGCTTTATCGAAAACCCCTAAAAATCCGTTTGCTAAGTATTTGTAGAGAATTCTTGAACCATACCACTAGCCAGCACCATCTGCTCCTCATTGGGTTCGACACTCTTACTTATCGAAAATACTGCGATACACCCCCTATACTTGTGGGTCATCAGGATCCACCAGAGTCATTGCATGTGTGTTCCTTTCCTAAACCACATGGATCCACCAGAGTCATTGCATCTGTGTTCCTTTCATAAACCACATGGATCCACCAGAGTCATTAGATGTGTGCTCCTTTCCTAAACCACATGGATCCACCAGAGTCATTGCATGTGTGTTCTTTTCCTAAACCACCGCTAGAGTCATTGCATGTGTGTTCTTTTCCTAAACCACATGGATTCACCAGAGTCATTGCATGTGTGTTGTTTTCCTAAACCACCAGTAGAGTCCTTGCATGTGTGTCCCTTTCATAAACCACATGGATCCACCAGAGTCATTGCATGTGTGTTCCTTTCCTAAACCACATGAATCCACCAGAGTCATTGCATGTGTGTTCCATTCCTAAACCACATTGATCCACCAGAGTCATTGCATGTGTGTTCTTTTCCTAAACCACCACCAGAGTCATTGCATGTGTGTTCTTTTCCTAAACCACCACTAGAGTCATTGCATGTTTGTTCCTTTCATAAACCACATGGATCCACCAGAGTTATAGCATGTGTGTTGTTTTCCTAAGCCACCCTTAGATTCATTGCATGTGTGTTCCTTTCATAAACCACATGGATCCACCGGAGTCATTGCATGTGTGTTCTCTTCTTAAAGCACCACTAGAGTCATTGCATGCGTGTTCCTTTCATAAACTACATGAATTCACCAGAGTCATTCCATGTGTGTTCCTTTCCTAAACCACATGGATCCACCAGAGTCATTGCATGTGTGTTCTTTTCCTGAACCACCACCAGAGTCATTGCATGTGTGTTCTTTTCCTAAACAACTACTAGAGTAATTGCATGTGTGTTTTTCCCTAAACCACCAACAGAGTCATTGCATGTGTGTTACTTTGCTAAACCACATTGATCCACCAAAGTCATTGCATGTCTGTTCTTTTCTAAACCACCACCAGAGTCATTGCATGTGTGTTCTTTTCACAGGTTCACCCACACAACACTTAGCAAGCTAAAGAAGATTAATCAACTATATGATGCGAAAGCACTTGACAGTCTTCCCATGTGTCCTCGAGAACGTTTGGTCATCTTAAGTAATACAACCGGCTTGTCCTTTGCTGCATAAAGGATTGGGCCACTTGCTGCATTTATTCCTACTATCTTTTATTTACTCGTACTTTGTTTACTTGCCTTATCGAAAACCCCTAAAAATCCATTTGCTAAGTATTTGCAGAGAATTCCTGATCCATACCACTAGCCAGCACCTTCTGCTCCGCGTTGGGTTCGACACTCTTACTTATCGAAAATACTGCGATACACCCCCTATACTTGTGGGTCATCAAGTCTATTTTCTGGCACCGTTGCCGAGGGGTGAAGCGCTATTGGAGAGTGGAACTGGTAAAGGACACTTCTACTGTGAGTATTGTTTACTTCTGTTAGTTGCTTTATTTTCGTTATGGATAATTCGCTGAGTTTCTTATTTGGTAATGCTACTACCACTGCTAAGGTAGTAGAGAAGCCACCACCTGCTGAGAATGATGTTTACAAAATACCTACAAGAATTATTGATCGTGTTATGGATAACTACTATGTTGGGGATGGAACTGTCCATCCCGGTGATCATTTACTCTTTATACACGAATTATGTGGGTTGTTCAAGTGTGCAGGTATTACTACAAATCAAGTTAAGAAGAAGTTATTGTCATTATCACTGAAAGGAAGAGCTGAGGAATGGTATAAGCTGCCGAAGAATGGTCAAGCTCTAGAATGGGAGGAAATAGTGCCTCTCTTTTATTCAAAGTTTTATCCTCCTAGTGAGATTCATAAAGATCGGAATCAAATATACAACTTTTGGCCTCTTGATGGAGAGAGTACAGCTCAAGCTTGGGGGAGATTGAAGTTACTAATGCTCAAATGTCCCATTCATGATCTCCCCAACAATATTATTATCAATAACTTTTATGCAAGGCTCCCTCTACATGATAAAGATTTATTGGATGCTTCTTGCGCTGGATCATTCACTCGTATGGAAGAAGAAGCTAAATGGGATCTTCTGGACCGTATTCAAGACAATGCTGAAGCTTGGGAGAATGACAAAGGTAGAAAGTCAGGTATAAATTATGATTATGAATGCATTAAATCTTTTATGGGAACTGATGACTTTCAAGATATTAAAAATGCTTATGGTCTAGATTCTCAAGCTCTTGCTTCTTATTTTAAGGCTTTTGCTTCCTATATTGAAGTGCCTAAAAAGAAGTGGAATAAGTATCATGAACCTTATAAAGATATTGCTAATAGTGTTCCTGCAAGAAATACTGAAGTTTATACTGCTAATCATGTTTTACCTAAACCTTATATTGAGAAAATGCCTTTTCCAGTTAAGGTAAAGGAACATTCTATGATAGCTAGTATGGTTAATGAAAGTATGAGTAAGGCTATTGAACTTGATAAACAAATGGTTGATGAACCTATAATAGCAAGTGTGAAAGACTTTGTCACTAAATATGAAAAAAGGGACACCCTATCCTTTGTAAGGATACCTCTAATATTGTTTCACATAGTCGTGTTATGAGAGCTAGTATTCCCGTTTTTTCTGTTAGAATAAGTGATCATTGCTATGATGGCCCTTGTGATAGCTATATTGTTAAGTTTATGCATGATGCTGAAAGTTACTATGAAAGAGGGAAAAGTGTTCTTATGCATCTCAATAATATCAAGTTTCCTCGCTTTATGCTGAAAGTTTTTATGTTGCACTTCTTTTGCCTTCTTATGCAAGTTGCCTCTGGTTTCAAGAACTTGTTTGTTTACAAAATTCCCTTGCATAGGAAGTGGATTATACTTAAATATGTGTGTGTTTTTGCTTCTTAATGCTCTCTTTCACTTCAATTCATATCCCTATGAGAGCTTCTTCAAAATTATAATGCCCATCTTAAAGGCTATAAAGAAAGACCTTTATGGGAGACAACCCAATTTGTTTTTGCTTTTAGTTTGTTTTTGTTTCTTTGAGTCTTGGAAGTTATTACTTCGGTAATAACTAGTCCTTATCCGTTTTGTTTGGTTTTTGTGTCAAGATCAACCTCTAATGAGAGAGAAGTAAGATTTGGGGAAGTTGCTCTCCCGAAACAGATTTTGGTGCTTCACCGTAAAAATTCGTGAGAGATCTCTGTATGTCGGATTGAGCTGTAATTTTCTTGTGCTTCTGCCCCAGGTTGTTATTTAACTTCTGTTAGTTTTGCACTTTTTGATTTGAGCAACAGAAGATTTTCGAAAAAATTGATCTTTACCTGCTGGTCTGTTTTGACAGATTTAGCCAATCTTGCATTTGCTTCTTTATTCGATTTCCTTTTTGAATTCTTTTTGGGATTTCGGAAGGAGTTGCTACAGTAGCTTATGTTTTGCTGGTTTTCAATTGAAGTTGGACTCAAAAGGTTCTATCACTTCACTTATACTAATGTTGCTAATGAGAATTGTGTGAAGTTTTGTGTGAAAGAAATTTCCAGGAAGTGGAGATAATGGTGTAATAAGGAAGAGAAGGGTTTTATGACTCAAGTAATAAGTGTATGAAGATGAAGATATTGATGTTATTCAATTAATTACTCCGGAAGAATCTACTAGATACCAAATTCAGAGACCTGCAGAGTCTGTTTTCAAATAGGTAACAGTTCTGGTAAGAAAGTTCCGCGAAAATACAATCCAACTATATTTTTGCAGAGCAATGATAAGGAAAGTTAGCGAAAAGGATTTGAACGAGTCGGGTAGCCCACACCACCCCATGGCGTGGGCCCACCCCTGGTCGCGCCACAAGGTGGTGAGGCCACCCAGGACTCCGCCTCCGGCCCGTTTTCTCCCAGTACCTTCCTTTTGATACGAGACTTCGTAATATATAACCCCCCGGATCTTTTGAGGTTCGTATATCGTGTTTTCGTCGTGTTTTTGTTCCAATCTATTTCTGCCAGGGAGAATCCCAGATTTGGAGCCACAATGTCTTCCTCTAGATCATCCAAGGGAGATTCCTTAGAAGATGTCATCAACCCATACATGATAGAATTGAAGATTCATCCCAAGGAGTTGTTGCTCGAAGGTGGGGAGGTCTAGATTAAAGAGGTTCAAGGCCCTAAAGGTGAAGGAAGTCTGGAGGACAGGATGGAAGCACTAGAGCAAGAAGTCTTTAGGTACAGGAAGATGGTATCATCCATAAGATTTGTTTCGAACTCATCACCGAGCACCAAAAGGAGACTGCTGAACTCAAATACGAAGTCTTCTCACTCCGCCAAACAACCAACGAACTGCAAGCACAGTTCTATGACGTTCAAAATCAAAACTGTGAGTATGAGGCTAGATTTAAACGCATAAGTGTTGCTGCAAGTTTCAGGATGTTGGAAACCACAATGTCCTTTGTTGATGGGAAGCCTTTACCCTAGAAGACGGACGAATATGAGAGGATACCACCACCACCTAAGGAGTAATTCGTCATCAGGTTTGGCATCCCCTTGGTTTGTTCCAAGCTTGGGGGAGTGCCACGGTATCACATCACTATCTTCTATCTTTTTACCTTATTAGTAGAGTCATATCATGAATAGAGGAGTTATTATGTAGGATGGTTTGCATTATGGAAGTGTCCCCTCTCTCGTTAGATATGTATCCCTTGGTGTGAGTTGCCGTTATGGAATATTAATGAGAAGTTCTATCATCCACTCTTTTTCATAGCTTATATTAGTTTTCAATTTGTGGTTATATGATTGATCTTGTTGTTAGTATTGGTAGCACTCTGGGATTATTGAGTTAATTTAGTTGGTTTTGGCAAACCTGGCTCAGTCAGTAGCAACACTATTTTTGGGAGTTAAATGAAAAAGATAGAAGTACTCTAGAGTAAAATAATTTCATCATCTTTCTTTCTTGATTTGCTCATAAGTTTAGTATTCTCTAGTTAAGATCTTTTGTGCTTCCAAGGAAGATTGCATGTTTGTCTTTATCACTTGTATGTTTGTTTGTTTCCTTCAACTCTTATACTTGCTACCCGGCCTTGCTAGCCAAAAACCTGTACTGAGAGGGTATTCTTCTCGTGCATCCACCTCCTTTAAACCAAAACCTGCTATTCCAAGTAAATTCTTGTTTTATCTACCTCCCAAATTAAACTTGTTATGTGAAAATTAGTGATTAAAGCTCTCACAAACTTGATGGAACACTTTGCTTTCTTGCATTTAATAAACTTGAACCATTGGGTCCTTCTTTGTTGTGTATATGCTTGCTCTTTATGAGTTGAAGTTAGCCGAACCATGTATCATGGGGACCGCTTTCAACACTTCATTGGTACTTGTACCTAGTTTATATCATGTTCTTTTGCTTATGGATCCCGGCAGTGTGAAATAAAAGTGGAACTTGTAAGTTCATGGAGTTTATATGTGTGTTAGAGAAACGCCTGGGCCGCTAGCCTAAGCCATGCCTAATCATGGTGGAAACTTGCAGCATAACTATAGTGAGCATTCTACGAAGCATCCTCAATAAAAATCTATGCAAATAGCAAATAAAAAAATCACTGAGATGCTCACTGTCTGCTTGCCTTGTCATTTTGATGATGGGATAGGTCCTGTGTCATGTGCAAGGGCTACCCCATTGGAGGTTCTCAATGATACGCATGTATTTACAATGAGCTTGCTCGTGACTGAAGTTGAGTAGCATGAGGATCGGTACTCATAAGTAAGGGGCATAATATTTCAACTTATAACTTGTCAAGCATATCCTCTTAGTTGTGTCACTTTAACCTTAATCACCTAAAGATGCCTATGATAGGGGCAATGAGAGCTGAAAGCTAGTAAGTATCATAATTTTTGGGAGCTCTTTATGAAACTTGCAATCCCTGCTTCCCTTTGTGAAGGGCCTTTCTTTTACTTTGTAGTTGAGTCAGTAAACCTACTCCCTTCTATCTCAGCAAGTATTTTGAGTTGTTGTGTTTCATTCATTCATATGTTGATTTATTCATTCATGTTTCTTATGTTCCTTGTTTTGCACATTGCTCTTATCCTGATGTTTACTACTTTGAAAGCTATCATTGAAAAACCAGTTATTTGTGAACTCCAACAAATTATCAACTATTCTTCGACCAAGAGCTAAGTTTGCCATTACCAATTATGATTCACTTTATGTATCTTTATTATGTTTCCTTTACTTATTACAAGTTGAGTTATATAATAGTGAGTTGTCTTCTATTATGATCTATGCATTTGATGAATGTGATGCTTCTTGTCCCTATTCTTTTATCGACTCTTCACTCCATAAACCTGAGGTCATGTTTATTGAGCTCAGTTTCGCTTGGGACAAGCGAAGTCTAAGGTTGGGGGGAGTTGATGCCAGAAGATGGAGTGGAGGTGGGCCACAGGGGGCCCACACCATCCCATGGCGCGGGCAGGCCTAGGCCGCGCCTGGAGGTGGTGTGGCCACCCTGGCCCACTCCAGCCTCTCCCCTCTGGCGTATATCATCCTCCCAAAACCCTAAGACTCGAGGAGCGACCACAGAAAGATTCCGCCGCATCTGCGGGGCGGAAAACACCGAGAGAGAAAGATCTCTCCTAAGAGATTCTGGGGGAATTCCTTCCCGGAGAGGGGAGATCGTCGCCATCAACACCACCATCAAGCTGGACTTCATCGGGATCATCATCATCATCACCATCACCATCAGCACCCTCATCACCATCTCCATATTGATGTAACAATTGCGTTGAATCTTGCATAGTTCATAGGGGAAACTTTCCCGGTGTTGACTACTCTTTGTAGTTGATGCTATTGAGTGAACCATTGAATTATTGTTTATGTTCAGATTGTTATACATCATTATTCCATCTCTGATCAAGATCCATATGATATCTTGTGAGTAGTTCGTTTTGTTCTTGAGGACATGGGAGAAGTCATGTTGTTAGTAGTGGAGTTGCGTTGAGAAATATTCAATAGATTGTTATTTAAGTTGTGGTGTACTTCTTCTAGTGGTGTCATGTGAACGTCAACTACATGACACTTCACCTATATGGGCCTAGGGGAATGCATTATGTATTTGGCTACTAATCATAGGGGTTGCCGGAGTGATAGAAACCTGAACCCCCGTTAGGAAACCATTGCACAAGGGACGTAAGGGTCTTAGAGTTTAAAGTTGTGGTTAGGTTTCTACCTTAATTACTTTCTTGTACTTACGGATGATTGCAAGGGGTATAATCACAAGTATGTATTAGTCTTGGATGGGGCGGTACATTAGCACAGGTTCACCCACACAACACTTAGCAAGCTAAAGAAGATTAATCAACTATATGAAGCGAAAGCACTTGACAGTCTTCCCATGTGTCCTCGAGAACGTTTGGTCATCTTAAGTAATACAACCGGCTTGTCCTTTGCTGCATAAAGGATTGGGCCACTTGCTGCATTTATTCCTACCGTCTTTTATTTACTCGTACTTTGTTTACTTGCTTTATCGAAAACCCCTAAAAATCCGTTTGCTAAGTATTTGCAGAGAATTCCTGATCCATACCACTAGCCAGCACCTTCTGCTCCTCGTTGTGTTCGACACTCTTACTTATCGAAAATACTGCGATACACCCCCTATGCTTGTGGGTCATCAGGATCCACCAGAGTCATTGCATGTGTGTTCCTTTCCTAAACCACATGGATCCACCAGAGTCATTGCATGTGTGTTGTTTTCCTAAACCACCACTAGAGTCATTGCATGTGTGTTCTTTTCCTAAACCACATGGATTCACCAGATGTTGGGTCCGCAGCATAGAAAACAAAAAATTTCCTACGGTGTGAACTACACGCCAAGATCTATCTACTAGGTACAAAGGAACGGGTGGACATACATCCAACGAGAACTTACCCTCGAAGACAATGAGTTTTGTTAATGAGTAGGAACTTGTGGTTGATGTAGTCGTACACTTGCCGATCTCAAGATCGTGAGGAAGTCCGCCTGAACTCAGCAGACGCATCCGCATCGCACACGCGTTCAAGCCACGGATAACCTCCACCTCCTCGCTCCAGCGATCCAGTGAAGCAGAACTCCTTCCGCATTTAAATGCCACTGGAACATGTATCTCGCTAATCCGAGACCATGGGGGAATAATTCTAGAGGGGGAGAGAGATCCTTCACAAGGAGGTGTAATGATGAAGGAGGGAATGGGTGGCCTTTTATAGGAGGAGGGGGGGTGCCCCTCTCTCCATGGCCGGTGCATGGGGGGCGGTGACCCCTCACCTCCCCCATTCATGTGGTGGTAACCCCTCCACATTAAAATGCCTCTTCACATTCCCTTTTAAAATCTCCACTTTAAATGCATTAAATTTCTCCAAATTTAATTCTCTCTCATTTAATAAAACTCTTTTATTAAATTTATTCAGAATTTTGTTAATTACTTTAATTAACAAACATTCACATATAGCCCGTTGCAATATTTCAATATCACATGTAGAACCTCTTTCTGCAATTTCACCCAAAACAATTTCTGGTTTCTATTGAAACAATTCCTACGCTTTGCAATTCTTTCGTCTGAAATATATGTGCTCCAAAATGGTGTCCGGTAACTCTTAAGTGTGCCACCCTATGGTTCACGAATAATGCAGACATGATCGAGACCCTTCTCCGATCAATAATCAGCAGCAGGACCTAGAGATCCGTACTGACTCCTACACATTCAACGATGACTTCCATGATCGTGAGAACCTTTAACGCTTGTAACTAAATCCCTTTGTCTCTCGATATATTACATGTCCGAGATTCGATCATCGGTATCTCCATACCTAGATTGATCTCGATACCGACATGCACTCTTTTCTCGTTCCCGTGATATAATATTCTAGTGATCACATCACTTGCTTGCAAGCTATCTTAATGTGATATCACCGAGAGGGCCCAGAGTATATCTATCCGTCATCAGGATTGACCAATTCCACTCTTGATCCATGAGCCTCAACATAACACCTTCGTAGTACTGAACCCATCTTTATGGTCACCCTGTTACGGTGTGACGTTTGATGTTATCAAGATACTCTTCCGGTGTTAGCAATTAACATGATCTCATGGTCTAAGGATAAAGATTACTTCGTATGATGTTATAGAAATATAAACATAATGACTTGATCATAATGCTATACTTCGGATGAATGTTCATCACATCATTCCACCAATGGTGTGACCTTGTTATTACAACATCCAATGTCCATGATCAGGAAACCTTGATCATCTTGTTAATCAACAAGCTAGTCTATAAGAGAGGCATAACTAGGAACCCTTTTTGTTTATTAAACACACATGTATTAATGTTTCCTGATCAATACAATTATAGCATCTAAAATAAACATCTATCATATATAAGGAATATATATAATAACAACTTTATTATTGCCTCTCAGGGCATATTTCCTTCAGTCTCCCACTTGCACTAGAGACAATAATCTAGTTCACATAGTGCTAAATCTAACACCCATGGAGTTCTGGTGTTGATCATGTTTTGCCCTAGGGAGAACTTTAGTCAACGGATCTGCTACATTTAGGTATGTGTGTACTTTACAAATCTTTATATCTCCATCCTTGACATGCTCGCGGATGGAGTGAAACCGGCGCTTAATATGCTTGGAATTCTTAGAGACCTCGGTTCCTTTATGCTATGGATCCATTGTTGTCACAATAGATCACCATTGGGTCCAACGACTGGAACCACACCTAGTTCCAGAATGAACTCTTTCATCTAAACCGCCTCCTGCCGCTCAAGCAAAGAACATATTCCGTCTCCGTCGTTGATCCAGCCACCACAGGTTGTTTGGAACTCCTCCAACTAACTGCTGCTCCATTCAAGAGAAATACGTATCCGGATTGAGACTTAGAGTCATCCGGATCGGTGTCAAAGCTAGCATCGACATAACACTTAGCGACTAGCTCTTCTTCACCTCCGTATATAAGAAACATATCCTTAGTTCTTCTCAAGTACTTGAGGATGTTCTTTACCGCTATCCAAAGTTACGAACTGGATCAGATTGGTACCTACTAGTCAAACTAATAGCATGTGCCACATCCGTCTTGTACATAGCATGGCATACATAATAGAGCCTATGGCCGAGGCATAGGGATCTTATCCATCATCTCTCTTTCTTCCGCCAGTAGTTTGACTTTGAGTCTTACTCAATGTCTTGCCTTGCAACATAGGTAAGAACCCCTTCTTACTTTCGTCCATATTAAACTTCTTTAATATCTTATCAAGGTATGTACTCTGCGATAGCCCAATTAGCGCCTTGATCTATCTCTATAGATTTTAATGCCTAATATATATGACGCTTCACCAAGGTCTTTCATCGAAAATTTGCTGCTTAGATAACTTTTAACACTGTTTAAAAGATCTATATCATTTCCAATCAATAATATGTCATGCACATATAATATCAGAAATGCCACATTGCTCCCACTCACTTTCTTGTAAATACAAGCCTCTCCATAAGTTTGGACAAATCCAAACTCTTTGATCACCTCATCAAAGCGGAGATTCCAACTCCGGGATGCTTGCTTCAGTCCATAGATGGATCGCTGAAGTTTGCATACCTTATTAGCATCCTTAGGATCGACAAAACCCTTAGGTTGTATCATATACAACTCTTCTTCAATATTACCATTGAGGAACGCAGTTTTGACATCCATTTGCCATATTTCATAATCGAAATATGCAGCAATTGCTAACATAATCCTAATCGACTTAAGCATCGCTACGGGAGAGAATGTCTCATCGTAGTCAACTCCTTGAATTTGTCGAAACCCCTTTGCAACAAGTCGAGCCTTATAGATGGTCACATTACCATCATCACCAGTTTTTCTTTTGAAAATCCATTTATTCTCAACGGCCTTTCGATCGTGAGGTAAGTCCACCAAGTTCCAAACTTGGTTCTCGTACATGGATTCCATCTCGGATTTCATGGCTTCCAGCCATTTGTTGGAATCTGGGCTCATCATCGCTTCTTCATACGTCGCAGGGTCATCCATTTCATAAACCATGAAATTCACAATAGGATTGTCGTACAGTTCAGGAGCTGCACGTGTCCTGCTTGACCTGCGAGGTTCGGTAGTGTCCTCTTTCGGAGTTTCATGATCATTATCATTAGCTCTCTCTTCATTAGGTGAAGTCAACTCTGAAACAACTTCCGGTGCTGCGCCACTCGCCATTCCATGAAGAGAAGGTTCAATAACCTCTTCGAGTTCTACCTTCCGACTACTCACACCTTTCGCGAGAAACTCCTTCTCAAGAAAGGATCCATTCTTGGCAACAAAAACCTTGCCCTCGGATCTGTGATAGAAGGTATACCCAATTGTTTCCTTAGGGTATCCTATGAAGACGCATTTTTCCGCTTTGGGTTCGAGTTTATCTGGTTGAAGTTTCTTCACATAAACATCACATCCCCAAACTTTTAAGAAATGACAGCTTAGGTTTGTTTCCAAACCATAATTCATACGGTGTCGTTTCAACGGATTTAGATGGTGCCCGATTTAAAGTAAATGCAGCTGTTTCCAGTGCATAACGCCAAAATGACAGTGGCAAGTCAGTCAGAGACATCATAGATCGAACCATATCCAATAAGGTACGATTAATACGTTCCGACACACCATTACGTTGTGGTGTTCCGGCAGGCGTGAGTTGTGAAACTATTCCACACTCTTTCATGTGTGTGCTAAACTCATAACTTAGATACTCTCCTCCACGGTCAGACCGTAGAAATTTGATATTTCTATTACGATGATTTTCCACTTCATTCTGAAATTCCTTGAACTTTTCAAAAGTTTCAGACTTGTGTTTCATCAAATAGATATACCCGTATCTACTCAAATCATCCGTGAAAGTAACAAAATAACGATATCCACCTCGCGCCGACACACTCATTGGTCCACACACATCAGTATGTATGATTTCCAATAGATCCGCCTGCTCCATTGAACCGAAAAGCGCGTTTCTAGTCATCTTGCCCATAAGGCATGGCTCACATGTATCAAATGATTCAAAATCAAGTGATTCCAAAAGTCCATCAGAATGGAGTTTCTTCATGCGTTTAACGCCAATATGACCTAGACGGCAGTGCCACATATATGTAGACATATCATCATCAAATTTAATATTTTTAGCATTAACATTATGAATGTGTGTAATATTACTATCGAGATCTATCAGAAATAAACCATTCAACATAGGTGCATGACCATAAAAGATATCATTCTTATAAATCGAACAACCATTGTTTTCAGATTTAAAGGAATGACCACTTTGCATCAAACATGATCCAGATACAATGTTCATGCTCAGTGCAGGCACTAAATAACAATTATTTAGGTTTATAACTAATCCCGATGGCAAATGGAGAGGTAGCGTCCTGACGGCGATCACATCAACTTTTGATCCATTGCCGACTCGTATCCTGACCTCATCCCTTGCTAGTTGTCGCTTGTTCCGTAGCCCCTGAACCGAGTTACATATATTAGCAACCGATCCCGTATCAAATACCCAGGTGCTACTGCGAGTACTAGTCAAGTACACATCAATAACATGTATATCACATATACCTTTGTTTTCCTTGCCGGACTTCTTATCCGCCAAATACTTGGGGCAGTTGCGCTTCCAATAGCCAGTCCCCTTACAATAGTAGCACTCGGTGTCAGACTTAGGGCCAGCTCAGGGTTTCTTTTCAGGCGTGGAAACAGAATTGCCACCCTTCTTTCCCTTGTGCTTGCCTTTCTTGTCTTTCTTGAAACCGGTGGTCCTATTGATCATTGATGTTCTTTCCTAATCTCCACTTCTGCAATCTTAAGCATTGACAGAAGCTCAAGAAGATACTTCTTCATGCCCTGCATATTATAGTTCAAGCTCTTGTAGCTAGGTGGCAGAGATTGGAGAACACGATGTATGCCTAAGTCGATGGGAATCGTTATTCCCAAGGACACAAGCTTATCGGCGTACCCAGACATTTTGAGTACATGCTCACTGTCGGAGCTGTTTTCCTCCATCATGCAGCTAAAGAACTTTTCTGTAGCATTATAACTCTCTACGGCAGCATGGGTATCGAAAATCATTTTCAATTCTCCCATGGTATCAAAGGCATTGCCATTTTCGAAACGCTTTCGAAGTTCTGGCTCTAGCCCATATAGTATGCCGCAATGAACTAAGTTGTGGTCCTCCTGACGAGTCACATAGACATTATTTTCCTCGTCAGGGGCATCAGGAGCTGGTGGGGGCCTAGCGGCGCATCTAGCACATATTGCTTTTGTGCAGTAGTGAGGAGAATCCTCAAATTCATAGCCCAGTTGGTGAAGTTGCTACCATTCGCAGCAAGTTTCTCTTTCTCCATGAACACATTGAAATTAAAAGCAGTTGGTGCCATCTACAACAGAATTTGTAAAGTTTATTTAGACTAAGTTTATGATAGATTGAGTTCAACTAATCCAAATTACTAATGAACTCCCACTCAAAAACGACATCCCTCGTGTCCTTTTGGTGATTACTTGAACCAAATCCACCACACTAAGTCCGATCATCACGTGAGTTGATGTAGCTTCAAAGGCGAGCATCTATATGGGCATCATATCAACTATATGACTCATGCTTAACCTTTCGGTCCGTGCTCCGAGGCCATGTCTGTACGTGCTAGGCTCGCCAAGTAAGAACCTTAGTATTCGCGTGTGTAAAACTGTCTTACACCCGTTCCTATGAAAGCGTAGATTCGAGTACACCCGATCATCACGTGATGTCTCGAAACACGATCCACATAATGGTGCATACTTAAGGAAGAACACATTTTTATCTTGATATCTAAATGAGGGATCATCTTATAATGCTACCAAAAGCGCCAAACTAGCAGTATAAGATACTAACATCTAATGTGTAAAGTGAGATGATATGGTCCATGCATTTGATCTCTATCACTTGCATCGTGGTATGATATCTATCATTCCTTTGTGTGTAAGGCCAAGGTCTATGGAACTTACACGTTGAGTGTGTTGTAAGAGTATCTATCATACATCTACTTACAACAATACCATATCAATACACTAACCCAGCAACGATCTAAACTAGACGCCTCTAATTTATCAATTGCAAGTTTTACGCGGCTTAGGGCTTTCGGAGATAGAACCGTTCTCACCTACGAACATGAACCACAACAAGGATAACTAAGTTATTAGCAACTCGTTGTAAATCAGATATTGACTATAGTAGGAGAGATGCACACCGCACCACTTATGCAAAACAAGTTGCATGTCAGTTGTGGAACCGGTCTCATGTACGATGACATGTAAGGTTGGTCCGGGCCGCTTCATCCCACTATGCCACCAATATCCAAAATACATAGAAGATGCAATAACATGATCATCATCGCCCACATATAAACATATGTGTACTACCCGTGCAAAGCACCTACGCATAGATCGGGCTCTCATACCACTGTTGGGTCCGCAGCATAGAAAACAAAAATTTCCTACGGTGTGAACTACACGCCAAGATCTATCTACTAGGTACAAAGCAACGGGTGGACATACATCCAAAGAGAACTTACCCTCGAACACAATGAGTTTTGTTAACGAGTAGGAACTCGTGGTTGATGTAGTCGTACACTTGCCGATCTCAAGATCGTGAGGAAGTCCGAGCGCCGCAACTCAGCAGCGCATCCGTACTCGCACACACGTTCATGCCACCGGACAACCTCCACCTCCTCGCTCCAGCGATCCAGCGGAAGCAGCAACTCCTTCCAGACGAAATGCCACCAGGAACATGTATCTCGCTAATCCGAGACCATGGGGGAATAATTCTAGAGGGGGAGAGAGATCCTTCACAAGGAGGTGTAAGGATGAAGGAGGGAATGGGTGGCCTTTTATAAGAGGAGGGGGGTGCCCCCTCTCTCCATGGCCGGCGCATGGGGGTGGTCACCCCTCACCTCCCTAATCCATGTGGTGGTAACTCCTCCACAATAAAATGCCTCTTCACATTCCCGTTTAAAGTCTCCACTTTAAATGCATTAAATTTCTCCAAATTTAATGCTCTCTCATTTAATAAAACTCTTTTATTAAATTTATTCAGAATTTTGTTAATTACTTTAATTAACAAACATTCACATATAGCCCGTTGCAATATTTCAATATCACATGCAGAACCTCTTTCTGCAATTTCACCCGAAACAATTTCTGATTTCTATTGAAACAATTCCTGCGCTTTGCACTTCTTTCGTATGAAACATATGTGCTCCAAAATGGTGTCCGGTAACTCTTAAGTGTGCCACCCTACGGTTCGCGAATAATGCAGACATGATCGAGACCCTTCTCCGATCAATAATCAGCAGCGCGACCTGGAGATCCGTACTGACTCCTACACATTCAACAATGACTTCTGTGATCGTGAGAACCTTTAACGCTTGTAACTAAATCCCTTTGCCTCTCGATATATTACATGTCCGAGATTCGATCATCGGTATCTCCATACCTAGTTTGATCTCATTACCGACATGCACTCTTTTCTCGTTCCCGTGATATAACATTCTAGTGATCACATCACTTGCTTGCAAGCTATCTTAATGCGATATCACCGAGAGGGCCCAGAGTATATCTATCCATCATCGGGATTGACAAATTCCACCCTTGATCCATGAGCCTCAACACAACACCTTCATAGTACTGAAACCATCTTTATAGTCACCCTGTTACGGTGTGACGTTTGATGTTATCAAGATACTCTTCCGGTGTTAGCAATTAACATGATCTCATGGTCTAAGGATAAAGATTACTTCGTATGATGTTATAGCAATATAAACATAATGACTTGATCGTAATGCTATACTTCGGATGAATGTTCATCACATCATTCCACCAATGGTGTGACCTTGTTATTAACAACATCCAATGTCCATGATCATGAAACCTTGATCATCTTGTTAATCAACAAGCTAGTCTATGAGAGAGGCATAACTAGGAACCCGTTGTGTTTATTAAACACACATGTATTGATGTTTCCTGATCAATACAATTCTAGCATGTAAAATAGACATCTATCATAAATAAGGAATATATATAATAACAACTTTATTATTTCCTCTCAGGGCATATTTCCTTCACCAAAGTCATTGCATGTGTGTTGTTTTCCTAAACCACCACCAGAGTCCATGCATGTGTGTTCCTTTCATAAACCACATGGATCCACTAGAGTCATTGCATGTGTGTTGTTTTCCTAAGCCACCCTTAGATTTATTGCATGTGTGTTCCTTTCATAAACCACATGGATCCACCGGAGTCATTGCATGTGTGTTCTTTTCTTAAAGCACCACTAGAGTCATTGCATGTGTGTTCCTTTCATAAACTACATGAATCCACCAGAGTAATTCCATGTGTGTTCCTTTCCTAAACCACATGGATCCACAAGAGTCATTACATGTGTGTTCCTTTCCTAAACCACATTGATCCACCAAAGTAATTGCATGTCTGTTCTTTTCTAAACCACCACCAGAGTCATTGCATGTATGTTCTTTTCCTAAACCACCACTAGAGTCATTGCATGTGTGTTCTCTTCCTAAACCACCACCGGAGTCATTGCATGTGTGTTCTTTTCCTAAACCACATGGATCCTCTAGAGTCATTGCATGTGTGTTATTTTCCTAAACCACCAGCAGAGTCATTGCATATGTGTTAGTTTCATAAACCACATGGATCCACCAGAGTCATTGCATGTGTGTTCCTTTCATAAACAAAAATGGATCCACAAGAATCATTGCATGCGTGTTCCTTTCCTAAACCACATTGATCCACCAGAGTCATTGCATGTGTGTTCTTTTCCTAAACCACCACCAGAGTCATTGCATGTGTGTTCTTTTCCTAAACCACCACTAGAGTCATTGCATATGTGTTCTTTACCTAAACCACCACCAGAGCCATTGCATGTGTGTACTTTTCCTTAACCACCACGAGAGTCATTGCATGTGTTCCTTTCCTAAACCACCACAAGAGTCATTGCATGTGTGTTCCTTTCATAAACCACATGGATCTACCAGAGTCATTTTATGTGTGGTCCTTTCCTAAACCATATGGATCCACCAGAGTCATTGCATGTGTGTTCCTTTGCTAAACCACATTGATCCACTAGAGTCATTGCATGTTTGTTCTTTTCTTAATTCACATGGATCCACCAGAGTCATTGCATGTGTGTTCCTTTCCTAAACCACATGGTCCACCAGAGTTATTACATGTGTGTTCTTTTCCTATACCACATGGATCCAGCAGAGTCATTGCATGTGTGTTCCTTTCTTAAACCACATGGATCCACCAGAGTCATTGGATCTGTGTTCTTTTCCTAAGCCACCCTCAGATTCATTGGATGTGTGTTCCTTTCATAAACCACATGGATCCTCCAGAGTCATTGCATGTGGTTTCCTTTCCTAAACCACATGGATTCACCATAGTCATTGCATGTGTGTTATTTTCCTAAACCACCACCAGAGTCATTGCAAGTGTCTTAGTATCCTAAACCACATGGATCCACCAGAGTCATTACATGTGTGGTCTTTTCCTAACATACCACTAGAGTCATATCATGTGTATTCCTTTCATAAACCACATGGATCCACCAGAGTCTTTGCATGTGTGTTCCTTTCCCAAACCACATGGATCCACCAGAGTCATTGCATGTGTGTTCCTGTCCTAATCCACATTGATCCACCAGAGTCATTACACGCGTGTTCTTTTCCTAAACCACCACCAAAGTCATTGCATGTGTGTTCTTTTCCTAAACCTCCACTAGAGTTATTGGATGTGTGTTATTTTCTTAATCCACCACCAGAGTCATTGCATGTGTGTTCTTTTCCTAAACCACCACTAGAGTCATTGCATGCTTGTTCCTTTCCCTAAACCACATTAATCCACCAGAGTCATTGCATGTGTGTTCCTTTCCTAAACCACATGGATCCACAAAAGTCATTGCATATGTGTTCCTTTCCTAAACCACATTGATCCACCAGAGTCATTGCATGTCTGTTCTTTTCTAAACCACCACCAAAGTCATTGCATGTGTGTTCTTTTCCTAAACCACCACTAGAGTCATTGCATGTGTGTTCTTTTCCTAAACCACCACCGGAGTCATTGCATGTGTGTTATTTTCATAAACCACCATAGTCATTGCATGTGTGTTACTTTCATAAACCACATGGATCCACTAGAGGCATTGCATGTGTGTTCCTTTCATAAACACAAATGGATCCACAAGAGTCATTGCATGTGTGTGTTTTCCTAAACCACCAGAGTCATTGCATGTGTGTTCTTTTCCTAAACCACCAGAGTCATTGCATGTGTGTTCTTTTCCTAAACCACCACTAGAGTCATTGCATGTGTGTTCTTTACCTAAACCACCACCAGAGTCATTGCATGTGTGTACTTTTCCTTAACCACCACTAGAGTCATTGCATGTGTGCCTTTCCGAAACCACCACAAGAGTCATGGCATGTGTGTTCCTTTCATAAACCACATGGATCCACCAGAGTCATTTTATGTGTGGTCCTTTCCTAAACCACATGGATCCATCAGAGTCATTGCATGTGTGTTCCTTTGCTAAACCACATTGATCCACTAGAGTCATTGCATGTTTGTTCTTTTCTTAAATAACAAGGATCCACTAGAGTCATTGCATGTGTGTTCCTTTGCTAAACCACATTGATCCACTAGAGTCATTGCATGTTTGTTCTTTTCTTAAATCACAAGGATCCACCAGAGTCATTGCATGTATGTTCCTTTCCTAAACCACATGGATCCACCAGAGTCATTACATGTGTGTTCCTTTCCTAATACACATTGATCCACCAGAGTCATTACATGTGTGTTCTTTTCTAAACCACCACCAGAGTCATCGCATGTGTGTTCTTTTCCTAAACCACCACTAGAGTCATTGCATGTGTGTTATTTTATTAAACCACCACCAGAGTCATTGCATATGTGTTACTTTCATAAACCACATGGATCCACCAGAGTCATTGCATGTGTGTTCCTTTCATAAACAAAAATGGATCCACAAGAGTCATTGCATGTGTGTTCCTTTCCTAAACCACATTGATCCACCAGAGTCATTGCATGTGTTTTATTTTCCTAAACCACCACAAGAGTCATTGCATGTGTGTTCTTTTCCGAAACCACCACTAGAGTCATTGCATATGTGTTCTTTACCTAAACCACCACCAGAGCCATTGCATGTGTTTACTTTTCCTTAACCACCACTAGAGTCATTGCATGTGTTCCTTTCCTAAACCACCACAAGAGTCATTGCATGTGTGTTCCTTTCATAAACCACATGGATCTACCAGAGTAATTTTATGTGTGGTCCTTTCCTAAACCACATGGATCCACCAGAGTCATTGCATGTGTGTTCCTTTGCTAAACCACATTGATCCACTAGAGTCATTGCATGTTTGGTCTTTTCTTAATTCACATGGATCCACCAGAGTCATTGCATGTGTGTTCCTTTCCTAAACCACATGGATCCACCAGAGTTATTGCATGTGTGTTCTTTTCCTAAACCACATGGATCCAGCAGATTCATTGCATGTGTGTTCCTTTCATAAACCACATGGATCCACCAGAGTCATTGGATCTGTGTTCTTTTCCTAAGCCACCCTCAGATTCATTGGATGTGTGTTCCTTTCATAAACCACATGGATCCTCCAGAGTCATTGCATGTGGTTTCCTTTCCTAAACCACATGGATTCACCATAGTCATTGCATGTGTGTTATTTTCCTAAACCACCACCAGAGTCATTGCAAGTGTCTTAGTTTCCTAAACCACATGGATCCACCAGTCATTACATGTGTGGTCTTTTCCTAACATACCACTAGAGTCATATCATGTGTATTCCTTTCATAAACCACATGGATCCACCAGAGTCTTTGCATGTGTGTTCCTTTCCCAAACCACATGGATCCACCAGAGTCATTGCATGTGTGTTCCTGTCCTAATCCACATTGATCCACCAGAGTCATTACATGCGTGTTCTTTTCCTAAACCACCACTAGAGTCATTGCATGTGTGTTCTTTTCCTAAACCTCCACTAGAGTTATTGCATGTGTGTTATTTTCTTAATCCACCACCAGAGTCATTGCATGTGTGTTCTTTTCCTAAACCACCACTAGAGTCATTGCATGTGTGTTCTTTTCCTAAACCACCACCGGAGTCATTGCATGTGTGTTATTTTCATAAACCACCAGAGTCATTGCATGTGTGTTACTTTCATAAACCACATGGATCCACTAGAGTCATTGCATGTGTGTTCCTTTCATAAACACAAATGGATCCACAAGAGTCATTGCATGTGTGTTTTTTCCTAAACCACCAGAGTCATTGCATGTGTGTTCTTTTCCTAAACCACCAGAGTCATTGCATGTGTGTTCTTTTACTAAACCACCACTAGAGTCATTGCATGTGTGTTCTTTACCTAAACCACCACCAGAGTCATTGCATGTGTGTACTTTTCCTCAACCACCACTAGAGTCATTTCATGTGTGCCTTTCCGAAACCACCACAAGAGTCATGGTATGTGTGTTCCTTTTATAAACCACATGGATCCACCAGAGTCATTTTATGTGTGGTCCTTTCCTAAACCACATGGATCCATCAGAGTCATTGCATGTGTGTTCCTTTGCTAAACCACACTGATCCACTAGAGTCATTGCATGTTTGTTCTTTTCTTAAATAACAAGGATCCACTAGAGTCATTGCATGTGTGTTCCTTTGCTAAACCACATTGATCCACAAGAGTCATTGCATGTTTGTTCTTTTCTTAAATCACAAGGATCCACCAGAGTCATTGCATGTATGTTCCTTCCCTAAACCACATGGATCCACCAGAGTCATTACATGTGTGTTCCTTTCCTAATACACATTGATCCACCAGAGTCATTACATGTGTGTTCTTTTCTAAACCACCACCAGAGTCATCGCATGTGTGTTCTTTTCCTAAACCACCACTAGAGTCATTGCATGTGTGTTATTTTATTAAACCACCACCAGAGTCATTGCATATGTGTTACTTTCATAAACCACATGGATCCACCAGAGTCATTGCATGTGTGTTCCTTTCATAAACAAAAATGGATCCACCAGAGTCATTGCATGTATGTTCCTTTCCTAAACCACATTTATCCACCAGAGTCATTGCATGTGTTTTCTTTTCCAAAACCACCACCAGAGTCATTGCATGTGTGTTATTTTCCGAAACCACCACTAGAGTCATTGCATATGTGTTCTTTACCTAAACCACCACCAGAGCCATTGCATGTGTTTTCTTTTCCTTAACCACCACTAGAGTCATTGCATGTGTTCCTTTCCTAAACCACCACAAGAGTCATTGCATGTGTGTTCCTTTCATAAACCACATGGATCTACCAGAGTAATTTTATGTGTGGTCCTTTCCTAAACCACATGGATCCACCAGAGTCATTGCATGTGTGTTCCTTTGCTAAACCACATTGATCCACTAGAGTCATTGCATGTTTGGTCTTTTCTTAATTCACATGGATCCACCAGAGTCATTGCATGTGTGTTCCTTTCCTAAACCACATGGATCCACCAGAGTTATTGCATGTGTGTTCTTTTCCTAAACCACATGGATCCAGCAGAGTCATTGCATGTGTGTTCCTTTCCTAAACGACATGTATCCACCAGAGTTATTACATGTGTGTTCTTTTCCTATACCACATGGATCCAGCAGAGTCATTGCATGAGTGTTCCTTTCATAAACCACATGGATCCACCAGAGTCATTGGATCTATGTTCTTTTCCTAAGCCACCCTCAGATTCATTGGATGTGTGTTTCTTTCATAAACCACATGGATCCTCCAGAGTCATTGCATGTGGTTTCCTTTCCTAAACCACATGGATTCACCGTAGTCATTGCATGTGTGTTATTTTCCTAAACCACCACCAGAGTCATTGCAAGTGTCTTAGTTTCCTAAACCACATGGATCCACGAGAGTCATTACATGTGTGGTCTTTTCCTAACATACCACTAGAGTCATATCATGTGTATTCCTTTCATAAACCACATGGATCCACCAGAGTCTTTGCATGTGTGTTCCTTTCCCAAACCACATGGATCCACCAGAGTCATTGCATGTGTGTTCCTGTCCTAATCCACATTGATCCACCAGAGTCATTACATGCGTGTTCTTTTCCTAAACCACCACCAGAGTCATTGCATGTGTGTTCTTTTCCTAAACCTCCACTAGAGTTATTGCATGTGTGTTATTTTCTTAATCCACCACCAGAGTCATTGCATGTGTGTTCTTTTCCTAAACCACCACTAGAGTCATTGCATGCTTGTTCCTTTCGCTAAACCACATTAATCCACCAGAGTCGTTGCATGTGTGTTCCTTTACTAAACCACATGGATCCACAAAAGTCATTGCATATGTGTTCCTTTCCTAAACCACATTGATCCACCAGAGTCATTGCTTGTCTGTTCTTTTCTAAACCACCACCAGAGTCATTGCATGTGTGTTCTTTTCCTAAACCACCACTAGAGTCATTCAATGTGTGTTCTTTTCCTAAACCACCACCGGAGTCATTGCATGTGTGTTATTTTCGTAAACCACCAGAGTCATTGCATGTGTATTACTTTCATAAACCACATGGATCCACTAGAGTCATTGCATGTGTGTTCCTTTCATAAACACAAATGGATCCACAAGAGTCATTACATGTGTTTTTTTCCTAAACCACCAGAGTCATTGCATGTGTGTTCTTTTCCTAAACAACCAGAGTCATTGCATGTGTGTTCTTTTCCTAAACCACCACTAGAGTCATTGCATGTGTGTTCTTTACCTAAACCACCACCAGAGTTATTGCATGTGTGTACTTTGCCTTAACCACCACTAGAGTCATTGCATGTGTGCCTTTCTGAAACCACCACAAGAGTCATGGCATGTGTGTTCCTTTCATAAACCACATGGATCCACCAGAGTCATTTTATGTGTGGTCCTTTCCTAAACCACATGGATCCACCAGAGTCATTGCATGTGTGTTCCTTTGCTAAACCACATTGATCCACTAGAGTCATTGCATGTTTGTTCTTTTCTTAAATAACAAGGATCCACCAGAGTCATTGCATGTGTGTTCCTTTGCTAAACCACATTGATCCACTAGAGTCATTGCATATTTGTTCTTTTCTTAAATCACAAGGATCCACCAGAGTCATTGCATGTATGTTCCTTTCCTAAACCACATGGATCCACCAGAGTCATTACATGTGTGTTCCTTTCCTAATCTACATTTATCCACCAGAGTCATTACATGTGTGTTCTTTTCTAAACCACCACCAGAGTCATTGCATGTGTGTTACTTTCATAAACCACATGAATCCACCAGATTCATTGCATGTGTGTTCCTTTCATAAACACAAATGGATCCACAAGATTCATTGCATGTGTGTTCCTTTCCTAAACCACATTGATCCACCAGAGTCATTTCATGTGTATTCTTTTCCTAAACCACCACCAGAGTCATTGCATGTGTGTTCTTTTCCTAAACCACCACGAGAGTCATTGCATGTGTGTTCTTTACCTAAACCACCACCAGAGTCATTGGATGTGTGTACTTTTCCTTAACCACCACAAGAGTCATTGCATGTGTGTTCCTTTCATAAACCACTTGGATCCACCAGAGTCATTTTATGTGTGGTCCTTTCCTAAACCACATGGATCCACCAGAGTCATTGCATGTGTGTTCCTTTGCTAAACCACATTGATCCACTAGAGTCATTGCATGTTTGTTCTTTTTTCTTAAATCACATGGATCCACCAGAGTCATTGCATGTGTGTTCCTTTCCTAAACCACATGGATCCACCAGAGTTATTGCATGTGTGTTCTTTTCCTAAACGACATGGATCCAGCAGAGTCATTGAATGTGTGTTCCTTTCATAAACCACATGGATCCACCAGAGTCATTGCATGTGTGTTCTTTTCCTAAGCCACCCACAGATTCATTGGATGTGTGTTCCTTTCATAAAACACATGGATCCACCAAAGTCATTGCATGTGGTTTCCTTACCTAAACCACATGGATTCACCATAGTCATTGCATATGTGTTATTTTCCTAAACCACCACCAGAGTCATTGCATGTGTCTTATTTTCCTAAACCACATGGATCCACCAGAGTCCAGGGGTGGAGCCAGGGGGGCGAGCAGGGGCTAGACCCCCCTAACTATCGGCCCCCTCAATACGGAGGTGCATATTTTGATGCTAAACTAGTGTCCTTATAGGCTTAATTAGTTAGCACTAAGCTTATATTTAATTGTTTAGTTTGTGCTGCTCTCCACCTAAGGCTAAACGTAGTCCATGGTTTTTGTGTATTAGCCAATTGTATTAACCTGTCCCTACATTCTTCATTTGTGTAACTAGACCTAGTAGGTAGCATCATATGATCAAATCGATGCCACGCGATGCTTGCCGCCATGCTAGCCAGCCCTGTTGTTGCCGGTTTCTACCTTTGTTAATCAGCCGTAATGCCGGCAGCAGGCGTGCTGTGCCATCAAGTATACGAACCAATCTTCCTCACTCATATTGAAGGTAGCAAGTCATTAGTTTTTTATTGATAGATTGCATAACCTGTAGTCTAATTGATTAATTTACAGAAAAAAATGTTTTTTATTTGATGTTTGCTCAGTGACGGTGACGACTTATTGCATAATAATTTCTATATTGGAGAAAAATACTAGGACGGTCACCTACAATAAAATTATCAAGCTTATACTCGTAGAGACAAGGTTGATCCAATATAAACTTATCTTCTATTTTGTGTTGTCCAAGATTTAGTGCTACATATTAATATCAGACTTTGATATATTGTTATGGTTTTTTTCCAAACAGTTCTTCCAACACAAAATGACATATAGTTGTAGCCTTCAGGAGAAAAAAATTCTTATGCATGATCATCAATACCTTCGCCCCCCTCAATGTCAAATCCTGGCTCCGCCCCAGCCAGAGTCATTGCATGTGTGGTCTTTTCCTAAAATACCACTAGATTCATATCATGTGTATTCCTTTAATAAACCACATGGATCCACCAGAGTCATTGCATGTGTGTTCCTTTCCTAAACCACATGGATCCACTAGAGTCATTGCATGTGTGTTCCTTTCCTAATCCACATTGATCCAACAGAGTCATTACATGTGTGTTCTTTTCTAAACCACCACAAGAGTCATTGCATGTGTGTTCTTTTCCTAAACCTCCACTAGAGTCATTGCATGTGTGTTATTTTCTTAATCCACCACCAGAGTCATTGCATGTGTGTTCTTTTCCTAAACCACCACTAGAGTCATTGTATGCTTGTTCCTTTCCCTAAACCACATTGATCCACCAGAGTCATTGCATGTGTGTTCCTTTCCTAAACCACATGGATCCACAAAAGTCATTGCATATGTGTTCCTTTCCTAAACCATATTGATCAACCAGAGGCATTGCATGTCTGTTCTTTTCTAAACCACCACCAGAGTCATTGCATGTGTGTTCTTTTCCTAAACCACCACTAGAGTCATTGCATGTGTGTTCTTTACCTAAACCACAACCAGAGTCATTGCATGTGTGTTCTTTTCCTAAACCACATGGATCCTCTAGAGTCATTGCATGTGTGTTATTTTCCTAAACCACCACCAGAGTCATTGCATGTGTGTTACTTTCATAAACCACATGGATCCACTAGAGCCATTGCATGTGTGTTCCTTTGATAAACACAAATGGATCCGCAAGAGTCATTGCATCTGTGTTCCTTTCCTAAACCACAATGATCCACCAGAGTCATTGCATGTGTGTTCTTTTCCTAAGCCACCACTAGAGTCATTGCATGTGTTTTCTTTTCCTAAACCACCACTAGAGTCATTGCATGTGTATTCTTTACCTAAACCACCACCAGAGACATTGCATGTGTGTACTTTTCCTTAACCACAAGTAGAGTCATTGCATGTGTTCCTTTCCTAAACCACCACAAGAGTCATTGCATGTGTGTTCCTTTCATAAACCACATGGATCCACCAGAGTCATTTTATGTGTGGTCCTTTCCTAAACCACATGGATCCACCAGAGTCATTGCATGTGTGTTCCTTTGCTAAACCACATTGATCCACTAGAGTCATTGCATGTTTGTTCTTTTCTTAAATAACAAGGATCCACCAGTGTCATTGCATGTGTGTTCCTTTGCTAAACCACATTGATCCACTAGAGTCATTGCATGTTTGTTCTTTTCTTAAATCACAAGGATCCACCAGAGTCATTGCATGTGTGTTCCTTTCCTAAACCACATGGATCCACCATAGTCATTGCATGTGTGTTCCTTTCCTAATCCACATAGATCCACCAGAGTCATTACATGTGTGTTCTTTTCTAAACCACCACCAGAGTCATCGCATGTGTGTTCTTTTCCTAAACCACCACTAGAGTAATTGCATGTGTGTTATTTTCTTAAACCACCACCAGAGTCATCGCATGTGTGTTCTTTTCCTAAACCACCACTAGAGTCATTGCATGTGTGTTCCTTTCCTAATCCACATTGATCCACCAGAGTCATTACATGTGTGTTCTTTTCTAAACCACCACCAGAGTCATTGCATGTGTGTTCTTTTCCTAAACCTCCACTAGAGTCATTGCATGTGTGTTATTTTCTTAATCCACCACCAGAGTCATTGCATGTGTGTTCTTTTCCTAAACCACCACTAGAGTCATTGTATGCTTGTTCCTTTCCCTCAACCACATTGATCCACCAGAGTCATTGCATGTGTGTTCCTTTCCTAAACCACATGGATCCACAAAAGTCATTGCATATGTGTTCCTTTCCTAAACCACATTGATCCACCAGAGGCATTGCATGTCTGTTCTTTTCTAAACCACCACCAGAGTCATTGCATGTGTGTTCTTTTCCTAAACCACCACTAGAGTCATTGCATGTGTGTTCTTTACCTAAACCACCACCAGAGTCATTGCATGTGTGTTCTTTTCCTAAACCACATGGATCCTCTAGAGTCATTGCATGTGTGTTATTTTCCTAAACCACCACCAGAGTCATTGCATGTGTGTTACTTTCATAAACCACATGGATCCACTAGAGCCATTGCATGTGTGTTCCTTTGATAAATACAAATGGATCCGCAAGAGTCATTGCATCTATGTTCCTTTCCTAAACCACAATGATCCACCAGAGTCATTGCATGTGTGTTCTTTTCCTAAGCCACCACTAGAGTCATTGCATGTGTGTTCTTTTCCTAAACCACCACCAGAGTCATTGCATGTGTGTTCTTTTCCTAAACCACCACTAGAGTCATTGCATGTGTATTATTTACCTAAACCACCACCAGAGACATTGCATGTGTGTACTTTTCCTTAACCACCAGTAGAGTCATTGCATGTGTTCCTTTCCTAAACCACCACAAGAGTCATTGCATGTGTGTTCCTTTCATAAACCACATGGATCCACCAGAGTCATTTTATGTGTGGTCCTTTCCTAAACCACATGGATCCACCAGAGTCATTGCATGTGTGTTCCTTTGCTAAACCACATTGATCCACTAGAGTCATTGCATGTTTGTTCTTTTCTTAAATAACAAGGATCCACCAGAGTCATTGCATGTGTGTTCCTTTGCTAAACCACATTGATCCACTAGAGTCATTGCATGTTTGTTCTTTTCTTAAATCACAAGGATCCACCAGAGTCATTGCATGTGTGTTCCTTTCCTAAACCACATGGATCCACCATAGTCATTGCATGTGTGTTCCTTTCCTAATCCACATTGATCCACCAGAGTCATTACATGTGTGTTCTTTTCTAAACCACCACCAGAGTCATCGCATGTGTGTTCTTTTCCTAAACCACCACTAGAGTAATTGCATGTGTGTTATTTTCTTAAACCACCACCAGAGTCATCGCATGTGTGTTCTTTTCCTAAACCACCACTAGAGTCATTGCATGTGTGTTCCTTTCCTAATCCACATTGATCCACCAGAGTCATTACATGTGTGTTCTTTTCTAAACCACCACCAGAGTCATTGCATGTGTGTTCTTTTCCTAAACCACCACTAGAGTCATTGCATGTGTGTTCTTTACCTAAACCACCACCAGAGTCATTGCATGTGTGTTCTTTTCCTAAACCACATGGATCCTCTAGAGTCATTGCATATGTGTTATTTTCCTAAACCACCACCAGAGTCATTGCATGTGTGTTACTTTCATAAACCACATGGATCCACTAGAGCCATTGCATGTGTGTTCCTTTGATAAACACAAATGGATCTGCAAGAGTCATTGCATGTGTGTTCCTTTCCTAAACCACAATGATCCACCAGAGTCATTGCATGTGTGTTCTTTTCCGAAGCCACCACTAGAGTCATTGCATGTGTGTTCTTTTCCTAAACCACCACCAGAGTCATTGCATGTGTGTTCTTTTCCTAAACCACCACTAGAGTCGTTGCATGTGTGTTCTTTACCTAAACCACCACCAGAGACATTGCATGTGTGTACTTTTCCTTAACCACCAGTAGAGTCATTGCATGTGTTCCTTTCCTAAACCACCACAAGAGTCATTGCATGTGTGTTCCTTTCATAAACCACATGGATCCACCAGAGTCATTTTATGTGTGGTCCTTTCCTAAACCACATGGATCCACCAGAGTCATTGCATGTGTGTTCCTTTGCTAAACCACATTGATCCACTAGAGTCATTGCATGTTTGTTCTTTTCTTAAATAACAAGGATCCACCAGAGTCATTGCATGTGTGTTGCTTTGCTAAACCACATTGATCCACTAGAGTCATTGCATGTTTGTTGTTTACTTAAATCACAAGGATCCACCAGAGTCATTGCATGTGTGTTCTTTTCCTAAACCACATGGATCCACCATAGTCATTGCATGTGTGTTCCTTTCCTAATCCACATTGATCCACCAGAGTCATTACATGTGTGTTCTTTTCTAAACCACCACCAGAGTCGTCGCATGTGTGTTCTTTTCCTAAACCACCACTAGAGTAATTGCATGTGTGTTATTTTCTTAAACCACCACCAGAGTCATCGCATGTGTGTTCTTTTCCTAAACCACCACTAGAGTCATTGCATGCTTGTTCCTTTCCTAAACCACATTGATCCACGCGAGTCATTGCATGTGTGTTCTTTTCCTCAACCACCACTAGAGTTATTGCATGTGTGTTCCTTTCCTAAACCAAAACTAGAGTCATTACATATGTATTCCTTTCCTAAACCCCATTGATCCACCAGAGTCATTGGATGTGTGTTATTTTCCTAAACCACATGAATCCACCAGAGTCATTGCACGTTTGTTCTTTTCATAAACTACATGGATCCACCAGAGTCATTACATGTGTGTTCCTTTCCTAAACCCCATTGATCCACCAGAGTCATTGCATATGTGTTCCTTTCCTAAACCCCATTGATCCACCAGAGTCATTGCATGTGTGCTCCTTTCCTAAACCACATGGATCGACCATAGTCATTGCGTGTGTGTTCTTTTCCTAAACCACATTGATCCACCAGAGTCATTGCATGTGTATTACTTTCATAAACCACATGGATCCACTAGAGTCATTGCATGTGTGTTCCTTTCATAAACACAAATGGATCCACAAGAGTCATTACATGTGTTTTTTTCCTAAACCACCAGAGTCATTGCATGTGTGTTCTTTTCCTAAACAACCAGAGTCATTGCATGTGTGTTCTTTTCCTAAACCACCACTAGAGTCATTGCATGTGTGTTCTTTACCTAAACCACCACCAGAGTTATTGCATGTGTGTACTTTGCCTTAACCACCACTAGAGTCATTGCATGTGTGCCTTTCTGAAACCACCACAAGAGTCATGGCATGTGTGTTCCTTTCATAAACCACATGGATCCACCAGAGTCATTTTATGTGTGGTCCTTTCCTAAACCACATGGATCCACCAGAGTCATTGCATGTGTGTTCCTTTGCTAAACCACATTGATCCACTAGAGTCATTGCATGTTTGTTCTTTTCTTAAATAACAAGGATCCACCAGAGTCATTGCATGTGTGTTCCTTTGCTAAACCACATTGATCCACTAGAGTCATTGCATATTTGTTCTTTTCTTAAATCACAAGGATCCACCAGAGTCATTGCATGTATGTTCCTTTCCTAAACCACATGGATCCACCAGAGTCATTACATGTGTGTTCCTTTCCTAATCTACATTTATCCACCAGAGTCATTACATGTGTGTTCTTTTCTAAACCACCACCAGAGTCATTGCATGTGTGTTACTTTCATAAACCACATGAATCCACCAGATTCATTGCATGTGTGTTCCTTTCATAAACACAAATGGATCCACAAGATTCATTGCATGTGTGTTCCTTTCCTAAACCACATTGATCCACCAGAGTCATTTCATGTGTATTCTTTTCCTCAACCACCACCAGAGTCATTGCATGTGTGTTCTTTTCCTAAACCACCACGAGAGTCATTGCATGTGTGTTCTTTACCTAAACCACCACCAGAGTCATTGGATGTGTGTACTTTTCCTTAACCACCACAAGAGTCATTGCATGTGTGTTCCTTTCATAAACCACTTGGATCCACCAGAGTCATTTTATGTGTGGTCCTTTCCTAAACCACATGGATCCACCAGAGTCATTGCATGTGTGTTCCTTTGCTAAACCACATTGATCCACTAGAGTCATTGCATGTTTGTTCTTTTTTCTTAAATCACATGGATCCACCAGAGTCATTGCATGTGTGTTCATTTCCTAAACCACTTGGATCCAGCAGAGTCATTGAATGTGTGTTCCTTTCATAAACCACATGGATCCACCAGAGTCATTGCATGTGTGTTCTTTTCCTAAGCCACCCACAGATTCATTGGATGTGTGTTCCTTTCATAAAACACATGGATCCACCAAAGTCATTGCATGTGGTTTCCTTACCTAAACCACATGGATTCACCATAGTCATTGCATATGTGTTATTTTCCTAAACCACCACCAGAGTCATTGCATGTGTCTTATTTTCCTAAACCACATGGATCCACCAGAGTCCAGGGGTGGGGCGGCGAAAGGGCTGAACCCCTAACTATGGAGCCAGAAGTAGCAGGCAGGGCCCTAACTATCGGCCCCCTCAATACGGAGGTGCATATTTTGATGCTAAACTAGTGTCCTTATAGGCTTAATTAGTTAGCACTAAGCTTATATTTAATTGTTTAGTTTGTGCTGCTCTCCACCTAAGGCTAAACGTAGTCCATGGTTTTTGTGTATTAGCCAATTGTATTAACCTGTCCCTACATTCTTCATTTGTGTAACTAGACCTAGTAGGTAGCATCATATGATCAACTGACTGGATGCTTGCCGCCATCGCTCACTCCTACTTACCGCCAGATGTTACGCAGCGATCATGTCACATGCCGCCATGCTAGCCAGCCCTGTTGTTGCCGGTTTCTACCTTTGTTAATCAGCCGTAATGCGGCAAGCGTGCCATCAAGTATACGAACCAATCTTCCTCACTCATATTGAAGGTAGCAAGTCATTAGTTTTTTATTGATAGATTGCATAACCTGTAGTCTAATTGATTAATTTACAAAAAAATGTTTTTATTTGATGTTTGCTCAGTGACGGTGACGACTTATTGCATAATAATTTCTATATTGGAGAAAAATACTAGGACGGTCACCTACAATAAAATTATCAAGCTTATACTCGTAGAGACAAGGTTGATCCAATATAAACTTATCTTCTATTTTGTGTTGTCCAAGATTTAGTGCTACATATTAATATCAGACTTTGATATATTGTTATGGTTTTTTTCCAAACAGTTCTTCCAACACAAAATGACATATAGTTGTAGCCTTCAGAGAAAAAAATTCTTATGCATGATCATCAATACCTTCACCTCAATGTCAAATCCTCCTTCACCAGAAGTCATTGCATGTGTGGTCTTTTCCTAAAATACCACTAGATTCATATCATGTGTATTCCTTTAATAAACCACATGGATCCACCAGAGTCATTGCATGTGTGTTCCTTTCCTAAACCACATGGATCCACTAGAGTCATTGCATGTGTGTTCCTTTCCTAATCCACATTGATCCAACAGAGTCATTACATGTGTGTTCTTTTCTAAACCACCACAAGAGTCATTGCATGTGTGTTCTTTTCCTAAACCTCCACTAGAGTCATTGCATGTGTGTTATTTTCTTAATCCACCACCAGAGTCATTGCATGTGTGTTCTTTTCCTAAACCACCACTAGAGTCATTGTATGCTTGTTCCTTTCCCTAAACCACATTGATCCACCAGAGTCATTGCATGTGTGTTCCTTTCCTAAACCACATGGATCCACAAAAGTCATTGCATATGTGTTCCTTTCCTAAACCATATTGATCAACCAGAGGCATTGCATGTCTGTTCTTTTCTAAACCACCACCAGAGTCATTGCATGTGTGTTCTTTTCCTAAACCACCACTAGAGTCATTGCATGTGTGTTCTTTACCTAAACCACAACCAGAGTCATTGCATGTGTGTTCTTTTCCTAAACCACATGGATCCTCTAGAGTCATTGCATGTGTGTTATTTTCCTAAACCACCAGAGTCATTGCATGTGTGTTACTTTCATAAACCACATGGATCCACTAGAGCCATTGCATGTGTGTTCCTTTGATAAACACAAATGGATCCGCAAGAGTCATTGCATCTGTGTTCCTTTCCTAAACCACAATGATCCACCAGAGTCATTGCATGTGTGTTCTTTTCCTAAGCCACCACTAGAGTCATTGCATGTGTTTTCTTTTCCTAAACCACCACTAGAGTCATTGCATGTGTATTCTTTACCTAAACCACCACCAGAGACATTGCATGTGTGTACTTTTCCTTAACCACAAGTAGAGTCATTGCATGTGTTCCTTTCCTAAACCACCACAAGAGTCATTGCATGTGTGTTCCTTTCATAAACCACATGGATCCACCAGAGTCATTTTATGTGTGGTCCTTTCCTAAACCACATGGATCCACCAGAGTCATTGCATGTGTGTTCCTTTGCTAAACCACATTGATCCACTAGAGTCATTGCATGTTTGTTCTTTTCTTAAATAACAAGGATCCACCAGTGTCATTGCATCTGTGTTCCTTTCCTAAACCACATTGATCCACAAGAGTCATTGTTTGTTCTTTTCTTAAATCACAAGGATCCAGAGTCATTGCATGTGTGTTCCTTTCCTAAACCACATGGATCCACCATAGTCATTGCATGTGTGTTCCTTTCCTAATCCACATAGATCCACCAGAGTCATTACATGTGTGTTCTTTTCTAAACCACCACCAGAGTCATAGCATGTGTGTTCTTTTCCTAAACCACCACTAGAGTAATTGCATGTGTTATTTTCTTAAACCACCACCAGTCATCGCATGTGTGTTCTTTTCCTAAACCACCACTAGAGTCATTGCATGTGTTCCTTTCCTAATCCACATTGATCCAACAGAGTCATTACATGTGTGTTCTTTTCTAAACCACCACCAGAGTCATTGCATGTGTGTTACTTTCCTAAACCTCCACTAGAGTCATGTGTGTTATTTTCTTAATCCACCACCAGAGTCATTGCATGTGTGTTCTTTTCCTAAACCACCACTAGAGTCATTGTATGCTTGTTCCTTCCCTCAACCACATTGATCCACCAGAGTCATTGCATGTGTGTTCCTTTCCTAAACCACATGGATCCACAAAAGTCATTGCATATGTGTTCCTTTCCTAAACCACATTGATCCACCAGAGGCATTGCATGTCTGTTCTTTTCTAAACCACCACCAGAGTCATTGCATGTGTGTTCTTTTCCTAAACCACCACTAGAGTCATTGCATGTGTGTTCTTTACCTAAACCACCACCAGAGTCATTGCATGTGTGTTCTTTTCCTAAACCACATGGATGCACCAGAGTCATTGCATGTGTATTTTCCTAAACCACCACCAGAGTCATTGCATGTGTGTTACTTTCATAAACCACATGGATCCACTAGAGCCATTGCATGTGTGTTCCTTTGATAAATACAAATGGATCCGCAAGAGTCATTGCATCTATGTTCCTTTCCTAAACCACAATGATCCACCAGAGTCATTGCATGTGTGTTCTTTTCCTAAGCCACCACTAGAGTCATTGCATGTGTGTTCTTTTCCTAAACCACCACCAGAGTCATTGCATGTGTGTTCTTTTCCTAAACCACCACTAGAGTCATTGCATGTGTATTATTTACCTAAACCACCACCAGAGACATTGCATGTGTGTACTTTTCCTTAACCACCAGTAGAGTCATTGCATGTGTTCCTTTCCTAAACCACCACAAGAGTCATTGCATGTGTGTTCCTTTCATAAACCACATGGATCCACCAGAGTCATTTTATGTGTGGTCCTTTCCTAAACCACATGGATCCACCAGAGTCATTGCATGTGTGTTCCTTTGCTAAACCACATTGATCCACTAGAGTCATTGCATGTTTGTTCTTTTCTTAAATAACAAGGATCCACCAGAGTCATTGCATGTGTGTTCCTTTGCTAAACCACATTGATCCACTAGAGTCATTGCATGTTTGTTCTTTTCTTAAATCACAAGGATCCACCAGAGTCATTGCATGTGTGTTCCTTTCCTAAACCACATGGATCCACCATAGTCATTGCATGTGTGTTCCTTTCCTAATCCACATTGATCCACCAGAGTCATTACATGTGTGTTCTTTTCTAAACCACCACCAGAGTCATCGCATGTGTGTTCTTTTCCTAAACCACCACTAGAGTAATTGCATGTGTGTTATTTTCTTAAACCACCACCAGAGTCATCGCATGTGTGTTCTTTTCCTAAACCACCACTAGAGTCATTGCATGTGTGTTCCTTTCCTAATCCACATTGATCCACCAGAGTCATTACATGTGTGTTCTTTTCTAAACCACCACCAGAGTCATTGCATGTGTGTTCTTTTCCTAAACCACCACTAGAGTCATTGCATGTGTGTTCTTTACCTAAACCACCACCAGAGTCATTGCATGTGTGTTCTTTTCCTAAACCACATGGATCCTCTAGAGTCATTGCATGTGTTATTTTCCTAAACCACCACCAGAGTCATTGCATGTGTGTTACTTTCATAAACCACATGGATCCACTAGAGCCATTGCATGTGTGTTCCTTTGATAAACACAAATGGATCTGCAAGAGTCATTGCATGTGTGTTCCTTTCCTAAACCACAATGATCCACCAGAGTCATTGCATGTGTGTTCTTTTCCTAAACCACCACTAGAGTCATTGCATGTGTGTTCTTTTCCTAAACCACCACCAGAGTCATTGCATGTGTGTTCTTTTCCTAAACCACCACTAGAGTCGTTGCATGTGTGTTCTTTACCTAAACCACCACCAGAGACATTGCATGTGTGTACTTTTCCTTAACCACCAGTAGAGTCATTGCATGTGTTCCTTTCCTAAACCACCACAAGAGTCATTGCATGTGTGTTCCTTTCATAAACCACATGGATCCACCAGAGTCATTTTATGTGTGGTCCTTTCCTAAACCACATGGATCCACCAGAGTCATTGCATGTGTGTTCCTTTGCTAAACCACATTGATCCACTAGAGTCATTGCATGTTTGTTCTTTTCTTAAATAACAAGGATCCACCAGAGTCATTGCATGTGTGTTGCTTTGCTAAACCACATTGATCCACTAGAGTCATTGCATGTTTGTTGTTTACTTAAATCACAAGGATCCACCAGAGTCATTGCATGTGTGTTCTTTTCCTAAACCACATGGATCCACCATAGTCATTGCATGTGTGTTCCTTTCCTAATCCACATTGATCCACCAGAGTCATTACATGTGTGTTCTTTTCTAAACCACCACCAGAGTCGTCGCATGTGTGTTCTTTTCCTAAACCACCACTAGAGTAATTGCATGTGTGTTATTTTCTTAAACCACCACCAGAGTCATCGCATGTGTGTTCTTTTCCTAAACCACCACTAGAGTCATTGCATGCTTGTTCCTTTCCTAAACCACATTGATCCACGCGAGTCATTGCATGTGTGTTCTTTTCCTCAACCACCACTAGAGTTATTGCATGTGTGTTCCTTTCCTAAACCAAAACTAGAGTCATTACATATGTATTCCTTTCCTAAACCCCATTGATCCACCAGAGTCATTGGATGTGTGTTATTTTCCTAAACCACATGAATCCACCAGAGTCATTGCACGTTTGTTCTTTTCATAAACTACATGGATCCACCAGAGTCATTACATGTGTGTTCCTTTCCTAAACCCCATTGATCCACCAGAGTCATTGCATATGTGTTCCTTTCCTAAACCCCATTGATCCACCAGAGTCATTGCATGTGTGCTCCTTTCCTAAACCACATGGATCGACCATAGTCATTGCGTGTGTGTTCTTTTCCTAAACCACATTGATCCACCAGAGTCATTGCATGTGTGTTCTTTTCCTAAACCACATGGATCCACCAGAGTCATTGCATGTGTCTTCCTTTCATAAACCACATGGATCCACCAGAGTCATTACATGTGTGTTCCTTTCCTAAACCACATGGATCCACAAGAGTCATTGCATGTGTGTTCTTTTCCTAAACCACCACTAGAGTCATTGCATGTGTGTTCTTTTCCTAAACCACATGGATTCACCAGAGTCATTGTATGTGTGTTGTTTTCCTAAACCACCACCAGAGTCATTGCATGTGTCTTCTTTTGATAAACCACATTGATCCACCGGAGTCATTGCATGTGTGTTCTTTTCTTAAACGACCACTAGAGTCATTGCATGTGTGTTCCTTTCAAAAACTACATGAATCCACCAGAGTCATTGCATGTGTGTTCCTTTCCTAAACCACATTTATCCACAAGGATCATTGCATGTGTGTTCCTTTCCTAAACCACATTGATCCACCAGAGTCATTGCATGTCTCTTCTTTTCTAAACCACCACCAGAGTCATTGCATGTGTGTTCTTTTCATATACCACCACTAGAGTCATTGCATGTGTGTTCTTTTCCTAAACCACCACCGGAGTCATTGCATGTGTGTTCTTTTCCTAAACCACATGGATCCTCTAGAGTCATTGCATTTGTAACACCCTCAGAATCGGCCCTATGCGAGTTTCAGCGATTCCCGCCAAACCCGCATAGAAACGATTCAAAGGTTCCCACCAGGCACTTTCGTGCGGGTGGAAAATGAAGTAATACCATTACACAATAGTCCACGATGGAACCCACAGAACAGATATATACAACAACGACTCAAAGAGTCAAGGATACAGATATACAATACAAAGATCCAAATCACCTGGAAATCGATATAGCGTCCGAGTACAGACAAGATGCAAATTGAGCTAAGAGCCCTGAAGAATAACCAATGGCGTCCATAACCCTGCCCAGGCCAAGCCAGAAGGGTAACCCTGCTAACGACGTCGATCTCAAAACCTGCTTAAACAAAAGGGGTGCCGACAAAGGGCAAAGGAAAAAGAGAGAGCGGTCAGTACTGAGGCCAGTACACGGCGAGACTAGAATTCGGCGGTCCTCGCCTACATAGGTATGGTGGACTGAGCGGCAGCGCAGCATGCACTGAACAACCTATAGAGACTCGATACAACTGTCGGCTATCAGAGAGAGAGAGAGATAAGAAAGACCTATTCGAAACCATCGTGATTCTACCACCAAACATACCCATCCTGGTATTTCCCCCTCGAGACCAAACGAGGAAGTCAACCGAGGAACTCACACAGTTGGCAGTTTTATTATTCAGTTATCGTTGCATCAATTACTAGTCAGGTATAGATAGTCATCCTGATATAATAAGCAGTGGGCACTTTTAGTTAACCATTCCATTGTAGTTGCAACACTTACTAGTCAGATACAGTTAGCATGAGATGTCCCAAACCCAGCAGTTGTTGGTACTTTTATTTAGCCATTCCGTTGTGGTGAAGCTGATTACTAGTCATAACGGATACAAGTCAAATTATAACAGTAAACTTTAGTTATAGTTGTCTATGATCGAGAACTGTGCTCCAAGTCGTCCATAACCGCGGACACGGCTTTTCGAAAAGATTTAACCCTGCAGGGGTGCACCAAAGTATCCACACGCACTTTGACCCTTTTTGCCAGATCAGTTAACATACACCCATCGGTATGTCGGCGGGGCCTAAGTCATGACGCTTCCTGCACCAAAGCAAGTACATGGGGCCACCCCACTAAGCTACCGCAACAAAGTCGGCGGTCTCGAGACGGACTGGGTTTGTGTAGACGGTAAACGTGGGAACCTGAAAGTGTGGACTGGCTTGTCGATACAGAAAACGTGTCACGGTCCTAACAAAGACAGGTGCAAGACTCGCACAATTTTAAATAAAGCGAAAGCATGGCATAAGTCAGATAGTAATAAAGCCCCAAACTAATTGTGGCCCCGGTACAATACTTTGAAATCAGGTACTAATCGATGGGGTGCCCACACACCCCACCGTGGTTAGCGCTCGATCTCGAACAGTGTCAAGAACTCTGGTCCCACGGACACCAGTGAGCGGTTAAAAACCAAATATTGTCTATTACCCACCGGTGCCTCTGCATTTTCCTACTTCAATTTTAGTTATTAAACAGTAATTAAAGCCATGATCATCTCCAACATTAGACATGCGGCAATACTCCAACAACTGAGGTACTTGACGACACGCAACAGCACTTGAGCAAGCGACTGCGACGCGCAAGCCCAACTATCTACCAATCAACAGGTAGTAGGATGTGTCCAAGGCAATATAAGGCTGCAAGGGATATCACGGGCACGAAAACTAGAGCATCGCAACACAGATAGCAAAAGATCAATAGGAGGGAATAAAGACTAAAAATGCAAAATAGGTAGAAGAGGAAGGTATGCTCGCCTGGAAAACATTGCCGAAGGTTCATATCCGGAGAACTTGTCGGTACTCGCATCCACTCATCGTCCTAATCCGCGAAGGAGCAAAGCACTAGAAGAAACACCGGATGCAATATTTAATACTATGGCAAAAGATCCGGCATGATTATGCTATGATGCAGATGCGGTGCAATTAGGCAATATTAAGCGGAACCGAGGTCCCGACAATTAATTAATAGGTTCGAGTTATTTATCTACCCCGCAACTTAAATGTTGGATTGACAAGGCACAAGATAGCACCGGTTCGCTACACAAATTTAAATGGAGTCTGGAATAAGACAAAGGTATTCCGCATATCGACTCCATATTTAATTATGAGATGAATTGGCATAATGCCCCCAAACCACAGACAAGTATGCATGCATGAACAATTTAATATGCAACAAGTATATCATATATTATAAAAATATGAGGGGTCTCGGATAGGGGTCACACATAGGGTTTCGGCGCACTTGGTTCTTGGGGTTCGGCGAGGTTCAAGGGATCGGTCTCAGGGTTCGACGGGAGAACGGCTCGACGAGATTGGTCTCGGACGACGGAAGTCGATCTTGTCGCATCCGAGGGGCAGAACTTGGTTGGCATCGGGGGCACATCGGATCCGCCCTGGTCGGTTCCGATCTTGTCGTCACAAAGATCTTGTCAGGTCCTCGTATCGGGTCGGTCTTGGCATTCGGGGTGAAGAACTTGGCGTCCGCGAGGAAGTACTTGGCGTATCCGTGTGGACGACCTTGGCGTCCGAGAGACGATCTTGTCGCACCCGCGGTCTTCGGGTACGGGTTCTCCGGGCTCCCATGTAGGAGATCTTGTCGTCGCGTCGAAGAACTCGGGTTCGGGGTCGGGTGTCGGTGGACTACTTGATGTTCCCCTTAGAAGATCTTCGGGTTCGGGTAGCAGATCTCGGCGTCCCGTGACGAAGGTCTTGATGGTGCCGTCTTCGTTTGTCGATGTCGGACTTGGGTGGATCGGTTACCGGGGTCTTCGGATCCGAGAAGAAGATCATGGCGGTCCGGGGGGAACGGCCTTCGGGTTCCGGGGAAGAGCTCGGTGTACGCGTCGATGGTCTTGGATCCGAGGGGTTTGGTTCAGCCTTAGGGGTTCGACGAGGGATCGGTCTTGTTCGGATACGAGGCTTCATATCCGTGGATCGGGGTCATCGGCTCCATGTTGAAAACCGCAGGGGTCCGTGTAGGAGGACTTGGAGTTCCGATTCTGTGTCACAGATCGGGCCATCTGCCACACTACCAACACCGATGATCTGGACTGATGCAGGTCACAAGACTGAAGACAGGCACTTGAACGCAATAGCGGGACAACAACAACTCTCCGACACCGCTGTGGCCTTGTCCAGTACAGAGTGAGGCTAGGCGTCTGGCGAAGGCGGCCGGGCGCATCAAGACGGAGCGGCGGATGCATGGGAGGCGCAGGCAGGTCTTTACTGGCGGGGCGTAGGCGCGGGCTGCAGGGTCGTGGTCGGGCTCGGGGCCGCGGCCGGGCTCGGGGAAGGCGATGCAGAGAGGCGGACGAGGCGGTGGTTAGAGGAGGCCTGCGGGGCGGCCGGAGGACGTGGTCGGTGAGCGGGGCCGAGGGAGGACGGGCGGAGGTGGTTGAGGCCGACGGGGCCAGCTAGGCCGGCGATGCGGTGGTTGGCGGCGGGACCTCGGCCGGTGGGGCCCTGGCTTGCGCGGCGGACGGACTAGAGCGGGGCGGGGCCACGCCGGCAGAGGGGAGGAGCGACGGCGGGATAAGGAGGAGAGGGAAGCGGCGGCGGGGTTGGTGGTGACGGAGAGGGCCGAGCTCGGCCGGAGCGGAGCGGGCCCGAGGGGGTCGTCGGGGTGGAGGCGGAGCTCGGTGAGAGGGCAGGGGAGGACGCGGCCGAGCGGGAGGAAGAGAGAGGAGCGGCCGCGGGCGAGGCCATGAGGTGGGTGGCGGAGGAGAGCCGCCGGGGCGGTGGGGCCTGGGGGCACCGGAGCTTGAGGGAGGCGGCGGTGGAGAGGACGAGCAGGCGAGGCTGGCCACGCGTGGGGACGCGGGTCATGGTGGGGCCAGGAGTGGGTCGGCGGCGGTGGGCGGTTGGTCTGGCGCGGGTGTGAGGGCCAGCGGTGGATCGTGGCCACATGGTGGCGTGGCGGTTGGCTGGAGGAGGGATGATAGCTGAGGTGGCGAGCACCGATTGGGTGGGATGAGGTGGAGGCAGGGTGGGTAGATTAGGTTGGGTAAGAAAAGGGTCTAGGGTTTCTTTAGATGGGCCGGGTGGTAGGTAGTCTGGTTAGGTTGGGCCTCTGGCCTGACCGATCGGACTGCCTCCCCGGACAAAACATTTTATTATTTATTTTATTTTTAAAACATTTTTGTAAATCCTTTTTAGACAAATAAAAGATCTGAACAGACCGAGGTTTTAGTTTGAGATTAAAGGAGAGGGCTAATTAGAAAACAACTTAGGCTTTTACGAAAATAGTTTTGATGCAAAATATATGCATCATGTCATGATGATGCACAAAATATAAACAACAGGCGATTTTCTAGTAGTGGCTTTACCCGGGGTGCTACAGCATGTGTGTTATTTTCCTAAACCACCACCAGAGTCATTGCATGTGTGTTACTTTCATAAACCACATGGATCCACCAGAGTCATTGCATGTGTGTTCCTTTCATAAACACAAATGGATCCACAAGATTCATTGCATGTGTGTTCCTTTCCTAAACCGCATTGATCCACCAGAGTCATTGCATGTGTGTTCTTTTCCTAAACCACCACCAGAGTCATTGCATGTGTGTTCTTTTCCTAAACCACCACCAGAGTCACTGCATGTGTGTTCTTTTCCTAAACCACCATCAGAGTCATTGCATGTGTGTTCTTTTCCTAAACCACCACGAGAGTCATTGCATGTGTGTTCTTTACCTAAACAACCACCAGAGTCATTGCATGTGTGTACTTTTCCTTAACCACCACAAGAGTCATTGCATGTGTGTTCCTTTCATAAACCACATGGATCCACCAGAGTCATTTTATGTGTGGTCCTTTCCTAAACCACATGGATCCACCAGAGTCATTGCATGTGTGTTCCTTTGCTAAACCACATTGATCCACTAGAGTCATTCCATGTTTGTTCTTTTTTCTTAAATCACATGGATCCACCAGAGTCATTGCATGTGTGTTCCTTTCCTAAACCACATGGATCCACTAGAGTTATTGCATGTGTGTTCTTTTCCTAAACCACATGGATCCAGCAGAGTCATTGAATGTGTGTTCCTTTCATAAACGACATGGATCCACCAGAGTCATTGCATGTGTGTTCTTTTCCTAAGCCACCCACAGATTCATTGGATGTGTGTTCCTTTCATAAAACACATGGATCCACCAGAGTCATTGCATGTGGTTTCCTTTCCTAAACCACATGGATTCACCATAGTCATTGCATATGTGTTATTTTCCTAAACCACCACCAGAGTCATTGCATGTGTCTTATTTTCCTAAACCACATGGATCCACCAGAGTCCAGGGGTGGAGCCAGGGGGGCGAGCAGGGGCTAGACCCCCCTAACTATCGGCCCCCTCAATACGCAGGTGCATATTTCTATGCTAAACTAGTGTCCTTATAGGCTTAATTAGTTAGCACTAAGCTTATATTTAATTGTTTAGTTTGTGCTGCTCTCTACCTAAGGCTAAATGTAGTCCATGGTTTTTGTGTATTAGTCAATCGTATTAACCTGTCCCTACATTCTTCATTTGTGTAACTAGACCTAGTAGGTAGCATCATATGATCAACTTACTGGATGCTTGCCGCCATCGCTCACTCCTACTCAGTCGCCAGATGCCACGCGATGCCGCGGCCGCGGCGCCATGCTAGCCAGCCCTGTTGTTGCCGGTTTCTACCTTTGTTAATCATGCCGCAATTCCGGCGGCAGGCGTGCTGTGCCATCAAGTATACGAACCAATCTTCCTCACTCATATTGAAGGTAGCAAGTTATTAGTTTTTTATTGATAGATTGCATAACCTGTAGTCTAATTGATTAATTTACAGAAAAATATGTTTTTTATTTGATGTTTGCTCAGTGACGGTGACAAATTATTGCATAATAATTTCTATACTGGAGAAAAATACTAGGACGGTCACTTGCAATAAAATTATCAAGCTTATACTCGTAGAGACAAGGTTGATCCAATATAAACTTATCTTCTATTTTGTGTTGTCCAAGATTTAGTGTTACATATTAATATCAGACTTTGATATATTGTTATGGTTTTTTTCCAAACAGTTCTTCCAACACAAAATGACATATAGTTGTAGCCTTCAGGAGAAAAAAATTCTTATGCATGATCATCAATACCTTCGCCCCCCTCAATGTCAAATTCTGGCTCCGCCCCAGCCAGAGTCATTGCATGTGTGGTCTTTTCCTAAAATACCACTAGAGTCATATCATGTGTATTCCTTTCATAAACCACATGGATCCACCAGAGTCATTGCATGTGTGTTCCTTTCCTAAACCACATGGATCCAGTAGAGTCATTGCATGTGTGTTCCTTTCCTAATCCACATTGATCCACCAGAGTCATTACATGTGTGTTCTTTTCTAAACCACCACCAGAGTCATTGCATGTGTGTTCTTTTCCTGAACCTCCACTAGAGTCATTGCATGTGTGTTATTTTCTTAATCCACCACCAGAGTCATTGCATGTGTGTTCTTTTCCTAAACCACCACTAGAGTCATTGTATGCTTGTTCCTTTCCCTAAACCACATTGATCCACCAGAGTCATTGCATGTGTGTTCCTTTCCTAAACCACATGGATCCACAAAAGTCATTGCATATGTGTTCCTTTCCTAAACCACATTGATCCACCAGAGGCATTGCATGTCTGTTCTTTTCTAAACCACCACCAGAGTCATTGCATGTGTGTTGTTTTCCTAAACCACCACTAGAGTCATTGCATGTGTGTTCTTTACCTAAACCACCACCAGAGTCATTGCATGTGTGTTCTTTTCCTCAACCACATGGATCCTCTAGAGTCATTGCATGTGTGTTTTTTCCTAAACCACCACCAGAGTCATTGCATGTGTGTTACTTTCATAAACCACATGGATCCACTAGAGTCATTGCATGTGTGTTCCTTTGATAAGCACAAATGGATCCGCAAGAGTCATTGCATGTGTTTTCCTTTCCTAAACCACAATGATCCACCAGAGTCATTGCATGTGTGTTCTTTTCCTAAGCCACCACTAGAGTCATTGCATGTGTGTTATTTTCCTAAACCACCACCAGAGTCATTGCATGTGTGTTCTTTTCCTAAACCACCACTAGAGTCATTGCATGTGTGTTCTTTACCTAAACCACCACCAGAGACATTGCATGTGTGTACTTTTCCTTAACCACCAGTAGAGTCATTGCATGTGTTCCTTTCCTAAACCACCACAAGATTCGTTGCATGTGTGTTCATTTCATAAACCACATGGATCCACCGGAGTCATTGCATGTGTGTTCCTTTGCTAAACCACATTGATCCACTAGAGTCATTGCATGTTTGTTATTTTCTTAAATAACAAGGATCCACCAGAGTCATTGCATGTGTGTTCCTTTGCTAAACCACATTGATCCACTAGAGTCATTGCATGTTTGTTCTTTTCTTAAATCACAAGGATCCACCAGAGTCGTTGCATGTGTGTTCCTTTCCTAAACCACATGGATCCACCATAGTCATTGCATGTTTGTTCCTTTCCTAATCCACATTGATCCACCAGAGTCATTACATGTGTGTTATTTTCTAAACCACCACCAGAGTCATCGCATGTTTGTTCTTTTCCTAAACCACCACTAGAGTCATTGCATGCTTGTTCCTTTCCTAAACCACATTGATCCACGAGAGTCATTGCATGTGTGTTCTTTTCCTAAACCACCACTAGAGTTATTGCATGTGTGTTCCATTCCTAAACCACCACTAGAGTCATTACATATGTATTCCTTTCCTAAACCCCATTGATCCACCAGAGTCATTGCATGTGTGTTATTTTCCTAAACCACATGAATCCACCAAAGTCATTGCACGTTTGTTCTTTTCATAAACTACATGGATCCACCAGAGTCATTGCATGTGTGTTCCTTTCCTAAACCACATGGATCCACCAGAGTCATTGCATCTGTGTTCCTTTCATAAACCACATGGATCCACCAGAGTCATTACATGTGTGTTCCTTTCCTTAACCACATGGATCCACAAGAGTCATTGCATGTGTGTTCTTTTCCTAAACCACCACTAGAGTCATTGCATGTGTGTTCTTTTCCTAAACCACGTGGATTCACCAGAGTCATTGCATGTGTGTTGTTTTCCTAAACCACCACCAGAGTCATTGCATGTGTCTTCTTTTCATAAACCACATGGATCCACCGGAGTCAGTGCATGTGTGTCCTTTTCTTAAACGACCACTAGAGTCATTGCATGTGTGTTCCTTTCAAAAACTACATGAATCCACCAGAGTCATTGCATGTGTGTTCCTTTCCTAAACCACATGGATCCACAAGGATCATTGCATGTGTGTTCATTTCCTAAACCACATTGATCCACCAGAGTCATTGCATGTCTGTTCTTTTCTAAACCACCACCAGAGTCATTGCATGTGTGTTCTTTTCCAAAACCACCACTAGAGTTATTGCATGTGTGTTCTTTTCCTAAACCACCACCGGAGTCATTGCATGTGTGTTTTTTTCCTAAACCACATGGATCCTCTAGAGTCATTGCATGTGTGTTATTTTCCTAAACCACCACCAGAGTCATTGCATGTGTGTTACTTTCATAAACCACATGGATCCACCAGAGTCATTGCATGTGTGTTCCTTTCATAAACACAAATGGATCCACAAGATTCATTGCATGTGTGTTCCTTTCCTAAACCACATTGATCCACTAGAGTCATTACATGCGTGTTCTTTTCCTAAACTACCACCAGAGTCACTGCATGTGTGTTCTTTTCCAAAACCACCACTAGAGTCATTGCATGTGTGTTCTTTACCTAAACCACCACCAGAGTCATTGCATGTGTGTACTTTTCCTTAACCACCACTAGAGTCATTGCATGTGTTCCTTTCCTAAACCACTACAAGAGTCAGTGCATGTGTGTTCCTTTCATAATCCACATGGATCCACCAGAGTCATTTTATGTGTGGTCCTTTCCTAAACCACATGGATCATTAGAGTCATTGCATGTGTGTTCCTTTGCTAAATCACATTGATCCACTAGAGTCATTGCATGTTTGTTCTTTTCTTAAATCACATGGATCCACCAGAGTCATTGCATGTGTGTTTCTTTCCTAAACCACATGGATCCACCAGAGTTATTGCATGTGTGTTCTTTTCCTAAACCACATGGATCCAGCAGAGTCATTGCATGTGTGTTCCTTTCATAAACCACATGGATCCACCAGAGTCATTGCATGTGTGTTCTTTTCCTAAGCCACCCACAGATTCATTGGATGTGTGTTCCTTTCATAAAACACATGGATCCACCAGAGTCATTGCATGTGGTTTCCTTTCCTAAACCACATGGATTCACTAAACCACCACCAGAGTCATTGCATGTGTCTTGTTTTCCTAAACCACATGGATCCACCAGAGTCATTGCATGTGTGGTCTTTTCCTAAAATACCACTAGAGTCATATCATGTGTATTCCTTTCATAAACCACATGGATCCACCAGAGTCATTGCATGTGTGTTACTTTCCTAAACCACAAGGATCCACTAGAGTCATTGCATGCGTGTTCCTTTCCTAATCCACATTGATCCACCAGAGTCATTACATGTGTGTTCTTTTCCTAAACCACCACTAGAGTCATTGCATGTGTGTTCTTTTCCTAAACCTCCACTAGAGTCATTGCATGTGTGTTATTTTCTTAATCCACCACCAGAGTCATTGCATGTGTGTTCTTTTCCTAAACCACCACTAGAGTCATTGCATGCTTGTTCCATTCCCTAAACCACATTGATCCACCAGAGTCATTCCATGTGTGTTCCTTTCCTAAACCACATGGATCCACAAAAGTCATTGCATATGTGTTCCTTTCCTAAACCACATTGATCCACCAGAGTCATTGCATGTCTCTTCTTTTCTAAAGCACCACCAGAGTCATTGCATGTGTGTTCTTTTCCTAAACCACCACTAGAGTCATTGCATGTGTGTTCTTTTCCTAAACCACCACCGGAGTCATTGCATGTGTGTTATTTTCCTAAACCACCACCAGAGTCATTGCATGTGTGTTACTTTCATAAACACAAATGGATCCACAAGAGTCATTGCATGTGTGTTCTTTTCCTAAGCCACCACTAGAGTCATTGCATGTGTGTTCTTTTCCTAAACCACCACCAGAGTCATTGCATGTGTGTTCTTTTCCTAAACCACCACTAGAGTCATTGCATGTGTGTTCTTTACCTAAACCACCACCAGAGTCATTGCATGTGTGTAAACCACCACTAGAGTCATTGCATGTGTTCCTTTCCCAAACCACCACAAGAGTCATTGCATGTGTGTTCCTTTCATAAACCACAAGGATCCACCAGAGTCATTTTATGTGTGGTCCTTTCCTAAACCACATGGATCCACCAGAGTCATTGCATGTGTGTTCCTTTACTAAACCACATTGATCCACTAGAGTCATTGCATGTTTGTTCTCTCTTAAATAACAAGGATCCACCAGAGTCATTGCATTTCTGTTCCTTTGCTAAACCACATTGATCCACTAGAGTCATTGTATGTTTGTTCTTTTCTTAAATCACAAGGATCCACCAGAGTCATTGCATGTGTGTTCCTTTCCTAAACCACATGGATCCACCATAGTCATTACATGTGTGTTCCTTTCCTAATCCACATTGATCCACCAGAGTCATTACATGTGTGTTCTTTTCTAAACCACCACCCGAGTCATCGCATGTGTGTTCTTTTCCTAAAACACCACTAGAGTAATTGCATGTGTGTTATTTTCTTAAACCACCACCAGAGTCATCGCATGTGTGTTCTTTTCCTAAACCACCACTAGAGTCATAGCATGCTTGTTCCTTTCCTAAACCACATTGATCCACGAGAGTCATTGCATGTGTGTTATTTTCCTAAACCACCACTAGAGTCATTGCATGTGTGTTCTTTTCCTAAACCACCACTAGAGTCATTGCATGTGTGTTCTTTTCCTAAACCACATGGATTCACCAGAGTCATTGCATGTGTGTTGTTTTCCTAAACCACCACCATAGTCCTTGCATGTTTGTTCCTTTCATAAACCACATGGATCCACCAGAGTCATTGCATGTGTGTTCCTTTCCTAAACCACATGAATCCACCAGAGTCATTGCATGTGTGTTCCATTCCTAAACCACATTGATCCCCCAGAGTCATTGCATGTGTGTTCTTTTCCTAAATCACCACCAGAGTCATTGCATGTGTGTTCTTTTCCTAAACCACCACTAGAGTCATTGCATGTATGTTCCTTTACTAAACCACATTTAATCACCAGAGTCATTGCATGTGCGTTACTTTACTAAACCACCACCAGAGTCATTGCATGTGTCTTCTTTTCATAAACCACATGGATCCACCGGAGTCATTGCATGTGTGTTCTTTTCTTAAACCACCACTAGAGTCATTGCATGTGTGTTCCTTTCATAAACTACATGAATCCACCAGAGTCATTGCATGTGTGTTCCTTTCGTAAACCACATGGATCCACAAGAGTCATTGCATGTGTGTTCCTTTTCTAAACCACATTGATCCACCAGAGTTATTGCATGTCTGTTCTTTTCTAAACCACCACCAGAGTCATTGCATGTGTGTTCTTTTCCTAAACCACCACTAGAGTCATTGCATGTGTGTTCTTTTCCTAAACCACCACCGGAGTCATTGCATGTGTGTTCTTTTCCTAAACCACATGGATCCTCTAGAGTCATTGCATGTGTGTTATTTTCCTAAATCACCGCCAGAGTCATTGCATGTGTGTTACTTTCATAAACCACATGGATCCACCAGAGTCATTGCATGTGTGTTCCTTTCATAAACACAAATGGATCCACCAGAGTCATTTCATGTGTGTTCCTTTCCTAAACCACATTGATCCACCAAAGTCATTGCATGTGTGTTCTTTTCCTAAACCACCACCAGAGTCATTGCATGTGTTTTTTTTCTAATTCACCACTACAGTCATTGCATGTGTGTCCTTTACCTAAACCACCACCAGAGTCATTGCATGTGTGTACTTTTCCTTAACCACCACTAGAGTCATTACATGTGTTCCTTTCCTAAACCACCACAAGAGTCATTGCATGTGTGTTCCTTTCATAAACCACATGGATCCACCAGAGTCATTGCATGTGTCTTCCTTTCATAAACCACATTGCATGTGTGTTCCTTTCATAAACCACATGGATCCACCAAATTCATTGCATGTGTGGTCCTTTGCTAAACCACATGGATCCACCAAAGTCATTGCATGTGTGTTCCTTCGCTAAACCACATTGATGCACCAGAGTCATTGCATGTGTGTTCTTTTCTTAAACCACATGAATCCACCAGTCATTGCATGTTTGTTCTTTGCATAAACCACATGGATCCACCAGAGTCATTGCATGTGTGTTCCTTTCCTAAACCACATGGATCCACCAGAGTCATTGCATGGTGTTCTTTTCCTAAGCCACCCTCAGATTCATTGCATGTGTGTTCCTTTCATAAACCACATGGATCCACCAGAGTCATTGCATGTGGTTTCCTTTCCTAAACCACATGGATTCACCATAGTCATTGCATGTGAGTTATTTTCCTAAACCACCACCAGAGTCATTGCATGTGTCTTCTTTTCCTAAACCGCATGGATCCACCAGAGTCATTGCATGTGTGGACTTTTCCTAAAATACCACTAGAGTCATATCATGTGTATTCCTTTCATAAAACACATGGATCCACTAGAGTCATTGCATGTGTGTTCCTTTACTAAACCACATTGATCCACCAGAGTCATTGCATGTGTGTTCTTTTCCTAAACCACCACTAGAGTCATTGCATGTGTGTTCTTTTCCTAAACCACCACTGGAGTCAGTGCATGTGTGTTCTTTTCCTAAACCACATGGATCCTCTAGAGTCATTCCATGTGTGTTATTTTGCTAAACCACCGCCAGAGTCATTGCATGTGTGTTACTTTCATAAACACATGGATCCACCAGAGTAATTCTATGTGTGTTCCTTTCCTAAACTATCGTCGGATTGATGACAAATACGCCATGAGGGGGGCCTCGAGGCGTGCGGAAGAGAGGGGTGTAAGACGTATGGTGTTCCGGGACGGTGAGCACACGATTTTACCCAGGTTTGAATCCGCCGGCTTTGGACGGATCCTACTCCTGCTAGCAATCCAGTAATACGACAGAGCCGAAATATGGGTTACAAGGGTTTCGCCTGTGCGAGTTGAGATTGTAGACTATTGAGGTGTGTCCTAAAGGCTCTCCCTAGTTCGGCTTATATAGATATCCAGCCTAGGGTTTCTGAGAGATCTATCCGCTCGACCGAGAGTCGCCATTCTGAGTACATCTTGAACTACAAGTAACATTATGGGCCTAAGTCGGTAAGTCTTCTGGGCCTTCCCGTAGCCGGATTGGACTCTGTCTTTCTCCCTGACTGGGCTGCTCGTGAAGCAATGCTCTAAACTGAAGTGGGCCACCCTGGTCAGTGAGGAACTGTGAGGATACCCGGAAAGTATATCTAACAAAGAGTTTCGGGAGGCCTCCAAGATCCAAAGTCGGATTTATCATCGTCTAGCTTGATCTTCGGCTTGCAGAATCTTGAAGGGTTCCTGAAACTTCACAACAAAAAATACGATTTGGGTCTTTAAAAATAAGTCGGACCTATCAATAGGTTACTCGGATTTTCTAGCTCGATTTCAAACTAAGCCAGAACTTGGTCTCTAACGCCACCTGACACAAGCATGGTCAAGTCACGTCATCTGACAAGCGTTCCGTCAGCACGACCGTTGGTGGGTCCGTAGTTCGCGGAACCGAGGCGCCGATTTAATGCGTGCATGGAGATCGAGGCGACGCAATCATCGCGTGAGTCCTTCCCAGTTCCTTCCACGATGCGTGGCGGTTACACTGTAGCATTTGCACGAATCTTGGCGCAGTTGGGTGGATATAAGGGGTTTGGATTTCTTCTTCTCCTTTCCACCAGTCCTTTGTCGTTTCTTTTTCCTCCCAATCCTCCTGCGTGCACAGAGCCTCCTCGTCCTTCCCCCACAGAACTCCCAGCACCGCCCCTTTCAGGTCATCTTCTCACTGGAGAAATGGCTTCATCTTCTTCCTCCGGTTTGGCGGCAGCAGCGACGGCGGAAGCAGCAGTAGAGAAGGAGAGCTTTCGGGGAATCTGGATCCCCTGCGCCCTCAACGAGGAGGGCCTCAAGAACATGGAGAAGGAGGGGCTTCTCGCTGCCGGTGACTAGCGGAGCGGCTACGGGGAAATCGTCCCCAACCCGCGCGACGGCAAGCTGGTCCACTTCGGCACCCATCTCGACCGAGGTCTGTCTTTTCCTCCCTCGGAGTTCTTCTCCGAGGTGATAGATCATTACGGAGTTCAACTCCACAATCTTCCTCCCAACTCTCTCTTAGAGATGAGTGCGTATGCTTCACTTTGTGAGGGCTTTCTCGGCATTAGGCCGAGTTTGACTCTCTTCCGGTACTACTTTCATGTCCGGAGAAACTCCATCACTGTCGGTGTTCCTTACATCACCGACACTATCAGCTTTTCACTTAGATGCGACCGGGCTTATCCCAAGATTCTATCCAGTGATTCGGTCAAACAATAGCCGGCCACTTTTTTCTATCATAGGGATATTCCGGCTCCCGATAAAGCTACCGCTTTGCCGGCTTTTGTCGATGGAGCCGCCACGGCCCAGCCTTCCTGGGACGAGGCTGCTCCGGCTCTTTCCGACGATCTGATCCTCGCTAAGAGGCGGATCGAATATTTGATTAAGCACAATGGTCTGAAGGGATTCGACTTGGTCCAGTGATGGGTCTCACGTCAGATCCAGCCACTTCAGTACCACGGAACCCGACTGATGCACTCCATCATGTCGTCTCCAACCGACTCCCTCCGCATCAGCTCCAAAGCCTACACCACTCAAGGCTACATAAGCCAAATCAAGTGGCTGATCAAGGAGCGGATCGAGAGGAGGATTCTAGAGGTTTCTCTGGACATGCACACGGCGGAAAACCCCGTGGTGCCAGTAAGCTTCCATCATCACACATTTTATGTGTTTCAATCTTCGAGTTATACTGCAATACTGATATGTTTTCTTCTTTTCAGCTTGCTGACATCCCCCAGTCGGAACTTGCTCCGCTCGAAGGATATCCTCCGGAGTTCTCTCAGGAGGTAGAAGTGGTCCCATTGCTGGACCTTGCGCTCAGGAAGAGCAAAGCTCCGACAGTGGCCGTTGGCACAAAGGAGGTGCCTGTCGTGAAGAGGTAACTTTCAGTCACAACTTTCCGCCTTTGTACTTTACTCAAATTTCTTTCCAAGATGTAATGTTTCCAACTTCACTACATTCTCAGAGCAAAACTGCTCATCAAGGCCAAGGGTAAAGGGATTCTTCAAAGCCGCTGCGGCAGATGAAGCTTACCGTAGCTTCCCCTGCCGTGGCTCCTCCGACTCGTGCCCCTCAACCTTCTGCAACGCCGGTTATCTCGCCGGACACTTCAGAAGATCCGGCTCCTCCAACGGGGCCTGCGAACCTTGGATCACAAACTGACATCACCACGGGTGCGTCAGATCTAGATAAGGGTGAACCCTCTTTGGGTAATGATCCCTCGGCAGAAACCTTCGCCGAAAACCTCATGAGCAATCTGGGTCTTGCCAAGTTTCGCCTGTCTCGGAAATCTGCCGAAGAGATCCAGCGGCTCGCCAGGCAAGTCCTGGAGAAAAGCCATCTATCTGCCGAAGAAGAAGCGCAAGAAGCAGAGGACGTCAAGTTCTCTGATCTTCTTGCTCAAGTCCGCCTTCGCGATGAGAGGATTAGTACTGGCGAGCTTCCAGCCCCGAGGATCCTCTTACTCTTGCCGAGAAGGTGGTCATGAAGTGAGCGGGTTTGGATAAACTTACCCGCGAGCAATATGTAAGTCGGAATTCCAACTCCTGTTTTTCCTTTATTGTATCTTATATCATATCCTCTAGCCCCCAAGCATGAAGTAGGATAAACAATCCGGGTTTATGATTTATTAGGGTGCCAAAGAACGAACTAGTGTAGCCCCCAAGGCTCGTGCTGATATTTTAGCAAAAATATTAGCCCGAGTCTTAAGTAGCTTTCTGACTTTGGGTATTCTGACTTATAGAAAGTATGTTCCTGTAACGAGGAATTACTGACCAATGTCTGTGATAAGCGGAGAGAGATCAAAGCTCTCCGGCTTAAAAATGCTGAGCTTAAAGTTGCCAAGGATGAGGCCGAAGGTAAACATTCCGAGACTCAACCCTTGTCTTTGTATTTTCAATGTCGAATTTTTCTGAACTTTTGTTCTTTTTGACTTACTGACCGGTGAAACAATCCGTCGCCATGATTGAAGAGGCCGAGAACCTCAAGACCCTGGTGGTGGAGAACAAGGGACTTCGCCAAGAGCTGGATAAGCTTAAGGCGGATCATGAAAGGAGCATAGCTCAAGTCCTTGAATCCTCCTCCATGGCCACTGATGAGCGTGATCGCAAGACCGCTGCTCAAGATAAAATAATCTCGGATCTCAAAAATGAGCTTGACAGAGAAAAGGATATGTCCCAGGCGCTCCGGGCTGAACTCCAGAGTCTCCGGGAGGAGAAGACCAAAATTGATGACATCACTTTTGGTACGTTCCATCTATCTGTCTTGTCTCTTTCTTCGACTTTTATCAATGTCGGATTTTTCTTAACTTGCTTTGTGTATAGGTCCTCTGAACTTGACGGACTCTTCCTCCTCTGATCCCCACACCCACCAGCTTACCCAAGTTGGTGACCTGCTTCATGACTTCCGCTAGTCCCTTGAGGACATCGGCGAAACTCTCAAGATTCCGGACATGCCAAGCATGTCGGACTTCCAGGTGCGGGACAAGGCGAAGGAGATGCCGCAACTCGTTCGGGACTGGAACATGTCCTACGCGCGGACTGTTGCGCAGAACGCTCTCACCATGGTCATGAGCCACCATGGAAACATGGAGATATCGCAAGTGACTAGAGGGTACTGTACGGTAGATGAAGACGTCCAGGAGCAAGACCTTCAAGCCATCATGCACTCCTACGCCGGATATGGGTGTCACGTGGCTGACCTGACCAGCTACGAGATCCCCTTCTTCACCCGCGTGGATACATCGCCTCCTCCTCCGAAAGAACCAACAGAAGTTTCTGATGATGAACGCACCAACTCGGATGCGGACATCTCGGAACGATACCAAGGCGGAGTAACCAGCGAGCCGGCAGCTCCTTCATCTCCTCCTGCATCGTAGACCAGAAACTTATGTATTATTCCGGATAAAACATGATGCGTTTGTAAATATGTAATACTTTAACTTTGCTAGTGTTAAGCTTTTGATCTATTCAGCACTTTTCGGCTTTGAATTTTTTTTTGTGTTCCTGAAATGTTTACATAAGCACTTGTATTTTTTCTTCTCTACTTATTGTTTATATGGCTTTCCGCCTCGTCCCTTTCGTGAGCCGGCTAAACCTTCCACCGGAAACTTTGCCGAGCAACGGAGCTCAATTGCTAAACCAGTTTAAACTCGGAAACAAAGTCGGCTTCCAGTACCAACAATTCACTACTCGGAAAATGCCCGCATCCAGCAATCAGACAAATAACCAAAGTAAAGACTAGAAACTTTAGAGTTATACCCGAGGGTAGCAGTTTTAGAATCGGAAATCTGAACCAGAACGAACATGAGCATAAAGTACTTTCAAGCATTCTGGGATTTTCGACTATGACATGATCATTCGGAAATAAGATACTAACAACTTCTCAAAAAAACTTGAGGTAACCAAAACTTTTATTTCTCACAGAACATGTACATATGTATGATTACAAAGAAGGATAAACTAAGAATAAAAGGCATGTAGCTGAGCAATATTCCACGGTCTGTCTAACTCATCCGGATTTGTACTGCCTCCAACTCTCTTTCTCTTCTTAGTAGTAGGTCTTTCTTTGACTGGCCTCATGTCAGTTAAGTAGTACGATCCATTGTGCAATACTCGACTAACTAAAAGGGCCCTTCCCATACTGGGGAAAGTTTGTGCTTTCTTTGTTGCACAAGCCGGAGAACCAAATCACCTTTATTGAAGGATCTATTTCGGACTCTCTGACTATGATAGTTGCGTAACTTTTGCTGATAGGCTGTAGATCTCATTTTAGCAACGACACGAACTTCTTCGACTAAGTCGAGATCATTTTGTCGATAAATCTCAGCATCCTCTTCGATATACGCGGCCACTCTAGGAGAAGTATGAATTAAATCACTAGGAAGAACTGCTTCTGCACCATAGACCAGGAAGAAAGGTGTGTATCATGTAGACCTGTTTGGAGTTGTTCGTAAACTCCAAATTACAGAGGGTAATTCCTCACCTAAGCCCCCGCAAAGACGTCAAGTGGTGCTTCGAGTCTCGATTTTAGGCCTTGTAAGATTAAACCATTTGCTCTTTCGACTTGTCTGTTAGCTTGTGGATGTGCGACTGACGCAATGTCAAGCCGGATATTTTGCTCGTCGTAGAATTCAGCCAATTCTCCCATAGAAAAGTTACTCCCGTTGTCCGTGATAATGCTATGTGGATAACCATGCCGGATTATAACATCCTCGACAAATATTTTGGCTATTGCTCCGTCACAACTTGTGACGGGTTTAGCCTCAATCCATTTGGTGAATTTATCCACCATCACTAAGAGGTGAGTAAATCCACTTGGAGCTCATTTAAAAGGTCCTACCATATCAAGCCCTCAGACCGCAAAGGGCCATGTTATAGGTATTGTTCGCAGCTGATCAGCCGGAACATGAGCTTGCTTGGCGTACTTTTGGCAGCCTTTGCATGTCTTGACTAATCGTTCGGCATCTGCCTTAGCTGTAAGCCAGAAAAATCCATGTCGAAAAGTTTTGCCACTAAAGATTTGGGTGCAGCGTGGTGACCACACTCGCCTTCGTGGATTTCCCTTAAGATTTCCACTCCTTCTTCCGGAGATACACAGCGCTGAAAATCCCCAGAAACACTCTGTTTATAGAGCTCACCTTTAACAATAGTATAGGCTTTAGCTCGTCGGATAATCTGCCGGCTCAACACCTCGTCTTCGGGTAATTTGCCATCTACCAAATAATCGAGGTAGGGTTGAGTCCAGCTGGGAATTACAGCCAGAACTGCTATCAAGGGTGAGTCGGATTTGGTCGGATATTCCTCATCTACTCCCTTTATTGAGGGAACTTTGAGGTGCTCTAGAAAAGCGCCATCCAGGACCTCTTTCCGCGCAGAACCTATCCGAGATAGTGCATCTACTTCCTCATTTTCTGCTCGAGGGATGTGTTGAACTTCAAACCCTTCGAACGATTTAGATAGATCATCCACGACAGCTTTATATGCTGCCATGTGTTTATTTGCATTACAAATATTCGACACTTGTTGAGCAACAAGATCCGAATCTCCGTAACATATCAAACATCGGATACCAATGTCCTTAGCAATCTGGATTCCATGTAGCAGTGCTTCATACTCGGCAATATTGTTTGTCGCTGTGAAGTGGATCTGCAACACGTATAAAAGTTATTTCCTTGGGGTGATTTGAGCACCACGCCAGCCCCCGAGCCCCCTCGAGCCTTAGACCCATCGAAAAAGAGGGTCCAATATTCCGACTCAGGGAGGATCATGTTATCCTTAGTCTCTGTCCAATCAGCGACAAAGTCAGCAAGGATCTGGGACTTGATTGCTATCCGAGGTTTATACTCAATATCAAAAGCTGAGAACTCTATGCCCCATTTGGCGACGCGTCCTATGGCATCGCTATTGTTGATTATATATCTCATGGGAGCTGTGCTCACCACGGTAATTGGATGCTCCTAAAAGTAGTGTCGTAACTTACGAGATGCTAGAAAAACACCGTAAGCCAACTTTTGATAGTGCGGATATCGCTGTTTTGATTCTGTCTGGACCTCGCTGACAAAGTAAGTCGGACGCTGCACCAGGTGTTCCTGATTTTCCTCTGGTCTCTCCACCACCATGACGATACTAACGACCTTATTTGTCGCAGCAAGATAGACCAACGTCGGTTCCTTAGGTTCCGGCACTTCAAGGATAGGAGCAGATGAGAGTACTTTCTTCAGGTCTTGTAGTGCATCTTCAGCTTCATCAGTCCAAACAAAATCTTTGGTCTTTTTTAGGAGTTTGTATAATGGTGCGGCTCTTTCACCAAGCCGGCTTACAAATCGACTGACCGCAGCGATGCAGCCAGTTAATCTTTGTACGTCCTTCAGGCGAGTTGGCCTGGAAATATTGAGTATAGCCTTGATTTTGTCTCGGTTCACCTCTATGCCTCTTTGAGACACAATAAAACCTAACAATTTCCTGGCTGGTATTCCAAAGAAGCATTTCTTTGGGTTAAGCATGATGTTGTATTTTCATAGATTGGCGAATGTTTCCTCCAAGTTGGAAATTAGCGTTTCCTTCTTTTTGGACATCACCGTGATATCATCCACGTATGCATGTACATTGCGTTCGAGTTGGTCGTGGAGGCAACGCTGCATCATGCGCTGCTACGTAGCTCCTGCGTTCTTCAGCCCGAAGGGCATCGTAACAAAACAGAAGGTTCCGAATGGGGTTATGAATGAAGTTTTGACTTTTTCACATTCCTTCATCCGGATTTGGTGATAACCGGAATATGCGTCGAGAAAATAGAGGAGTTCCGAGCCTACCGTAGAATCGATGACTTGATCAATTCTAGGCAGAGCGAACGGATCTTTTGGACATGCCTTGTTCAAGGCATTATAATCAACACACATCCTTAAATCAGTGGTGTCCTTTTTAGGGACCATTACAGGATTGGCCGACCACTCAGTGTGGACGACCTCTTCTATGAATCCGGCTAACTCGAGCTGTGCTAGTTCCTTAGCTATTGCCTTACGCTTTTCGTCACCAAATCGTCGTAAGTACTGTTTTACGGGTTTAGCGTTCGGGTTTACATTTAGAGAGTGCTCGGCAAGTTCCCTAGGTACTCCGGTCATGTCAGATGGCTGCCATGCGAAGATATCTTGATTTTCTTGGAGGAACTTGACGAGCGTGCTTTCCTATGCGCTATCTAGGCCTACGCCTATCTGGGTCACCTTGGAGGGGTCATCATCCTTCAACGGTGCTTTCTTCGTCTCTTCTGATGCCTTGAACTTCCGGATTTGGCTTGGTCACCTCCTTCTTCATTGCGGGCATCTCGGACGGATCTATGCTCTTCTTGATCTCCTGGTACTCCTAGGCGTGCAGCACGGCTTCGGCAAAGGCGGTATTTCCATCCTCGCACTCTCGCGCTTTCTTCGGGTCTTCCCTGATGGTGATCATGCCATTGGGACCTGGAATTTTCATCATATTGTAAATGTAACACGGACGAGCCATGAAAGCCTAGTAAGCCAGACGTCCGAATATAGTGTGGTATGCGCTCTTGAACGGGACCACTTCGAAGGAAAGTGCCTCTGTCTGATAATTCTTTGGAGTTCCAAAGGTAAAATCCAAAGTGATCTCTCCTAAGGAATTAGCTTGTCTTCCTGGGACAACTTCGTGAAAAATCACAGAGCTATGGTTCAGCTGGGTCTCCGAGATCTTCATCCGGCGTAGCATTTCGACATAGAAAATATTGATGCTGCTACCACTGTCCATGAGGGTCTTGGAGAAACCATAACCGTCAATAAGTGGGTTAACGATTAAGGCGTATTTTCCTCGCATGTGTAACTTAGGCAGATGATCATCGCGGTCAAATGTGATTGCCACTTCCGACCAGTCCAGATACTGTGGGACAGCCGGAACTGTTGCATTGAGCTCGTGTAGAACTGCTTTCTTGACCTTTGCTGGTTGAGATCCGAGGAAAGTGACATAAGTGTCCTTTTTGGTGGGAAAAGTCTTCTTCCCTTCTGACTTGGGATTTGAAGCATCGGCTTCCTCCATGTTGGAATCTTCCTTGGTCTCTTTGTCCTTTTCAGTATTTTTCTTTCCCTTCTTCTGCTTAGCTTTGTAGACCGCGGTGTCATCTCTTTTGATGTCGTCATTGAAACGACATTCAGCGTTGGTGTGGGACGAGCCCCCATTGGCGTCTAGGTGATGCACACATGGGTTATTGGCAATGTCGGCCCAAGAGTAGGTTTTGCCTGGTTGCTGTTCTCCTCTACCTTGGACCCTTGAAGTCCCACGGCCACGCCCGCGGCCTCCGCCATGTCCTCCTCGTCCTCGAGACCCGGAAATAGTAGTCACCACCGTTGTTTCGGTTTTTCTTCCGAGGTATTTTTGCGCTTCTGAGCCTGTTGCTTTGTTTTTGCTGACTGAGGTACAGCTAGGACGTTGAGTAGTCCCTCTGCATCGTCGTCAGCATCTGCATACTTGCTCGGTGTTTCTATCATCTCTCCCAAATCAGTGACCTTGTCGCACTTTAAGCGGTGACGTAGCAGACCAATTGGGAGCCCTGCGATGAAAGCTTCAATCGCGGTTTGATCGTTCACTCCTTCACAGGAGTTCTTGGTGTCGATCCATCATCCGAGATAATCTCGGCAAGTTTCTCCGGCTTTCTAGGTGCAACGCTGTAGGTCTCCGACCGAACAGGGCCCCCGATATGTGCCTTCGAAATTACAAAAGAACGCACTTTGCATGTCATACCAGTTGTGGATGGTGTTCTCCGGAAGTTCATTGAGCCATGATCGCGCCGTCTTCCGCAGCATAAGTGGGATATATCGGGTTGCGACCAGGCTGTTTCCGCCTTTGGCGATGCAGCAAGCTTGGAAAAAATCCTGTAGCCAAGTGTCTGGCCGAGCAATGCCGTCGTAGGCTTGGATGTGCCTTGAGATAGCAAATCCTTCTGGGAATCTTGTAGCTCTGATGCATGGTCCAAAGCACTTTGAGCCCACGTACATGTCATCGTTTTCATAGCGTTGCGCCTCTATGTTGGAATTGATCCGGTGCCTTGCGTCGTTCGGGGATAGAGATCGTCACGAATGCCGGCTGTGGCTGCGGTGCCGAGGAGCCGGACTTCGGCTTCTGCCACCACCTCCTCCGCCATGTCGTCCTCCTTGCCCTCCATGGGGGCTGTTGTGATGACTGTGTGGTGGAGAGGGTGGTGCAGCAGGATAGTTTCCGGCTGATCGCCGGCCTCCGTCCGGAGCGTCATTATTCCGGTTCTGGGGAGGATCTTGACTACGACGAGCCCCCTGCCGGCTTGTACCAGCATGGTTTCCGTCATTTCTTCGTCCGTCGTTCCCACCATGGTGAGGATCAGCCGGACGACTTGTATACTTAGGAGGTGGCATTTTTTGACGATCCTCCTCCCGTTGTTTTTCTTTATCTTCTCCCCTTCAATCCTTAGATTCTCGTCGGGGAGGGTTCGTCGGATTCAGGGTAGCAATGGCGTCTTTCTCAGCCGTTGGGGCGACGTTGCTCCAGTTACGTGAAGTTTTGTGATGCTGTCCTGAAGATCCGGTTCTTGAATGGTTGTCTTCCCGGTGTTCGGGGTGATGATACTGCGCCCGGACGTAATAGGATCTTACGCTAGCCCATGCCAGATCCGTGCGACATTGGTCAGAATCTGAGACCAGTTTTTGACTTCCGGACAGGGCGACCTTTTGCTTCTCCAGTCCCTTGTTGAGTAGTTTCATACCGAAACGTATCTCTTCTGGTCATGGATTAGCCGATAGAATTTCTCGGGCTGCCACAGAATTCTGTACTGGTGTTGGGTATACCCAATCTCCGTTTCTATCTTTCCGTGGCTTCCCCATCTCATCTCCAAAAAGGACGGCACGGAAACGTGGGAATTGCTTGTCATCTATGTGACGCTTCCGTGTCTTCTGATGCAAACGAGACATGTATTCCTTGTTTGACATGCGTTTCTTCTCCACCTTGATGTTTTTGGCTTCATCGAGGAGTTCTTGACGACGCACTTCTAGGGCCTGTGCCCTTTCGTCCAGCTCATCCGCAGTAAGTTCTGCGGCTGTAGGGATAGGTGTGGTTAATGCGGCATCGATGAGTTTACGTGCACCTTCGGTAATCACGTGTCCATCCACCGATGCTTCTTTTTTCGGCTCTTCTGGGATAAGCGCTCCATCCGAGTCTTCTTCGTATTCCTCGGCAATCACCTCCTCTATCAGAGGGTCTTTTGCCGAGGTCTTGTTTTTCTTGTTCTTCTTGTTTCCCTTCTTGGCAGCGCCAGTAGCAAAGACGGCTTTGGGTCCGTTTCCCGGAGTCAAGCTCTAATCGGTACTTTCGGACATCTGGACCTCAGGATTATCTCCGACGTCCATGTCATCCTGCGTTTTGGGAGAGTGTTCCCCGGATCCTTCATCCATGACTTCTCCTTCTTCTGCAGCTTTGGAGTTATACTCCTCTTCATATTCCGCGGAGAACTTTCAGAAATCTGCTGACGTCATCGATTCATCCGAGGATGCGGGTACGTCGGTGTTTGTTCCAATTGCCTCCAGCACCGAGTCGGTGTTTTCTCCAACATCGGCAGAGCCGGATCCGGATCCCATGTATCCGACGAAGTGCAACGCGTGGTTCCTGAGGTACCTGCGGCTTTCACGATCAGCCATGTCAAAACTTTTGATGGTCTCGAGAATTGCATCTGCGCTTTTGCCTTGTAGTATCATACGTCGTAATGTGTACCTTAGGAAAGGTCTGTCTGTCCCGGCATCATCAGAGCCGGAATCAGTGTCACTGATATGCTCCTCCTGGATTTCGACTTCCGCGGGTGGGTCGATCTAGGATCCGGCTCCTCCAGGGAGATCCACTCTAGAGACGACGTGGACCGCTAGGTCTTCTTCAGGCTCGGATTTCTCCACTATCTCCGCAACTGGTGCGGGCCGGGTGGGATTAGGGTTTTCTGAGATCCGGAACTCTACCGCCTTTGTGGACAAAGGGGACCCAGAAGTTTCTTCTGCCTCTATCATCACCCAGGTGGGTTGGGTGTTCAAACCGATGTAAACATCGATCTCGCCAAAAGACATGATTGTGTAGGCAGTCATGGCCTCCCTAGCCAGAATCCAAGTCTCGTCGAGAACGATGAGAAGGACGTCACTGGCGTAGAGGATATGACCGACGGGGATAGTCTCGCCGATTCTTGCAGATTCCGCTCGGAACGTAGATCTGAAGCTCACTTGCCCCACGGTGGGTGCCAACTATCGTCGGATTGAGGACAAGTACGCCATGAGGGCGTCCTCGAGGCGTGCGGAAGAGAGGGGTGTAAGACGTATGGTGTTCTGGGACGGTGAGCACAAGAGTTTACCCAGGTTCAAATCCGCCGGCTTTGGACGGATCCTACTCCTGCTAGCAATCCAGTAATACAGCAGAGCCGGAATATGGGTTACAAGGATTTCGCCTGTATGAGTTGAGATTGTAGACTATTAAGGTGTCTCCAAAAGGCTCTCCCTAGTTAGGCTTATATAGATATCCAACCTAGGGTTTACAGGAGAGATCTATCCGCCACGACATTTGAGAGCGATTCTGAGTACATCTTGAACTACAAGTAACATTATGGGCCTAAGTCGGTAAGTCTTCTGGGCCTTCCCGTAGCCGGATTGGACTCCATCTTTCTCCCTGACTGGGCCGCCCGTGAAGCAATGCTCTAACCCGAAGTGGGCCACCCTGGTCAGTGAGGAACTGTGAGGATACCCGGAAAGTATATCCCCAACATAAACCACCTTGATCCACCAGAGTCATTGCATGTGTGTTCTTTTCCTAAACCACCACCAGATTCATTGCATGTGTGTTCTTTTTCTAATTCACCACTAGAGTCATTGCATGTGTGTTCTTTACCTAAACCACCACCAGAGTCATTGCATGTGTGTACTTTCCCTTAACCACCACTAGAGTCATTACATGTGTTCCTTTCCTAAACCACCACAAGAGTCATTGCATGTGTGTTCCTTTCATAAACCACATGGATCCACCAGAGTCATTGCATCTGTGTTCCTTTCACAAACCACATGGATCCACCAGATTCATTGCATGTGTGGTCCTTTGCTAAACCACATGGATCCACCAGAGTCATTGCATGTGTCTTCCTTCGCTAAACCACATTGATCCACCAGAGTCATTGCATGTGTGTTCTTTTCTTAAACCACATGAATCCACCAGTTATTGCATGTTTATTCTTTTCATAAAACACATGGATCTACCAGAGTCATTGCATGTGTGTTCCTTTCCTAAACCACATGGATCCACCAGAGTCATAGCATCTGTGTTCTTTTCCTAAGCCACCCTCAGATTCATTGCATGTGTGTTCCTTTCATAAACCACATGGATCCACCAGAGTCATTGCATGTGGTTTCCTTTCCTAAACCACATGGATTCACCATAGTCATTGCATGTATGTTATTTTCCTAAACCACCACCAGAGTCATTGCATGTGTCTTCTTTTCCTAAACCACATGGATCCACCAGAGTCATTGCATGTGTGGACTTTTCCTAAAATACCACTAGAGTCATATCATGTGCATTCCTTTCTTAAAACAAATGGATCCACTAGAGTCATTGCATGTGTGTTCCTTTCCTAAACCACATGGATCCACCAGAGTCATTGCATGTGTGTTCCTTTCCTAATCCACATTGATCACCAGAGTCATTGCATGTGTGTTGTTTTCTAAACCACCACCAGAGTCATTGCATGTGTGTTCTGTTCCTAAACCACCACTAGAGTCATTGCATGTGTGTTATTTTCTTAAACCACCACCAGAGTCATTGCATGTGCGTTCTTTTCCTAAACCACAACTAGAGTCATTGCATGCTTGTTCCTTTCCTAAACCACATTGATCCACCAGAGTCATTGCATGTGTGTTCTTTTCCTAAACCACCACTAGAGTTATTGCATGTGTGTTCCTTTTCTAAAACACATGAATCCACCAGAGTCATTGCATGTTTGTTCTTTTAATAAACTACATGGATCCACCAGAGTCATTGCATGTGTGTTCCTTTCCTAAACCACATGGATCCACCAGAGTCATTGCATGTGTGTTCTTTTCCTAAACCACATGGATCCACCAGAGTCATTGCATGTGTGTTACTTTCATAAACCACATGGATCCACCAGAGTCATTAGATGTGTGTTCCTTTCCTAACCACATGGATCCACTAGAGTCATTGCATGTGTGGTCTTTTCCTAAACCACCACTAGAGTCATTGCATGTTTGTTCTTTTCCTAAACCACATGGATTCACCAGAGTCATTGCATGTGTGTTGTTTTCCTAAACCACCACCAGAGTCCATGCATGTGTGTTCCTTTCATAAACCACATGGATCCACCAGAGTCATGCATGTGTGTTCCTTTCCTAAACCACATGAATCCACTAGAGTCATTGCATGTTTGTTCCATTCCTAAACCACATTGATCCACCGGAGTCATTGCATGTGTGTTCTTTTCCTAAACCAAAACCAGAGTCATTGCATGTATGTTATTTTCGTAAACCACCACTAGAGTCATTGCATGTATGTTCCTTTACTAAACAACATTGAACCACCAGAGTCATTTCATGTGCATTATTTTCCTAAACCACCACCAGAGTCATTGCATGTGTCTTCTTTTCATAAACCACAAGGATCCACCGGAGTCATTGCATGTGTGTTCTTTTCTTAAAGCACCACTAGAGTCATTGCATGTGTGTTTATTTCATAAACTACATCAATCCACCAGAGTCATTGCATGTGTGTTCCTTTCCTAAACCACATGGATCCACAAGAGTCATTGCATGTGTGTTCCTTTCCTAAACCACATTGATCCACCAGAGTCATTGCATGTCTGTTCTTTTCTAAACCACCACCAGAGTCATTGCATGTGTGTTCTTTTCCTAAACCACCACTAGAGTCATTGCATGTGTGTTATTTTCCTAAACCACCACCAGAGTCATCGCATGTGTGTTACTTTCATAAACCACATGGATCCACCAGAGTCATTGCATGTGTGTTCCTTTCATAAACACAAATGGATCCACAAGAGTCATTGCTTGTGTGTTCCTTTCCTAGACCACATTGATCCACCAGAGTCATTGCATGTGTGTTCTTTTCCTAAACCACCACCAGAGTCATTGCACGAGTGTTCTGTTGGGGGGATACCCTCGGGTAGGGTCACGCCGAGGTATAAAGGCCGAGTTAGCCGAGGTTCGGCAAGGCTAAAGCAGATGCTGGCCGGGTCACCTCAAGGCAGGCCGAATCACGGGGTAACCCGGACCATGTGGCGTCCACCTAACTAGGTCACAACCGACTTAATCCGTAAGTCGGTATGGCGTATTTAACTTGTATGCAGGAACGGGTGTGGCTGGATCAGCTATGATACGGGTCATATCTAGCTTCTAGGAGAAGGAAGGAATCTCGCTGGTCAAAAGAAGCCCCGGTACGCACTGCATGAGCAAAGCGAACAAGGACAGGACCACCGAGGCGTGGTCGACAGAGGTGACGACGCCCGTGTCGGTTGACGCAGGCGCCGCCGAGGCTCACGTAGCCTCTGCATGGGTGACGTGGGGGAAAAGCACCCCGGTCGGTTTGCTATTTTGGGAGGAGGCATATTCCAGGAATATGCCTCCACGTATGCCCTAAGTGGAGACCTAGCCACCCCTATATAAGGAGGGCTAGGGCCTCTATAGAAGGGGTTCCTCTATTCTGATTGGTTTTAGGTGCTAAGGGTCTTGTACGGGTTAACTGTGGGTGAGAGTAAGACAGTTCTTTCTTCCTCCTCTCGCCAATACAGCTCGAGGAGCAATTGTAATCTGTGAAGTGAATAGAATACAAACCTTCTGTGTGGGGAATCACCTCACTATCCCTCCCTGGATTCCCCTAGTGCTATTAGTCCCCACCTTTAGCCTATCCATGGCATCTGCCGTGACACCACCACGACAGTTGGCGTCCACCGTGGGGCTAGCGGCGCTAGCAGGGGTCAAGATCCGGACGAGAAACCTCATCGGCACCGGCGAACACATCGTCTCCGGGCTCGTTCAGCGCTTTGGAGCACTGGACTTCGTCGGCGACAACGCTGGCTGCTTCGCACGCAGCCTCTTCGTCAAGATCGGTGCGCACAAGGTCTATGTTGTGGTGGACGTATCATGCGTTCATCCGCGGCACGTCATCGAGGCAGGGGAGCCACCCCTTAGCGTGGTTCACGGGGCGCGTATCACTCGCCCCCGTCTGCGGCCGAGGTGATGATGATCACAGGTGCAAAGCGCAAGCAAGATCCGCACCGATCCGGAGGTAACACCTAAGGCACCAAGAAAGGTAGAGGTCCTCCACTAGAGAGGCCTGAGAATGTCGAGAGAAGCTATGGATAGCTTCGCAAACCCGTAGCAGGTGGTAGATCCGCTCGAGCCGGTAGAGCTAGAGGAAACTAGGCAGAAAATTCTAGAGGGAGCGAAAAAGATTGATGCGGCTCAGCAGTCGTTGAACATGACGTTGCATGAGTACGCAAAGGCAAATAAAGTAGATGCTGTAAAAGTGAAGGGGAGAAATCTCATGAGTGAAATGAACAAAGAGGGTGATACTAGGATTGAGGAGTCAGAAAACTGTTTGTCCGTGGTCTTTGCCAAGTACAAGATTGCGCAAGAACCTCAGAGCAGCGGATGCAGCTGCGTCCGAGTTAGAGGGTCTAACGGGTGAAGCCCGCCAGAGACAGCAAGATAGGGTTAACGAGTTGGTTCGAATCACGAACAGGCAAAATGAGGAACTGCTCAGGGCAAACCCGGAGAGAGCTGGGGCCTCCAAGATCGTTCATTCGGCGGTGGGTAACCCAGAGAAATCTGCTGGAGCCGCATCGTCTCCTCATGGTGGTCCTAGGAGAGAAGAGGTAGTAACCTCGGCTAGGAGAAACAAGCAGATTGTTCCGTATGACCCGACAAGGGCAGGAAAAGCAAAAGAGGTATAGAAAAATGACGATAGACGGAGTGTAAGCCGAGGTGAAGCTAGCCGAGGTAACCGTGACCAAGGCAATGCCGGTCAAGGAAACGCTGTTAATGGCAATGCCGGACAGCGCAACTCGATAGGACAACCGCAGCGGCGGAATATACCAAGGCAAGAGCAAAGTGCCGGCCGAGGTATGCAACAGAGAGATGCACCACGAGAGCGAGACCGGTATAACGATGGAGATTCGGAAATGGTGAATGCGGGATACCCAAGGCCGGACTATCATGTGATAGGGTCGAGATTGGGAAGCAGGGATTTGATGCGAGACGGCCTTGAGTTGAAACCGGATCAATCAGATAGGTCGGAGCAGATTGAAAGTCAAGGTCCTCTGGGTCCTGCGTGTTTTGGACCCCGGATCATGAAGGAGCCACCGGTACCTAACTTCCAGTTACCCAGAGGCACGAAGACGTATGACGGCAGCACTAAACCAGAGGATTGGCTGATAAATTATGCTACGGCTGTGAAGATTGCTACAGGTAACTTGCGATGGGCTGTGAGATACGTACCCCAGATGTTGGAGGGGCCAGCAAGTGTATGATTGAAGAATTTGCCGCCCGGAAGTATTAACTGCTGGACCGATTTTGAGGAAATGTTTATCAGCAATTTCTCAAGTACGTATCAGAGGCCAAATAGGCCACAGACCCTAGCTATGTGCAAACAGAGACCGAACAAGACGGACTAGGAGTTCCTAACCCGGTGGTGTACCATGGAAAAAATCCTGTAGCCAAGTGTCTGGCTGAGCAATGCCGTCGTAGGCTTGGATGTGCCTTGAGATAGCAAATCCTTCTGGGAATCTTGTAGCTCTGATGCGTGGTCCAAAGCACTTTGGGCCCACGTACATGTCATCGTTTTCATAGCGATGCGCCTCTATGTTGGAATTGATCCTGTGCCTTGCATCGTTCGGGGATAGAGATCGTCACGAATGCCGGCTGTGGCTGCGGTGCCGTGGAGCCGGACTTCGGCTTCTGCCACAACCTCCTCTGCCATGTCGTCCTCCTTGCCCTCCATGGGGGCTGTTGTGATGACTGTGTGGTGGAGAGGGTGGTGCAGCAGGATAGTTTCCGGCTGATCGCCGGCCTCCGTCCGGAGCGTCATTATTCCGGTTCTGGGGAGGATCTTGACTACGACGAGCCCCCTGCCGGCTTGTACCAGCATGGTTTCCGTCATTTCTTCGTCCATCGTTCCTACCATGGTTTGGATCAGCCGGACGACTTGTATACTTAGGAGGTGGCATTTTTTGACGATCCTCCTCCCATTGTTTTTCTTTATCTTCTCCCCTTCAATCCTTAGATTCTCGTCGGGGAGGGTTCGTCGGATTCAGGGCAGCAATGGCGTCTTTCTCAGCCGCTCGGGCGACGTTGCTCCAGTTACGTGAAGTTTTGTGATGCTGTCCTGAAGATCCGGTTCTTGAATGGTTGTCTTCCCGGTGTCCGGGGTGATGATACTGCGCCCGGACGTAATAGGATCTTACGCCAGCCCATGCCAGATCCGTGCGGCATTGGTCAGAATCTGAGACCAGTTTTTGACTTCCGGACAGGGCGACCTTTGCTTCTCCAGTCCCTTGTTGAGTAGTTTGATACCGAAACATATCTCTTCTGGTCCTGGATCAGCCGATAGAATTTCTCGGGCTGCCACAGAATTCTGTAATGGTGTTGGGTATACCCAATCTCCGTTTCTATCTTTCCGTGGCTTCCCCATCTCATCTCCAAAAAGGACGGCACGGAAACGTGGGAATTGGTTGTCATCTATGTGACGCTTCCGTGTCTTCTGATGCAAACGAGACATGTATTCCTTGTTTGACATGCGTTTCTTCTCCACCTTGATGTTTTTGGCTTCATCGAGGAGTTCATGACGACGCGCTTCTAGGGCCTGTGCCCTTTCGTCCAGCTCATCCGCAGTAAGTTCTGCGGCTGTAGGGATAGGTGTGGTTAATGCGGCATCGATGAGTTTACGTGCACCTTCGGTAATCACGTGTCCATCCATCGATGCTTCTTTTTTCGGCTCTTCTGGGATAAGCGCTCCATCCGAGTCTTCTTCGTACTCCTCGGCAATCACCTCCTCTGTCAGAGGGTCTTTTGTCGGGGTCTTGTTTTTCTTGTTCTTCTTGTTTCCCTTCTTGGCAGCGCCAGTAGAAAAGACGGCTTTGGGTCCGTTTCCCGGAGTCAAGCTCTAATCGGTACTTTCGGACATCTGGACCTCAGGATTATCTCCGACGTCCATGTCATCCTGCGTTTTGGGAGAGTGTTCCCCGGATCCTTCATCCATGGCTTCTCCTTCTTCTGCAGCTTTGGAGTTATACTCCTCTTCATATTCCGCGGAGAACTTTCAAAAATCTGCTGACGTCATCGATTCATCCGAGGATGCGGGTACGTCGGTGTTTGTTCCAATTGCCTCCAGCACCGAGTCGGTGTTTTCTCCAACATCGGCAGAGCCGGATCCGGATCCCATGTATCCGACGAAGTGCAACGCATGGTTCCTGAGGTACCTGCGGCTTTCACGATCAGCCATGTCAAAACTTTTGATGGTCTCGAGAATTGCATCTGCGCTTTTGCCTTGTAGTATCATACGTCGTAATGTGTACCTTAGGAAAGGTCTGTCTGTCCCGGCATCATCAGAGCTGGAATCAGTGTCACTGATATGCTCCTCCTGGATTTCGACTTCCGCGGGTGGGTCGATCTAGGATCCGGCTCCTCCAGGGAGATCCACTCTAGATACGACGTGGACCGCTAGGTCTTCTTCAGGCTCGTATTTCTCCACTATCTCCATCAAAAGTGCGGGCCGGGTGGGATTAGGGTTTTCTGAGATCCGGAACTCTACCGCCTTTGTGGACAAAGGGGACCCAGAAGTTTCTTCTGCCTCTATCATCACCGCTGGGGTGGGTTGGGCAGGTTCAGCGAAACCGATGTAAACATCGATCTCGCCAAAAGACATGATTGTGTAGGCAGTCATGGCCTCCCTAGCCGGAATCCAAGTCTCTTCGAGAATGATGAGAAGGACGTCACTGGCGTAGAGGATATGACCGACGGCGATAGTCTCGCCGATTCTTGCAGATTCCGCTCAGAACGTAGATCTGAAGCTCACTTGCCCCACGGTGGGCGCCAACTATCGTCGGATTAAGGACAAGTACGCCATGAGGGTGTCCTCGAGGCGTGCGGAAGAGAGGGGTGTAAGACGTATGGTGTTCTGGGACGGTGAGCACAAGAGTTTACCAGTTCAAATCCGGCTTTGACGGATCCTACTCTGCTAGCAATCCAATGTCTGACAGGCGAATATGGGTTACAAGGATTTCGCCTGTATGAGTTGAGATTGTAGACTATTAAGGTGTCTCCAAAAGGCTCTCCCTAGTTAGGCTTATATAGATATCCGACCTAGGGTTTACAGGAGAGATCTATCCGGCTACGACGGAGAGTCGGTTACAGAGTACATCTTGAACTACAAGTAACATTATGGGCCTAAGTCGGTAAGTCTTCTGGGCCTTCCCGTAGCCGGATTGGACTCCGTCTTTCTCCCTGACTGGGCCGCCCGTGAAGCAATGCTCTAACCCGAAGTGGGCCACCCTGGTCAGTGAGGAACTGTGAGGATACCCGGAAAGTATATCCCCAACATAAACCACCTTGATCCACCAGAGTCATTGCATGTGTGTTCTTTTCCAAAACCACCACCAGATTCATTGCATGTGTGTTCTTTTTCTAATTCACCACTAGAGTCATTGCATGTGTGTTCTTTACCTAAACCACCACCAGAGTCATTGCATGTGTGTACTTTTCCTTAACCACCACTAGAGTCATTACATGTGTTCCTTTCCTAAACCACCACAAGAGTCCTTGCATGTTTGTTCCTTTCATAAACCACATGGATCCACCAGAGTCATTCCATCTGTGTTCCTTTCACAAACCACATGGATCCACCAGATTCATTGCATGTGTGGTCCTTTGCTAAACCACATGGATCCACCAGAGTCATTGCATGTGTCTACCTTCGCTAAACCACATTGATCCACCAGAGTCATTGCATGTGTGTTCTTTTCTTAAACCACATGAATCCACCAGTCATTGCATGTTTATTCTTTTCATAAACCACATGGATCTACCAGAGTCCTTGCATGTGTGTTCCTTTCCTAAACCACATGGATCCACCAGAGTCATAGCATCTGTGTTCTTTTCCTAAGCCACCCTCAGATTCATTGCATGTGTGTTCCTTTCATAAACCACATGGATCCACCAGAGTCATTGCATGTGGTTTCCTTTCCTAAACCACATGGATTCACCATAGTCATTGCATGTATGTTATTTTCCTAAACCACCACCAGAGTCATTGCATGTGTCTTCTTTTCCTAAACCACATGGATCCACCAGAGTCATTGCATGTGTGGACTTTATCTAAAATACCACTAGAGTCATATCATGTGCATTCCTTTCTTAAAACAAATGGATCCACTAGAGTCATTGCATGTGAGTTCCTTTCCTAAACCACATGGATCCACCAGAGTCATTGCATGTGTGTTCCTTTCCTAATCCACATTGATCCACCAGAGTCATTGCATGTGTGTTGTTTTCTAAACCACCACCAGAGTCATTGCATGTGTGTTCTGTTCCTAAACCACCACTAGAGTCATTGCATGTGTGTTATTTTCTTAAACCACCACCAGAGTAATTGCATGTGTGTTCTTTTCCTAAACCACCACTAGAGTCATTGCATGCTTGTTCCTTTCCTAAACCACATTGATCCACCAGAGTCATTGCATGTGTGTTCTTTTCCTAAACCACCACTAGAGTTATTGCATGTGTGTTCCTTTTCTAAAACACATGAATCCACCAGAGTCATTGCATGTTTGTTCTTTTAATAAACTACATGGATCCACCAGAGTCATTGCATGTGTGTTCCTTTCCTAAACCACATGGATCCACCAGAGTCATTGCATGTGTGTTCTTTTCCTAAACCACATGGATCCACCAGAGTCATTGCATGTGTGTTCCTTTCATAAACCACATGGATCCACCAGAGTCATTAGATGTGTGTTCCTTTCCTAACCACATGGATCCACTAGAGTCATTGCATGTGTGGTCTTTTCCTAAACCAGTCATTGCATGTTTGTTCTTTTCCTAAACCACATGGATTCACCAGAGTCATTGCATGTGTGTTGTTTTCCTAAACCACCACCAGAGTCCATGCATGTGTGTTCCTTTCATAAACCACATGGATCCACCAGAGTCATTGCATGTGTGTTCCTTTCCTAAACCACATGAATCCACTAGAGTCATTGCATGTGTGTTCCCTTCCTAAACCACATGGATCCACCGGAGTCATTGCATGTGTGTTCTTTTCCTAAACCAAAACCAGAGTCATTGCATGTATGTTATTTTCCTAAACCACCACTAGAGTCATTGCATGTATGTTCCTTTACTAAACAACATTGAACCACCAGAGTCATTGCATGTGCATTATTTTCCTAAACCGCCACCAGAGTCATTGCATGTGTCTTCTTTTCATAAACCACAAGGATCCACCGGAGTCATTGCATGTGTGTTCTTTTCTTAAAGCACCACTAGAGTTATTGCATGTGTGTTCTTTTCTTAAAGCACCACTAGAGTTATTGCATGTGTGTTCCTTTCATAAACTACATCAATCCACCAGAGTCATTGCATGTGTGTTCCTTTCCTAAACCACATGGATCCACAAGAGTCATTGCATGTGTGTTCCTTTCCTAAACCACATTGATCCACCAGAGTCATTGCATGTCTGTTCTTTTCTAAACGACCACCAGAGTCATTGCATGTGTGTTCTTTTCCTAAACCACCACTAGAGTCATTGCATGTGTGTTATTTTCCTAAACCACCACCAGAGTCATTGCATGTGTGTTACTTTCATAAACCACATGGATCCACCAGAGTCATTGCATGTGTGTTCCTTTCATAAACACAAATGGATCCACAAGAGTCATTGCTTGTGTGTTCCTTTCCTAGACCACATTGATCCACCAGAGTCATTGCATGTGTGTTCTTTTCCTAAACCACCACCAGAGTCATTGCACGAGTGTTCTGTTGGGGGGATACCCTCGGGTAGGGTCACGCCGAGGTATAAAGGTCGAGTTAGCCGAGGTTTGGCAAGGCTAAAGCAGATGCTGGCCGGGTCACCTCAAGGCAGGCCGAATCACGGGGTAACCCGGACCATGTGGCGTCCACCTAACTAGGTCTCAACCGACTTAATCCGTAAGTCGGTATGGCGTATTTAACTTGTATGCAGGAACGGGTGTGGCTGGCTCAGCTATGATCCGGGTCATATCTAGCTTCTAGGAGAAGGAAGGAATCTCGCTGGTCAAAAGAAGCCCCGGTACGCACTGCATGAGCAAAGCGAACAAGGACAGGACCACCGAGGCGTGGCCGACAGAGGTGACGACGCCCGTGTCGGCTGACGCAGGCGCCGCCGAGGCTCACGTAGCCTCTGCATGGGTGACGCGGGGGAAAAGCACCCCGGTCGGTTTGCTATTTTGGGAGGAGGCATATTCCAGGAATATGCCTCCACGTATGCCCTAAGTGGAGACCTAGCCACCCCTATATAAGGAGGGTAGGGCCTCTATAGAAGGGGTTCCTCTATTCTGATTGGTTTTAGGTGCTAAGGGTCTTGTACGGGTTAACTGTGGGTGAGAGTAAGACAGTTCTTTCTTCCTCCTCTCGCCAATACAGCTCGAGGAGCAATTGTAATCTGTGAAGTGAATAGAATACAAACCTTCTGTGTGGGGAATCACCTCACTATCCCTCCCTGGATTCCCCTAGTGCTATTAGTCCCCACCTTTAGCCTATCCGTGGCATCTGCCGTGACACCACCACGACAGTTGGCGCCCACCGTGGGGCTAGCGGCGCTAGCAGGGGTCAAGATCCAGACGGGAAACCTCATCGGCACCGGAGAACACATCGTCTCCGGGCTCGTTCAGCGCTTTGGATCACTGGACTTCGTCAGCAACAACGCTGGCTGCTTCGGCACGCGCCCGCTTCCGCGCAACGGCCTCTTCGTCAAGATCGGTGCGCACAAGGTCTATGTTGTGGTGGACGTATCATGCGTTCATCCGCGGCACGTCATCGAGGCAGGGGAGCCACCCCTTAGCGTGGTTCACGGGGCGCGTATCACTCGCTCCCCAGACCGTGCTGAGGTGATGATGACTGCGCTAGGTGCAGGCGCAAGCAAGGATCCGGCACCAGATCCGGAGGTAACACCTAAGGCACCGAGAAAAGGTAGAGGTCCTCCACTAGAGAGGCCTGAGAATGTACTGAGAGAAGCTATGGATAGCTTGGCAAACCCGGTAGCAGCAGTGGTAGATCCGGCTCAGGCACAGGCCGAGCTAGAGGAAACTAGGCAGAAAATTCTAGAGGGAGCGAAAAAGATTGATGCGGCTCAACAGTCGTTGAGCATGACGTTGCATGAGTACGCAAAGGCAAATAAAGTAGATGCTGTAAAAGTGAAGGGGAGAAATCTCATGAGTGAAATGAACAAAGAGGGTGATACTAGGATCGAGGAGTCAGAAAACTGTTTGTCCGTGGTGCTGCCGAAGTACAGTACCCGGCAAAGAACCTCAGAGCAGCGGATGCACTGCGTCCGAGTTAGAGGGTCTAACGGGTGAAGCCCGCCAGAGACAGCAAGATAGGGTTAACGAGTTGGTTCGGATCACGAACAGGCAAAATGAGGAACTGCTCAGGGCAAACCCGGAGAGAGCTGGGGCCTCCAAGATCGTTCATTCGGCGGTGGGTAACCGGGAGAAATCCGCTGGAGCCGCATCATCTCCTCATGGTGGTCCTAGGAGAGAAGAGGTAGTAACCTCGGCTAGGAGAAACAAGCAGATTGTTCCGTATGACCCGACAAGGGCAGGAAAAGCAAAAGAGGTACAGAAAAATGACGATAGACGGAGTGTAAGCCGAGGTGAAGCTAGCCGAGGTAACCGTGACCAAGGCAATGCCGGTCAAGGAAACGCTGTTAATGGCAATGCCGGACAGCGCAACTCGATAGGACAACCGCAGCAGCGGAATATACCAAGGCAAGAGCAAAGTGTCGACCGAGGTATGCAACAGAGAGATGCGCCACGAGAGCGAGACCGGTATAACGATGGAGATTCGGAAATGGTGAATGCGGGATACCCAAGGCTGGACTATCATGTGATAGGGTCGAGATTGGGAAGCAGGGATTTGATGCCGGACGACGCCAGGTTGAAACTGGTTCGACTGTATAGGTCGGAGCAGATTGAAAATCAAGGTCCTCCGGGTCCTGCGTGTTTTGGACCCCGGATCATGAAGGAGCCACCGGTACCTAACTTCCAGTTACCTAGAGGCACGAAGACGTATGACGGCAGCACTAAACCAGAGGATTGGCTGATAAATTATGCTACGGCTGTGAAGATTGCTATAGGTAACTTGCGATGGGCTGTGAGATACGTACCCCAAATGTTGGAGGGGCCAGCAAGTGTATGATTGAACAATTTGCCGCCCGGAAGTATTAACTGCTGGATCGATTTTGAGGAAATGTTTATCAGCAATTTCTCAAGTACGTATCAGAGGCCAAATAGGCCACATACCCTAGCTATGTGCAAACAGAGACGGAACAAGACGGACTAGGAGTTCCTAACCCGGGGGTGTACCATGCGAAACTCGTGCGAGGGGGTGATAGAATCACAGGCCATAGCATGGTTTGCGCAGGGATGTAGGTATGCAAGCGAACTGTGGCATAAGTTGCAAAGGAAAATGTCAACCACTTTGGCAGAAATGATCCGGATTGCTGATTCATACGCTTTGGGTGATCCGACTCAACCTAGGCTCATGTCGAACGAGTCGAATGAGGAGTACTACCAGAGAGATGGAGATGGATCATCCCGGAGAAATGATTACAGAGGTAAAAGGAGATGATGAGACGGATCACCATGCTGATTCGCAACAAGTTGCAGCTGTGAATCAAGATCAGCCCGGAACAGGGAGCAATCAATGTCAGAAAACTAGAGGGCAACAATGGACGCCTAGGAATGATGGCAAGAAAACTTGGATGCCAGAGCAGAAGAAACAGTGGCAAGAAAAGAAGGACCGTCCGAGGTACACTTATGAGTCAATGTTGGATTAGCCGTGTAAATTTCACACGCCAAATCCGAGTAACCCAGCGGGTCATACAACGAGGCAATGTGAGTGGATGCGTAAGATAGAACAAGGTGGTTCAGGGAATGCTCAGGCACCCCGGAATGATCAACCTCGGCAGGAGTTACCCCGGCAGCAATTGCTCTCCAGAGCAAACACGCAACAGCTAATGTTGCCTCCCCCTCCGCCGAGGTATGATAATCATGAGAGAAGGGATGCAATGCATCAAGTAGAAAACCAGCATCAGCCGGATCAGAGGTACCCCGGAAATGAGGGGAGGAATGAGTACAGAGAGCATCATCAGAGTTACTGTGTGTTTACCACTAAGGAAACAGATAGGAAGAGCTTGCAGCGCCGACATATGGACGTCAATGCGGTAATGCCAGCGGTGATGAGGTATATGCCTTGGTCGGACCAGGAAATCACATGGAACATCAAAGATCATCCCAAGCTTATGCCGAGCCTAGGCTCATATGTGTTAGTGCTGGACCCGACATTCATTGGGCCAAACATCAATGTGAGGTTCTCCAAGGTACTGATTGACAATGGCAGTAGCATTAACATCATGTATGCAGATACAATGCGCAAGTTGGGTATCTCGGAGAACATGCTCCAGGCTACAAGGACAACTTTCCATGGTATTGTACCAGGCATTTCTTGTGAGCCCATAGGCAAAGTCCGGGTTGACGTGTTGTTCGGCACGAGAGATAATTGCCGAACTGAGAATCTGGAATTTGAGGTGGTGAACTTGGAAAGTGTGTATCACGCGTTACTCGCAAGACTAGCATTGAACAAGTTCATGGCGAGCTGTCATATCAGTTACTTGAAGATGAAGTTGCCCGGGCCAAATGAGGTGATTACCATTGCTGGAGATTTCCGACGTTCCATTGAGTGTGCCTCAGCTGGGTCTAATCTAGCCCAGTCACTTGTGATTGCGCAAGAGAAAAGAAAAATTCAAGAGGTAGCGGCATTAGCTCAGTCCGCGCAGCAGTATATGCCGGCATTGAGTAACCCGCATGGTAGTGTTTCATTCCAAGCCGCAAAGGATAGAAAGAAAGTTCCTGTTGATGACATGTTCCTAGAACGCACCATAACAATTGGTGCCGGGTTAAATGATAAATAGGAAAGTGAGCTCGTCAACTTCCTCCGTGAGAATCGGGACATTTTTGCTTGGTCCACACAGGATTTGCAAGGTGTTCCGAGGGAGTTGGCCGAGCACTCTTTGAACGTGAGACCTGGAGCAAGGCCGGTGAAGCAACCTCTCCGCCGCTTCGCCAAGGATAGGAGAAAAGTCATTGGAGATGAAATAGCTCGGTTACTAGTAGCAGGATTTATCATGGAAGTACTTTACCCGGATTGGCTATCTAATCCGGTGCTGGTGGAGAAGAAGAAAGATGATCTGAATGTGGCAGTGGTTTGGCGTATGTGTATCGATTACACGAACTTGAACAAGGCGTGTCCAAAAGATCCATTTCCGCTGCCTAGGATAGACCAGGTCATAGACTCATCTGCTGGATGTGAACTATTGTCATTCATTGATGCATATTCTGGTTTCCACCAGATACCTCTGAATCTGGATGATCAAATAAAGACTACATTTATCACCCCGTATGGGGCTTATTGCTATCGCACCATGCCGTTTGGTTTACGTAATGCAGGGGCAACGTACCAAAGATGTATGCAGAAATGTTTGCATGACCAAATAGGTCAAAATGTACAAGTGTATGTGGATGATGTGGTTATCAAGACCAAGGAAAGCAAAATGCTCCTTGACGACATCAGGCAGACATTCGCGAACTTAAGAAGGTTCCGGATGAAGCTTAACCCGGAAAAATGTACCTTCGGTGTCCCGGCTGAAAAATTACTCAGATTTCTCGTCTCCAGCCGAGGTATCAAAGTTAAACCAACTAAGATCTGGGCCATTGAACGAATGGAACTGCCGAAGTGTCTTAACGATGTCCAGAAGTTCACTAGTTGCCTGGCATCGTTAAGTCAGTTTGTATGTTGGTTGGGAGAAAAGGCATTGCCTCTCTACCAACTCATGAAAAAGTCGGATAAGTTCGTTTGGACGCCACAGGCCGATGAAGCCTTTGCCCACTTAAAGAAGATGTTAGCCACTGTACCAGTGCTAGCCTCTCCACTATCAAAGGAGCCAATGTTGCTCTACATAGCCGCAACCAACCGAGTCGTAAGTGCAGTGATTGTGGTAGAGCGCGACAAAGAGGGTAAGTCGATGCAAAGGCCAGTGTATTACTTGAGCGAGGTATTATCTTCCTCAAAGCAGAACTACCCACACTATCAAAAGGTGGCATATGGTGTCTATATGGCATCTAAGAAGTTAAAGCATTACTTTGAGGAGCACCCCATCAAAGTAATATGTGAAGCTCCCATATCCGAGATAATGAGTAACAAGGATGCAAGTAGTAGAATCGCAAAATGGGAAATTGAACTAGCTCCTTATGCGCCACAATATGACAGAAGAGAAACAATCAAGTCTCAGGTTGTGGCTGACTTTTTTGTGGAGTAGGCCGAGGTACAATATGAACCACCGCCACCAGATCCGAACTACTGGAGGATGCATTTTGACGGGTCAAAAACAAAAACCAGGCTAGGCGCCGGAGTTGTGCTTACCTCGCCAAAGAAGGACCAGCTGAAATACATGCTGCAGATCCATTTCACGGCATCAAACAATGTCGCTGAGTATGAAGCACTTGTGCATGGGCTCAAAGTGGCAAAAGAGATTGGGATACGTCGCATACTATGCTTTGGCGACTCGGATTTGGTAATACAGCAAGTGTCGGGATTGTGGGATGCCCTTGATCCAAACATGGCTCTGTATAGATTTCATGTGCAGAAGATATCTGGTTACTTTGAGGGATGTGAATTTCACCATGTACCCCAGGTGGAAAATGAGGCTGCCGACATGCTGTCGAAGCTCGGATCAACCCGACAAGCAATTCCACCGGGTGTAGCATTGGAACACCTCAGAAAACCGTCCATCAGGTTGTCCCTAGGAACCGACTCAATCTATGTCCCGGAAGATACAGAATCCGGAGTTGTGCCCATGGACATTGACATGGGAGGTAGTGTGCGAAACCCGGGGACTGCATCAGCAAACCCGAGGACTGCCTCGCAGGACCCGGGGACTGCTTAGCGTGATTCAGATGAGGTTATGCCGGCGGATCAGATGGAAATTGATGAGGATGTGTTCCCTGTGCGAGCAATACCAGCTTGGGCACTGCCTATATTTCAATTTCTGAAAGCTGGAACGTTACCCACTGAAGAGGTGTTATCCAAGCAAACTCAGAGGAGAGCCAAGGCATACACAATCATCAATTCCGAGTTATACAAACAGAGTGTGACCAATGTCCTCTAGCGATGCATTGACCCGGAAGAAGGGCTTGACATTCTCTGAGATATACATCAAGGGGAGTGCGGGCATCATGCCTCGTCCCGAGCCTTGGTGGCAAAAGCTTTCCGGCATGGATTCTACTAGCCAAGTGCCTTCGAACAAGCAGAAGATCTGGTGAGAAAATGCAATGGTTGTTAGAGGTATGCTACCAAGACACATATGCCTATGTCGGAACTCAAAACCATACCAATCATGTGGCCATTTGCCGTATGGTGCTTGGATATGGTTGGCCCGTTCAAACTAGCAAGGGGGAATATGACTCACATTTTGGTCATGGTGGATAAGTTTACAAAATGGATTGAAGTGAAGCCTATAAGAAAATGTGATGGAGCTACGGCCGTAACATTCCTCAAAGACATTATCTTGAGATACGGTTATCCTCACAGTATCATAACTGATAATGGCACAAATTTTGCTGAAGGAGCATTCGCACGATTCTGCCGGGATAAGAAGATCCGGCTGGACGTTGCCTCGATAGCCCACCCCGCATCGAACAGACAAGTGGAAAGATCCAACAGATTAGTGTTATCCGGGATAAAATCCCGGCTCATTGATCCACTGCAAAGATCAGCGGGGTGCTGGATAGAAGAACTACCAGCGGTACTGTGGAGTTTAAGAACAACTCCGAATCGATCAACAGGCTATACGCCATTTTTTCTGGTATATGGGGCAGAAGCTGTATTACCAGCCGACATAGAGCATGATTCGCCTAGGGTCACCCAATACACAGAAGCCGAAGTGCAAGAAGCCCGGCAAAATGATGTTGATATGCTGGAAGAAGCGAGAGAATTGGCATTGTCCAGATCTGCCATATATCAGCAAAATCTCCGACGCTATCATAGACGGAAAGTAAGCCCCCGAGTCTTTCGGGAAGGCGATCTGGTGCTCCGGTTGGTACAACATACTGCTAGCATGCATAAGTTATCCCCCCCACGGGAAGGGCCGTTCATTGTGAGCAAAGAATTGCACAATGATTCTTATTATCTTATCGATGCAAAGCCAGAGGACAAGAACAAGGCGGACAGGTCCGGCGAGGAATCTAAGCGTCCGTGGAATGTAGCTCTACTTCGTCCTTTCTACACTTAGTTGAGAAGTGTATGTATCCGAGTCTTCTCATATGTCGGTATGTATGCCGGCAATGAGCCTATCAATGAAATGTTGGCACCTCGAGCAGTAACTCAGGGACTGCCTTAATAATATTTGTTGTCTTTTATTATTTCTACGTCAGCTGGAGTAAGTTGTTCTACTTAACTCGGATTAGTAGTGTGTGAGCACCAAAAACCCAACTCTTCGACTTGCTGCTGTCCAACAATAATTGGCTTCATGGAAAGAAAGAGAACAAGTTTAGAATTGCATAGAACATGAAAAACGACTAAGGAAAAGAACTTAATCGAGCCGACGTTTGTTTTTCGGACTAACCTTGTATTTACTTTCAAATTATTATGCTAAATTATTTTGAGCTAAGCCTAAAGTTTCTAAGTATTGTGAAAACGATTTTCGAAGCTCGGATTAGTAAGTTGTAAAACCGAATCAAGGTAGACACGAACCGAGCCAGAAGATTGGACAAACAAGAAAATGAAACTCGGGGGCTACGCCCAAGTTGATCCGGCATAAAAACTTAGTAGCAAAATATCACATGTGTACGGGATACAATTCCACCCGGCATACTGGGGATCTGATAAGTTTTCAAGTGTTTTCACTTAAGGAGCAGCAGGAGGAGGAAGTTCAGCGTCATCTTTGCCTTCTTCGATATCCGAGGCATCGTCCTCTCCATCCTCGTCCGAACCATCTTCAACATTTTGAACCTCTTCGTCGCCAGCGGCTTCCAGGAAGGTCGGACCCTCAGTACAATCATGAATGGGAGCATATTCAATGAGGCTATGGGCGAAAGCCTGGCGCCGAGCTACCCACTCCGGGTCAGTGGTCCATTTTGATCCGGTGCGCAGGCGCGTCAGGAGGTTGAGGTCGATCTTCTCATACCACGTGACTATGTGGTGAAGAACGGTCTCGGCTGCGGCGCGTCCAGCGGACTCCCTCCAAAGGTTGAGCTGGGTCTTGATTTCCGTCGGCTTTTAAGCGAGAATTGCGATTCTCTCCGGAGTGTCTTCGCCAGGCCATAACGTGTTGAAGACTCGGACTGAAACGTCAAGGAGATCCTTGCCGTAGTTCTTGATGATTTCCACGCGAGATGACAGGCTGACCAACAGGTCCTCCATGTCATAGGGAATGTCTTCACCGTCAGGAGCGACGAGAGTACCCCTATCTCGGAGGAAATTGGCAACGGCGGCGCCCGCGATAGGAGTACCCTCTGGAAATTTGCCTAAAAACAGGACAAGAGAAGCAAGTAATGAAAAGACATGTGAGGTAACCTGGAGAAATGTGCCGGATAAGGAAAAGGAACTTACATAAAATATGGCTATGGATCCGGGTCAATTCATTGGTACAATCATCGCGCCTTTTGCGGAGCTGCACCAGTTCAACATTCGCCGACTCAAGCTTGACGTCGGCCTCCTGGAGAAGTTCTTGATCCTTGGAAATTTGGAGATTGAGGCGCTCACGCTCTTCTGTGTAGTCCTGACCAGCCTTTTCAACCTCTGTTTGGTGCTGCGCTTTCATCTTTTTCATTTCTGCCTTTAACTTCACAATCTCGTCATTCTTGGTTCGGAGGAGGGCAAGCTCATCATCTTTCTTCTTGAGCTCGGCCTGATGCTGCCCTGCTTGTTCGAGAAAATGCAGCATCATATCAGGCACGGGCACACTATCTTCCAGCGATACTGAAATAGTTTGTTAACCCGGCAAGGCTGAGGTATGAATGGTTGCCGAGCCAAGGAGATAGAAAGCAAAACAAGGTCGGACAAAAATAGCTTACCCTTAATCTGATCCAGATTCTTCCTCATAAGCTTGTTCCCAGCCTCCACCCCAGCTGCGAAAACCGAATGATGGATTAGTTCGGCAGAAAGAGATGAAGGAAAACAGAAAAATGTGGAGAAGAGAACTTACCCCTTTTCTCGTGCTCAGTGAGATGTGCATTGTGCTTTGCGAGCAGCATTTTGTGAGGATCCAGGAGACGCTGGAACTTAGCACATCGGCGGTTGGTGGTCACCTAAAACAGAGTACAAAAATTTAGCTTAATCCTTATGCATATTCAAAGTGTACAAGATCCGGGCCAAGTGGAACTTAACCTGGCTCTAGGTGTGTGCATATTCGAAGTGTACAAGATCTGGGCCAAGTGGAACTTAACCCGGCTCTAGGTGTGTGCATATTCGAAGTGTACAAGATCCAAGCCAAGTGGAACTTAACCCGAATCTAGGTGTGTGCATATTAAAATTGTACAAGATCCGGGCCAAGTGGAACTTAACCCGGATCTAGGTGTGTGCATATTCCAAGTGTACAAGATCCGGGCCAAGTGGAACTTAACCCGGCTCTAGGTGTGTGCATATTCGAAGTGTACAAGATCCGGGCCAAGTGGAACTTAACCCGGCTCTAGGTGTGTGCATATTCGAAGTGTACAAGATCCGGGCCAAGTGGAACTTAACCAAGCTCTAGGTGTGTGCATATTCGAAGTGTACAAGATCCGGGCCAAGTGGAACTTAACCCGGCTCTAGGTGTGTGCATATTCGAAGTGTGCAAGATCCGGACCAAGTGGAACTTAACCCGGCTCTAGGTGTGTGCATATTTGAAGTTGTCAAGGAGCTACGTTAGTTTTCTAAGGAGCATCCGTCCGAGTAACAAGTTACTCCCCCGGAGGCTCGGGGACTAATGGTTATATCGCCTGTGCATGTTAAGGAAAAGGTGAAGTAACGTACCTCCATCATCCGACCCGCGAGGTTAATCGCCTTAGCGGTTGTGTTCATCTGAGCAGCGAACTCGGCGGGACCGAACTTCTCCAGGAGATCATCGTTATAGACGAACTCTGCCTTGTTCCAGTTGTTCATAAACTCGATCAAGGTCGGAGGATATCGCTCACCGCTGAGCATGTGGGGCGCCACCAAGCCCTTCGCATGTGCCTCCCTCCTCTCAACCTGAGCAAGGGCCGGACTGGTGTGCAGAACAAGTTGCTGCACACTAGCTGGCTCGGCAGGGGCGTCCTTCGGTGCTGGAGCCTTCTAGGCAAGCATGGACACGAGGGTGCGCTGTCCAGACCCGGCGGGCGCTGCCCTAGTGGCGTTAGGAGCTTTCTTGCCTTTGAGCTGCTGAGAGGAGGAAGTGGTTGCGGTGGATTTTCCCTTAGGAGCTGCCTGGGTACTTCCTCGCCGAGACTGAGAAGACTCGGACGAGGCGGAGGAGCTTGGCGTTGGTGCTCTTGTTGTTGGTGCTGGTGCCGGAGTTGGTGCTGGTGCCGGAGTGGCTATTGGTGCTAGTGATGGTGCTGGTGCTGAGGTAGTCTCGGTAGTTGCTGGTTGCGGTGGAGCCGAAGTGGTGGACGCCGCTGCCTCGGCTGGGTCCGTCTCCCCCGCTCCGAGGTTACCCCCCTCTTGACGAGGTGGGCTGGAACCCGGAGCAGCCGCAGAACCCTCTGGAATAGGGCTCAGCGGGCGTGACTCGTCATCACGAGGGGGAGAAGGACTAGGTCGGAGCGGCGAAGAGATGCTAGATCCACTTTGGGGGACCTCCTCCATAGCACTGCCGAATCAAACAATGTCAGAAGAGAAACTAAAACAATGCAAGGAAGAATAAGTTGCAGAGGGAAAAGAGGCTTACGCATCTGAGGTCAGGGGCTCCTTAGGTTTCCGAGCTCTACGTGCTGGGGCCTTGCCTTCTGGCTTGGAGGCGGTTTTGTCTCCGGACTTCTTTCGCCTTTTGGAGGGCTGAGAAGGTCTGGAGGAGGAACTTGATGCAGCTCCACGCTTCTTCTTCGGTGCTACCGGAACAGGTTCACCCGTAGCAAGGGGAGGTTCCTTGTGGATCTACCCATCGGGGTTAGCTGATGCCGGAAAAGCATAAGAAACGGGGACAGCATCAACAGCTTCCATCACCTCAATATCCGAGTCATCCTCATCGTCGGGCCAATCTCTAATAGAAGAGAGTTTACCGGTGGGTCGCTTGGTCGCGTCGGACATTGGGAGGAACATCTCCTGGTCCGGTTCTTCCTCGTCCGATCTCTCCCGGTCAGGCACACATTTGAGGGTGGGGTCGGTGCCATCCTCAATAGTCTGCTGAAGGAATTGCTAAAGGAGAAAAAAGACAACGGAGTTAAAAATAAAACGGCAACCGACATAAGATCTAATCTGGAGAGAGTTGGTGGCACGAAGCTTACCACGGGAGGAATCCTATCCCGGCAATAATGCTCAATCCCCCATGTCCACTAAGAGGAGAAGTCCTTGTGGGTGGTGAAGAGCGCCTTGACCCGGCGGTAGATTTCTGTGTTGCTAAGCTCGAAGCACGAGGTCCGGTTGGGATCGCGGCCCCAGCTCATGTGGCACACCTTGTGAGTGTGCTTCTGGAGAGGAGAGATCCGGTTGCGGACGAATGTGATCATTGCATCCTTGTTGTGCAACCCGAGATGCTTCAGCTCCTTGAACCTTTTATTGACCTAGTTGGCCAAGACTGTGGGCTTCTTGGGGACAACGTCCCATAACTCCGGGTTAGGAGGACCCGAAGCATAGGGGTGAAGCCGGATCAAATCTTCGATGCCTTCATTCCGAACATAGAAGAAGGTCCGGGCCCATCCTTTGCAGGAATCCAGCCCGGTAACCCGGGGAAAGACAGAGAACCTCCGGGGAGAAACGGACGCAGCGCCGAACTGCATAAGTTGTTTATCCTCCGGCTCTAGATCTACGTTCGGAATGACATTACGACGAAGGCCGAAAAACCAGATCCATAGCTCCTTCGTGGGCCATAGTCCGGCATAGCCTTCGATCGTGGAGGCGAAAGCAGAAAGAGAAGTAATTGCGTTGGCAGGAAGGTGGTGCGGTTGGAGTTCATAGGTATTCAACCAATCATGGAAGAAATCGCTGACTGGTAAACCGAACCCCCGCTAGAAGTGGGACAAGAACACCACAAACTCACCCGGATTGGGTGAGGGGGCGAGTTCGGCGGAGACGAGGCGCGCGATGACTCCGGTAGGAATGCGTCTGTTGCGGTAGAGCCAGTCCAGGTCGTCTTGGTAGACCCAGGACCCGACCCACGCACCACGGTCCGTCGTGGCGGTGTCTTCCACCATTTCTTGCTCGGCGATGGCGAGCTCCTCCTCTGTCATCTCTAGTTCGTTGCCCTCACTGTCGCTAGCAGCGGTGGGGGGCAGCGGCCTAGATTGGCAACGACCCATGGCGGAGGAGGTGCGTAGCGGTGGCGGTGATGCAGAGGTGTGGGGAAGCAGTGCGGCAGCACGCTGCTACTTGGAAGAAGTGGCGGAGGCGTTGTCGCGGGGAAGACGAAGAAGAAGAAGAGCTAGAGGCAGAGGGGCACAGAAGGGGGAAAAGACCTAAGGGGTGCATCCCTCCCCTATTTAACCACTCCCTCAAGGGGAAGTGGGATCGTGTCAAACGGGTACGCCACACGGTGTGGCCGTGTATTGCCCGCGTCGACCAATCAGCAGCGAGCCACACAGAAGGCCACAGCGTGTAGCTGATCCCATGACGTGACGCATTGTTGCGGTTAACGAGGAGGCAGGCCAGACGTGACATGCGCCACAGTGATAACTTACAATTACTGCAGCGGTTACTATGGTTGGCCCTTAAAATGAGGCAACCTAATGATTAGCCTCCACGTGGGTTAGTGTACGAGGGAAGGAAATAAGACCCGGATGAGACCGTGGTAACCCGGCCAGCAAGTGAAAACTTGGAATGTGCCAAGGGAAAGTAAAACCATGAGGTCCGAGTTAGGGTGGTAACCCAGCCAGCAAGTGAGAGCTTGAAACGTGCCAAGGGAAAGTAAATCCAAAGAATCCGAGATAAGGAGGAGACCCGGAGAAGGAGCACAAATCTCCGTGGAATTGAACCTGATGTGGCCTAAGCAGCCAAGGCAGCTAAGACCGCACCAGCTTCGGGGACTAATGTTGGGGGGATACCCCCGGGTAGGGTCACACCGGGGTATAAAGGCCGAGTTAGCCAAGGTTCAGCAAGGCTAAAGCAGATGCTGGCCGGGTCACCTCAAGGCAGGCCGAATCACGGGGTAACCCGGACCATGGGGCGTCCACCTAACTAGGTCTCAACCGACTTAAGCCGTAAGTCGGTATGGCGTATTTAACTTGTATGCAGGAACGGGTGTGGCCGGATCAGCTATGATCCGGGTCATATCTAGCTTCTAGGAGAAGGAAGGAATCTCGTTGGTCAAAAGAAGCCCCGGTACGCACTGCATGACCAAAGCGAACAAGGACAGGACCACCGAGGCGTGGCCGACAGAGGTGACGACGCCCGTGTCGGCTGGCGCAGGCACCGTGGAGGCTCACGTAGCCTCTGCATGGGTGACGCTGGGGAAAAGCACCCCGGTCGGTTTGCTATTTTGGGAGGAGTCATATTCCCTGGAATATGCCTCCACGTATGCCCTAAGTGGAGACCTAGACACCCCTATATAAGGAGGGCTAGGGCCTCTATAGAAGGGGTTCCTCTATTCTGATTGGTTTTAGGTGCTAAGGGTCTAGTACGGGTTAACTGTGGGTGAGAGTAAGACAGTTCTTTCTTCCTCCTCTCGCCAATACAGCTCGAGGAGCAATTGTAATCTGTGAAGTGAATCGAATACAAACCTTCTGTGTGGGGAATCACCTCACTATCCCTCCCTAGATTCCCCTAGTGCTATTAGTCCCCACCTTTAGCCTATCCATGGCATCTGCCGTGACACCACCACGACATGTTCTTTTCCTAAACCACCACCAGAGTCATTGCATGTGTGTACTTTTCCTTAACCACCACTAGAGTCATTGCATGTGTTCCTTTCCTAAACCACCACAAGAGTCATTGCATCTGCATTCCTTTCATAAACCACATGGATCCACCAGAGTCATTTTATGTGTGGTCCTTTCCTAAACCACATGGATCCACCAGAGCCATTGCATGTGTGTTCCTTTGCTAAACCACATTGATCCACTAGAGTCATTGCATGTTTGTTCTTTTCTTAAATCACATGGATCCACCAGAGTCATTGCATGTGTGTTCCTTTCCTAAACCACATGGATCCACCAGAGTTATTGCATGTGTGTTCTTTTCCTAAACCACATGGATCCACCAGAGTCATTGCATGTGTGTTCCTTTTATAAAACACATGGATCCACCGGAGTCATTGCATGTGTGTTCTTTTCCTAAGCCACCCTCAGATTCATTGGATGTGTGTTCCTTTCATAAACCACATGGATCCACCAGAGTCATTGCGTGTGGTTTCCTTTCCTAAACCACATGGATTCACCATAGTCATTGCATGTGTGTTATTTTTCTAAACCACCACCAGAGTCATTGCATGTGTCTTATTTTCCTAAACCACATGGATCCACCATAGTCATTGCATGTGTGGTCTTTTCCTAAAATACCACTAGAGTCATATCATGTGTATTCCTTTAATAAACCACATGGATCCACCAGAGTCATTGCATGTGTGTTCCTTTACTAAACCACATGGATCCACCAAAGTCATTGCATGTGTGTTCCTTTCCTAATCCACATTGATCCACCAGAGTCATTACATGTGTGTTCTTTTCCTAAACCACCACCAGAGTCATTGCATGTGTGTTCTTTTCCTAAACCTCCACTAGAGTCATTGCATGTGTGTTATTTTCTTAATCAACCACCAGAGTCATTGCATGTGTGTTCTTTTCCTAAACCACCACTAGAGTCATTGCATGCTTGTTCCTTTCCCTAAACCACATTGATCCACCAGAGTCATTGCATGTGTGTTCCTTTCCTAAACCACATGGATCCACAAGAGTCATTACATATGTGTTCCTTTCCTAAGCCACATTGATCCACCAGAATCATTGCATGTCTGTTCTTATCTAAACCACCACCAGAGTCATTGCATGTGTGTTCTTTTCCTAAACCACCACTAGAGTCATTGCATGTGTGTTCTTTTCCTAAACCACCACCGGAGTCATTGCATGTGTGTTCTTTTCCTATACCACATGGATCTTCTAGAGTCATTGCATGTGTGTTATTTTCCTAAACCACCACCAGAGTCATTGCATGTGTGTTACTTTCATAAACCACATGGACCCACTAGAGTCATTGCATGTGTGTTCCTTTCATAAACACAAATGGATCCACAAGAATCATTGCATGTGTGTTCCTTTCCTAAACCGCATTCATCCACGAGAGTCATTGCATGTGTGTTCTTTTCCTAAACCACTACCAGAGTCATTGCATGTTTGTTCTTTTCCTAAACCACCACTAGAGTCATTGCATGTGTGTTCTTTACCTAAACCACCACCAGAGTCATTGCATGTGTGTACTTTTCCTTAACCACCACTAGAGTCATTGCATGTGTTCCTTTCCTAAACCACCACAAGAGTCATTGCATGTGTGTTCCTTTCATAAACCACATGGATCCACCAGAGTCATTTTATGTGTGGTCCTTTCCCTAAACCACATGGATCCACCAGAGTCATTGTATGTGTGTTCCTTTGCTAGACCACATTGATCCACTAGAGTCATTGCATGTTTGTTCTTTTCTTAAATCCCAAGGATCCACCAGAGTCATTGCGTGTATGTTCCCTTCCTAAACCACATGGATCCACCAGAGTCATTGCATGTGTGTTCTTTTCCTAAACCACATGAATCCACTAGAGTCATTGCATGTGTGTTCCTTTCATAAACCACATGGATCCACCAGAGTCATTGCATGTGTGTTCTTTTCCTAAGCCACCCTCAGATTCATTGGATGTGTGTTCCTTTCATAAACCACATGGATCAACCAGAGTCATTGCGTGTGGTTTCCTTTCCTAAACCACATGGATTCACCATAGTCATTGCATGTGTGTTATTTTCCTAAACCACCACCAGTGTCATTGCATGTGTCTTATTTTCCTAAACCACATGGATCCACCCTAGTCATTACATGTGTGGTTTTTTCCTAAAATACCACTGGAGTCATATCATGTGTATTCCTTTCATAAACCACATAGATCCACTAGAGTCATTGCATGTGTGTTCCTTTCCTAAACCACATGGATCCACCAGAGTCATTGCATTTGTGTTCCTTTCCTAATCCACATTGATCCACCAGAGTCATTACATGTGTGTTCTTTTCCTAAACCACCACCAGAGTCATTGCATGTGCGTTCTTTTCCTAAACCTCCACTAGAGTCATTGCATGTGTGTTATTTTCTTAATCCACCACCAGAGTCATTGCATGTGTGTTCTTTTCCTAAACCACCAATAGAGTCATTGCATGCTTGTTCGTTTCCCTAAACCACATTGATCCACCAGAGTCATTGCATGTGTGTTCCTTTCCTAAACCACATGGATCCACAAGAATCATTGCATATGTGTTCCTTTCCTAAACCACATTGATCCACCAGAGTCATTGCATGTCTGTTCTTATCTAAACCACCACCAGAGTGATTGCATGTGTGTTCTTTTCCTAAACCACCACTAGAGTCATTGCATGTGTGTTCTTTTCCTAAACCACCACCGGAGTCATTGCATGTGTGTTTCTTTCCTATACCACATGGATCCTCTAGAGTCATTACATGTGTGTTATTTTCCTAAACCACCACCAGAGTCATTGCATGTGTGTTACTTTCATAAACCACATGGACCCACTAGAGTCATTGCATGTGTGTTCCTTTCATAAACACAAATGGATCCACAAGAGTCATTGCATGTGTGTTCCTTTCCTAAACCGCATTCATCCACGAGAGTCATTGCATGTGTGTTCTTTTCCTAAACCACTACCAGAGTCATTGCATGTGTGTTCCTTTCATAAACACAAATGGATCCACAAGAATCATTGCATGTGTGTTCCTTTCCTAAACCGCATTCATCCACGAGAGTCATTGCATGTGTGTTCTTTTCCTAAACCACTACCAGAGTCATTGCATGTTTGTTCTTTTCCTAAACCACCACTAGAGTCATTGCATGTGTGTTCTTTACCTAAACCACCACCAGAGTCATTGCATGTGTGTACTTTTCCTTAACCACCACTAGAGTCATTGCATGTGTTCCTTTCCTAAACCACCACAAGAGTCATTGCATGTGTGTTCCTTTCATAAACCACATGGATCCACCAGAGTCATTTTATGTGTGGTCCTTTCCCTAAACCACATGGATCCACCAGAGTCATTGTATGTGTGTTCCTTTGCTAGACCACATTGATCCACTAGAGTCATTGCATGTTTGTTCTTTTCTTAAATCCCAAGGATCCACCAGAGTCATTGCGTGTATGTTCCCTTCCTAAACCACATGGATCCACCAGAGTCATTGCATGTGTGTTCTTTTCCTAAACCACATGAATCCACTAGAGTCATTGCATGTGTGTTCCTTTCATAAACCACATGGATCCACCAGAGTCATTGCATGTGTGTTCTTTTCCTAAGCCACCCTCAGATTCATTGGATGTGTGTTCCTTTCATAAACCACATGGATCAACCAGAGTCATTGCGTGTGGTTTCCTTTCCTAAACCACATGGATTCACCATAGTCATTGCATGTGTGTTATTTTCCTAAACCACCACCAGTGTCATTGCATGTGTCTTATTTTCCTAAACCACATGGATCCACCCTAGTCATTACATGTGTGGTTTTTTCCTAAAATACCACTAGAGTCATATCATGTGTATTCCTTTCATAAACCACATTGATCCACTAGAGTCATTGCATGTGTGTTCCTTTCCTAAACCACATGGATCCACCGTGAGTCATTGCATTTGTGTTCCTTTCCTAATCCACATTGATCCACCGTAGTCATTACATGTGTGTTCTTTTCCTAAACCACCACTGAGTCATTGCATGTTCTTTTCCTAAACCTCCACTAGAGTCATTGCATGTGTGTTATTTTCTTAATCCACCACCAGAGTCATTGCATGTGTGTTCTTTTCCTAAACCACCAATAGAGTCATTGCATGCTTGTTCGTTTCCCTAAACCACATTGATCCACCAGAGTCATTGCATGTGTGTTCCTTTCCTAAACCACATGGATCCACAAGAATCATTGCATATGTGTTCCTTTCCTAAACCACATTGATCCACCAGAGTCATTGCATGTCTGTCTTATCTAAAACACCACCAGAGTGATTGCATGTGTGTTCTTTTCCAAAACCACCACTAGAGTCATTGCATGTGTGTTCTTTTCCTAAACCACCACCGGAGTCATTGCATGTGTGTTTCTTTCCTATACCACATGGATCCTCTAGAGTCATTACATGTGTGTTATTTTCCTAAACCACCACCAGAGTCATTGCATGTGTGTTACTTTCATAAACCACATGGACCCACTAGAGTCATTGCATGTGTGTTCCTTTCATAAACACAAATGGATCCACAAGAGTCATTGCATGTGTGTTCCTTTCCTAAACCGCATTCATCCACGAGAGTCATTGCATGTGTGTTCTTTTCCTAAACCACCACGAGAGTCATTGCATGTGTGTTCTTTACCTAAACCACCACCAGAGTCATTGCATGTGTGTACTTTTCCTTAACCACCACTAGAGTCATTGCATGTGTTCCTTTCCTAAACCACCACAAGAGTCATTGCATGTGTGTTCCTTTCATAAACCACATGGATCCACCAGAGTCATTTTATGTGTGGTCCTTTCCCTAAACTACATGGATCCACCAGAGTCATTGTATGTGTGTTCCTTTGCTAAACCACATTGATCCACTAGAGTCATTGCATGTTTGTTCTTTTCTTAAATCCCAAGGATCCACCAGAGTCATTGCGTGTGTGTTCCCTTCCTAAACCACATGGATCCACCAGAGTCATTGCATGTGTGTTCTTTTCCTAAACCACATGAATCCACTAGAGTCATTGCATGTGTGTTCCTTTCATAAACCACATGGATCCACCAGAGTCATTGCATGTGTGTTCTTTTCCTAAGCCACCCTCAGATTCATTGGATGTGTGTTCCTTTCATAAACCACATGGATCAACCAGAGTCATTGCGTGTGGTTTCCTTTACTAAATCACATGGATTCACCATAGTCATTGCATGTGTGTTATTTTCCTAAACCACCACCAGTGTCATTGCATGTGTCTTATTTTCCTAAACCACATGGATCCACCCTAGTCATTACATGTGTGGTTTTTTCCTAAAATACCACTAGAGTCATATCATGTGTATTCCTTTCATAAACCACATAGATCCACTAGAGTCATTGCATGTGTGTTCCTTTCCTAAACCACATGGATCCACCAGAGTCATTGCATGTGTGTTCCTTTCCTAATCCACATTGATCCACCAGAGTCATTACATGTGTGTTCTTTTCCTAAACCACCACCAGAGTCATTGCATGTGCGTTCTTTTCCTAAACCTCCACTAGAGTCATTGCATGTGTGTTATTTTCTTAATCCACCACCAGAGTCATTGCATGTGTGTTCTTTTCCTAAACCACCACTAGAGTCATTGCATGCTTGTTCATTTCCCTAAACCACATTGATCCACCAGAGTCATTGCATGTGTGTTCCTTTCCTAAACCACATGGATCCATAAGAGTCATTGCATATGTGTTCCTTTCCTAAACCACATTGATCCACCAGAGTCATTGCATGTCTGTTCTTATCTAAACCACCACCAGAGTGATTGCATGTGTGTTCTTTTCCTAAACCACCACTAGAGTCATTGCATGTGTGTTCTTTTCCTAAACCACCACCGGAGTCATTGCATGTGTGTTTCTTTCCTATACCACATGGATCCTCTAGAGTCATTGCATGTGTGTTATTTTCCTAAACCACCACCAGAGTCATTGCATGTGTGTTACTTTCATAAACCACATGGACCCACCAGAGTCATTGCATGTGTGTTCCTTTCATAAACACAAATGGATCCACAAGAGTCATTGCATGTGTGTTCCTTTCCTAAACCACATTGATCCACGAGAGTCATTGCATGTGTGTTCTTTTCCTAAACCACCACCAGAGTCATTACATGTGTGTTCTTTTCCTAAACCACCACTAGAGTCATTGCATGTGTGTTCTTTACCTAAACCACCACCAGAGTCATTGCATGTGTGCACTTTTCCTTAACCACCGCTAGAGTCATTGCATGTGTTCCTTTCCTAAGCCGCCACAAGAGTCATTGCATGTGTGTTCCTTTCATAAACCACATGGATCCACCAGAGTCATTTTATGTGTAGTCCTTTCCTAAACCACATGAATCCACCAGAGTCATTGTATGTGTGTTCCTTTGCTAAACCACAATGATCCAATAGAGTCATTGCATGTTTGTTCTTTTCCTAAGCCACCCTCAGATTCATTGGATGGTTGTTCCTTTCATAAACCACATGGATCAACCAGAGTCATTGCGTGTGGTTTCCTTTCCTAAACCACATGGATTCACCATAGTCATTCCATGTGTGTTATTTTCCTAAACCACCACCAGTGTCATTGCATGTGTCTTATTTTCCTAAACCACATGGATCCACCATAGTCATTGCATGTGTGGTTTTTTCCTAAAATACCACTAGAGTCATATCATGTGTATTCCTTTCATAAACCACATGGCTCCACCAGAGTCATTGCATGTGTGTTCCTTTCCTAATCCACATTGATCCACTAGAGTCATTACATGTGTGTTCTTTTCCTAAACCACCACCAGAGTCATTGCATGTGTTTTCTTTTCCTAAACCTCCACTAGAGTCATTGCATGTCTGTTATTTTCTTAATCCACCACCAGAGTCATTGCATGTGTGTTCTTTTCCTAAACCACCACTAGAGTCATTGCATTCTTGTTCCTTTCCCTCAACCACATTGATCCACCAGAGTCATTGCATGTGTGTTCCTTTCCTAAACCACATGGATCCACAAGAGTCGTTGCATATGTGTTCCTTTCCTAAACCACATGGATCCACCAGAGTCATTGCATGTCTGTTCTTATCTAAACCACCACCAGAGTGATTGCATGTGTGTTCCCTTCCTAAACCACATGGATCCACCAGAGTCATTGCATGTGTGTTCTTTTCCTAAACCACCTGGATCCACTAGAGTCATTGCATGTGTGTTCCTTCCATAAACCACATGGATCCACCAGAGTCATTGCATGTGTGTTCTTTTCCTAAGCCACACTTAGATTCATTGGATGTGTGTTCCTTTCATAAACAACATGGATCCACCAGAGTCATTGCGTGTGGTTTCCTTTCCTAAACCACATGGATTCACCATAGTCATTGCATGTGTTTTATTTTCCTAAACCACCACCAGAGTCATTGCATGTGTCTTATTTTCCTAAACCACATCGATCCACCATAGTCATTGCATGTGTGATGTTTTCCTAAAAGACCACTAGAGTCAGATCATGTGTATTCCTTTCATAAACCACATGGATCCACCAGAGTCATTGCATGTGTGTTCCTTTCCTAAACCACATGGATCCACCAGAGTCATTGCATGTGTGTTCCTTTCCTAATCCACATTGATCCACCAGAGTCATTACATGTGTGTTCTTTTCCTAAACCACCACCAGAGTCATTGCATGTGTGTTCTTTTCCTAAACCTCCACTAGAGTCATTGCATGTGTGTTATTTTCTTAATCCACCACCAGAGTCATTGCATGTGTGTTCTCTTCCTAAACCACCACTAGAGTCATTGCATGATTGTTCCTTTCCCTAAACCACATTGATCCACCAGAGTCATTGCATGTGTGTTCCTTTCCTAAACCACTACCACCGGAGTCATTGCATGTGTGTTCTTTTCCTATACCACATGGATCCTCTAGATTCATTGCATGTGTGTTATTTTCCTAAACCACCACCAGAGTCATTGCATGTGTGTTACTTTCATAAACCACATGGACCCACCAGAGTCATTGTATGTGTGTTCCTTTCATAAACACAAATGGATCCACAAGAGTCATTGCATGTGTGTTCCTTTCCTAGACCATATTGATCCACCAGAGTCATTGCATGTGTGTTCTTTTCCTAAACCACCACCAGAGTCATTGCATGTGTGTTCTTTTCCTAAACCACCACTAGAGTCATTGCATGTGTGTTCTTTACCTAAACCACCACCAGAGTCATTGCATGTGTGTACTTTTCCTTAACCACCACTAGAGTCATTGCATGTGTTCCTTTCCTAAACCACCACAAGAGTCATTGCATGTGTGTTGCTTTCATAAACCACATGGATCCACCAGAGTCATTTTATGTGTGGTCCTTTCCTAAACCACATAGATCCACCAGAGTCATTGTATGTGTGTTCCTTTGCTAAACCACATTGATCCACTAGAGTCATTGCATGTTTGTTCTTTTCTTAAATCCCAAGGATCCGCCAGAGTCATTGCATGTGTGTTCCCTTCCTAAACCACATGGATCCACCAGAGTCATTGCATGTGTGTTCTTTTCCTAAACCACATGGATCCACTAGAGTCATCGCATGTGTGTTCCTTTCATAAACCACATGGATCCTCCAGAGTTATTGCATGTGTGTTCTTTTCCTAAGCCACCCTCAGATTCATTGGATGTGTGTTCCTTTCATAAACCACATGGATCCACCAGGGTCATTGCGTGTGGTTTCCTTTCCTAAACCACATGGATTCACCATACTCATTGCATGTGTGTTCTTTTCCTAAACCACCACCAGAGTCATTGCATGTGTCTTATTTTCCTAAACCACATGGATCCACCATATTCATTGCATGTGTGGTCTTTTCCTAAAATACCACTAGAGTCATATCATGTGTATTCCTTTCATAAACCACATGGATCCACCAGAGTCATTTCATGTGTGTTCCTTTCCTAAACCACATGGATCCACCAGAGTCATTACATGTGTGTTCTTTTCCTAAACCACATGGATCCACCAGAGTCATTGCATGTGTGTTCTTTTCCTAAACCTCCACTAGAGTCATTGCATGTGTGTTATTTTCTTAATCCACCACCAGAGTCATTGCATGTCTGTTCTTTTCCTAAACCTCCACTAGAGTCATTGCATGTTTGTTATTTTCTTAATCCACCACCAGAGTCCTTGCATGTGTGTTCTTTTCCTAAACCACCACTAGAGTCATTGCATGCTTGTTCCTTTCCCTAAACAACATTGATCCACCAGAGTCATTGCATGTGTGTTCTTTTCCTAAACCACCACTAGAGTTATTGCATGTGTGTTCCTTTCCTAAACCACCACTAGAGTCATTTCATGTTTATTCCTTTCCTAAACCACATTGATCCACCAGAGTCATTGCATGTGTGTTATTTTCCTAAACCACCAGAGTCATTGCATGTGTGTTCCTTTCATAAACCACATGGATCCACCAGGTTCATTGCATGTGTGGTCCTTTCCTAAACCACATGGATCTACCAGAGTCATTGCATGTGTGTTCCTTTGCTAAACCACATTGATCCACCAGAGTCATTGCATGTGTGTTCTTTTCATAAACCACATGAATCCACCAGAGTCATTGCATGTTTGTTCTTTTCATAAACTACATGGATCCACTAGAGTCATTGCTTGTGTGTTCCTTTCCTAAACCACATCGATCCACCAGAGTCATTGGATGTGTGTTCTTTTCCTAAACCACATGGATCCACCAGAGTCATTGCATGTGTGTTGCTTTCATAAACCACATGCATCCACCAGAGTCATTAGATGTGTGTTCCTTTCCTAAACAACATGGATCCACCAGAGTCATTGCATGTCTGTGCCTTTACTAAACCACATTGAACCACCAGAGTCATTGCATGTGCGTTATTTTCCTAAACCACCACCAGAGTCATTGCATGTGTCTTCTTTTCGTAAACCACATGGATCCAGCGGAGTCATTGCATGTGTGTTCTTTTCTTAAAGCACCACTAGAGTCATTGCATGTGTGTTCCTTTCATAAACTATATGAATCCACCAGAGTCATTGCATGTGTGTTCCTTTCCTAAACCACATGGATCCACAAGAGTCATTGCATGTGTGTTCCTTTCCTAAACCACATTGATCCACCAGAGTCACTGCATGTCTGTTCTTTTCTAAACCACCACCAAACTCATTGCATGTGTGTTCTTTTCCTAAACCACCACAAGAGTCATTGCATGTGTGTTGTTTTCCTAAACCACCACCAGAGTCATTGCATGTGTGTTCTTTTCCTAAACCACATGGATCCTCTAGAGTCATTGCATGTGTGTTATTTTCCTAAACCACCACCAGAGTCATTGCATGTGTCTTACTTTCATAAACCACATGGATCCACCAAAGTCATTGCATGTGTGTTCCTTTCATAAACACAAATGGATCCACAAGAGTCATTGCATGTGTGTCCCTTTCCTAAACCATATTGATCCACCAGAGTCATTGCATGTGTGTTCTTTTCCTAAACCACCACCAGAGTCATTGCATGTGTGTTCTTTTCCTAAACCACCACTAGAGTCATTGCATGTGTGTTCTTTACCTAAACCACCACCAGAGTCATTGCATGTGTGTACTTTTCCTTAACCACCACTAGAGTCATTGCATGTGTTCCTTCAATAAACCACCACAAGAGTCATTGCATGTGTGTTCCTTTCATAAACCACATGGATCCACCAGAGTCATTTTATGTGTGGTCCTTTCCTAAACCACATGGATCCACCAGAGTCATTGCATGTGTGTTCCTTTCCTAAACCACATTGATCCACTAGAGTCATTGCATGTTTGTTCTTTCCTTAAATAACATGGATCCACCAGAGTCATTGCATGTGTGTTCCTTTCCTAAACCACATGTATCCACCAGAGTTATTACATGTGTGTTCTTTTCCTAAACCACATGGATCCACCAGAGTCATTGCATGTGTGTTCCTTTCAAAAATCACATGGATCCACCAGAGTCATTGCATGTGTGTTCTTTTCCTAAGCCACCCTCAGATTCGTTGGATGTGTGTTCCTTTCATAAACCACATGGATCCACCAGAGTCATTGCGTGTGGTTTCCTTTCCTAAACCACATGGATTCACCATACTCATTGCATGTGTGTTATTTTCCTAAACCACCACCAGAGTCATTGCATGTGTCTTATTTTCCTAAACCACATGGATCCACCATATTCATTGCATGTGTGGTATTTTCCTAAAATACCACTAGAGTCATATCATGTGTAATCCTTTCATAAACCACATGGATCCACCAGAGTCATTGCATGTGTGTTCCTTTCCTAAACTACATGGATCCACCAGAGTCATTGCATGTGTGTTCCTTTCCTAATCCACATTGATCCACCAGAGTCATTACATGTGTGTTCTTTTCCTAAACCACCACCAGAGTCATTGCATGTCTGTTCTTTTCCTAAACCTCCACTAGAGTCATTGCATGTGTGTTATTTTTTTAATCCACCACCAGAGTCCTTGCATGTGTGTTCTTTTCCTAAACCAGCACTAGAGTCATTGCATGCTTGTTCCTTTCCCTAAACCACATTGATCCACCAGAGTCATTGCATGTGTGTTCTTTTCCTAAACCACCACTAGAGTTATTGCATGTGTGTTCCTTTCCTAAACCTCCACTAGAGTCATATCATGTGCATTCCTTTCATAAACCACATGGATCCACCAGAGTCATTGCATTTGTGTTATTTTCCTAAACCACCACCAGAGTCATTGCATGTGTGTTCCTTTCATAAACCACGTGGATCCACCAGATTCATTGCATGTGTGGTCCTTTCCTAAACCACATGGATCTACCAGAGTCATTGCATGTGTGTTCCTTTGCTAAACCACACCGATCCACCAGAGTCATTGCATGTGTGTTCTTTTCTTAAACCACATGAATCCACCAGATTCATTGCATGTTTGTTCTTTTCATAAACTACATGGATCCACTAGAGTCATTGCTTGTGTGTTCCTTTCCTAAACCACATCGATCCACCAGAGTCATTGGATGTGTGTTCTTTTCCTAAACCACATGGATCCACCAGAGTCATTGCATGTGTGTTGCTTTCATAAACCACATGCATCCACCAGAGTCATTAGATGTGTGTTCCTTTCCTAAACCACATGGATCCACCAGAGTCATTGCATGTGTGTTCTTTTCCTAAACCACCACTAGAGTCATTGCATGTGTATTATTTTCCTAAACCACATGGATTCACCAGAGTCATTTCATGTGTGTTGTTTTCCTAAACCACCACCAGAGTCCTTTCATGTGTGTTCCTTTCATAAACCACATGGATCCGCCAGAGTCATGGCATGTGTGTTCCTTTCCCAAACCACATGAATCCACCAGAGTCATTGCATGTGTGTTGCATTCCTAAACCACATTGATCCACCAGAGTCATTGCATGTGTGTTCTTTTCCTAAACCACCACCAGAGTCATTGCATGTGTGTTCTTTTCCTAAACCACCACTAGAGTCATTGCATGTATGTTCCTTTACTAAACCACATTGAACCACCAGAGTCATTGCGTGTGCGTTATTTTCCTAAACCACCACCAGAGTCATTGCATGTGTCTTCTTTTCATCAACCACATGGATCCACCGGAGTCATTGCATGTGTGTTCTTTTCTTAAAGCACCACTAGAGTCATTGCATGTGTGTTCCTTTCATAAACTATATGAATCCACCAGAGTCATTGCATGTGTGTTCCTTTCCTAAACCACATGTATCCACAAGAGTCATTGCATGTGTGTTCCTTTCCTAAACCACATTGATGCACCAGAGTCACTGCATGTCTGTTCTTTTCTAAACCACCACCAAAGTCATTGCATGTGTGTTCTTTTCCTAAACCACCACAAGAGTCATTGCATGTGTGTTGTTTTCCTAAACCACCACCAGAGTCATTGCATGTGTGTTCTTTTCCTAAACCACATGGATCCTCTAGAGTCGTTGCATGTGTGTTATTTTCTGAAACCACCACCAGAGTCATTGCATGTGTCTTACTTTCATAAACCACATGGATCCACCAGAGTCATTGCATGTGTGTTCCTTTCATAAACACAAATGGATCCACAAGAGTCATTGCATGTGTGTTCTTTTCCTAAACCACCACCAGAGTCATTGCATGTGTGTTCTTTTCCTAAACCATCACTAGAGTCATTGCATGTGTGTTCTTTACCTAAACCACCACCAGAGTCATTGCATGTGTGTACTTTTCCTTAACCACCACTAGAGTCATTGCATCTGTTCCTTTCCTAAACCACCACAAGAGTCATTGCATGTGTGTTCCTTTCATAAACCACATGGATCCACTAGAGTCATTCTATATCTGTTCCTTTGCTAAACCACATTGATCCACTAGAGTGATTACATGTTTGTTCTTTTCTTAAATCCCAAGGATCCACCTGAGTCATTGCATGTGTGTTCTTTTCCTAAACCATATGGATCCACCAGAGTCATTGCATTTGTGTTCCTTTTCTAAAACACATGAATCCACCAGAGTCATTGCATGTGTGTTCCTTTCCTAATCCACATTGATCCACCAGAGTCATTACATGTGTGTTCTTTTCCTAAACCACCACCAGAGTCATTGCATGTGTGTTCTTTTCCTAAACCTCCACTAGAGTCATTGCATGTGTGTTATTTTCTTAATCCACCACCAGAGTCCTTGCATGTGTGTTCTTTTCCTAAACCACCACTAGAGTCATTGCATGCTTGTTCCTTTCCCTAAACCACATTGATCCACCAGAGTCATTGAATGTGTGTTCTTTTCATGTGTGTTGTTTTCCTAGAGTCATTACATGTGTGTTGTTTTCCTAAACCACCACTAGAGTCCTTTCACGTGTGTTCCTTTCATAAACCACATGGATCCACCAGAGTCATGGCATGTGTGTTCCTTTCCTAAACCACATGAATCCACTACAGTCATTGCATGTGTGTTCTTTACCTAAACCACCACCAGAGCCATTGCATGTGTGTACTTTTCCTTAACCACCACTAGAGTCATTGCATCTGTTCCTTTCCTAAACCACCACAAGAGTCATTGCATGTGTGTTCCTTTCATAAACCACATGGATACACTAGAGTCATTTTATGTGTGGTCCTTTCCTAAACCACATGGATCCACTAGAGTCATTGTATGTCTGTTGCTTTGCTAAACCACATTGATCCACTAGAGTGATTACATGTTTGTTCTTTTCTTAAATCCCAAGGATCCACCTGAGTCATTGCATGTGTGTTCTTTTCCTAAACCATATGGATCCACCAGAGTCATTGCATTTGTGTTCCTTTCCTAAAACACATGAATCCACCAGAGTCATTGCATGTGTGTTCCTTTCCTAATCCACATTGATCCACCAGAGTCATTACATGTGTGTTCTTTTCCTAAATCACCACCAGAGTCATTGCATGTGTGTTCTTTTCCTAAATCTCCACTATAGTCATTGCATGTGTGTTATTTTCTTAATCCACCACCAGAGTCCTTGCATGTGTGTTCTTTTCCTAAACCACCACTAGAGTCATTGCATGCTTGTTCCTTTCCCTAAACCACATTGATCCACCAGAGTCATTGCATGTGTGTTCTTTTCCTAAACCACCACTAGAGTTATTGCATGTGTGTTCCTTTCCTAAACAACCACTAGAGTCATTTCATGTGTATTCCTTTCCTAAACCACATTGATCCACCAGAGTCATTGCATGTGTGTTATTTTCCTAAACCACCACCAGAGTCATTGCATGTGTGTTCCTTTCATAAACCACATGGATCCACCAGAATCATTGCATGTGTGGTCCTTTCCTTAACGACATGGATCTACCAGAGTCATTGCATGTGTGTTCCTTTTCTAAACCACACTGATCCACCAGAGTCATTGCATGTGTGTACTTTTCTTAAACCACATGTATCTACCAGAGTCATTGCATGTTTGCTCTTTTCATAAACTACATGGATCCACTAGAGTCATTGCATGTGTGTTCGTTTCCTAAACCACATGGATCCACCAAAGTCATTGCATGTGTGTTCTTTTCCTAAACCACATGGATCCACCAGAGTCATTGCATGTGTGTTGCTTTCATAAGCACATGCATCCACCAGAGTCATTAGATGTGTGTTCCTTTCCTAAACCACATGGATCCACCAGAGTCATTGCATGTGTGTTCTTTTCCTAAACCACCACTAGAGTCATTGCATGTGTGTTCTTTTCCTAAACCACATGGATTCACTAGAGTCATTACATGTGTGTTGTTTTCCTAAACCACCACTAGAGTCCTTTCATAAACCACATGGATCCACCAGAGTCATGGCATGTGTGTTACTTTCCTAAACCACATGAATCCACTACAGTCATTGCATGTGTGTTCTTTACCTAAACCACCACCAGAGCCATTGCATGTGTGTACTTTTCCTTAACCACCACTAGAGTCATTGCATCTGTTCCTTTCCTAAACCACCACAAGAGTCATTGCATGTGTGTTCCTTTCATAAACCACATGGATACACTAGAGTCATTTTATGTGTGGTCCTTTCCTAAACCACATGGATCCACTAGAGTCATTGTATGTCTGTTCCTTTGCTAAACCACATTGATCCACTAGAGTGATTACATGTTTGTTCTTTTCTTAAATCCCAAGGATCCACCTGAGTCATTGCATGTGTGTTCTTTTCCTAAACCATATGGATCCACCAGTCATTGCACTTGTGTTCCTTTCCTAAAACACATGAATCCACCAGAGTCATTGCATGTGTGTTCCTTTCCTAATCCACATTGATCCACCAGAGTCATTACATGTGTGTTCTTTTCCTAAACCACCACCAGAGTCATTGCATGTGTGTTCTTTTCCTAAATCTCCACTAGAGTCATTGCATGTGTGTTATTTTCTTAATCCACCACCAGAGTCCTTGCATGTGTGTTCTTTTCCTAAACCACCACTAGAGTCATTGCATGCTTGTTCCTTTCCCTAAACCACATTGATCCACCAGAGTCATTGCATGTGTGTTCTTTTCCTAGACCACCACTAGAGTTACTGCATGTGTGTTCCTTTTCTAAACCACCACTAGAGTCATTTCATGTGTATTCCTTTCCTAAACCACATTGATCCACCAGAGTCATTGCATGTGTGTTATTTTCCTAAACCACCACCAGAGTCATTGCATGTGTGTTCCTTTCATAAACCACATGGATCCACCAGAATCATTGCATGTGTGGTCCTTTCCTTAACCACATGGATCTACCAGAGTCATTGCATGTGTGTTCCTTTGCTAAACCACACTGATCCACCAGAGTCATTGCATGTGTGTACTTTTCTTAAACCACATGTATCTACCAGAGTCATTGCATGTTTGCTCTTTTCATAAACTACATGGATCCACTAGAGTCATTGCATGTGCGTTCGTTTCCTAAACCACATGGATCCACCAGAGTCATTGCATGTGTGTTGCTTTCATAAACCACATGCATCCACCAGAGTCATTAGATGTGTGTTTCTTTCCTAAACCACATGGATCCACCAGAGTCATTGCATGTGTGTTCTTTTCCTAAACCACCACTAGAGTCATTACATGTGTGTTCTTTTCCTAAACCACATGGATTCACCAGAGACATTACATGTGTGTTGTTTTCCTAAACCACCACTAGAGTCCTTTCACGTGTGTTCCTTTCATAAACCACATGGATCTACCAGAGTCATGTCATGTGTGTTTGTTTCCTAAACCACATGAATCCACTACAGTCATTGCATGTGTGTTCTTTATCTAAACCACCACCAGAGCCATTGCATGTGTGTACTTTTCCTTAACCACCACTAGAGTCATTACATCTGTTCCTTTCCTAAACCACCACAAGAGTCATTGCATGTGTGTTCCTTTCATAAACCACATGGATCCACCAGAGTCATTTTATGTGTGGTCCTTTCCTAAACCACATGGATCCACCAGAGTCATTGCATTTGTGTTCCTTTGCTAAACCACATTGATCCACTAGAGTCATTGCATGTTTGTTCTCTTCTTAAATCCCAAGGATCCACCAGAGTCATTGCATGTGTGTTCCTTTCCTAAACCACCTGGATCCACCAGAGTCATTGCATGTGTGTTCTTTTCCTAAACCACATGGATCCACCAGAGTCATTGCATGTGTGTTCCTTTCATAAACCACATGGATCCACCAGAGTCATTGCATGTGTGTTCTTTTCCTAAGCCACCCTCAGATTCATTGGATGTGTGTTCCTTTCATAAACCACATGGATCCACCAGAGTCATTGCATGTGGTTTCCTTTCCTAAACCACATGGATTCACCATAGTCATTGCATGTGTGTTATTTTCCTAAACCACCACCAGAGTCATTGCATGTGTCTTATTTTCCTAAACCACATGGATCCACCCGAGTTATTGCATATGTGGTCTCTTCCTAAAATACCACTAGAGTCATATCATGTGTATTCCTTTCATAAACCACATGGATCCACCAGAGTCATTGCATGTGTGTTCTTTTCCTAAACCACATGGATCCACCAGAGTCATTGCATGTGTGTTCCTTTCATAAACCACATGGATCCACCAGAGTCATTGCATGTGTGTTCTTTTCCTAAGCCACCCTTAGATTCATTGGATGTGTGTTCCTTTCATAAACCACATGGATCCACCAGAGTCATTGTATGTGGTTTCCTTGCCTAAACCACATGGATTCACCATAGTCATTCCATGTGTGTTATTTTCCTAAACCACCACCAGAGTCATTGCATGTGTCTTATTTTCCTAAACCACATGGATCCACCCGAGTTATTGCATGTGTGGTCTCTTCCTAAAATACCACTAGAGTCATATCATGTGTATTCCTTTCATAAACCACATGGATCCACCAGAGTCATTGCATGTGTGTTCCTTTCCTAAACCACATGGATCCACTAGAGTGATTGCATGTGTGTTCCTTTCCTAACTCACATTGATCCACCGGAGTCATTATATGTGTGTTCTTTTCCTAAACCACCACCAGAGTCATTGCATGTGTGTTCTTTTCCTAAACCTCCACAAGAGTCATTGCATGTGTGTTATTTTCTTAATCCACCACCAGAGTCCTTGCATGTGTGTTCTTTTCCTAAACCACCACTAGAGTCATTGCATGCTTGTTCCTTTCCCTAAACCACATTGATCCACCAGAGTCATTGCATGTGTGTTCTTTTCCTAAACCACCACTAGAATTATTGCATGTGTGTTCCTTTCCTAAACCACCACTAGAGTCATTGCATGTGTATTCCTTTCCTAAACCACATTGATCCACCAGATTCATTGCATGTATGTTATTTTCCTAAACCACCACCAGAGTCATTGCATGTGTGTTCCTTTCATAAACCACATGGATCTACCAGATTCATTGCATGTGTGGTCCTTTCCTAAACCACATGGATTTACCAGAGTCATTGAATGTGTGTTCCTTTGCTAAATCACACTGATCCACTAGAGTCATTGCATGTGTGTTCTTTTCTTAAACCACATGTATCCACCAAAGTCATTGCATGTTTGTTCTTTTCATAAACTACATGGATCCACTAGAGTCATTGCATGTGTGTTCCTTTCCTAAACCACATGGGTCCACCAGAGTCATTGCATGTGTGTTCTTTTCCTAAACCACATGGATCGACCAGAGTCATTGCATGTGTGTTGCTTTCATAAACCACATGCATCCACCAGAGTCATTAGAGGTGTGTTCCTTTCCAAAACCACATGGATCCACTAGAGTCATTGCATGTGTGTTCTTTTCCTAAACCACCACTAGAGTCATTGCATGTGTGTTATTTTCCTAAACCACATGGATTCACTAGAGTCATTGCATGTGTGTTGTTTTCCTAAATCACCACCAGAGTCATTTCATATGTGTTCCTTTCATAAACCACATGGATCCGCCAGAGTCATGGCATGTGTGTTCCTTTCCAAAACCAAATGAATCCACCAGAGTCATTGCATGTGTTTTGCATTCCTAAACCACATTGAACCACCAGAGTCATTGCATGTGTGTTCTTTTCCTAAACCACCACCAGAGTCATTGCACGTGTGTTCTTTTCCTAAACCACCACTAGAGTCATTGCATGTATGTTCCTTTACTAAACCACATTGAACCACCAGAGTCATTGCATGTTTGTTATTTTCCTAAACCACCACCAGAGTCATTGCATGTGTCTTCTTTTCATAAACCACATGGATCCACCGAAGTCATTGCATGTGTGTTGTTTTCTTAAAGCACCAGTAGAGTCATTGCATGTGTGTTCCTTTCATAAACTACATGAATCCACTAGAGTCATTGCATGTGTGTTCCTTTCCTAAACCACATGGATCCACAAGAGTCATCGCATGTGTGTTCCTTTCCTAAACCACATTGATCCACCAGAGTCACTGCATGTCTGTATTTTTCTAAACCACCACCAGAGTCATTGCATGTGTGTTCTTTTCCTAAACCACCACAAGAGTCATTGCATGTGTGTTCTTTTCCTAAACTACCACCAGAGTCATTGCATGTGTGTTCTTTTCCTAAACCACATGGATCCTCTAGAGTCATTGCATGTGTGTTATTTTCCTAAAACACCACCAGAGTCATTGCATGTGTCTTACTTTCATAAACCACATGGATCCACCAGAGTCATTGCATGTGTGTTCCTTTCATAAACACAAATGGATCCACAAGAGTCATTGCATGTGTGTTCCTTTCCTAAACCAAATTAATCCACTAGAGTCATTGCATGTGTGTTCTTTTCCTAAACCACCACCAGAGTCATTGCATGTGTGTTCTTTTCCTAAACCATCACTAGAGTCATTGCATGTGTGTTCTTTACCTAAACCACCACCAGAGTCATTGCATGTGTGTACTTTTCCTTAACCACCACCAGAGTCATTGCATGTGTTCCTTTCCTAAACCACCACAAGAGTCATGGCATGTGTGTTCCTTTCATAAACCACATGGATCCACCAGAGTCATTTTATGTGTGGTCCTTTCCTAAACCACCTGGATCCACCAGAGTCATTGCATTTGTGTTCCTTTGCTAAACCACACTGATCCACTAGAATCATTGCATGTTTGTTCTTTTCTTAAATCCCAAGGATCCACCAGAGTCATTGCATGTGTGTTCCTTTCCTAAACCACATGGATCCACCAGAGTCATTGCATGTCTGTTCTTTTCCTAAACCACAAGGATCCACCAGAGTCATTGCATGTGTGTTCCTTTCATAAACCACATGGATCCACCAGAGTCATTGCATGTGTGTTCTTTTCCTAAGCCACCCTCAGATTCATTGGATGTGTGTTCCTTTCATAAACCACATGGATCCACCAGAGTCATTGCATGTGGTTTCCTTTCCTAAACCACATGGATTCACCATAGTCATTGCATGTGTGTTATTTTCCTAAACCACCACCAGAGTCATTGCATGTGTCTTATTTTCCTAAACCACATGGATCCACCCGAGTTATTGCATGTGTGGTCTCTTCCTAAAATACCACTAGAGTAATATCATGTGTATTCCTTTCATAAACGACATGGATCCACCAGAGTCATTGCATGTGTGTTCTTTTCCTAAACCACATGGATCGACCAGAGTCATTGCATGTGTGTTGCTTTCATAAACCACATGCATCCACCAGAGTCATTAGAGGTGTGTTCCTTTCCAAAACCACATGGATCCACCAGAGTCATTGCATGTGTGTTCTTTTCCTAAACCACCACTAGAGTCATTGCATGTGTGTTATTTTCCTAAACCACATGGATTCACCAGAGTCATTGCATGTGTGTTGTTTTCCTAAATCACCACCAGAGTCATTTCATATGTGTTCCTTTCATAAACCACATGGATCCGCCAGAGTCATGGCATGTGTGTTCCTTTCCAAAACCAAATGAATCCACCAGAGTCATTGCATGTGTTTTGCATTCCTAAACCACATTGAACCACCAGAGTCATTGCATGTGTGTTCTTTTCCTAAACCACCACCAGAGTCATTGCATGTGTGTTCTTTTCCTAAACCACCACTAGAGTCATTGCATGTATGTTCCTTTACTAAACCACATTGAACCACCAGAGTCATTGCATGTTTGTTATTTTCCTAAACCACCACCAGAGTCATTGCATGTGTCTTCTTTTCATAAACCACATGGATCCACCGAAGTCATTGCATGTGTGTTCTTTTCTTAAAGCACCACTAGAGTCATTGCATGTGTGTTCCTTTCATAAACTACATGAATCCACTAGAGTCATTGCATGTGTGTTCCTTTCCTAAACCACATGGATCCACAAGAGTCATCGCATGTGTGTTCCTTTCCTAAACCACATTGATCCACCAGAGTCACTGCATGTCTGTATTTTTCTAAACCACCACCAGAGTCATTGCATGTGTGTTCTTTTCCTAAACCACCACAAGAGTCATTGCATGTGTGTTCTTTTCCTAAACCACCACCAGAGTCATTGCATGTGTGTTATTTTCCTAAACCACATGGATCCTCTAGAGTCATTGCATGTGTGTTATTTTCCTAAAACACCACCAGAGTCATTGCATGTGTCTTACTTTCATAAACCACATGGATCCACCAGAGTCATTGCATGTGTGTTCCTTTCATAAACACAAATGGATCCACAAGAGTCATTGCATGTGTGTTCCTTTCCTAAACCAAATTAATCCACTAGAGTCATTGCATGTGTGTTCTTTTCCTAAACCACCACCAGAGTCATTGCATGTGTGTTCTTTTCCTAAACCATCACTAGAGTCATTGCATGTGTGTTCTTTACCTAAACCACCACCAGAGTCATTGCATGTGTGTACTTTTCCTTAACCACCACCAGAGTCATTGCATGTGTTCCTTTCCTAAACCACCACAAGAGTCATGGCATGTGTGTTCCTTTCATAAACCACATGGATCCACTAGAGTCATTTTATGTGTGGTCCTTTCCTAAACCACCTGGATCCACCAGAGTCATTGCATTTGTGTTCCTTTGCTAAACCACACTGATCCACTAGAATCATTGCATGTTTGTTCTTTTCTTAAATCCCAAGGATCCACCAGAGTCATTGCATGTGTTCCTTTCCTAAACCACATGGATCCACCAGAGTCATTGCATGTCTGTTCTTTTCCTAAACCACAAGGATCCACCAGAGTCATTGCATGTGTGTTCCTTTCATAAACCACATGATCCACCAGAGTCATTGCATGTGTGTTCTTTTCCTAAGCCACCCTCAGATTCATTGGATGTGTGTTCCTTTCATAAACCACATGGATCCACCAGAGTCATTGCATGTGGTTTCCTTTCCTAAACCACATGGATTCACCATAGTCATTGCATGTGTGTTATTTTCCTAAACCACCACCAGAGTCATTGCATGTGTCTTATTTTCCTAAACCACATGGATCCACCCGAGTTATTGCATGTGTGGTCTCTTCCTAAAATACCACTAGAGTAATATCATGTGTATTCCTTTCATAAACCACATGGATCCACCAGAGTCATTGCATGTGTGTTCCTTTCCTAAACCACATGGATCACCAGAGTCATTGCATGTGTGTTCCTTTCCTAACTCACATTGATCCACCAGAGTCATTGCATGTGTGTTCCTTTCCTAAACCACATGGATCCACCAGAGTCATTGCATGTCTGTTCTTTTCCTAAACCACAAGGATCCACTAGAGTCATTGCATGTGTGTTCCTTTCATAAACCACATGGATCCACCAGAGTCATTGCATGTGTCTTCTTTTCCTAAGCCACCCTCAGATTCATTGGATGTGTGTTCCTTTCATAAACCACATGGATCCACCAGAGTCATTGCATGTGGTTTCCTTTCCTAAACCACATGGATTCTCCATAGTCCTTGCATGTGTGTTATTTTGTCCTAAACCACCACCAGAGTCATTGCATGTGTCTTATTTTCCTAAACCACATGGATCCACCAGAGTCATTGCATGTGTGGTCTTTTCCTAAAATACCACTAGAGTCATATCATGTGTATTCCTTTCATAAACCACATGAATCCACCAGAGTCGTTGCATTTGTGTTCCTTTCCTAAACCACATGAATCCACTAGAGACATTGCATGTGTGTTCCTTTCCTAATCCACATTGATCCACCAGAGTCATTACATGTGTGTTCTTTTCCTAAACAACCACCAGAGTCATTACATGTGTCTTCTTTTCCTAAACCTCCACTAGATTCATTGCATGTGTGTTATTTTCTTAATCCACCACCAGAGTCCTTGCATGTTTGTTCTTTTCCTAAACACCCACTAGAGTCATTGCATGTGTGTTCTTTTCCTAAACCACATGGATTCACCAGAGTCATTGCATGTGTGTTGTTTTCCTACTAAACCACCACCAGAGTCCTTTCATGTGTGTTCCTTTCATAAACCACATGGATCCACCAGAGTCATGGCATGTGTATTCCTTTCCTAAACCACATGAATCCACCAGAGTCATTGCATGTGTGTTCCATTCCTAAACCACATTGATCCACCAGAGTCGTTGCATGTGTGTTCCTTTCCTAAACCACATTGATCCACCAGAGTCATTAGATGTTTGTTCTTTTCTAAACCACCACCAGAGTCATTGCATGTGTGTTCTTTTCCTAAACCACCACAGTTATTGCATGTGTGTTCTTTTCCTAAACCACCACCAGAGTCATTGCATGTGTGTTCTTTTCCTAAACCACATGGATCCTCTAGAGTCATTGCATGTGTGTTATTTTCCTAAACCACCACCAGAGTCATTGCATGTGTGTTACTTTCATAAACCACATGGATCCACCAGAATCATTGCATGTGTGTTCCTTTCATAAACACAAATGCATCCACAAGAGTCATTGCATGTGTGTTGCATTGCTAAACCACATTAATCCACCAGAGTCATTGCATGTGTGTTCTTTTCCTAAACCACCACCAGAGTCATTGCATGTGTGTTATTTTACTAAACCATCACTAGAGTCATTGCATGTGTGTTCTTTACCTAAACCACCACCAGAGTCATTGCATGTGTGTACTTTTCCTTAACCACCACTAGAGTCATTGCATGTGTTCCTTTCCTAAACAACCACAAGAGTCATTGCATGTGTGTTCTTTCATAAACCACATGGATCCACCAGAGTCATTTTAAGTGTGGTCCTTTCCTAAACCACATGGATCCACCAGAGTCATTGCATGTGTGTTCCTTTGCTAAACCACATTGATCCACTAGAGTCATTGCATGTTTGTTCTTTTCTTAAATCCCAAGGATCCACCAGAGTCATTGCATGTGTGTTCCTTTCCTAAACCACATGGATCCACCAGAGTGATTGCATGTGTGTTCTTTTCCTAAACCACATGGATCCACCAGAGTCATTGCATGTGTGTTCTTTTCCTAAACCACATGGATCCTCTAGAGTCATTGCATGTGTGTTATTTTCCTAAACCACCACCAGAGTCATTGCATGTGTGTTACTTTCATAAACCACATGGATCCACCAGAGTCATTGCATGTGTGTTCCTTTCATAAACACAAATGGATCCACAAGAGTAATCACATGTGTGTTCCTTTCCTAAACCACATTCATCCACCAGAGTCATTGCATGTGTGTTGTTTTCCTAAACCACCACCAGAGTCATTGCATGTGTGTTATTTTCCTAAACCATCACTAGAGTCATTGCATGTGTGTTCTTTACCTAAACCACCACCAGAGTCATTGCATGTGTGTACTTTTCCTTAACCACCACTAGAGTCATTGCATGTGTTCCTTTCCTAAACCACCACAAGAGTCATTGCATGTGTGTTCCTTTCATAAACCACATGGATCCACCAAAGTCATTTTATGTGTGGTCCTTTCCTAAACCACATGGATCCACCAGAGTCATTGCATGTGTGTTCCTTTGCTAAACCACATTGATCCACTAGAGTCATTGCATGTTTGTTCTTTTCGTAAATCCCAAGGATCCACCAGAGTCATTGCATGTGTGTTCCTTTCCTAAACCACATGGATCCACCAGAGTCATTGCATGTGTGTTCTTTTCCTAAACCACATGGATCCACCAGAGTCATTGCATGTGTGTTCTTTTCATAAACCACATGGATCCACCAGAGTCATTGCATGTGTGTTCTTTTCCTAAGCCACCCTCAGATTCATTGGATGTGTGTTCCTTTCATAAACCACATGGATCCACCAGATTCATTGCCTGTGGTTTCCTTTCCTAAACCACATGGATTCTCCATAGTCATTGCATGTGTGTTATTGTTTCCTAAACCACCACCAGAGTCATTGCATGTGTCTTATTTTCCTAAACCACATGGATCCACCAGAGTCATTGCATGTGTGGTCTTTTCCTAAAATACCACTAGAGTCATATCATGTGTATTCCTTTCATAAACCACATGGATCCACCAGAGTCATTGCATTTGTGTTCCTTTCCTAAACCACATGAATCCACCAGAGTCATTGCATGTGTGTTCCTTTCCTAAACCACATTGATCCACCAGAGTCATTGCATGTCTGTTCTTTTCTAAACCACCACCAGAGTCATTGCATGTGTGTTCTTTTCCTAAACCACCACTAGAGTCATTGCATGTGTGTTATTTTCTTAATCCACCACCAGAGTCCTTGCATGTGTGTTCTTTTCCTAAACCACCACTAGAGTCATTGCATGTGTGTTCTTTTCCTAAACCACATGGATTCACCAGAGTCATTGCATGTGTGTTGTTTTCCTAAACCACCACCAGAGTCCTTTCATGTGTGTTCCTTTCATAAACCACATGGATCCACAAGAGTCATGGCATGTGTGTTCCTTCCTAAACCACATGAATCCACCAGAGTCATTGCATGTGTGTTCCATTCCTAAACCACATTGATCCACCAGAGTCATTGCATGTGTGTTCCTTTCCTAAACCACATGGATCCACAAGAGTCATTGCATGTGTGTTCCTTTCCTAAACCACATTGATCCACCAGAGTCATTAGATGTCTGTCCTTTTCTAAACCACCACCAGAGTCATTGCATGTGTGTTCTTTTCCTAAACCACCACAAGAGTCATTGCATGTGTGTTCTTTTCCTAAACCACCACCAGAGTCATTGCATGTGTGCTCTTTTCCTAAACCACATGGATCCTCTAGAGTCATTGCATGTGTGTTATTTTCCTAAACCACCACCAGAGTCCTTGCATGTGTGTTACTTTCATAAACCACATGGATCCACCAGAGTCATTGCATGTGTGTTCCTTTCATAAACACAAATGGATCCACAAGAGTCATTTCATGTGTGTTCCTTTCCTAAACCACATTAATCCACCAGAGTCATTGCATGTGTGTTCTTTTCCTAAACCACCACCAGAGTCATTGCATGTGTGTTATTTTCCTAAACCATCACTAGAGTCATTGCATGTGTCTTCTTTACCTAAACCACCACCAGAGTCATTGCATGTGTATACTTTTCCTTAACCACCACTAGAGTCATTGCATATGTTCCTTTCCTAAACCAGCACAAGAGTCATTGCATGTGTGTTCTTTTCATAAACCACATGGATCCACCAGAGTCATTTTATGTGTGGTCCTTTCCTAAACCACATGTATCCACTAGACTCATTGCATGTGTGTTCCTTTGCTAAACCACATTGATCCACTAGAGTCATTGCATGTTTGTTCTTTTCCTAAATCCCAAGGATCTACCAGAGTCATTGCATGTGTGTTCCTTTCCTAAACCACATGGATCCACCAGAGTCATTGCATGTGTGTTCTTTTCCTAAACCACATGGATCCACCAGAGTCATTGCATGTGTGTTCCTTTCATAAACCACATGGATCCACCGGAGTCATTGCATGTGTGTTCTTTTCCTAAGCCACCCTTAGATTCATTGGATGTGTGTTCCTTTCATAAACCACATGGATCCACCAGAGTCATTGCATGTGGTTTCCTTTCCTAAACCACATGGATTCATCATAGTCATTGCATGTGTGTTATTTTCCTAAACCACCACCAGAGTCATTGCATGTGTCTTATTTTTATAAACCACATGGATCCACCAGAGTCATTGCATGTGTGGTCTTTTCCTAAAATACCAGTAGAGTCATATCATGTGAATTCCTTTCATAAACCAGATGGATCCACCAGAGTCATTGCATTTGTGTTCCTTTCCTAAACCACATGGATTCACCAGAGTCCTTGCATCTGTGTTCCTTTCCTAATCCACATTGATCCACCAGAGTCATTACATGTGTGTTCTTTTCCTAAACCACCACCATAGTCATTGCATGTGTGTTCTTTTCCTAAACCTCCACTAGAGTCATTGCATGTGTGTTATTTTCTTAATCCACCACCAGAGTCCTTGCATGTGTGTTCTTTTCCTAAACCACCACTAGAGTCATTGCATGCTTGTTCCTTTCCCTAAACCACATTGATCCACCAGAGTCATTGCATGTGTGTTCTTTTCCTAAACCACCACTAGAGTTATTGCATGTGTGTTCCTTTCCTGAACCACCACTAGAGTCATTTCATGTGTATTCCTTACCTAAACCACATTGATCCACCAGAGTCATTGCATGTGTGTTATTTTCCTAAACCACCACCAGAGTCATTGCATGTGTGTTCCTTTCATAAACCACATGGATCCACCAGATTCATTGCATGTGTGGTCCTTTCCTAAACCACATGGATCTACCAGAGTCATTGCATGTGTGTTCCTTTGCTAAACCACACTGATCCACCAGAGTCATTGCATGTGTGGTCTTTTCCTAAAATACCACTAGAGCCATATCATGTGTATTCCTTTCATAAACCACATGAATCCACCAGAGTCGTTGCATTTGTGTTCCTTTCCTAAACCACATGAATCCAGTAGAGACATTGCATGTGTGTTCCTTTCCTAATCCACATTGATCCACCAGAGTCATTACATGTGTGTTCTTTTCCTAAACAACCACCAGAGTCATTGCATGTGTCTTCTTTTCCTAAACCTCCACTAGATTCATTGCATGTGTGTTATTTTCTTACTCCACCACCAGAGTCCTTGCATGTTTGTTCTTTTCCTAAACACCCACTAGAGTCATTGCATGTGTGTTCTTTTCCTAAACCACATGGATTCACCAGAGTCATTGCATGTGTGTTGTTTTCCTACTAAACCACCACCAGAGTCCTTTCATGTGTGTTCCTTTCATAAACCACATGGATCCACCAGAGTCATGGCATGTGTATTCCTTTCCTAAACCACATGAATCCACCAGAGTCATTGCATGTGTGTTCCATTCCTAAACCACATTGATCCACCAGAGTCATTGCATGTGTGTTCCTTTCCTAAACCACATTGATCCACCAGAGTCATTAGATGTTTGTTCTTTTCTAAACCACCACCAGAGTCATTGCATGTGTGTTCTTTTCCTAAACCACCAGAGTCATTGCATGTGTGTTCTTTTCCTAAACCACATGGATCCACCAGAGTCATTGCATGTGTGTTCTTTTCCTAAACCACATGGATCCTCTAGAGTCATTGCATGTGTGTTATTTTCCTAAACCACCACCAGAGTCATTGCATGTGTGTTATTTTCATAAACCACATGGATCCACCAGAATCATTGCATGTGTGTTCCTTTCATAAACACAAATGGATCCACAAGAGTCATTGCATGTGTGTTCCATTGCTAAACCACATTAATCCACCAGAGTCATTGCATGTGTGTTCTTTTCCTAAACCACCACCAGAGTCATTGCATGTGTGTTATTTTCCTAAACCATCACTAGAGTCATTGCATGTGTGTTCTTTACCTAAACCACCACCAGAGTCATTGCATGTGTGTACTTTTCCTTAACCACCACTAGAGTCATTGCATGTGTTCCTTTCCTAAACCAGCACAAGAGTCATTGCATGTGTGTTCTTTCATAAACCACATGGATCCACCAGAGTCATTTTAAGTGTGGTCCTTTCCTAAACCACATGGATCCACCAGAGTCATTGCATGTGTGTTCCCTTGCTAAACCACATTGATCGACTAGAGTCATTGCATGTTTGTTCTTTTCTTAAATCCCAAGGATCCACAAGAGTCATTGCATGTGTGTTCCTTTCCTAAACCACATGGATCTACCAGAGTCATTGCATGTGTGTTCTTTTCCTAAACCACATGGATCCACCAGAGTCATTGCATGTGTGTTCTTTTCCTAAACCATATGGATCCTCTAGAGTCATTGCATGTGTGTTATTTTCCTAAACCACCACCAGAGTCATTGCATGCGTGTTACTTTCATAAACCACATGGATCCACCAGAGTCATTGCATGTGTGTTCCTTTCATAAACACAAATGGATCCACAAGAGTCATTGCATGTGTGTTCCTTTCCTAAACCACATTAATCCACCAGAGTCATTGCATGTGTGTTCTTTTCCTAAACCACCACCAGAGTCATTGCATGTGTGTTATTTTCCTAAACCATCACTAGAGTCATTGCATGTGTGTTCTTTACCTAAACCACCACCAGAGTCATTGCATGTGTGTACTTTTCCTTAACCACCACTAGAGTCATTGCATGTGTTCCTTTCCTAAACCACCACAAGAGTCATTGCATGTGTGTTCCTTTCATAAACCACATGGATCCACCAAAGTCATTTTATGTGTGGTCCTTTCCTAAACCACATGGATCCACCAGAGTCATTGCATGTGTGTTCCTTTGCTAAACCACATTGATCCACTAGAGTCATTGCATTTTTGTTCTTTTCTTAAATCCCAAGGATCCACCAGAGTAATTGCATGTGTGTTCCTTTCCTAAACCACATGGATCCACCAGAGTCATTGCATGTGTGTTCTTTTCCTAAACCACATGGATCCACCAGAGTCATTGCATGTGTGTTCTTTTCATAAACCACATGGATCCACCAGAGTCATTGCTTGTGTGTTCTTTTCCTAAGCCACCCTCAGATTCATTGGATGTGTGTTCCTTTCATAAACCACATGGATCCACCAGAGTCATTGCATGTGGTTTCCTTTCCTTAACCACATGGATTCTCCATAGCCATTGCATGTGTGTTATTGTTTCCTAAACCACCACTAGAGTCATTGCATGTGTCTTATTTTCCTAAACCACATGGATCCACCAGAGTCATTGCATGTGTGGTCTTTTCTGAAAATACCACTAGAGTCATATCATGTGTATTCCTTTCATAAACCACATGGATCCACCAGAGTCATTGCATTTGTGTTCCTTTCCTAAACCACATGAATCCACCAGAGTCATTGCATGTGTGTTCCTTTCCTAAACCACATTGATCCACCAGAGTCATTGCATGTCTGTTCTTTTCTAAACCACCACCAGAGTCATTGCATGTGTGTTCTTTTCCTAAACCACCACTAGAGTCATTGCATGTGTGTTATTTTCTTAATCCACCACCAGAGTCCTTGCATGTGTGTTCTTTTCCTAAACCACCACTACAGTCATTGCATGTGTGTTCTTTTCCTAAACCACATGGATTCACCAGAGTCATTGCATGTGTGTTGTTTTCCTAAACCACCACCAGAGTCCTTTCATGTGTGTTCCTTTCATAAACCACATGGATCCACAAGAGTCATGGCATGTGTGTTCCTTTCCTAAACCACATGAATCCACCAGAGTCATTGCATGTGTGTTCCATTCCTAAACCACATTGATCCACCAGAGTCATTGTGTAACTACCTCGGTGAATTACGCTCCTAGTACAAGCCTGGATGATCAGAAATGGTTGAAATAGTACGGTGGGGCCCAAATGCCACTCACAGGTAGACCTTTCGGCCGTCCCAACCATTTCCAAACATCGGGACGAGCAGGCGTGTCGGCGGCGAAGGGATCAACTACATACACAAATGAGTATGTATGCAAGCCACCATACAATAGTACATCAGAGCCATTCCATCTAAAAAGAAAGGAAATATAGCAACGCCATACGGCAAGATCCAAATATCCTAGATAGATATAATAGTTTAGGATATCTCCTCATACATCAAGCAACAGAGTATCAAGCGGAAGCGGAAGACAAAATCCGAGTACGGATAAGAAGCAAATCGGCATAAGATGCCCCATAAATAAGCACATCCATACAGATCTCACGGATCCCGTTCCCGGAATCTCTACACCGAATGATCGTTGCCCACATCGTCGTCTCTTCCACCCAGTATCCATCTTGCGAGTGTACTGTTCATCGAACCAATAATTTATCGTGTGAGACCTAGGGTACTCAGCAAGTCTTTATGCCTCTAAAGGGACACAACACAGGGTGACGCGAATTGCAGCAAAAGATAAACCCTAACAGTTCTATAGATACTGCTAACCATCCGCCTAACCGGAGATGAGCGGATGTCCGGACTTAATAACAACAGTTATAACAGTTATAAAGGTAAACTTAGATCCATCCTCCTCCTCGCTTACGACGAGGCGGACGAACAACCCCCATCCGTTGGCGTTTTATTATCCATTCCGTGAGTATTGCACTATTTACTAGTCGGTACCTAGTCTAGTCAAATTAGAAGCGGTACTTTAGTTATGCTTGTCTATGATCGGAAACGTGCTCCAAGTCGTCCATAACGCGGACACGGCTTTCAGAAAGTTTTACCCTGCAGGGGTGCACAAATAGCAACACACACTCGATATGCCTCGGAAAAACCAAATCAAAACCCAACGAGACAGTCACGACAAAGCAATTACAGGATTCAGAAATATTTCAGGGGGCCACCCCATTAAGCTACCCGCAACGAAGTTAGCTGACTCCGAGACGGACTCAAGGTTTGCGCCAATGGCTGTAAACGACAGCAGATCCCAAAACTGGGACTGTCGATACCGCGAAAACACTCCGCTTCCTAAACAGTACAGCGTGCTCCTCACACAATCGTAAATAAAGCAGTAAAGCATGGCATAAGTACAGGATAGTAAATAAAACCTCAAACTAGTTGTGGCCCCAAGAAATAAGAATGAATCAAGCTCTGGCTCAGGGGGGTCCATAAGCCTCCCGGATGTGGATAGCGCGAATATTCTTGGAACAGGAATCAAGTACTCGGGGTCTTACGGGACACAAGTGAGCATAAAAACCAAATAACAGATATTGCTCACCGGTGCCACTTTCATTAGTTATCCCATTACTACCCAGGTTAAGTTGTTTAAGTACCTCGTTATCCATCAGACACTCACATACCCTACACATGCTGTTCTACGACTCGCATGGCTCAAACAACTCCTGTAGTAGTGGCTCATGGGATGGGGGGGACAAGCTTCGGTGGGGTTTAAAAGTAAAGGCTATGCAATACTTGGGATTCAGTTTAATGCAATCGCGACTCAATGATGCAAGAATAAGATAGAGGCAATAGGTACTGTATGTATGCAAGCATGTGGTAGTGCTTGCACAGCAGCTCGTTGAAGCAAGGAATGGATCAGGTAGTGCTCTGGTTCTCTTGATATATCCACCTTTCGCGCCTATTCGAAGAAGAACCAAACAAACAAGGGCCAACATAAATAAAGAGCACAAGCATATGAATAAATGCGTCAAGCAAACAATCATGCCATGATGAATGATGCACAATTTGCATGGCAAATAAGTAGCATGGCATGGGTGAGGTGTGGATCACAAGAATAAACCATTTTATTTAGTTTTGGCCCCAATTTATTCACAATTAAGTTGCTGTCCACAACATATTTATATGATGCATGCTTCAAATCAAACCATGGAATGCATAAACAGAAAGGCCTCGTCGAGCTAATCATTTTAGACATATCATTTGTTAAATTTGGATTTATAAATCAAAAGTTATTAACTATTTAAGAAAAAGGGGCATTTATTGTAATTTAAATAAACTTGGAAATTTAGGTGTTCAAAATATATTTTGAATGGCATATTTGAATTCCTCACATTTTTCTGATTTGAAAACATATATTATTTGTATTATTTGGATTAATATTTGAAAAGATATTGAAAAACAGATTTATATTTGAATTGGAATTAATTTGAAATAAGGTTTGAATTTAAACAGATTTCGGAAATACTTTTTATACTCAGAGGGAGCTAGCCACTGTCACAGACAAGTGGGCCACAGTCTTGACTGGCAACACGCAACACAAACGCTTCATCACTCAGGGTTAGTCTAGCCGCAGAGGATGACAGGTGGGGCCGGGGGTCTTCGCAGGCCCACGCGTCAGCGGGCGACCAAGGGGTGTGCCACGCGGCATAGCGAGGACTGCGGGTTGATAGCACCAAACGTCGGGAGCCTCTTTGCAAAAAACCAGGGAGACAGACATGTGGGCCTGGAGGGAGCGTGGGTTAGCGAGAAAAGTGGAGGGGTTATTGCAAGCGTCGCCCGTATGCAGCTTCTCCTCCCGCTTCATGGACAGCAGCGTCTGCAGCAGCGTCTGAGCAGGGCGGGAGTCGAACGCGGCCTCGGGCTGGCGCCGCAGAGATGCCGCAAGGCTGGGCTTGGGCAGATGCTAGGAGGAGGAGGCTTAGTTAGGGTTCGTTCAGCGTCGCGGGAGCTTGCGATGTTAGCAGCGGCGATTGCAGGGTGCTCGGCGTCTGTCCGGCGTCTACAAGAACCCACGACGACTGCGATGATGTCTAGGGAAGGGATGCTCACCGCGAGTGTGCCGGTGCGCAGATGGTTGAGCGGCGCTTGTAGCGCTGACGAGGCGGCGGCGGTGCTAGGGTTTCATGGCGTCGTCGACGCAGGGAATTCTTGGGGCTTCTCCTCCTCGTCGCTGGGCTCAGGTGAAGCGAGGGCCCTTTCTCGTTCCCGATCACTCCACAGACGTGCGTCGCCCGAGATCAGCGGTCGTGGAGGAGGCCGATGGCGTCTAAGGGTGGCTGGTGTGGAGAAGAAGGAGAGAGGGAGCGTCCGGGCCAGATCTGGGCAGAGGGGGCGGGATAAGCAGATAAGGTCGGGCAGGTAGGTGGCGTGGGGAGGGAAGGTGGCGATAAGGTGGCCTCCACTGCCCCTCTCCCTCACGTGTTTGGTCGGGGCAGCAGCAGGGGAGGCTGCAGGTGGGGTAGGGCGAGGCCAGGGAGGCAGGCAGGCTTGGCTAGAGGGGTGGTGCTCGGGCTGGGGGGCCCCTAGGGCAGGGAGGGAAGGAGCAAGAGAGGGAGAGGCTCGGGTGCTAGGGTAGAGGAATGGGTGGCTCGGGTTGGGTTTGGTAAGGGTGTAGCTAGGGTTTGGGGTGGGGTAGCAGCTAGGTGGCATGGTGGGGCCAGCTAGTGAGAGAAGGAGAGAGGCCGAGAGAGAGAGAGGTAGGTTTAGGGTTTGGTCTAGATTAGGTGTAGATTAGGTTTTAGCTAGGGTAGGATATGGGTGGATTAGATGGGGTAGAGGGATATGGTGAAAGAGGGGGGGGAAGGTTAGATGGAGATGATGGGTTAGATGGTTTCTTTGGCAAACTCAAGCATAACAAACCAAGGTCACACAAAAACTAAACCAAAAGGGGGAGAGGTAAAAAGGGGGTGATGTGGTTTGAGCGAGATCAACTAGATCAAGTCAAAAAGGAGGAAGAGAGGGAGATGATCCACTCAAACAAACAAATAAAAACCAAAAGACAAGCTAAAGGGGTACTTGCATGGCCCATGCAAAGCATTTAATGCCATGTTGATCCTTGTGAAAACAATACTATCACATGGCATTATTATTTTGCACTCCCGAAAATTGGAATAAAGGCCAAGCAAAAGAATTAACAAGGATGCCCCATGTGGAGTAGATGGAGATGATCATGTTTGTATAGAGATGGGACTTGCCAGTGTGTATGTGCCACTAGATGATCAATAGTCCCAAACTATTCCAACATGAGCATAATTCCATGATAAACCATATGGAAGCTAGAAGAAAGGGTCCCACTCACAAGGCATGCAAAGGTGGCCATGTGGCTCTCATATTTCAATATTGTGAAAACAACATGATGCTAAGATGAGAGCATGTGGAATAGAATTGGATCCATCCCAACCCACAGGAGCTAGAAGTAAAACCAGTAAATGCCAAGCTCATTTTTAGTTGGGTGGTGGAATTATAAGGTGGTGAAAGAAAAGGTGGTGGAGTTAATAAGAGATATGCCCCCAACTCAACTTGGGCATTACACAATATATCAAGAACCAAATACAATATCAAGAGGCAAATACGATTAATGATGCATATGAGGTAAGAGCCAAAACAAAGGAGGTTTTATATGATGCTCAAATGCAAGGTGGCATGATGACATGAGCATGATATAATTATGATGCAACAATTATATATATGAAGTAGCCATTATATAGACTAGGCTAGTAGCATTGCAATTGTTAGACAATTGGGATGCTACAACTCTCCCCCACTAAACAAGAATCTGGCCGAGATTCCTAGGAAAAGAAAACAACACAAAGAGGCGGGTGTGTTAACGAAGGTGACCCTCACGTTCCCAAGAAGAAGAAGAACGGAATGGTGCGACCACTACACCTTGCAAAACTTGCTAGACTTGTTGCAGTCTTATGCTTTGCTTGAAAGCCGAATGGTCGGAAGAGTTGAAGAATTGTCGTGAGACAAGAAGGATAGGATGGACATAGCTCCGGTTTTCGATAACAAGATAAAAGACTAGAACCACTTTCGAAAGAAAAGGAAAAGATGATGGATCATGAATAAGAGAAACACGCCGTTAAGATTAAAGATTTACCGATACAAGAGAGGATGGATCTTTGTGTCGCCGGAAGAAAAGAGCTAGATTGGAGAGGTTTGAACCACTATGACAATAGCATCGTATCCTCTCTCGGATTTGAGAATTGAAGTTCGGAAACAATATTGCCTTCAAACAATAGCGTCCCTTGATATCATCAGAAAGATCTAGTTAGACATCGTCGGATTAGAGTCTTCTTGCGCCGGTAAGAACCAAAGGATCACGCAATTGAGGTGCGCGGATATAACTTCCAGATACGGATGTGAAGATAGATCATGGGGGATAGGTTCCTTCCATCTTGTTTGGGGATGTAGAGCTCCGGTATAAAGACGAGGATAGAAAAGGATTTGCGTTTGTTTCCACCAGATAATTGAGGGTTTTGCTCCGTGTAGAAAGGACGAGATCACCAACAAGAGATTATCGATTACTTTCTTCGAGAGAGCACTCCGGAAAAACAAGGACGGAAGTAAAAGTATCAAGGGATAAAGGCCACTTCTAACTTCCGTGGAACGAGTGAAATCACATCAGTTCACTAATTCGATGTACAAGAGCGAATGATAAGAGTAGTGGTATGGTAGCTACTCCATCCCGCACTCAAAGCATTACTCCGCACATGAATAGGAAAACCATGCAACCCAACTACCGAAACAGACTGAAGGTATTGATAAGAAGAGCTCATGGATCTCCGTTAGAAAACAAAGATTGATGCAAACGATTCCCGGATCCAAGATAGCTAAGGGTGATGATGTTGTCGTCATACCTGATGTAACAAGCCACCGGAAAGATATGAAGGAAGATTACGGAGAACAACTGCCAGATTCCACAGGTAAAGAAAAAGATAACACCAACTGATTACGAAAGATCTGAAAAGTCTTCATGGCCTCCGGTGGATTGAGCATCGATGATAGAACGAGACGGTTTCAAAAGATCACTTGACGAGACTGAGGTGAAGGAACTCCATGTTGTGCTTGAAAAGATTGAGAGAGATTTAGCAGTCTTGAGGAAAACTTCGGCTGAACGACGATGATAACTTGCCAACAAGGAACAACTCCGGATTTGATTGAAGATGGAAGATGGAATTAACAATGGACTTGCTGATTCCAGAATTGAAGCAATGTATTTAGCAGAAGGACGTGGCCGAGATAGGTGACTTCAAGAAGCCAGAATTGACGCTTGGAGAACTTTGCACACAGGCAGTGCTCACGAAGCTTGAGAGAAAGGGACACAGATGATCTTCCATGTCCTTCCATTGATATCGAATGGCAAGCATATTATCAACATATACCACCATGGATTAACAGGATATTCCCAGAATATCAAGTTCAAGAGGCGGGAGAAACGAACAAATGCTCGAAACACTTTCTGAACTCAACGCTCTTTTGAAAGATCAATATTAAGAGCACGGGTTCGTGTTGAAGAAGATGCACTGGCAGAATAGATTATCTGGTCCTTCGGAAGAAGAAGAGATGTCACCTGGTTCACATTGTCGATCGGAACACCGGTTACAAAGATAAAGAGATCTTGGACAAGAAACGATGATATAGCTTTGCTGAGAACCAAATTACAATCACCAGCATCGGATCGACACATGTTATGTAATTAGCCCAAGAGAAAAGAAGATGAAGTGAAAACTCCAGGATTAAGCGCCGGTGACAAAAGAATGAGTTAGCATGGACATGCTGATAAAAGAGAGATAGATAATGTTTCACACACGACTGAAAAGGAGTGTGGAAACACAGATGGATCAAAGAAAAATTTTCCGCATTTTTCGGCATTAAAATACCGATAGATGCATAAAATCACTTAGCGAGATAGGGATTAGCATCGATGCACGCATGAAGAACACCCTTTAAGAAGATGGCACCGTCAACAAGGAGTCGATAGATCGCCGGTTTTCAAAAGCCTGTCGATATGGAGCGTACCAACAGTTGATAACCAAAGGCGATTGTGATAACAAAAGGATGCAACAGATAGACAAGGAATTACACACACACACACACTTTCTATGGTACTACGGAAACCCGAACACGTGAATCCTAGTTTGAATTTTAAGAAGAGGATTGAAAAGCGTTACGGTTCCTTACCGAAAAGGGTGGGTGGTTGGGTAAGAAGAAAAGTGGCAGTCCTACTCTCGCTTTTGTTTTTCCCTAGTATACATAACTACCAAAAATATTTGCTAGATGACAACGACCATTTGGCTGAGACCACGAAGGTCGGGATGGCTCGATACCAATTGTAACTACCTCGGTGAATTACACTCCTAGTACAAGCCTGGATGATCGAAATGGTTGAAATAGTGCGGTGGGGCCCAAATGCCACTCCAGTAGACCTTTCGCCGTCCCAACCATTTCAAACATCGGGACCAGAGCAGGCGTAATCGGCAAAGCGAAGGGATCAACTACATACACAAATGAGTATGTATGCAAGCCACCATACAATAGTACATCGAGCCATTCCATCTAAAAGAAAGGAATATAGCAATGCCATACGGCAAGATCCAAATATCCTAGATAGATATAATAGTTTAGGATATCTCCTCATACATCAAGCAACAGAGTATCAAGCGGAAGCAGAAGACAAAATCCGAGTACGGATAAGAAGCAAATCGGCATAAGATGCCCCATAAATAAGCACATCCCGCCCACAGATCTCACGGATCCCCGTTCTCGGAATCTCTACACCGAATGATCGTTGCCCACATCGTCCGTCTCTTCCACCCAGTATCCATCTTGCGAGTGTACCTGTTCATCTGAACCAATAATTTATCGTGAGACCCTAGGGTACTCGGCAAGTCTTTATGCCTCTAAAGGGGACACAACCAGGGTGACGCAATTGCAGCAAAAGATAAACCCTAACAGTTCTATAGATACTGCTAACCATCCGCCTAACCAGAGATAGAGCGGATGTCCGGACTTAATAACAACAGTTATAAGATTATAAAGGTAAACTTAACAGATCCATCCTCCTCCTCGCCATCGGCGAGGAAGCGATAACAACCCCCATCCGTTGGCGTTTTATTATCCATTCCGTGAGTATTGCACTATTTACTAGTCGGTACCTAGTCTAGTCAAATTAGAAGCGGTACTTTAGTTATGCTTGTCTATGATCGGAAACTGTGCTCCAAGTCGTCCATAACCATGGACACGGCTTTGAAAGTTTTACCTGCAGGGTGCACAAATAGCAACACACACTCGATATGCCTCGAAAAACCAAATCAAAACCCAACGAGACAACGACAAAGCAATTACAGGATTCAGAAATATTTCGGGGCCACCCCATTAAGCTACCCATAGCGAAGTTAGTGACTCGAGACGGACTCAAGGTTTGCGCCAATGGTCAGAACGACAATGAGATCCCAAAATCGGGACTGTCGATACGCGAAAACACTCCGCTTCCTAAACGACAGCGTGCTCCTCACACAATCGTAAATAAAGCGAAAGCATGGCATAAGTACAGGATAGTAAATAAAACCTCAAACTAGTTGTGGCCCCAAGAAATAAGAATGAATCAAGCTCGCTCGGGGGTCCATAAGCCTCCCGGATGTGGATAGCGCGAATATTCTTGGAACAGGAATCAAGTACTCGGGGTCTCACGGGACACAAGTGAGCATAAAAACCAAATAACAGATATTGCTCACCGGTGCCACTTTCATTAGTTATCCCATTACTACCCAGGTTAAGTTGTTTAAGTACCTCGTTATCCATCAGACACTCACATACCCTACACATGCTGTTCTACGACTCGCATGGCTCAAACAACTCCTGTAGTAGTGGCTCATGGGATGGGGGGGACAAGATTCGGTGGGGTTTAAAAGTAAAGGCTATGCAATACTTGGGATTCAGTTTAATGCAATCGCGACTCAATGATGCAAGAATAAGATAGAGGCAATAGGTACTGTATGTATGCAAGCATGTGGTAGTGCTTGCCTGGCAGCTCAGTTGAAGCAAGGAATGGATCTGGGTAGTGCTCCTGGTTCTCTTGATATATCCTCGCCAGCGTCTATTCAAGAAGAACCAAACAAACAAGGGCCAACATAAATAAAGACAAGCATATGAATAAATGCGTCAAGCAAACAATCATGCCATGATGAATGATGCACAATTTGCATGGCAAATAAGTAGCATGGCATGGGTGAGGTGTGGATCACAAGAATAAACCATTTTATTTAGTTTTGGCCCCAATTTATTCACAATTAAGTTGCTGTCCACAACATATTTATATGATGCATGCTTCAAATCAAACCATGGAATGCATAAACAGAAAGGCCTCGTCGAGCTAATCATTTTAGACATATCATTTGTTAAATTTGGATTTATAAATCAAAAGTTATTAACTATTTAAGAAAAAGGGGCATTTATTGTAATTTAAATAAACTTGGAAATTTAGGTGTTCAAAATATATTTTGAATGGCATATTTGAATTCCTCACATTTTTCTGATTTGAAAACATATATTATTTGTATTATTTGGATTAATATTTGAAAAGATATTGAAAAACAGATTTATATTTGAATTTGAATTAATTTGAAATAAGGTTTGAATTTAAACAGATTTCGGAAATACTTTTTATACTCAGAGGGAGCTAGCCATCACACAGACAAGTGGGCCACAGTCTTGTTGGGCAACACGCCAAGCAAACGCTTCACCTGTGGTTAGTCTAGCCGCAGAGGATGACAGTGGGTAGGGTTCGCAGCCCACGCGTCGAAGCGACCAAGGGGTGTGCCACGCGGCATAGCGAGGACTGCGGGTTGATAGCACCAAACGTCGGGAGCCTTTTTGCAAAAACCCAGGGAGACAGACATGTGGGCCTGGAGGGAGCGCGGGTTAAGCAGAAGAAAAGTGGAGGGGGTTATTGCAAAACGTGCGCCCGCGGTACTGTGCTTCTCCTCCGCCCGCTCGCGGACAGACGCGTGCGAGCAGCGTCTTGAGGCAGAGGGCGCGGGGAGCGGGCCTCGGCTGGCGCTTGGCAGCGGCGCCTTGGCTACAGCGGATGCTAGGAGGGAGGCAGCGGCTTAGTTAGGGTTGGCGTCGCGAGCTTGCGGTGTTAGCAACGCGATTGCACGAGGGTGCTCGACGTCTGGTCCGGCGTCTACAAGAACCCACGACGCGTGATGATGTCTAGGGAAGGGATGCTCACCGCGAGTGTGCCGGCAGATGGTTCGGGCGGCGCTTGATCGGCGACATGAGGCGGCGGTGCTAGGGTTTCATGGCGTCGTCGGCGTGGTTCTGGGCTTCTCCTCCTCGTCATGGGCTCGAGGTGAAGCGAGGGCCCTTCTCGTTCTTCCCGATCACTCCGCAGACGTCGGCTCGCCAGATCAGCGGGTCGTGGAGGAGGCCGACGATGGCGTCTAAGGGTGGCTGGCGGTGGAGAAGAAGGGAGAGAGCGAGGCCAGATCTCACAGGCGGGGCGGGATAAGCAGCAGATAAGGTCGGGGTGTAGGTGGCGTGGGGAGGGAAGGTGGCGATAAAGGTGGCCTCGGCCACCTCATCCTCTCCCTCACGTGTTTGGTGGCGGCAGCAGGGAGGCTGCAGTGGGGTAGGCGAGCAGGGGCGAGGCTTGGCTAGAGGGGTGGTGCTCGGGCTGGGGGGCCCCTAGGGCAGGGAGGGAAGGAGCAAGAGAGGGAGAGGCTCGGGTGCTAGGGTAGAGGAATGGGTGGCTCGGGTTGGGTTTGGTAAGGGTGTAGCTAGGGTTTGGGGTGGGGTAGCAGCTAGGTGGCATGGTGGGGCCAGCTAGTGAGAGAAGGAGAGGCCGAGAGTGAGTGGTAGGTTTTGGGTTTGGTCTTGATTTGGTGTAGTTTAGGTTTTAGCTAGGGTAGGATATGGGTGGAGTAGATGGGGTAGAGGGATATGGGGAAAGAGGGGGGGGAAGGTTAGATGGAGAGGATGGGTTAGTTGGTTTCTTTGGCACACTCAAGAATAACAAACCAAGGTCACACAAAACTAAACCAAAAGGGAGAGGTAAAAGGGGTGATGTGGTTTGAGCGAGATCAACTAGATCAAGTCAAAAGGAGGAAGAGAGGGAGATGATCCACTCAAACAAACAAATAAAAACCAAAAGACAAGCTAAAGGGGTACTTGGATGGCCCATGCAAAGCATTTAATGCCATGTTGATCCTTGTGAAAACAATACTATCACATGGCATTATTATTTGCACTCAAAAATTGGAATAAAGGCCAAGCAAAAGAATTAACAAGGATGCCCCATGTGGAGTAGATGGAGATGATCATGTTTGTATAGAGATGGGACTTGCCAGTGTGTATGTGCCACTAGATGATCAATAGTCCCAAACTATTCCAACATGAGCATAATTCCATGATAAACCATATGGAAGCTAGAAGAAAGGGTCCCACTCACAAGGCATGCAAAGGTGGCCATGTGGCTCTCATATTTCAATATTGTGAAAACAACATGATGCTAAGATGAGAGCATGTGGAATAGAATTGGATCCATCCCAACCCACAGGAGCTAGAAGTAAAACCAGTAAATGCCAAGCTCATTTTTAGTTGGGTGGTGGAATTATAAGGTGGTGAAAGAAAAGGTGGTGGAGTTAATAAGAGATATGCCCCCAACTCAACTTGGGCATTACACAATATATCAAGAACCAAATACAATATAAAGAGGCAAATACGATTAATGATGCATATGAGGTAAGAGCCAAAACAAAGGAGGTTTTATATGATGCTCAAATGCAAGGTGGCATGATGACATGAGCATGATATAATTATGATGCAACAATTATATATATGAAGTAGCCATTATATAGACTAGGCTAGTAGCATTGCAATTGTTAGACAATTGGGATGCTACACATTGCATGTGTGTTCCTTTCCTAAACCACATGGATCCACAAGAGTCATTGCATGTGTGTTCCTTTCCTAAACCACATTGATCCACCAGAGTCATTAGATGTCTGTCCTTTTCTAAACCACCACCAGAGTCATTGCATGTGTGTTCTTTTCCTAAACCACCACAAGAGTCATTGCATGTGTGTTCTTTTCCTAAACCACCACCAGAGTCATTGCATGTGTGCTCTTTTCCTAAACCACATGGATCCTCTAGAGTCATTGCATGTGTGTTATTTTCCTAAACCACCACCAGAGTCCTTGCATGTGTGTTACTTTCATAAACCACATGGATCCACCAGAGTCATTGCATGTGTGTTCCTTTCATAAACACAAATGGATCCACAAGAGTCATTGCATGTGTGTTCCTTTCATAAACCACATTAATCCACCAGAGTCATTGCATGTGTGTTCTTTTCCTACACCACCACCAGAGTCATTGCATGTGTGTTATTTTCCTAAACCATCACTAGAGTCATTGCATGTGTGTTCTTTACCTAAACCACCACCAGAGTCATTGCATGTGTGTACTTTTCCTTAACCACCACTAGAGTCATTGCATGTGTTCCTTTCCTAAACCAGCACAAGAGTCATTGCATGTGTGTTCCTTTCATAAACCACAGGGATCCACCAGAGTCATTGCATGTGTGTTCCTTTCATAAACCACATGGATCCACCAGAGTCATTTTATGTGTGGTCCTTTCCTAAACCACATGGATCCACCAAACTCATTGCATGTGTGTTCCTTTGCTAAACCACATTGATCCACTAGAGTCATTGCATGTTTGTTCTTTTCCTAAATCCCAAGGATCTACCAGAGTCATTGCATGTGTGTTCCTTTCCTAAACCACATGGATCCACCAGAGTCATTGCATGTGTGTTCTTTTCCTAAACCACATGGATCCACCAGAGTCATTGCATGTGTGTTCCTTTCATAAACAACATGGATCCACCGGAGTCATTGCATGTGTGTTCTTTTCCTAAGCCACCCTTAGATTGATTGGATGTGTGTTCCTTTCATAAACCACATGGATCCACCAGAGTCATTGCATGTGGTTTCCTTTCCTAAACCACATGGATTCATCATAGTCATTGCATGTGTGTTATTTTCCTAAACCACCACCAGAGTCATTGCATGTGTCTTATTTTCCTAAACCACATGGATCCACCAGAGTCATTGCATGTGTGGTCTTTTTCTAAAATACCAGTAGAGTCATATCATGTGAATTCCTTTCATAAAGCACATGGATCCACCAGAGTCATTGCATTTGTGTTCCTTTCCTAAACCACATGGATTCACCAGAGTCCTTGCATGTGTGTTCCTTTCCTAATCCACATTGATCCACCAGAGTCATTACATGTGTGTTCTTTTCCTAAACCACCACAAGAGTCATTGCATGTGTGTTCCTTTCAAAAACCACATGGATCCACCAGAGTCATTTTATGTGTGGTCCTTTCCTAAACCACATGGATCCACCAGAGTCATTGCATGTGTGTTCCTTTGCTAAACCACATTGATCCACTAGAGTCATTGCATGTTTGTTCTTTTCTTAAATCCCAAGGATCCACCAGAGTCATTGCATGTGTGTTCCTTTCCTAAACCACATGGATCCACCAGAGTCATTGCATGTGTGTTCTTTTCCTAAACCACATGGATCCACCAGAGTCATTGCATGTGTGTTCTTTTCATAAACCACATGGATCCACCAGAGTCATTGCATGTGTGTTCTTTTCCTAAGCCACCCTCAGATTCATTGGATGTGTGTTCCTTTCATAATCCACATGGATCCACCAGAGTCATTGCATGTGGTTTCCTTTCCTAAACCACATGGATTCTCCATAGTCATTGCATGTGTGTTATTGTTTCCTAAACCACCACCAGAGTCATTGCATGTGTCTTATTTTCCTAAACCACATGGATCCACCAGAGTCATTGCATGTGTGGTCTTTTCCTAAAATACCACTAGAGTCATATCATGTGTATTCCTTTCATAAACCACATGGATCCACCAGAGTCATTGCATTTGTGTTCCTTTCCTAAACCACATGAATCCACCAGAGTCATTGCATGTGTGTTCTTTTCCTAAACCACATTGATCCACCAGAGTCATTGCATGTCTGTTCTTTTCTAAACCACCACCAGAGTCATTGCATGTGTGTTCTTTTCCTAAACCACCACTAGAGTCATTGCATGTGTGTTATTTTCTTAATCCACCACCAGAGTCCTTGCATGTGTGTTCTTTTCCTAAACCACCACTAGAGTCATTGGATGTGTGTTCTTTTCCTAAACCACATGGATTCACCAGAGTCATTGCATGTGTGTTGTTTTCCTAAACCACCACCAGAGTCCTTTCATGTGTGTTCCTTTCATAAACCACATGGATCCACAAGAGTCATGGCATGTGTGTTCCTTTCCTAAACCACATGAATCCACCAGAGTCATTGCATGTGTGTTCCATTCCTAAACCACATTGATCCACCAGAGTCATTGCATGTGTGTTCCTTTCCTAAACCACATGGATCCACAAGAGTCATTGCATGTGTGTTCCTTTCCTAAACCACATTGATCCACCAGAGTCATTAGATGTCTGTCCTTTTCTAAACCACCACCAGAGTCATTGCATGTGTGTTCTTTTCCTAAACCACCACAAGAGTCATTGCATGTGTGTTCTTTTCCTAAACCACCACCAGAGTCATTGCATGTGTGCTCTTTTCCTAAACCACATGGATCCTCTAGAGTCATTGCATGTGTGTTATTTTCCTAAACCACCACCAGAGTCCTTGCATGTGTGTTACTTTCATAAATCACATGGATCCACCAGAGTCATTGCATGTGTGTTCCTTTCATAAACACAAATGGATCCACAAGACTCATTGCATGTGTGTTCCTTTCATAAACCACATTAATCCACCAGAGTCATTGCATGTGTGTTCTTTTCCTAAACCACCACCAGAGTCATTGCATGTGTGTTATTTTCCTAAACCATCACTAGAGTCATTGCATGTGTGTTCTTTACCTAAACCACCACCAGAGTCATTGCATGTGTGTACTTTTCCTTAACCACCACTAGAGTCATTGCATGTGTTCCTTTCCTAAACCAGCACAAGAGTCATTGCATGTGTGTTCCTTTCATAAACCACATGGATCCACCAGAGTCATTGCATGTGTGTTCCTTTCATAAACCACATGGATCCACCAGAGTCATTTTATGTGTGGTCCTTTCCTAAACCACATGGATCCACCAAACTCATTGCATGTGTGTTCCTTTGCTAAACCACATTGATCCACTAGAGTCATTGCATGTTTGTTCTTTTCCTAAATCCCAAGGATCTGCCAGAGTCATTGCATGTGTGTTCCTTTCCTAAACCACATGGATCCACCAGAGTCATTGCATGTGTGTTCTTTTCCTAAACCACATGGATCCACCAGAGTCATTGCATGTGTGTTCCTTTCATAAACCACATGGATCCACCGGAGTCATTGCATGTGTGTTCTTTTCCTAAGCCACCCTTAGATTCATTGGATGTGTGTTCCTTTCATAAACCACATGGATCCACCAGAGTCATTGCATGTGGTTTCCTTTCCTAAACCACATGGATTCATCATAGTCATTGCATGTGTGTTATTTTCCTAAACCACCACCAGAGTCATTGCATGTGTCTTATTTTCCTAAACCACATGGATCCACCAGAGTCATTGCATGTGTGTTCTTTTCCTAAACCACATGGATCCACCAGAGTCATTGCATGTGTGTTCTTTTCCTAAGCCACCCTTAGATTCATTGGATGTGTGTTCCTTTCATAAACCACATGGATCCACCAGAGTCATTGCATGTGGTTTCCTTTCCTAAACCACATGGATTCATCATAGTCATTGCATGTGTGTTATTTTCCTAAACCACCACCAGAGTCATTGCATGTGTCTTATTTTCCTAAACCACATGGATCCACCAGAGTCATTGCATGTGTGGTCTTTTTCTAAAATACCAGTAGAGTCATATCATGTGAATTCCTTTCATAAAGCACATGGATCCACCAGAGTCATTGCATTTGTGTTCCTTTCCTAAACCACATGGATTCACCAGAGTCCTTGCATGTGTGTTCCTTTCCTAATCCACATTGATCCACCAGAGTCATTACATGTGTGTTCTTTTCCTAAACCACCACAAGAGTCATTGCATGTGTGTTCCTTTCAAAAACCACATGGATCCACCAGAGTCATTTTATGTGTGGTCCTTTCCTAAACCACATGGATCCACCAGAGTCATTGCATGTGTGTTCCTTTGCTAAACCACATTGATCCACTAGAGTCATTGCATGTTTGTTCTTTTCTTAAATCCCAAGGATCCACCAGAGTCATTGCATGTGTGTTCCTTTCCTAAACCACATGGATCCACCAGAGTCATTGCATGTGTGTTCTTTTCCTAAACCACATGGATCCACCAGAGTCATTGCATGTGTGTTCTTTTCATAAACCACATGGATCCACCAGAGTCATTGCATGTGTGTTCTTTTCCTAAGCCACCCTCAGATTCATTGGATGTGTGTTCCTTTCATAATCCACATGGATCCACCAGAGTCATTGCATGTGGTTTCCTTTCCTAAACCACATGGATTCTCCATAGTCATTGCATGTGTGTTATTGTTTCCTAAACCACCACCAGAGTCATTGCATGTGTCTTATTTTCCTAAACCACATGGATCCACCAGAGTCATTGCATGTGTGGTCTTTTCCTAAAATACCACTAGAGTCATATCATGTGTATTCCTTTCATAAACCACATGGATCCACCAGAGTCATTGCATTTGTGTTCCTTTCCTAAACCACATGAATCCACCAGAGTCATTGCATGTGTGTTCTTTTCCTAAACCACATTGATCCACCAGAGTCATTGCATGTCTGTTCTTTTCTAAACCACCAACAGAGTCACTGCATGTGTGTTCTTTTCCTAAACCACCACTAGAGTCATTGCAGGTGTGTTATTTTCTTAATCCACCACCAGAGTCCTTGCATGTGTGTTCTTTTCCTAAACCACCACTAGAGTCATTGGATGTGTGTTCTTTTCCTAAACCACATGGATTCACCAGAGTCATTGCATGTGTGTTGTTTTCCTAAACCACCACCAGAGTCCTTTCATGTGTGTTCCTTTCATAAACCACATGGATCCACAAGAGTAATGGCATGTGTGTTCCTTTCCTAAACCACATGAATCCACCAGAGTCATTGCATGTGTGTTCCATTCCTAAACCACATTGATCCACCAGAGTCATTGCATGTGTGTTCCTTTCCTAAACCACCACCAGAGTCATTGCATGTGTGTTATTTTTCTAAACCACCACTAGAGTCATTGCATGTATGTTCCATTACTAAACCACATTGAACCACCAGAGTCATTGCATGTGCGTTATTTTCCTAACCCACCACCAGAGTCATTGCATGTGTCTTCTTTTCATAAACCACATGGATCCACCGGAGTCATTGCATGTGTGTTCTTTTCTTAAAGTACCACTAGAGTCATTGCATGTGTGTTCCTTTCATAAACTACATGAATCAACCAGAGTCATTGCATGTGTGTTCCTTTCCTAAACCACATGGATCCACAAGAGTCACTTCATGTGTGTTCCTTTCCTAAACCATATTGATCCACCAGAGTCATTGCATGTCTGTTCTTTTCTAAACCACCACCAGAGTCATTGCATGTGTTCCTTTCCTAAACCACCACAAGAGTCATTGCATGTGTGTTCTTTTCCTAAACCACCACCAAAGTCATTGCATGTGTGTTCTTTTCCTAAACCACGTGGATCCTCTAGAGTCATTGCATGTGTGTTATTTTCCTAAACCACCACCAGAGTCATTGCATGTGTGTTACTTTCATAAACCACATGGATCCACCAGAGTCATTGCATGTGTGTTGCTTTCATAAACACAAATGGATCCACAAGAGTCATTGCATGTGTGTTCCTTTCCTAAACCACATTAATCCACCAGAGTCATTGCATGTGTGTTCGTTTCCTAAAACACCACCAGAGTCATTGCATGTGTGTTCTTTTCCTAAACCATCACTAGAGTCATTGCATGTGTGTTCTTTACCTAAACCACCACCAGAGTCATTGCATGTGTGTACTTTTACTTAACCACCACTAGAGTCATTGCATGTGTTCCTTTCCTAAACCACCACAAGAGTCATTGCATGTGTGTTCCTTTCATAAACCACATGGATCCACCAGAGTCATTTTATGTGTGGTCCTTTCCTAAACCACATGGATCCACCAGAGTCATTGCATGTATGTTCCTTTCCTAAACCACATTGATCCACTAGAGTCATTGCATGTTTGTTCTTTTCTTAAATAACATGGATCCACCAGAGTCATTGCATGTGTGTTCCTTTCCTAAACCACATGGATCCACCAGAGTTATTGCATGTGTGTTCTTTTCCTAAACCACATGGATCCACCAGAGTCATTGCATGTGTGTTCCTTTCAAAAATCACATGGATCCACCAGAGTCATTGCATGTGTGTTCTTTTCCTAAGCCACCCTCAGATTCATTAGATGTGTGTTCCTTTCATAAACCACATGGATCCACCAGAGTCATTGCATGTGGTTTCCTTTCATAAACCACATGGATTCACGATAGTCATTGCATGTGTCTTATTTTCCTAAACCACCACCAGAGTCATTGCATGTGTCTTATTTTCCTAAACCACATGGATCCACCAGAGTCATTGCATGTGTGGTCTTTTTCTAAAATACCAGTAGAGTCATATCATGTGAATTCCTTTCATAAAGCACATGGATCCACCAGAGTCATTGCATTTGTGTTCCTTTCCTAAACCACATGGATTCACCAGAGTCCTTGCATGTGTGTTCCTTTCCTAATCCACATTGATCCACCAGAGTCATTACATGTGTGTTCTTTTCCTAAACCACCACAAGAGTCATTGCATGTGTGTTCCTTTCAAAAACCACATGGATCCACCAGAGTCATTTTATGTGTGGTCCTTTCCTAAACCACATGGATCCACCAGAGTCATTGCATGTGTGTTCCTTTGCTAAACCACATTGATCCACTAGAGTCATTGCATGTTTGTTCTTTTCTTAAATCCCAAGGATCCACCAGAGTCATTGCATGTGTGTTCCTTTCCTAAACCACATGGATCCACCAGAGTCATTTCATGTGTGTTCTTTTCCTAAACCACATGGATCCACCAGAGTCATTGCATGTGTGTTCTTTTCATAAACCACATGGATCCACCAGAGTCATTGCATGTGTGCTCTTTTCCTAAGCCACCCTCAGATTCATTGGATGTGTGTTCCTTTCATAATCCACATGGATCCACCAGAGTCATTGCATGTGGTTTCCTTTCCTAAACCACATGGATTCCCCATAGTCATTGCATGTGTGTTATTGTTTCCTAAACCACCACCAGAGTCATTGCATGTGTCTTATTTTCCTAAACCACATGGATCCACCAGAGTCATTGCATGTGTGGTCTTTTCCTAAAATACCACTAGAGTCATATCATGTGTATTCCTTTCATAAACCACATGGATCCACCAGAGTCATTGCATTTGTGTTCCTTTCCTAAACCACATGAATCCACCAGAGTCATTGCATGTGTGTTCTTTTCCTAAACCACATTTATCCACCAGAGTCATTGCATGTCTGTTCTTTTCTAAACCACCAACAGAGTCATTGCATGTGTGTTCTTTTCCTAAACCACCACTAGAGTCATTGTAGGTGTGTTATTTTCTTAATCCACCACCAGAGTCCTTGCATGTGTGTTCTTTTCCTAAACCACCACTAGAGTCATTGGATGTGTGTTCTTTTCCTAAACCACATGGATTCACCAGAGTCATTGCATGTGTGTTGTTTTCCTAAACCACCACCAGAGTCCTTTCATGTGTGTTGCTTTCATAAACCACATGGATCCACAAGAGTAATGGCATGTGTGTTCCTTTCCTAAACCACATGAATCCACCAGAGTCATTGCATGTGTGTTCCATTCCTAAACCACATTGATCCACCAGAGTCATTGCATGTGTGTTCCTTTCCTAAACCACCACCAGAGTCATTGCATGTGTGTTATTTTTCTAAACCACCACTAGAGTCATTGCATGTATGTTCCATTACTAAACCACATTGAACCACCAGAGTCATTGCATGTGCGTTATTTTCCTAACCCACCACCAGAGTCATTGCATGTGTCTTCTTTTCATAAACCACATGGATCCACCGGAGTCATTGCATGTGTGTTCTTTTCTTAAAGTACCACTAGAGTCATTGCATGTGTGTTCCTTTCATAAACTACATGAATCAACCAGAGTCATTGCATGTGTGTTCCTTTCCTAAACCACATGGATCCACAAGAGTCACTTCATGTGTGTTCCTTTCCTAAACCATATTGATCCACCAGAGTCATTGCATGTCTGTTCTTTTCTAAACCACCACCAGAGTCATTGCATGTGTGTTCTTTTCCTAAACCACCACTAGAGTCATTGCATGTGTGTTCTTTTCCTAAACCACCACCAAAGTCATTGCATGTGTGTTCTTTTCCTAAACCACGTGGATCCTCTAGAGTCATTGCATGTGTGTTATTTTCCTAAACCACCACCAGAGTCATTGCATGTGTGTTACTTTCATAAACCACATGGATCCACCAGAGTCATTGCATGTGTGTTGCTTTCATAAACACAAATGGATCCACAAGAGTCATTGCATGTGTGTTCCTTTCCTAAACCACATTAATCCACCAGAGTCATTGCATGTGTGTTCTTTTCCTAAACCACCACCAGAGTCATTGCATGTGTGTTCTTTTCCTAAACCATCACTAGAGTCATTGCATGTGTGTTCTTTACCTAAACCACCACCAGAGTCATTGCATGTGTGTACTTTTACTTAACCACCACTAGAGTCATTGCATGTGTTCCTTTCCTAAACCACCACAAGAGTCATTGCATGTGTGTTCCTTTCATAAACCACATGGATCCACCAGAGTCATTTTATGTGTGGTCCTTTCCTAAACCACATGGATCCACCAGAGTCATTGCATGTATGTTCCTTTCCTAAACCACATTGATCCACTAGAGTCATTGCATGTTTGTTCTTTTCTTAAATAACATGGATCCACCAGAGTCATTGCATGTGTGTTCCTTTCCTAAACCACATGGATCCACCAGAGTTATTGCATGTGTGTTCTTTTCCTAAACCACATGGATCCACCAGAGTCATTGCATGTGTGTTCCTTTCAAAAATCACATGGATCCACCAGAGTCATTGCATGTGTGTTCTTTTCCTAAGCCACCCTCAGATTCATTAGATGTGTGTTCCTTTCATAAACCACATGGATCCACCAGAGTCATTGCATGTGGTTTCCTTTCATAAACCACATGGATTCACGATAGTCATTGCATGTGTTTTATTTTCCTAGACCACCACCAGAGTCATTGCATGTGTCTTATTTTCCTAAACCACATGGATCCACCAGAGTCATTGCATGTCTGTTCTTTTCCTAAACCACCACCGGAGTCATTGCATGTGTGTTATTTTCCAAAACCACATGGATCCTCTAGAGTCATTGCATGTGTGTTATTTTCCTAAACCACCACCAGAATCATTGCATGTGTGTTCTTTACCTAAACCACCACCAGAGTGATTGCATGTGTGTAATTTTCCTTAACCACCACTAGAGTCATTGCATGTGTTCCTTTCCTAAACCAGCACAAGAGTCATAACATGTGTGTTCCTTTCATAAACCACATGGATCCACCAGAGTCATTTTATGTGTGGTCCTTTCTTAAACCACATGGATCCACCAGAGTCATTGCATGTGTGTTCCTTTGCTAAACCACATTGATCCACTAGAGTCATTGCATGTTTGTTCTTTTCTTAAATCCCAAGGATCCACCAGAGTCATTGCATGTGTGTTCCTTTCCTAAACCACATGGATCCACCAGAGTCATTGCATGTGTGTTCCTTTCATAAACACAAATGGATCCACAAGAGTCATTGCATGTGTGTTCCTTTCCTAAACCACATTAATCCACCAGAGTCATTGCATGTGTGTTCTTTTCCTAAACCACCACCAGAGTCATTGCATGTGTGTTCTTTTCCTAAACCATCACTAGAGTCATTGCATCTGTGTTCTTTACCTAAACCACCACCAGAGTCATTACATGTGTGTACTTTTCCTTAACCACCACTAGAGTCATTGCATGTGTTCCTTTCCTAAACCACCACAAGAGTCATTGCATGTGTGTTCCTTTCATAAACCACATGGATCCACCAGAGTCATTTTATGTGTGGTCCTTTCCTAAACCACATGGATCCACCAGAGTCATTGCATGTGTGTTCCTTTCCTAAACCACATTGATCCACTAGAGTCATTCCATGTTTGTTCTTTTCTTAAATAACATGGATCCACCAGAGTCATTGCATGTGTGTTCCTTTCCTAAACCACATGGATCCACCAGAGTTATTGCATGTGTGTTCTTTTCCTAAACCACATGGATCCACCAGAGTCATTGCATGTGTGTTCCTTTCAAAAATCACATGGATCCACCAGAGTCATTGCATGTGTGTTCTTTTCCTAAGCCACCCTCAGATTCATTAGATGTGTGTTCCTTTCATAAACCACATGGATCCACTAGAGTCATTGCATGTGGTTTCCTTTCATAAACCACATGGATTCACGATAGTCATTGCATGTGTGTTATTTTCCTAGACCACCACCAGAGTCATTGCATGTGTCTTATTTTCCTAAACCACATGGATCCACCATAGTCATTGCATGTGTGTTCTTTTCCTAAACCACAACCAGAGTCATTGCATGTGTGTTCTTTTCCAAAACCACATGGATCCTCTAGAGTCATTGCATGTGTGTTATTTTCCTAAACCACCACCAGAATCATTGCATGTGTGTTCTTTACCTAAACCACCACCAGAGTCATTGCATGTGTGTACTTTTCCTTAACCACCACTAGAGTCATTGCATGTGTTCCTTTCCTAAACTAGCACAAGAGTCATTGCATGTGTGTTCCTTTCATAAACCACATGGATCCACCAGAGTAATTTTATGTGTGGTCCTTTCTTAAACCACATGGATCCACCAGAGTCATTGCATGTGTGTTCCTTTGCTAAACCACATTGATCCACTAGAGTCATTGCATGTTTGTTCTTTTCTTAAATTCCAAGGATCCACCAGAGTCATTGCATGTGTGTTCCTTTCCTAAACCACATGGATCCACCAGAGTCATTGCATGTGTGTTGTTTTCCTAAACCACATGGATCCACCAGAGTCATTGCATGTGTGTTCCTTTCATAAACCACATGGATCCACCAGAGTCATTGCATGTGTGTTCTTTTCCTAAGCCACCCTCAGATTCATTGGATGTGTGTTCCTTTCATAAACCACATGGCTCAACCAAAGTCATTGCATGTGGTTTCCTTTCCTAAACCACATGGATTCAGCATAGTCATTGCATGTGTGTTATTTTCCTAAACCACCACCAGAGTCATTGCATGTGTCTTATTTTCCTAAACCACATTGATCCACCAGAGTCATTGCATGTGTGGTCTTTTCCTAAAATACCACTAGAGTCATATCATGTGAATTCCTTTCATAAACCACATGGATCCACCAGAGTCATTGCATTTGTGTTCCTTTCCTAAACCACATGGATCCACCAGAGTCATTGCATGTGTGTTCCTTTCCTAATCCACATTGATCCACCAGAGTCATTACATGTGTGTTCTTTTCCTAAACCACCACCAGAGTCATTGCATGTGTGTTCTTTTCCTAAACCTCCACAAGAGTCATTGCATGTGTGTTATTTTCTTAATCCACCACGAGATTCCTTGCATGTGTGTTCTTTTCCTAAACCACGACTAGAGTCATTGCATTCTTGTTCCTTTCCCTAAACCACATTGATCCACCAGACTCATTGCATGTGTGTTCTTTTCCTAAACCACCACTAGAGTTATTGCATGTGTGTTCCTTTCCTAAACCAAATGGATCCACTAGAGTCATTTCATGTGTATTCTTTCCTAAACCACATTGATCCACCAGATTCATTGCATGTGTTATTTTCCTAAACCACCACCAGAGTCATTGCATGTGTGTTCTTTCATAAACCACATGGATCCAGAGTCATTGCATGTGTTCTTTCCTAAACCACATGGATCACCAGAGTCATTGCATGTGTGTTCCTTTCTAAACCACATGGATCCACCAGAGTCATTGCATGTGTTCTTTTCTTAAACCACATGAATCCACAAGAGTCATTGCATGTGTTTTACTTTCATAAACCACATGGATCCACTAGAGTCATTGCATGGTTGTTCCTTTCCTAAACCACATGGATCCACCAGTGTCATTGCATGTGTTTCTTTCCTAAACCACATGGATCCACCAGAGTCATTGCATGTGTGTTCTTTTCCTAAACCACATGGATCCACCAGAGTCATTGCATGTGTGTTCATTTCCTAAACCACAAAGATCCACCAGAGTCATTGCATGTGTGTTTTTCCTAAACCATGGATCCACCAGAGTCATTGCATGTGTGTTCCTTTTCATAAACCACATGGATCCACAGAGTCATTGCATGTGTGTTCCTTTCCTAAACCACATGGATCCAGAGTCATTGCATGTGTGTTCCTTTCCTAAACCACATGGATCCACCAGAGTCATTGCATGTGTGTTCCTTTCCTAAACCATGGATCCACCAGAGTCATTGCATGTGTGTTCCATTCCTAAACCACCACTAGAGTCATTGCATGTGTGTTCTTTCCTAAACCACCACCAAGTCATTGCATGTGTTCTTTCATAAACCACAGGGATCCACTAGAGTCATTGCATGTGTGTTCTATTCCTAAACCACCACGAGTCATTGCATGTGTGTTATTTTCATAAACCACATGGATCCACCAGAGTCATTGCATGTGTGTTCCTTTCCTAAACCACATGGATCCACCAGAGTCATTCCATGTGTCTTCCTTTCCTAAACCACCACTAGAGTGAGTCATTGCATGTGTGTAATTTTCCTTAACCACCACAAGAGTCATTGCATGTGTGTTCCTTTCCTAAACCACCACAAGAGTCATTGCATGTGTGTTCCTTTCATAAACCACAAAGATCCACCAGAGTCATTTTATGTGTGGTCCTTTCTTAAACCACATGGATCCACCAGAGTCATTGCATGTGTGTTCCTTTCCTAAACCACATTGATCCACTAGAGTCATTGCATGTTTGTTCTTTTCTTAAATCCCAATGATCCACCAGAGTCAATGCATGTGTGTTCCTTTCCTAAACCACATGGATCCACCAGATTCAATGCATGTTATATCCTTTCATAAACACAAATGGATCCACAAGAGTCATTGCATGTGTGTTCCTTTCCTAAACCACATTAATCCACCAGAGTCATTGCATGTGTGTTCTTTTCCTAAACCACCACCAGAGTCATTGCATGTGTGTTCTTTTCCTAAACCATCACTAGAGTCATTGCATCTGTGTTCTTTACCTAAACCACCACCAGAGTCATTACATGTGTGTACTTTTCCTTAACCACCACTAGAGTCATTGCATGTGTTCCTTTCCTAAACCACCACAAGAGTCATTGCATGTGTGTTCCTTTCATAAACCACATGGATCCACCAGAGTCATTTTATGTGTGGTCCTTTCCTAAACCACATGGATCCACCAGAGTCATTGCATGTGTGTTCCTTTCCTAAACCACATTGATCCACTAGAGTCATTCCATGTTTGTTCTTTTCTTAAATAACATGGATCCACCAGAGTCATTGCATGTGTGTTCCTTTCCTAAACCACATGGATCCACCAGAGTTATTGCATGTGTGTTCTTTTCCTAAACCACATGGATCCACAGAGACATTGCATGTGTGTTCCTTTCCAACATCACATGGATCCACCAGAGTCATTGCATGTGTGTTCTTTTCCTAAGCCACCCTCAGATTCATTAGATGTGTGTTCCTTTCATAAACCACATGGATCCACTAGAGTCATTGCATGTGGTTTCCTTTCATAAACCACATGGATTCACGATAGTCATTGCATGTGTGTTATTTTCCTAGACCACCACGAGTCATTGCATGTGTCTTATTTTCCTAAACCACATGGATCCACCATAGTCATTGCATGTGTGTTCTTTTCCTAAACCACAACCAGAGTCATTGCATGTGTGTTCTTTTCCAAAACCACATGGATCCTCTAGAGTCATTGCATGTGTGTTATTTTCCTAAACCACCACCAGAATCATTGCATGTGTGTTCTTTACCTAAACCACCACCAGAGTCATTGCATGTGTGTACTTTTCCTTAACCACCACTAGAGTCATTGCATGTGTTCCTTTCCTAAACTAGCACAAGAGTCATTGCATGTGTGTTCCTTTCATAAACCACATGGATCCACCAGAGTAATTTTATGTGTGGTCCTTTCTTAAACCACATGGATCCACCAGAGTCATTGCATGTGTGTTCCTTTGCTAAACCACATTGATCCACTAGAGTCATTGCATGTTTGTTCTTTTCTTAAATTCCAAGGATCCACCAGAGTCATTGCATGTGTGTTCCTTTCCTAAACCACATGGATCCACCAGAGTCATTGCATGTGTGTTGTTTTCCTAAACCACATGGATCCACCAGAGTCATTGCATGTGTGTTCCTTTCATAAACCACATGGATCCACCAGAGTCATTGCATGTGTGTTCTTTTCCTAAGCCACCCTCAGATTCATTGGATGTGTGTTCCTTTCATAAACCACATGGCTCAACCAAAGTCATTGCATGTGGTTTCCTTTCCTAAACCACATGGATTCAGCATAGTCATTGCATGTGTGTTATTTTCCTAAACCACCACCAGAGTCATTGCATGTGTCTTATTTTCCTAAACCACATTGATCCACCAGAGTCATTGCATGTGTGGTCATTTCTAAAAATACCACTAAGGTCATATCATGATTTCTTTCCTAAAATACCACTAGAGTCATATCATGTGAATTCCTTTCATAAACCACATGGATCCACCAGAGTCATTGCATTTGTGTTCCTTTCCTAAACCACATGGATCCACCAGAGTCATTGCATGTGTGTTCCTTTCCTAATCCACATTGATCCACCAGAGTCATTACATGTGTGTTCTTTTCCTAAACCACCACCAGAGTCATTGCATGTGTGTTCTTTTCCTAAACCTCCACAAGAGTCATTGCATGTGTGTTATTTTCTTAATCCACCACGAGATTCCTTGCATGTGTGTTCTTTTCCTAAACCACGACTAGAGTCATTGCATTCTTGTTCCTTTCCCTAAACCACATTGATCCACCAGACTCATTGCATGTGTGTTCTTTTCCTAAACCACCACTAGAGTTATTGCATGTGTGTTCCTTTCCTAAACCACCACTAGAGTCATTTCATGTGTATTCCTTTCCTAAACCACATTGATCCACCAGATTCATTGCATGTGTGTTATTTTCCTAAACCACCACCAGAGTCACTGCATGTGTGTTCCTTTCATAAACCACATGGATCCACCAGATTCGTTGCATGTGTGGTCCTTTCCTAAACCACATGGATCTACCAGAGTCATTGCATGTGTGTTCCTTTGCTAAACCACACTGATCCACCAGAGTCATTGCATGTGTGTTCTTTTCTTAAACCACATGAATCCAGCAGAGTTGGTGCATGTTTGTTCTTTTCATAAACTACATGGATCCACTAGAGTCATTGCATGTGTGTTCCTTTCCTAAACCACATGGATCCACCAGAGTCATTGCATGTGTGTTCTTTTCCTAAACCACATGGATCCACCAGAGTCATTGCAAGTGTGTTGCTTTTAGACACCACATGCATCCACCAGAGTCATTAGATGTGTGTTCCTTTCCTAAACCACATGGATCCACCAGAGTCATTGCATGTGTGTTCTTTTCCTAAACCACCACTAGAGTCGTTGCATGTGTGTTCTTTTCCTAAACCATGTGGATTCACCAGAGTCATTGCATGTGTGTTGTTTTCCTAAACCACCACCAGAGTCCTTTCATGTGTGTTCCTTTCATAAACCACATGGATCCACCAGAGTCATTGCATGTATGTTCCATTCCTAAACCACATTGATCCACCAGAGTCATTGCATGTGTGTTCTTTTCCTAAACCACCACCAGAGTCATTGCATGTGTGTTCATTTTCTAAACCACCTCTAGAGTCATTGCATGTATGTTCCTTTACTAAACCACATTGAACCACCAGAGTCATTGCATGTGCGTTATTTTCCTAACCCACCACCAGAGTCATTGCATGTGTCTTCTTTTCATAAACCACATGGATCCACCAGAGTCATCGCATGTGTGTTCTTTTCTTAAAGTACCACTAGAGTCATTGCATGTGTGTTCCTTTCATAAACTACATGAATCCACCAGAGTCATTGCATGTGTGTTCCTTTCCTAAACCACATGGATCCACAAGAGTCACTGCATGTGTGTTCCTTTCCTAAACCACATTGATCCACCAGAGTCATTGCATGTCTGTTCTTTTCTAAACCACCACCAGAGTCATTGCATGTGTGTTCTTTTCCTAAACCACCACTAGAGTCATTGCATGTGTGTTCTTTTCCTAAACCACCACCAGAGTCATTGCATGTGTGTTCTTTTCCTAAACCACGTGGATCCTCTAGAGTCATTGCATGTGTGTTATTTTCCTAAACCACCACCAGAGTCATTGCATGTGTGTTACTTTCATAAACCACATGGATCAACCAGAGTCATTGCATGTGTGTTCCTTTCATAAACACAAATGGATCCACAAGAGTCATTGCATGTGTGTTCCTTTCCTAAACCACATTAATCCACCAGAGTCATTGCATGTGTGTTCTTTTCCTAAACCACCACCAGAGTCATTGCATGTGTGTTCTTTTCCTAAACCATCACTAGAGTCATTGCATGTGTGTTCTTTACCTAAACCACCACCAGAGTCATTGCATGTGTGTACTTTTCCTTAACCACCACTAGAGTCATTGCATGTGTTCCTTTCCTAAACCACCACAAGAGTCATTGCATGTGTGTTACTTTCATAAACCACATGGATCCACCAGAGTCATTTTATGTGTGGTCCTTTCCTAAACCACATGGATCCACCAGAGTCATTGCATGTGTGTTCCTTTCCTAAACCACATTGATCCACTAGAGTCATTGCATGTTTGTTCTTTTCTTAAATAACATGGATCCACCAGAGTCATTGCATGTGTGTTCCTTTCCTAAACCACATGTATCCACTAGAGTTATTGCATGTGTGTTCTTTTCCTAAACCACATGGATCCACCAGAGTCATTGCATGTGTGTTCCTTTCAAAAATCACATGGATCCACCAGAGTCATTGCATGTGTGTTCTTTTCCTAAGCCACCCTCAGATTCATTAGATGTGTGTTCCTTTCATAAACCACATGGATCCACCAGAGTCATTGCATGTGGTTTCCTCTCATAAACCACATGGATTCACGATAGTCATTGCATGTGTGTTATTTTCCTAGACCACCACCAGAGTCATTGCATGTGTCTTATTTTCCTAAACCACATGGATCCACCAGAGTCATTACATGTGTGTTCTTTTCCTAAACCGCCACCAGAGTCATTGCATGTGTGTTCTTTTCCAAAACCACATGGATCCTCTAGAGTCATTGCATGTGTGTTATTTTCCTAAACCACCACCAGAGTCATTGCATGTGTGTTCTTTTCCTAAATCACCACTAGAGTCATTTCATGTGTGTTCTTCTCCTAAACCACATGGATTCACCAGAGTCATTGCATGTGTGTTGTTTTCCTAAACCACCACCAGAGTCCTTGCATGTGTGTTCCTTTCATAATCCACATTGATCCACCAGAGTCATTGCATGTGTGTTCTTTTCCTAAACCTCCACTAGAGTCATTGCATGTGTGTTATTTTCTTAATCCACCACCAGAGTCCTTGCATGTGTGTTCCTTTCATAAACCACATGGGTCCACCAGAGTCATGGCATGTGTGTTCCTTTCCTAAACCACATGAATCCACTAGAGTCATTGCATGTCTGTTCCATTCCTAAACCACATTGATCCACCAGAGTCATTGCATGTGTGTTCTTTTCCTAAACCACCACCAGAGTCATTGCAATTGTGTTCTTTTCCTAAACCACCACTAGAGTCATTGCATGTATGTTCCTTTACTAAACCACATTGAACCACGAGAGTCATTGCATGCGCGTTATTTTCCTAAACCACCACCAGAGTCATTGCATGTGTCTTCTTTTCATAAACCACATGGATCCACCGGATTCATTGCATATGTGTTCTTTTCTTAAAGCATCACTAGAGTCATTGCATGTGCGTTCCTTTCATAAACTACATGAATCCACCAGAGTCATTGCATGTGTGTTCCTTTCCTAAACCACATGGATCCACAAGAGTCATTGCATGTGTGTTCCTTTCCTAAACCACATTGATCCACCAGAGTCATTGCATGTCTGTTCTTTTCTAAACCACCACCAGAGTCATTGCATGTGTGTTCTTTTCCTAAACCACCACTAGAGTCATTGCATGTGTGTTCTTTTCCTAAACCACCACCAGAGTCATGGCATCTGTGTTCTTTTCCTAAACCACATGGATCCTATAGAGTCATTGCATGTGTGTTATTTTCCTAAGCCACCCTCAGATTCATTAGATGTGTGTTCCTTTCATAAACCACATGGATCCACCAGAGTCATTGCATGTGGTTTCCTTTCCTAAACCACATGGATTCACGATAGTCATTGCATGTGTGTTATTTTCCTAGACCACCACCAGGGTCATTGCATGTGTCTTATTTTCCTAAACCACATGGATCCACCTGAGTCATTGCATGTGTGTTCTTTTCCCAAAACACCACCGGAGTCATTGCATGTGTGTTCTCTTCCAAAACCACATGGATCATCTAGAGTCATTGCATGTGTGTTATTTTCCTAAACCACCACCAGAGTCATTGCATGTGTGTTACTTTCATAAACCACATGAATCCACCAGAGTCATTGCATGTGTGTTCCTTTCATAAACACAATTGGATCCACAAGAGTCATTGCATGTGTTTTCCTTTCCTAAACCACATTGACACACCAGAGTCATTGCATGTGTGTTCTTTTCCTAAACCTCCACTAGAGTGATTACATGTGTGTTATTTTCTTAATCCACCACCGGAGTCCTTGCATGTGTGTTCTTTTCCTAAGCCACCACTAGTCATTGCATGCTTGTTCCTTTCCCTAAACCACATTGATGCACCAGAGTCATTGCATGTGTGTTCTTTACCTAAACCACCACTAGAGTTATTGCATGTGTGTTCCTTTCCTAAACCACCACTAGAGTCATTTCATGTGTATTCCTTTCCTAAACCACATTGATCCACCAGAGTCATTGCATGTGTGTTATTTTCCTAAACCAGCACCAGAGTCATTGCATGTGTGTCCCTTTCATAAACCACATGGATCCACCAGATTCATTGCATGTGTGGTCCTTTCCGAAACCACATGGATCCACCAGAGTCATTGCATGTGTGTTCCTTTGCTAAACCACATTGATCCACCGGAGTCATTGCATGTGTGTTCTTTTCTTAAACCACATGAATCCAACAGAGTCATTGCATGTTTGTTCTTTTCATAAACTACATGGATCCACTAGAGTCATTACATGTGTGTTCCTTTCCTAAACCTCATGGATCCACTAGAGTCATTGCATGTGTGTTCTTTTCCCAAACCACATGGATCCACCAGAGTCATTGCATGTGTGTTGCTTTCATAAACCACATGCATCCACCAGAGTCATTAGATGTGTGTTCCTTTCCTAAACCACATGGATCCGCCAGAGTCATTGCATGTGTGTTCTTTTCCTAAACCACCACTAGAGTCATTTCATGTGTGTTCTTTTCCTAAACCACATGGATTCACCAGAGTCATTGCATGTGTGTTATTTTCCTAAACCACCACCAGAGTCCTTGCATGTGTGTTCCTTTCATAAACCACATGGATCCACCAGAGTCATTGCATGTGTGTTCCTTTCCTAAACCACATGAATCCACCAGAGTCATTGCATGTGTGTTCCATTCCTAAACCACATTGATCCACCAGAGTCATTGCATGTGTGTTCTTTTCCTAAACCACCACCAGAGTCATTGCATGTTTGTTCTTTTCCTAAACCACCACTAGAGTCATTGTATGTATGTTCCTTAACTAAACCACATTGAACCACCAGAGTCATTACATGTGCGTTATTTTCCTAAACCACCACCAGAGTCATTTCATGTGTCTTCTTTTCATAAACCACATGGATCCACCGGAGACATTGCATGTGTGTTCTTTTCTTAAAGCACCACTAGAGTCATTGCATGTGTGTTCCTTTCCTAAACTACATGAATCCACCAGAGTCATTGCATGTGTGTTCCTTTCCTAAACCACATGGATCCACAAGAGTCATTGAATGTGTGTTCCTTTCTTAAACCACATTGATCCACCAGAGTCATTGCATGTCTGTTCTTTTCTAAACCACCACCAGAGTCATTGCATGTGTGTTCTTTTCCTAAACCACATGGATCCTCTACAGTCATTGCATGTGTGTTATTTTCCTAAACCACCACTAGAGTCATTGCATGTGTGTTACTTTCATAAACCACATGGATCCACCAGAGTCATTGCATGTGTCTTCCTTTCATAAACACAAATGGATCCACAAGAGTCATTGCATGTGTGTTCCTTTCCTAAACTACATTAATCCACCAGAGTCATTGCATGTGTGTTCTTTTCCTAAACCACCACCAGAGTCATTGCATGTGTGTTCTTTTCCTAAACCACCACTAGAGTCATTGCATGTGTGTTCTTTACCTACACCACCACCAGAGTCATTGCATGTGTGTACTTTTCCTTAACGACCACTAGAGTCATTGCATGTGTTCCTTTCCTAAACCACCACAAGAGTCATTGCATGTATGTTCCTTTCATAAACCACATGGATCCACCAGAGTCATTTTATGTGTGGTCCTTTCCTAAACCACATGGATCCACCAGAGTCATTGCATGTGTGTTCCTTTGCTAAACCACATTGATCCACTAGAGTCATTGCATGTTTGTTCTTTTCTTAAATCCCAAGGATCCACCAGAGTCATTGCATGTGTGTTCCTTTCCTAAACCACATGGATCCACCAGAGTCATTGCATGTGTGTTCCTTTCATAAACACAAATGGATCCACAAGAGTCATTGCATGTGTGTTCCTTTCCTAAACCACATTAATCCACCAGAGTCATTGCATGTGTGTTATTTTCCTAAACCACCACCAGAGTCATTGCATGTGTGTTATTTTCCTAAACCATCAGTAGAGTCATTGCATCTGTGTTCTTTACCTAAACCACCACCAGAGTCATTGCATGTGTGTACTTTTCCTTAACCACCACTAGAGTCATTGCATGTGTTCCTTTCCTAAACCACCACAAGAGTCATTGCATGTGTGTTCCTTTCATAAACCACATGGATCCACCAGAGTCATTTTATGTGTGGTCCTTTCCTAAACCACATGGATCCACCAGAGTCATTGCATGTGTGTTCCTTTCCTAAACCACATTGATCCACTAGAGTCATTCCATGTTTGTTCTTTTCTTAAATAACATGGATCCACCAGAGTCATTGCATGTGTGTTCCTTTCCTAAACCACATGTATCCACCAGAGTTATTGCATGTGTGTTCTTTTCCTAAACCACATGGATCCACCAGAGTCATTGCATGTGTGTTCCTTTCAAAAATCACATGGATCCACCAGAGTCATTGCATGTGTGTTCTTTTGCTAAGCCACCCTCAGATTCATTAGATGTGTGTTCCTTTCATAAACCACATGGATCCACCAGAGTCATTGCATGTGGTTTCCTTTCATAAACCACATGGATTCACGATAGTCATTGCATGTGTGTTATTTTCCTAGACCACCACCAGAGTCATTGCATGTGTCTTATTTTCCTAAACCACATGGATCCACCATAGTCATTGCATGTGTGTTCTTTTCCTAAACCACCACCAGAGTCATTGCATGTGTGTTCTTTTCCAAAACCACATGGATCCTCTAGAGTCATTGCATGTGTGTTATTTTCCTAAACCACCACCAGAATCATTGCATGTGTGTTCTTTACCTAAACCACCACCAGAGTCATTGCATGTGTGTACTTTTCCTTAACCACCACTAGAGTCATTGCATGTGTTCCTTTCCTAAACCATCACAAGAGTCATTGCATGTGTGTTCCTTTCATAAACCACATGGATCCACCAGAGTAATTTTATGTGTGGTCCTTTCTTAAACCACATGGATCCACCAGAGTCATTGCATGTGTGTTCCTTTCCTAAACCACATTGATCCACTAGAGTCATTGCATGTTTCTTCTTTTCTTAAATCCCAAGGATCCACCAGAGTCATTGCATGTGTGTTCCTTTCATAAACCACATGGATCCACCAGAGTCATTGCATGTGTGTTGTTTTCCTAAACCACATGGATCCACCAGAGTCATTGCATGTGTGTTCCTTTCATAAACCACATGGATCCACCAGAGTCATTGCATGTGTGTTCTTTTCCTAAGCCACCCTCAGATTCATTGGATGTGTGTTCCTTTCATAAACCACATGGATCCACCAAAGTCATTGCATGTGGTTTCCTTTCCTAAACCACATGGATTCAGCATAGTCATTGCATGTGTGTTATTTTCCTAAACCACCACCAGAGTCATTGCATGTGTCTTATTTTCCTAAACCACATTGATCCACCAGAGTCATTGCATGTGTGGTCTTTTCCTAAAATACCACTAGAGTCATATCATGTGAATTCCTTTCATAAACCACATGGATCCACCAGAGTCATTGCATTTGTGTTCCTTTCCTAAACCACATGGATCCACTAGAGTCATTACATGTGTGTTCCTTTCCTAATCCACATTGATCCACCAGAGTCATTACATGTGTGTTCTTTTCCTAAACCACCACCAGAGTCATTGCATGTGTGTTCTTTTCCTAAACCTCCACAAGAGTCATTGCATGTGTGTTATTTTCTTAATCCACCACGAGATTCCTTGCATGTGTGTTCTTTTCCTAAACCACGACTAGAGTCATTGCATGCTTGTTCCTTTCCCTAAACCACATTGATCCACCAGACTCATTGCATGTGTGTTCTTTTCCTAAACCACCACTAGAGTTATTGCATGTGTGTTCCTTTCCTAAACCACCACTAGAGTCATTTCATGTGTATTCCTTTCCTAAACCACATTGATCCACCAGAGTCATTGCATGTGTGTTATTTTCCTAAACCACCACCAGAGTCACTGCATGTGTGTTCCTTTCATAAACCACATGGATCCACCAGATTCATTGCATGTGTGGTCCTTTCCTAAACCACATGGATCTACCAGAGTCATTGCATGTGTGTTCCTTTGCTAAACCACACTGATCCACCAGAGTCATTGCATGTGTGTTCTTTTCTTAAACCACATGAATCCAGCAGAGTCGGTGCATGTTTGTTCTTTTCATAAACTACATGGATCCACTAGAGTCATTGCATGTGTGTTCCTTTCCTAAACCACATGGATCCACCAGAGTCATTGCATGTGTGTTCTTTTCCTAAACCACATGGATCCACCAGAGTCATTGCAAGTGTGTTGCTTTTAGACACCACATGCATCCACCAGAGTCATTAGATGTGTGTTCCTTTCCTAAACCACATGGATCCACCAGAGTCATTGCATGTGTGTTCTTTTCCTAAACCACCACTAGAGTCGTTGCATGTGTGTTCTTTTCCTAAACCACGTGGATTCACCAGAGTCATTCCATGTGTGTTGTTTTCCTAAACCACCACCAGAGTCCTTTCATGTGTGTTCCTTTCATAAACCACATGGATCCACCAGAGTCATGGCATGTGTGTTCCTTTCCTAAACCACATGAATCCACCAGAGTCATTGCATGTGTGTTCCATTCCTAAACCACATTGATCCACCAGAGTCATTGCATGTGTGTTCTTTTCCTAAACCACCACCAGAGTCATTGCATGTGTGTTCTTTTTCTAAACCACCACTAGAGTCATTGCATGTATGTTCCTTTACTAAACCACATTGAACCACCAGAGTCATTGCATGTGCGTTATTTTCCTAACCCACCACCAGAGTCATTGCATGTGTCTTCTTTTCATAAACCACATGGATCCACCAGAGTCATCGCATGTGTGTTCTTTTCTTAAAGTACCACTAGAGTCATTGCATGTGTGTTCCTTTCATAAACTACATGAATCCACCAGAGTCATTGCATGTGTGTTCCTTTCCTAAACCACATGGATCCACAAGAGTCACTGCATGTGTGTTCCTTTCCTAAACCACATTGATCCACCAGAGTCATTGCATGTCTGTTCTTTTCTAAACCACCACCAGAGTCATTGCATGTGTGTTCTTTTCCTAAACCACCACTAGAGTCATTGCATGTGTGTTCTTTTCCTAAACCACCACCAGAGTCATTGCATGTGTGTTCTTTTCCTAAACCACATGGATCCTCTAGAGTCATTGCATGTGTGTTATTTTCCTAAACCACCACCAGAGTCATTGCATGTGTGTTCCTTTCCTAAACCACATGGATCCACCAGAGTCATTGCATGTGTGTTCCTTTCATAAACACAAATGGATCCACAAGAGTCATTGCATGTGTGTTCCTTTCCTAAACCACATTAATCCACCAGAGTCATTGCATGTGTGTTATTTTCCTAAACCACCACCAGAGTCATTGCATGTGTGTTCTTTTCCTAAACCATCACTAGAGTCATTGCATCTGTGTTCTTTACCTAAACCACCACCAGAGTCATTGCATGTGTGTACTTTTCCTTAACCACCACTAGAGTCATTGCATGTGTTCCTTTCCTAAACCACCACAAGAGTCATTGCATGTGTGTTCCTTTCATAAACCACATGGATCCACCAGAGTCATTTTATGTGTGGTCCTTTCCTAAACCACATGGATCCACCAGAGTCATTGCATGTGTGTTCCTTTCCTAAACCACATTGATCCACTAGAGTCATTCCATGTTTGTTCTTTTCTTAAATAACATGGATCCACCAGTCATTGCATGTGAGTTCCTTTCCTAAACCACATGGATCCACCAGAGTTATTGCATGTGTGTTCTTTTCCTAAACCACATGGATCCACCAGAGTCATTGCATGTGTGTTCCTTTCAAAAAACACATGGATCCACCAGAGTCATTGCATGTGTGTTCTTTTCCTAACACACCCTCAGATTCATTACAAGTGTGTTCATTTCTTAAACCACATGGATCCACGAGTCATTGCATGTGGTTTCCTTTCATAAACCACATGGATTCACGATAGTCATTGCATGTGTGTTATTTTCCTAGACCACCACCAGAGTCATTGCATGTGTCTTATTTTCCTAAACCACATGGATCCACCATAGTCATTGCATGTGTGTTCTTTTCCTAAACCACCACCAGAGTCATTGCATGTGTGTTCTTTTCCAAAACCACATGGATCCTCTAGAGTCATTGCATGTGTGTTATTTTCCTAAACCACCACCAGAATCATTGCATGTGTGTTCTTTACCTAAACCACCACCAGAGTCATTGCATGTGTGTACTTTTCCTTAACCACCACTAGAGTCATTGCATGTGTTCCTTTCCTAAACCAGCACAAGAGTCATTGCATGTGTGTTCCTTTCATAAACCACATGGATCCACCAGAGTAATTTTATGTGTGGTCCTTTCTTAAACCACATGGATCCACCAGAGTCATTGCATGTGTGTTCCTTTCCTAAACCACATTGATCCACTAGAGTCATTGCATGTTTGTTCTTTTCTTAAATCCCAAGGATCCACCAGAGTCATTGCATGTGTGTTCCTTTCCTAAACCACATGGATCCACCAGAGTCATTGCATGTGTGTTGTTTTCCTAAACCACATGGATCCACCAGAGTCATTGCATGTGTGTTCCTTTCATAAACCACATGGATCCACCAGAGTCATTGCATGTGTTCTTTTCCTAAGCCACCCTCAGATTCATTGGATGTGTGTTCCTTTCATAAACCACATGGATCCACCAAAGTCATTGCATGTGGTTTCCTTTCCTAAACCACATGGATTCAGCATAGTCATTGCATGTGTGTTATTTTCCTAAACCACCAGAGTCATTGCATGTGTCTTATTTTCCTAAACCACATTGATCCACCAGAGTCATTGCATGTGTGGTCATTTCCTAAAATACCACTAGAGTCATATCATGTGAATTCCTTTCATAAACCACATGGATCCACCAGAGTCATTGCATTTGTGTTCCTTTCCTAAACCACATGGATCCACTAGAGTCATTACATGTGTGTTCCTTTCCTAATCCACATTGATCCACCAGAGTCATTACATGTGTGTTCTTTTCCTAAACCACCACCAGAGTCATTGCATGTGTGTTCTTTTCCTAAACCTCCACAAGAGTCATTGCATGTGTGTTATTTTCTTAATCCACCACGAGATTCCTTGCATGTGTGTTCTTTTCCTAAACCACGACTAGAGTCATTGCATGCTTGTTCCTTTCCCTAAACCACATTGATCCACCAGACTCATTGCATGTGTGTTCTTTTCCTAAACCACCACTAGAGTTATTGCATGTGTGTTCCTTTCATAAACACAAATGGATCCACAAGAGTCATTGCATGTGTGTTCCTTTCCTAAACCACATTAATCCACCAGAGTCATTGCATGTGTGTTATTTTCCTAAACCACCACCAGAGTCATTGCATGTGTGTTCTTTTCCTAAACCATCACTAGAGTCATTGCATCTGTGTTCTTTACCTAAACCACCACCAGAGTCATTGCATGTGTGTACTTTTCCTTAACCACCACTAGAGTCATTGCATGTGTTCCTTTCCTAAACCACCACAAGAGTCATTGCATGTGTGTTCCTTTCATAAACCACATGGATCCACCAGAGTCATTTTATGTGTGGTCCTTTCCTAAACCACATGGATCCACCAGAGTCATTGCATGTGTGTTCCTTTCCTAAACCACATTGATCCACTAGAGTCATTCCATGTTTGTTATTTTCTTAAATAACATGGATCCACCAGAGTCATTGCATGTGTGTTCCTTTCCTAAACCACATGGATCCACCAGAGTTATTGCATGTGTGTTCTTTTCCTAAACCACATGGATCCACCAGAGTCATTGCATGTGTGTTCCTTTCAAAAATCACATGGATCCACCAGAGTCATTGCATGTGTGTTCTTTTCCTAAGCCACCCTCAGATTCATTAGATGTGTGTTCCTTTCATAAACCACATGGATCCACCAGAGTCATTGCATGTGGTTTCCTTTCATAAACCACATGGATTCACGATAGTCATTGCATGTGTGTTATTTTCCTAGACCACCACCAGAGTCATTGCATGTGTCTTATTTTCCTAAACCACATGGATCCACCATAGTCATTGCATGTGTGTTCTTTTCCTAAACCACCACCAGAGTCATTGCATGTGTGTTCTTTTCCAAAACCACATGGATCCTCTAGAGTCATTGCATGTGTGTTATTTTCCTAAACCACCACCAGAATCATTGCATGTGTGTTCTTTACCTAAACCACCACCAGAGTCATTGCATGTGTGTACTTTTCCTTAACCACCACTAGAGTCATTGCATGTGTTCCTTTCCTAAACCAGCACAAGAGTCATTGCATGTGTGTTCCTTTCATAAACCACATGGATCCACCAGAGTAATTTTATGTGTGGTCCTTTCTTAAACCACATGGATCCACCAGAGTCATTGCATGTGTGTTCCTTTCCTAAACCACATTGATCCACTAGAGTCATTGCATGTTTGTTCTTTTCTTAAATCCCAAGGATCCACCAGAGTCATTGCATGTGTGTTCCTTTCCTAAACCACATGGATCCACCAGAGTCATTGCATGTGTGTTGTTTTCCTAAACCACATGGATCCACCAGAGTCATTGCATGTGTGTTCCTTTCATAAACCACATGGATCCACCAGAGTCATTGCATGTGTGTTCTTTTCCTAAGCCACCCTCAGATTCATTGGATGTGTGTTCCTTTCATAAACCACATGGATCCTCCAAAGTCATTGCATGTGGTTTCCTTTCCTAAACCACATGGATTCAGCATAGTCATTGCATGTGTGTTATTTTCCTAAACCACCACCAGAGTCATTGCATGTGTCTTATTTTCCTAAACCACATTGATCCACCAGAGTCATTGCATGTGTGGTCTTTTCCTAAAATACCACTAGAGTCATATCATGTGAATTCCTTTCATAAACCACATGGATCCACCAGAGTCATTGCATTTGTGTTCCTTTCCTAAACCACATGGATCCACTAGAGTCATTACATGTGTGTTCCTTTCCTAATCCACATTGATCCACCAGAGTCATTACATGTGTGTTCTTTTCCTAAACCACCACCAGAGTCATTGCATGTGTGTTCTTTTCCTAAACCTCCACAAGAGTCATTGCATGTGTGTTATTTTCTTAATCCACCACGAGATTCCTTGCATGTGTGTTCTTTTCCTAAACCACGACTAGAGTCATTGCATGCTTGTTCCTTTCCCTAAACCACATTGATCCACCAGACTCATTGCATGTGTGTTCTTTTCCTAAACCACCACTAGAGTTATTGCATGTGTGTTCCTTTCCTAAACCACCACTAGAGTCATTTCATGTGTATTCCTTTCCTAAACCACATTGATCCACCAGAGTCATTGCATGTGTGTTATTTTCCTAAACCACCACCAGAGTCACTGCATGTGTGTTCCTTTCATAAACCACATGGATCCACCAGATTCATTGCATGTGTGGTCCTTTCCTAAACCACATGGATCTACCAGAGTCATTGCATGTGTGTTCCTTTGCTAAACCACACTGATCCACCAGAGTTATTGCATGTGTGTTCTTTTCTTAAACCACATGAATCCAGCAGAGTCGGTGCATGTTTGTTCTTTTCATAAACTACATGGATCCACTAGACTCATTGCATGTGTGTTCCTTTCCTAAACCACATGGATCCACCAGAGTCATTGCATGTGTGTTCTTTTCCTAAACCACATGGATCCACCAGAGTCATTGCAAGTGTGTTGCTTTTAGACACCACATGCATCCACCAGAGTCATTAGATGTGTGTTCCTTTCCTAAACCACATGGATCCACCAGAGTCATTGCATGTGTGTTCTTTTCCTAAACCACCACTAGAGTCGTTGCATGTGTGTTCTTTTCCTAAACCACGTGGATTCACCAGATTCATTGCATGTGTGTTGTTTTCCTAAACCACCACCAGAGTCCTTTCATGTGTGTTCCTTTCATAAACCACATGGATCCACCAGAGTCATGGCATGTGTGTTCCTTTCCTAAACCACATGAATCCACCAGAGTCATTGCATGTGTGTTCCATTCCTAAACCACATTGATCCACCAGAGTCATTGCATGTGTGTTCTTTTCCTAAACCACCACCAGAGTCATTGCATGTGTGTTCTTTTTCTAAACCACCACTAGAGTCATTGCATGTATGTTCCTTTACTAAACCACATTGAACCACCAGAGTCATTGCATGTGCGTTATTTTCCTAACCCACCACCAGAGTCATTGCATGTGTCTTCTTTTCATAAACCACATGGATCCACCAGAGTCATCGCATGTGTGTTCTTTTCTTAAAGTACCACTAGAGTCATTGCATGTGTGTTCCTTTCATAAACTACATGAATCCGCCAGAGTCATTGCATGTGTGTTCCTTTCCTAAACCACATGGATCCACAAGAGTCACTGCTTGTGTGTGCCTTTCCCACACCACATTGATCCACCAGAGTCATTGCATGTCTGTTCTTTTCTAAACCACCACCAGAGTCATTGCATGTGTGTTCTTTTCCTAAACCACCACTAGAGTCATTGCATGTGTGTTCTTTTCCTAAACCACCACCAGAGTCATTGCATGTGTGTTCTTTTCCTAAACCACATGGATCCTCTAGAGTCATTGCATGTGTGTTATTTTCCTAAACCACCACCAGAGTCATTGCATGTGTGTTCCTTTCCTAAACCACATGGATCCACCAGAGTCATTGCATGTGTGTTCCTTTCATAAACACAAATGGATCCACAAGAGTCATTGCATGTGTGTTCCTTTCCTAAACCACATTAATCCACAGAGTCATTGCATGTGTGTTATTTTCCTAAACCACCACCAGAGTCATTGCATGTGTGTTCTTTTCCTAAACCATCACTAGAGTCATTGCATCTGTGTTCTTTACCTAAACCACCACCAGAGTCATTGCATGTGTGTACTTTTCCTTAACCACCACTAGAGTCATTGCATGTGTTCCTTTCCTAAACCACCACAAGAGTCATTGCATGTGTGTTCCTTTCATAAACCACATGGATCCACCAGAGTCATTTTATGTGTGGTCCTTTCCTAAACCACATGGATCCATGAGTCATTGCATGTGTGTTCCTTTCCTAAACCACATTGATCCACTAGAGTCATTCCATGTTTGTTCTTTTCTTAAATAACATGGATCCACCAGAGTCATTGCATGTGTGTTCCTTTCCTAAACCACATGGATCCACCAGAGTTATTGCATGTGTGTTCTTTTCCTAAACCACATGGATCCACCAGAGTCATTGCATGTGTGTTCATTTCAAAATCACATGGATCCACAGTCATTGCATGTGTGTTCTTTTCCTAAGCCACCCTCAGATTCATTAGATGTGTGTTCCTTTCATAAACCACATGGATCCACCAGAGTCATTGCATGTGGTTTCCTTTCATAAACCACATGGATTCACGATAGTCATTGCATGTGTGTTATTTTCCTAGACCACCACCAGAGTCATTGCATGTGTCTTATTTTCCTAAACCACATGGATCCACCATAGTCATTGCATGTGTGTTCTTTTCCTAAACCACCACCAGAGTCATTGCATGTGTGTTCTTTTCCAAAACCACATGGATCCTCTAGAGTCATTGCATGTGTGTTATTTTCCTAAACCACCACCAGAGTCATTGCATGTGTGTTCTTTTCCTAAATCACCACTAGAGTCATTTCATGTGTGTTCTTCTCCTAAACCACATGGATTCACCAGAGTCATTGCATGTGTGTTGTTTTCCTAAACCACCACCAGAGTCCTTGCATGTGTGTTCCTTTCATAATCCACATTGATCCACCAGAGTCATTGCATGTGTGTTCTTTTCCTAAACCTCCACTAGAGTCATTGCATGTGTGTTATTTTCTTAATCCACCACCAGAGTCCTTGCATGTGTGTTCCTTTCATAAACCACATGGGTCCACCAGAGTCATGGCATGTGTGTTCCTTTCCTAAACCACATGAATCCACTAGAGTCATTGCATGTCTGTTCCATTCCTAAACCACATTGATCCACCAGAGTCATTGCATGTGTGTTCTTTTCCTAAACCACCACCAGAGTCATTGCAATTGTGTTCTTTTCCTAAACCACCACTAGAGTCATTGCATGTATGTTCCTTTACTAAATCACATTGAACCATGAGAGTCATTGCATGCGCGTTATTTTCCTAAACCACCACCAGAGTCATTGCATGTGTCTTCTTTTCATAAACCACATGGATCCACCGGATTCATTGCATATGTATTCTTTTCTTAAAGCACCACTAGAGTCATTGCATGTGCGTTCCTTTCATAAACTACATGAATCCACCAGAGTCATTGCATGTGTGTTCCTTTCTTTAACCACATGGATCCACAAGAGTCATTGCATGTGTGTTCCTTTCCTAAACCACATTGATCCACCAGAGTCATTGCATGTCTGTTCTTTTCTAAACCACCTCCAGAGTCATTGCATGTGTGTTTTTTTCCTAAACCACCACTAGAGTCATTGCATGTGTGTTCTTTTCCTAAACCACCACCAGAGTCATGGCATCTGTGTTCTTTTCCTAAACCACATGGATCCTCTAGAGTCATTGCATGTGTGTTCTTTTCCTAAGCCACCCTCAGATTCATTAGATGTGTGTTCCTTTCATAAACCACATGGATCCACCAGAGTCATTGCATGTGGTTTCCTTTCCTAAACCACATGGATTCACGATAGTCATTGCATGTGTGTTATTTTCCTAGACCACCACCAGGGTCATTGCATGTGTCTTATTTTCCTAAACCACATGGATCCACCTGAGTCATTGCATGTGTGTTCTTTTCCCAAAACACCACCGGAGTCATTGCATGTGTGTTCTCTTCCAAAACCACATGGATCATCTAGAGTCATTGCATGTGTGTTATTTTCCTAAACCACCACCAGAGTCATTGCATGTCTGTTACTTTCATAAACCACATGAATCCACCAGAGTCATTGCATGTGTGTTCCTTTCATAAACACAATTGGATCCACAAGAGTCATTGCATGTGTTTTCCTTTCCTAAACCACATTGACACACCAGAGTCATTGCATGTGTGTTCTTTTCCTAAACCTCCACTAGAGTCATTACATGTGTGTTATTTTCTTAATCCACCACCGGAGTCCTTGCATGTGTGTTCTTTTCCTAAGCCACCACTAGTCATTGCATGCTTGTTCCTTTCCCTAAACCACATTGATGCACCAGAGTCATTGCATGTGTGTTCTTTACCTAAACCACCACTAGAGTTATTGCATGTGTGTTCCTTTCCTAAACCACCACTAGAGTCAGTTCATGTGTATTCCTTTCCTAAACCACATTGATCCACCAGAGTCATTGCATGTGTGTTATTTTCCTAAACCAGCACCAGAGTCATTGCATGTGTGTCCCTTTCATAAACCACATGGATGCACCAGATTCATTGCATGGGTGGTCCTTTCCGAAACCACATGGATCCACCAGAGTCATTGCATGTGTGTTCCTTTGCTAAACCACATTGATCCACCAGAGTCATTGCATGTGTGTTCTTTTCTTAAACCACATGAATCCAACAGAGTCATTGCATGTTTGTTCTTTTCATAAACTACATGGATCCACTAGAGTCATTACATGTGTGTTCATTTCCTAAACCACATGGATCCACTAGAGTCATTGCATGTGTGTTCTTTTCCTAAACCACATGGATCCACCAGAGTCATTGCATGTGTGTTGCTTTCATAAACCACATGCATCCACCAGAGTCATTAGATGTGTGTTCCTTTCCTAAACCACATGGATCCGCCAGAGTCATTGCATGTGTGTTCTTTTCCTAAACCACCACTAGAGTCATTTCATGTGTGTTCTTTTCCTAAACCACATGGATTCACCAGAGTCATTGCATGTGTGTTATTTTCCTAAACCACCACCAGAGTCCTTGCATGTGTGTTCCTTTCATAAACCACATGGATCCACCAGAGTCATTGCATGTGTGTTCCTTTCCTAAACCACATGAATCCACTAGAGTCATTGCATGTGTGTTCCATTCCTAAACCACATTGATCCACCAGAGTCATTGCATGTGTGTTCTTTTCCTAAACCACCACCAGAGTCATTGCATGTTTGTTCTTTTCCTAAACCACCACTAGAGTCATTGTATGTATGTTCCTTAACTAAACCACATTGAACCACCAGAGTCATTGCATGTGCGTTATTTTCCTAAACCACCACCAGAGTCATTTCATGTGTCTTCTTTTCATAAACCACATGGATCCACCGGAGTCATTGCATGTGTGTTCTTTTCTTAAAGCACCACTAGAGTCATTGCATGTGTGTTCCTTTCCTAAACTACATGAATCCACCAGAGTCATTGCATGTGTGTTCCTTTCCTAAACCACATGGATCCACAAGAGTCATTGAATGTGTGTTCCTTTCTTAAACCACATTGATCCACCAGAGTCATTGCATGTCTGTTATTTTCTAAACCACCACCAGAGTCATTGCATCTGTGTTCTTTTCCTAAACCAGCACTAGAGTCATTGCATGTGTGTTCTTTTCCTAAACCACCACCAGAGTCATTGCATGTGTGTTCTTTTCCTAAACCACATGGATCCTCTACAGTCATTGCATGTGTGTTATTTTCCTAAACCACCACTAGAGTCATTGCATGTGTGTTACTTTCATAAACCACATGGATCCACCAGAGTCATTGCATGTGTCTTCCTTTCATAAACACAAATGGATCCACAAGAGTCATTGCATGTGTGTTCCTTTCCTAAACTACATTAATCCACCAGAGTCATTGCATGTGTGTTCTTTTCCTAAACCACCACCAGAGTCATTGCATGTGTGTTCTTTTCCTAAACCACCACTAGAGTCATTGCATGTGTGTTCTTTACCTACACCACCACCAGAGTCATTGCATGTGTGTACTTTTCCTTAACGACCACTAGAGTCATTGCATGTGTTCCTTTCCTAAACCACCACAAGAGTCATTGCATGTATGTTCCTTTCATAAACCACATGGATCCACCAGAGTCATTTTATGTGTGGTCCTTTCCTAAACCACATGGATCCACCAGAGTCATTGCATGTGTGTTCCTTTGCTAAACCACATTGATCCACTAGAGTCATTGCATGTTTGTTCTTTTCTTAAATCACATGGATCCACCAGAGTCATTGCATGTGTGTTCCTTTCCTAAATCACATGGATCCACTAGAGTTATTGCATGTGTATTCTTTTCCTAAACCACATGGATCCACCAGAGTCATTGTGTGTGTGTTGCTTTCATAAACCACATGGATCCACCAGAGTCATTGCATGTGTGTTCTTTTCCTATGCCACCCTCAGATTCATTGGATGTGTGTTCCTTTCATAAACCACATGGATCCACCAGAGTCACTGCATGTGGTTTCCTTTCCTAAACCACATGGATTCACCATAGTCATTGTATGTGTGTTATTTTCCTAGATGTAACACCCTCAAATCGGCCCTATGCAAGTTTTAGCCCCTTTCCGCCAAACCCGCATAGAAACGATTCAATGACGCCCACCAGGCACTTTCGTGCGGGTGGAAAACAAAGTAATACCATTACACAACAGTCCTCGATGGGACCCACAGAACAGATATATATACAACACGACTCCATGAGTCAAGAATACAGATATACAATACAAAGATCCAAATCACCTTGAAAACGATACAACGTCCGAGTACGGACAAGATGCAAATTGGGCTAGGAGCCCTGAAGAATAACCAATGGCGTCCATAACCCTGCCCAGGCCAAGCCGGAAGGGTAACCCTGCTAACGACGACGATCTCAAACCTGCTAAAACAAAAGGGGTGCCGACAAAGGGCAAAGGAAAAAGAGGAGCGTCAGTACTGAGGCCAGTACATGGCGAGGCTAGAATTTGGCGGCTCTCTCCTACATAGGTATGGTGGGATGAAGCGGCAGCGCAGCGGCACTAATCAACCTATAGAGACTCGATACAACTGGGGGTTATCAGAGAGGGATAAGAAAGACCTATTCGGATCCAACCTGAAGTTAACACTAAACAAACCGATCCTGGTATTTCCCCCTCGAGACCAAACGAGGAAGTCGGACCAAGGAACTCACACAGTTGGCAATTTTACTCATTCTGTTATAGTTGCAACATTTACTAATCAGATATAGATAGCATGAGTCATCCTGAAGCATAAGTAGTGGGCAGTTTTTAATCACCATTATGTTATAGTTGGAACATTTACTAGTCAGATATAATTGTCCTGAGGAATCCCAAAACCCAGCAGTTGTTGGCACTTTTATCACATTCCATTGGAGTTGCAATACTTACTAGGCAGGTATAGTATGCCACGGATCACCACAGGTCCACCAGTTGTTGGCATTTTTATTATTCATTCCATTGTAGTGAAGCTGAAATACTAGTCACATATTAAGTCAAATTTATAGCACTACTTTAGTTATGCTTGTCTATGATCGAGATACTATGCTCCAAGTCGTCCATAACCGCGGACACGGCTTTCAGAAAGTTTTACCCTCCAGGGGTGCACAAATAGCAACACACACTCGATCAACCTCGGAAAAACCAACTCAAAACCCAACAAGGCTTTCACGATAAAGCATTCACAGGATTCATAAATATTTCAGGGGGCCACCCCATTAAGCTACCCGCAACGAAGTTGGCTGGCTCCAAGACGGACCCAAGGTTTGCGCCAATGGCTGTAAACGACTAGGAACCCGAAAGTGTGACTGGGCTTGTCGATACCGCGAAAACACTCCGCAATCCTAAACAGTACAGGTGCTCCACGCACAATCGTAAATAAAGCAGTAAAGCATGACATAAGTACAGGATAGTAATAAAGCCCCAAACTACTTTGTGGCCCCAAGAAATAGAAATGAATCAAGCTCTGGCTTAGGGGGGTCCATAAGGCCTCCCGGATGTGGATAGTGCGAATAGTCAAGGAACAGGTATCAACTACTCGGGGTCCTACGGGACACAAGTGAGCATGGAAGAACCAAATAACATCTATTTCCCATCGATGCCTCTGCATTAGTTATATCTAGCAATTTAATAGTTGTATTTAAAGTCATGATCATCTCCACTAGTAAGCATCTCCACCAAAAACATCTGCCAGCATTTCAACAACTGTGGTACTTGACAACACGAGATCGCACCTGAGCAAGCAACTACGACTCACAAGGCCAGCTATCTACCAAACACGGGTAATAGGAGGTGTCTAAGGCAATATAGAGGTTGCACGGGATATAACTGGTGCACGGAAACTAAAGCATCACGACACGGATAGCAATAGATCAACAGGAGGAAATAAAGACTATAAATGCAAAATAGGTAGAAGGGGGAGAGATGCTCACTTGGAAACAACATCGAAGGTTCATATCCGGAGAACTTGTCGATACTCGCATCAACTCATCGGCCTAATCCGCGAAGAAGCAAACACTAGAAGAAACACCGGATGCAATATTTAATACTATGGCAGAAGATTCGACATGCTTATGATATGCATGCGAGATGAACAATTATTATGCAACAGGTTTTATATATAGCATTTATAAAATAGGGGCTAGGAAAAGGTTCACACATCTGGGTTCGGCAGATCTTGGGTTCCGGGGGGTTCGGGGTTCGACAGTGTTCGACGGGGATCGGTCTCGGCGGAAATGTTCTCGGACAACGGAGTAGATCTTGTCACATCCGGGAAGAAGGACTTGGTTTAGCGTCGGGGGCGCATCGGATTCGCCCTGGTCGGTGTCGATCTTGTCATCGTGAAGATCTTTTCGGGTCCGCGGGACGGGTCGGACTTGGTGTCCAGGGTGAAGTGCTTGGTGTTCCGTGTAGGCGGCCTTGGCGTCTGGGTTCTCGACGATCTTGGCGTATCTAGGATGGAGAGACTGCCGTTCCATGGCGATCTTGGCGGTCTTCGGATCCGGGTCTTGGCGTCTGTGTAGGAGTTCTTGCCGACCTCCTCGGAATTCCACGGGTACATCTTAATGCGTCGATGGCCTTCGAGGTCTCGTCCAGCGGATCCGTGATGTAGATCTTGGCGTCATTTGTTGAGGTTCTCGGGTGTCGGTGCCGGACTCGAGTGTGGCGTCGATGGTCTTGTGTAGTCTTTCGGGGTCTCGATCGTCAGACTCATGTAGACGATCTTGTGGTTCCATCCGCAAAGGAGATCTTGAGGATCCGTGTACGAAGATCTTCGGGTTCCTTCTTATGTTGTCGGTCTTGAGCGGCGGTGGACAAACTTGGCGGTTCCCGGCGATCTTGGGGGGCTTCGGCAGTACCATCTTCTCACTTATCCACGTCACCATCTTAGCCCTCTTCACACATCTCTAATAACAGGGAACCACCACGGGCAGAGGCATAGATACGGGGCTGCTGGTCGAGGCAGCAACGACGCGGGACTTGAGCGACGACGGCCTTGCGACGCGCGGCCCCATCGGAGAGGACGGCAGGAGCACCTGGACAGCGGCGAACATGGCGAGCTCGGGAGGGGCACCAGCGACGAACAGCGAGGAAGACGAGGGGCTCGCGGCGCTCTGTCAGCAAAGAGAGGCGGCGCTCGAGGCGAGGGCAGGAGGTGCACGGCGCCGGAGACGAGGACCACGACAGAGGGAGGCCGCAGGACGGTGGGAAGCGGATCTACAGCGGCGGAGGCGCGTCGGGGACTCGAGGCGCGGAGGCGCTGGCCGGTGGCGGTGGAGTCGGGGCGCGGCCTCGAGGTCGGTGGAGAGGAGGTCGAGGTCGGCCGCGGGAGGCGCGGCGGCAGCGTTCACATGGCAACGGCCGAGCTACACATCGGGCGGCGGCGAAGACAAAGGGGGCCACACGCGTGGGAGGAGGCGCGACAGGGGAAGGTGGCCCGCGGGGAGAGGACCAGCGGCGACGGGCTCGGTGGCGGAGGCCGGCGCCGGTGATGGGAAGGAGCAGCAGCGGGGAAGAAACGTGAGGGGAGAGGAGGATGGGCACGGGGCCACACGGGTGGGACCCGGAGCGGTAGGTGGGAGGAGTTTTTTGTCGGGGGGCGGTGTATGCAGTGGGCGGGAGCGAGCAGGGGCTGCCGGTCGGTGTGGCATGGGGATTGGTGCCAGGCGGGCCGCACGTGGTGGGGCGAAGCACAATGGGGAAAAGGGAGGAATGCGGCCAGGCTGGTCTGTTGGTCGAGGAGGTGCCAGAGAGGGAGCACCATGGGAGGAGTGCGTGCGTGTGGTGTGGGTGTGTGTGTGTGCACCGGTGAGGTGGCGGGTGTGAGGAGAGGTGGCAGCTGGTGGTTGGATGGAGTGAGGTGGAGGTGTGAGGTGGAGGGAGGGGATTGGTCAGGGTGAGGTGGAAGGAGGCTGGGTAGAATAGGGTTGGGTATTTTTAGACTAGGGTTTGGAGGTGGCTGGCCGGGCTTTCGGGCCTGGTTGGCTGCCTCCCAAAAATAACATAAACTTTTATTTTAATTTAAAAATAGACTTTTTGTAAATAGATTTTAGACAAATAAAAGAACCGGAAAGGACCGGAGTTTTGATTTGAAATTAAGACGGGGAATATTTAGAAAACAAAACTAGGCTTTTAGAAAATAGTTTTTAGACAAACAAATGCATGATGACATGACGATGCTCAAATGCAATGTCGCATGATGACATGAGCATGCGGTCATGATGATGCAATGCACAAAAACACCGCGATTTTCTAGTAGTGGTTTTGCGGGATGCCACACTAGACCACCACCAGAGTCATTGCATGTGTCTTATTTTCCTAAACCACATGGATCCACCAGAGTCATTGCATGTGTGGTCTTTTCCTAAAATAACACTAGAGTCATATCATGTGTATTCCTTTCATAAACCACATGGATCCACCAGAGTCATTGCATGTGTGTTCCTTTCCTAAACCACATGGATCCACTAGAGTCATTGCATGTGTGTTCCTTTCCTAATCCACATTGAACCACCAGAGTCATTACATGAGTGTTCTATTCCTAATCCACCACCAGAGTCATTGCATGTGTGTTCTTTTCCTAAACCTCCACTAGAGTCATTGCATGTGTGTTATTTTCTTAATCCACCACCAGAGTCATTGCATGTGTGTTCTTTTCCTTAACCACCACTAGAGTCATTTCATGCTTGTTCCTTTCCCTAAACCACATTGATCCACCAGAGTCATTGCATGTGTGTTCCTTTCCTAAACCACATGGATCCACAAGAGTCATTACATGTCTGTTCTTTTCTAAACCACCACTAGAGTCATTGCATGTGTGTTGTTTTCCTAAACCACCACTAGAGTCATTGCATGTGTGTTCTTTTCCTAAACCACCACCGGAGTCATTGCATGTGTGTTGTTTTCCAAAACCACATGGATCCTCTAGAGTCATTGCATGTGTGTTATTTTCCTAAACCACGACCAGAGTCATTGCATGTGTGTTACTTTCATAAACCACATGGATCCACCAGAGTCACTACATGTGTGTTACTTTTATAAACACAAATGGATCCACCAGAGTCATTGCATGTGTGTTCCTTTCCTAAACCACATGGATCCACAAGAGTCATTATATGTCTGTTCTTTTCTAAACCACCACTAGAGTCATTGCATGTGTGTTGTTTTCCTAAACCACCACTAGAGTCATTGCATGTGTGTTCTTTTCCTAAACCACCACCGGAGTCATTGCATGTGTGTTGTTTTCCAAAACCACATGGATCCTCTAGAGTCATTGCATGTGTGTTATTTTCCTAAACCACGACCAGAGTCATTGTATGTGTGTTACTTTCATAAACCACATGGATCCACCAGAGTCACTACATGTGTGTTACTTTTATAAACACAAATGGATCCACCAGAGTCATTGCATGTGTGTTCTTTTCCTAAGCTACCCTCAGATTCATTGGATGTGTGTTCCTTTCATAAACCACATGGATCCACGAGAGTCATTGCATGTGGTTTCCTTTCCTAAACCACATGGATTCACCATAGCCATTGCATGTGTGTTATTTTCCTTAACCACCAACAGAGTCATTGCACGTGTCTTATTTTCCTAAACCACAGGGATCCACCAGAGTCATTGCATGTGTGGTATTTTCCTAAAATACCACTAGTGTCATATCATGTGTATTCCTTTCATAAACCACATGGATCTACAAGAGTCATTGCATTTGTGTTCCTTTTCTAAACCACATGGATCCACCAAAGTCATTGCATGTGTGTTCCTTTCCTAATCCACATTGATCCACCAGAGTCATTACATGTGTGTTCTTTTCCTAAACCACCACCAGAGTAATTGCATGTGTGTTCTTTTCCTAAACCTCCACTAGAGTCATTGCATGTGTGTTATTTTCATAATCCACCACCAGATTCCTTACATGTGCGTTATTTTCCTAAACCACCACCAGAGTTATTGCATGTGTCTTCTTTTCATAAACCACATGGATCCACCGGAGTCATTCCATGTGTGTTCTTTTCTTAAAGCGCCACTAGGGTCATTGCATGTGTGTTCCTTTCATAAACTACATGAATCCACCAGAGTCATTGTATGTGTGTTCCTTTCATAAACCACATGGATCCACAAGAGTCATTGCATGTGTGTTCCTTTCCTAAACCACATCGATCCACCAGAGTCATTGCATGTCTGTTCTTTTCTAAACCACCACCAGAGTCATTGCATGTGTGTTCTTTTCCTAAACCACCACTAGACTCATTGCATGTGTGTTCTTTTCCTAAACCACCACCAGAGTCATTGCATGTGTGGTCCTTTCCTGAACCACATGGATCCACCAGAGTCATTGCATCTCTGTTCTTTTCTAAACCACCATCAGAGTCATTGCATGTGTGTTCTTTTCCTAAACCACCACTAGAGTCATTGCATGTGTGTTCTTTTCCTAAACCACCACCGGAGTCATTGCATGTGTGTTCTTTTCCTAAACCACATGGATCCTCTAGAGTCATTGCATGTGTGTTATTTTCCTAAACCACCACCAGAGTCATTGCATGTGTGTTACTTTCACAAACCACATGGATCCACCAGAGTCATTGCATGTGTGTTCCTTTCATAAACACAAATGGATCCACAAGAGTCATTGCATGTGTGTTCCTAAACCACCGCTAGAGTCATTGCATGTGTGCTCCTTTCCTAATCCACATTGATCCACCAGAGTCATTGCATGTGTGTTCTTTTCCTAAACCACCACCAGAGTCATTGCATGTGTGTTCTATTCCTAAACCACCACTAGAGTCATTGCATGTGTGTTCTTTACCTAAACCACCACCAGAGTCATTGCATGTGTGTACTTTTCCTTAACGACCACTAGAGTCATTGCATGTGTTCCTTTCCTAAACCACCACAAGAGTCATTGCATGTGTGTTCCTTTCATAAACCACATGGATCCACCAGAGTCATTTTATGTGTGGTCCTTTCCTAAACCACATGGATCCACCAGAGTCATTGCATGTGTGTTCCTTTGCTAAACCACATTGATCCACTAGAGTCATTGCATGTTTGTTCTTTTCTAAACCACCACCAGAGTCATTGCATGTGTGTTCTTTTCCTAAACCACCACGAGAATCATTGCATGTGTGTTCTTTTCCTAAACCACCACCGGAGTCATTGCATGTGTGTTCTTTTCCTAAACCACATGGATCCTCTAGAGTCATTGCATGTGTGTTATTTTCCTAAACCACCACCAGAGTCATTGCATGTGTGTTCTTTTCCTAAACAACCACTAGAGTAATTGCATGTGTGTTCTTTTCCTAAACCACCATCGGAGTCATTGCATGTATGTTCTTTTCCTAAACCACATGGATCCTCTAGAGTCATTGCATGTGTGTAATTTTCCTAAACCACCACCAGAGTCATTGCATGTGTGTTACTTTCATAAACCACATGGATCCACCAGAGTCATTGCATGTGTGTTCCTTTCATAAACACAAATGGATCCACAAGAGTCATTGCATGTGTGTTCCTTTCCTAAACTACATTAATCCACTAGAGTCATTGCATGTGTATTCTTTTCCTAAACCACCACCAGAGTCATTGCATGTGTGTTCTTTTACTAAACCACCACTAGAGTCATTGCATGTGTGTTCTTTACCTAAAACACCACCACCAGAGTCATTGCATGTGTGTACTTTTCCTTAACGACCACTAGAGTCATTGCATGTGTTCCTTTCCTAAACCACCACAAGAGTCATTGTATGTGTGTTCCTTTCATAAACCACATGGATCCACCAGAGTCATTTTATGTGTGGTCCTTTCCTAAACCACATGGATCCACCAGAGTCATTGCATGTGTGTTCCTTTGCTAAACCACATTGATCCAGTAGAGTCATTGCATGTTTGTTCTTTTCTTAAATCACATGGATCCACGAGAGTCATTGCATGTGTGTTCCTTTCCTAAACCACATGGATCCACCAGAGTTATTGCATGTGTGTTATTTTCCTAAACCACATGGATCCACCAGAGTCATTGCATTTGTGTTCCTTTCATAAACCACATGGATCCACCAGAGTCATTGCATGTGTGTTCTTTTCCTAAGCCACCCTCAGATTCATTGGATGTGTGTTCCTTTCATAAACCACATGGATCCACTAGAGTCATTGCATGGGGTTTCCTTTCCTAAACCACATGGATTCACCATAGTCATTGCATGTGTGTTATTTTCCTATACCACCAACAGAGTCATTGCATGTGTCTTATTTTCCTAAACAACATGGATCCACCAGAGTCATTGCATGTGTGGTCTTTTCCTAAAATAACACTAGAGTCATATCATGTGTATTCCTTTCATAAACCACATGGATCCACCAGAGTCATTGCATGTGTGTTCCTTTCCTAAACCACATGGATCCACTAGAGTCATTGCATGGGTGCTCCTTTCCTAATCCACATTGATCCACCAGAGTCATTACATGTGTGTTATATTCCTAAACCACCACCAAAGTCATTGCATGTGTGTTCTTTTCCTAAACCTCCACTAGAGACATTGCATCTGTGTTATTTTTTGTAGCATCCCGGAATATCTCTAATTAGAAAATTGCTTGTTATTTTTTTTCTGCACCATCATGACATCATGCATACATGTCACCAACTGTGTGAGTTCCTTGGTTCGACTTCCTCGTTTGGTTTCGAGGGGGAAATACCAGGATGGGTTTGTTTGGTGTTAGCTTAAATTTGAATCCGAATAGGTCCTTCTTATCCCTCTCTGATAACCGCCAGTTGTATCGAGTCTCTGCCGGTTGTTTAGTGCCGCTGCGCTGTCGCTTCAGCCACCATACCTATGTAGGCGAGTCATGAATTCTAGCCTCATGTACTTGGCCTTAATCTTGACGCTCCTCTTTTTCCTTTGCCCTTTGTCGGCACCCCTTTTGTTTTAGCAGGTTTGAGATCGACGTCGTTAGCAGGGTTACCCTTCCGGCTTGGCCTGGGCAGGGTTATGGACGGCATTGGTTATTCTTCAGGGCTCTTAGCCCTATTTGTATCTTGTCCGTACTCGGACGCTGTATCGTTTTCAAGGTGAATTGGATCTTTGTCGTGTATATTTGTATTCTTGACTCTTGGAGTCGTGCTGTATATATATCTGTTCTGTGGGTCCCATCGAGGATTGTTGTGTAATGGTATTACTTCGTTTTTCCACCCGCACGAAAGTGCTTGGTGCGTGTCCTTGAATCGTTTCTATGCGGGTTTGGCGGAAAGGGCTAAAACTTGCATAGGGCCGATTTGAGGGTGTTACAGAGTGGTATCAGAGCTCAGCAGTTGCGATACCCCACAAGTCCCGCCTGTAGGATAATCTAGCTAACTGTCGAAGTAGAGTGTCAAAACTATTTTTGCAAAAATCGGTTGGATAGATCTGATTAGGTCTAATTTTACTCCTTACCCTCTGCTATTCTCCTCTTACCTCTATGTGTTTTGGATCCGTTCTCTTATCTTTTCTTCGAGTCCAGGATTTCTCGTGGTCGGGTTTCTGTCGTACCTTTAGGGTTTTGCTTCCTCCTTTGGTAACGGTGCTTCTACATCCGGTCTTCATGCTATCTAAGGAATCCTTCATCTGTTGGACTTTCCTTTGTTCTCCCTTGTGCCTTCCGGTGGTTTTCTGATGTGACGATATCATCTACGCCTGATCCGATGCAGAGTCTGCATTCCTCTTTTGTTCCGAACCTCGCTTGTCGAGATCTTCAGTATGATTCCGAGAATGGTTGCACGCTTTTCTACTGATTGTGCGGAGTAATAGTTTGGGTGGGTGATGGATTGGCCCCCATGCCGACTACTCACTCTATTTGCTCATGTACAGTGAAGTGGATGAGAATGCATCGGTTCTCTCCTTCTATCGAAGCTAGAGGTGGCTTTATTTGTTGATACCTCTACCTTCGTCCTTCGTTACCGGAGTGCCCTCTCGACGATCATGGACAACGACCTCTTGTTGGTGGTGTCGCCGATTTTGACATGAAGAATGAATCTTGTTAGTGGTGTCGCGAGGATCTATCCGAAGCAAGAAGCATCTGAACATTGGTTTTCTTTCCCGTACCATGGGGCGGATCTCGGGGCGAGATCCCTTGTTAGTGGTGTCGAATTGTAGCATCCCAGAATATCTCTAATTAGAAAATTGCTTGTTATTTTTTTTCTGCACCATCATGACATCATGCATACATGTCACCTTGTTTTGTAAAATTGCATAAATCCTTTAAATTAATCCTTGCTATGTCGTGTTAACCATTGTGTGCTCTCCCTCTTGTTTCCAAAATTTTCAAACCCTAAACAAAACCAAAACTCTAGTTTCGCATTTTAAAACATATTCTTATGTGGGTATGTAAACCTTCTCTCTATCTTTATTTTTTTGTTCTTGTTGAACAAGCTATACGTGTGCATATGTGTTTATTTGTAATTTCACCTCTATTTAAAAACTCTCAAATACAAGTCAAATTCCCTCTTGTCCCATCTGTAACTTTTCCCTCTCTCCCAACATTTTATGGCAAATACATTTTCTTTTATTATATAAAATATGAAAAGTGGATGGTAACTAAATATTTCAGTCCATGTAGACATAAAGGTTTGCTTATTTTAATATAACTAAAAGTAGGAAAAAGTCCGTCTAAAGTTTCAGCCCAAAACTAGTCTTATCTAGTCTACTTTGGACTGTATAAATAGTCTAATCCTCATTCTTTTTATATTTCCCAAATCCTAGCCTCAAAATCTGCCAAAAATATTCTACATCTTGTCCTAGATATTCCCCTCCCGTCCACTCCTTTGTCTTGCTAAAATTCAGATCCTTTTCTCCGTTGTAAGCAGTTGAGCTTAAATCGCTCTCTCGATTCATCCAAACCTTGTCTCCACGACACCACCAGATCCCATCTCCATCAGCACAGCAGCAGCGATAAGTTTCAATGTAAGCTACTTTTTTTATTCAGTTAAATGCAGTAGACAGTGCAGCAGTCCATGTTCAGTTGGCGAGAGAAGTGCCTCCGACCGCACCTGCTCTACGTCGCGCCTCCTTGTCCTCCCCTCCTACAACTCTACCCAACCACTCCATCTCTACCCATCTTTTCTCCTCCATCTCGGCTTCTTTCCACTAAACACCGCAGGGCCGCCATGTCCTAGAGCTTGGCGCCCTCGTGAACCATGCCACCACCGTCGTCGTCCTCGTGCCAAGAGCACCGCCTTGCTCGCCTCTTACGTCTACTACCGGGAACAAGGAGGAGAAGGTCCGTACGCGTTGCGAGCGACCTCGCCGTCCCCGCGCACCTCGCAGAACAACGTCGGCATCCACTTCTTCTCGCCGCCGTCCCAGACCTCCTCGAGCACATGTGCTTCTCTTTCATCAATGGGGTGAGCAGCTGCTTCTCCCTTCCCTCTTTTCCATCTAGTTCCACCGCCACCTCTGCCAATCTTTTTGTCGAACACCTGCAGGGCAACACCATGGACGAGCTCATTCTCAAGTTTGGAAGGTTGTCCTGGTGTGCACACACGCGCACAAGTAGTACACGCGGCCTACATTTCGCATGTGTCACCACCTCACCTCTTGGATGTGTCGGCACCACCAGATCATGGTCGCTGTCGTCGGTTCTGTCCACCACTACTCCACAGTTCCATCTGCCACGCACACACGCACGTGAGCCATCAGCTGCACACATGTACGCGTCGGAACTCAGCTAGGTAGCTACTTTGTTTGATCTTCCTACTAGTTCTCAAGTTAGCTAGTTTTCCACAGCATTGGATCGATTGCTTCCTTCTGCTTACTACCTGAATGGCTCTATTTATATTCTCCAAATAAACTACATCCTGTCATCTACATAAGCAAGCCTAGCCAAACTGGTTGGACACATGCGCCCGTACCTATAATAACCTGAGGTCGACCCCCTCTTGCTACAAAATTTCCCAACCTCCTTTTGTCCTTTTTGTTACCGCAGCTTGCCACAACAAATTCTCTTGCACTTGATTTAATTCAGAACCGACATGCAGTACAGATGGTTCCTTACCTGTGTCTCTGTTTGACTGAACCTATGTCCAACGGCCATCTCTCTGTTTATCTCTTTTCTCTTTAATCTTGGTAAGCTCTGTTTATTTAAATATTTTGTTATAGAAATCGAAATCAAATATGTTATCATGAGACTTTATCATAAAAATGCAAGTAATCTTAATATTCCACCCATACACATCTGGCCATGTTTTTCTTGTAAGTTACTTTAATTTCGCTTTAAAAAAATAGTAGTGGCATATGTGGGCTTTTGTTAGGCAACTTTTTCCTATTCCTTTTAATTTCTGATTAGCTCAATGCCATTCTTTCCTTGCTAATAACATTTAATTTGGTGGTTAAGAAAATAACTTGAATCATATACTTAATTGTCATGTTTTTGATTCCATTTGGTATTGCCTAATTGCATCGCACCTTTGCCATGTCATGCATCATATCATAAGCATGCCGGATCTTCTGCCGTAGTATTAAATATTGTATCCGGTGTTTCTGCTAGTGTTTGCTTCTTCGCGGATTAGGCCGATGAGTTGTTGCGAGTGCCAACAAGTTCTCCGGCTATGTTCCGTCGGCAGTGTTATCCCAGGCGAGCATCTCTCCCTCTTCTACCTATTTTGCATTTATAGTCTTTATTTCCTCCTGTTGATCTATTGCTATCCGTGTCGCGATGCTTTAGTTTCGTACCCGATATATTCCGTGCAGCCGATATATTGCCTTGGACACCTCCTATTACCTATTCTTTGGTAGGTAGCAGGCCTTGCGAGTCGTAGTTGCTTGCTCAGGTGCGATCTCGTGTTGTCGAGTACCACAGTTGTTGGGAATGCTGGCAGATGCTTAATGGTGGAGATGATCATGTCTGTAAATACAACTATTAAAATGCTAGATATAACTAATGCAGAGGCATCGGTGGGCAATAGATGTTATTTGGTTCTTCCACGCTCACTTGTGTCCCGTAGGACCCCGAGTACTTGATACCTGTTCCTTGATTTTTCGCACTATCCACATCCGGGAGGCCTTATGGACCCCCTAAGCCAGAGCTTGATTCATTTCTATTTCTTGGGGCCACAAACTAGTTTGGGGTTTTATTAGTATCCTGTACTTATGCCATGTTACTGCTTTATTTACGATTGTGCGTGGAGCTTTTGTCTTGTTGGGATCGTGACACGTTTTCGCTGTATCGACAAGCCCAGTCACACTTTCGGGTTCCCAGACGTTTACAGCCGTCCACACAAACCCTGGGTCTGTTCCGGAGCCGGCCAACTTCGTTGCGGGTAGCTTAGTGGGGTGGCCCTCTGAAATATTTTATGAATCCTGTGATCGCTTTGTCGTGAATGCCTCGTTGGGTTTTGAGTTGGTTTTTCCGAGGTTGATCGAGTGTGTGTTGCTATTTGTGCATCCCTGCAGGGTAAAACTTTCTGAAAGCCATGTCCACGGTTATGGACGACTTGGAGCATAGTATCTCGATCATAGACAAGCATAACTAAAGTAGTGCTATAAACTTGACTTAATATATGACTAGTAATCAGATTCAACTATAACAGAATGGATATTAAAAATGCCAACAACTGCTGGATCTGGGTTGTTTGTTATATATGCCTAGTAAGTATTGCAACTCTAATGGAATATGATAAAAGTGCCAACAACTGCTGGGTTTTGGGAATTCCTCAGGACAATTTTATCTGACTAGTAAATGTTCCAACTACAACGGAATGGTGATTAAAACTGCTCACTACTTATGCTTCAGGATGACTCATGCTATCTATATCTGATTAGTAATTGCTGCAACTATAATAGAATGAGTAAAATTGCCAACTGTGTGAGTTCCTTGGTCCGACTTCCTCATTTGGTCTCGAGGGGGAAATACCAGGATGGGTTTGTTTGGTGTTAGCTTCAGGTTGAATCCAAATAGGTCCTTCTTATCCCTCTCTGATAACCGCCAGTTGTATCGAGTCTCTATAGGTTGTTTAGTGCCGCTGCGCTGCCGCTTCAGCCACCATACCTATGTCGGCGAGAGCCGCCGAATTCTAGCCTCGCCATGTACTGGCCTCAGTACTGACGCTCCTCTTTTTCCTTTGCCCTTTGTCGGCACCCCTTTTGTTTTAGCAGGTTTGAGATCGACGTCGTTAGCAGGGTTACCCTTCCGGCTTGCCAAGGCAGGGTTATAGAGGCCATTGGTTATTCTTCAGGGCTCTTAGCCCTATTTGTATCTTGTCCGTACTAGGACGCTGTATCGTTTTCAAGGTGATTTGGATCTTTGTCGTGTATATTTGTATTCTTGACTCTTGGAGTCGTGCTGTATATATATCTATTCTGTGGGTCCCATCGAGGATTGTTGTGTAATGGTATTACTTCATTTTCCACCCGCACGAAAGTGCTTGGTGCGCGTCCTTGAATCGTTTCTATGCGGGTTTGGCGGAAAGGGCTAAAACTTGCATAGGGCCGATTTGAGGGTGTTACATTTTCTTAATCCACCACCAGAGTCATTGCATGTGTGTTCTTTTCCTCAACCACCACTAGAGCCATTTCATGCTTGTTCCTTTCCCTAAACCACATTGATCCACCAGAGTCATTGCATGTGTTTTTCTTTCCTAAACCACATGGATCCACAAGAGTCATTGCATATGTGTTCCTTTCCTAAGTCACATTGATCCACTAGAGTCATTGCATGTCTGTTCTTTTCTAAACCACCACTAGAGTCATTGCATGTGTGTTCTTTTCCTAAACCACCACTAGAGTCATTGCATGTGTGTTTTTTTCCTAAACCACAACCGGAGTCATTGCATGTGTGTTCTTTTCCAAAACCACATGGATCCTATAGAGTCATTGCATGTGTGTTATTTTCCTAAACCACCACCAGAGTCATTGCATGTGTGTTACTTTCATAAACCACATGGATCCACCAGAGTCTTGCATGTGTGTTCCTTTCATAAACACAAATGGATCCACAAGAGTCATTGCATGTGTGTTCCTTTCCTAAACCACATTGACCCACCAGAGTCATTGCATGTGTGTTCTTTTCCTAAACCACCACCAGATTCATTGCATGTGTATTCTTTTTCTAAACCACCACTAGAGTTATTGCATGTGTGTTCTTTACCTAAACCACCACCAGAGTCATTGCTTGTGTGTACTTTTCCTTAACCACCACTAGAGTCATTGCATGTGTGTTCCTTTCCTAAACCACATGGATCCACCAGAGTCATTGCATGTGTCTTCTTTTCCTAAACCACATGGATCTACCAGAGTCATTGCATGTGTGTTCCTTTCATAAACCACATGGATCCACCAGAGTCATTACATGTGTGTTCCTTTCCTAAACCACATGGATCCACCAGAGTCATTGCATGTGTGTTCTTTTCCTAAACCACCACTAGAGTCATTGCATGTGTGTTCTTTTCCTAAACCACATGGATTCACCAGAGTCATTGCATGTGTGTTGTTTTCCTAAACCACCACCAGAGTCCTTGCATGTGTGTTCCTTTCATAAACCACATGGATCCACTAGAGTCATTGCATGTGTGTTCCTTTTCTAAACCACATGAATCCACCAGAGTCATTGCATGTGTGTTCTATTCCTAAACCACATTGATCCACCAAACTCATTGCATGTGTGTTCTTTTCCTAAACCACCACCAGAGTCATTGCATGTGTGTTCTTTTCCTAAACCACCACTAGAGTCAGTGCATCTATGTTCCTTTACTAAACCACATTGAACCAACAGAGTCATTGCATGTGTGTTATTTTTCTAAACCACCACCCGAGTCATTGCACGTGTCTTCTTTTCGTAAACCACATGGATCCACCGAACTCATTGCATGTGTGTTCTTTTCTTAAACCACCACTAGAGTCATTGCATGTGTGTTCCTTTCATAAACTACATGAATCCACCAGATTCATTGCATGTGTATTCCTTTCCTAAACCACATGGATCGACAAGAGTCATTGCATGTGTGTTCCTTTCGTAAACCACATTGATCCACCAGAGTCATTTCATGTGTGTTCTTTTCTTAAACCACATTAATCCACCAGAGTCATTGCATGTTCGTTCTTTTCATAAACTACATGGATCCACCAGAGTCATTGCATGTGTGTTCCTTTCCTAAACCACATGGATCCACCGGAGTCATTGCATGTGTGTTCTTTTCCTAAACCACATGGATCCACCAGAGTCATTGCATGTGTGTTCCTTTCATAAACCACATGGATCCACCAGAGTCATTACATGTGTGTTCCTTTCCTAAACCACATGGATCCACCAGAGTCATTGCGTGTGTGTTCTTTTCCTAAACCACCACTAGAGTCATTACATGTGTGTTCTTTTCCTAAACCACATGGATTCACCAGAGTCATTTCATGTGTGTTGTTTTCATAAACCACCACCAGAGTCCTTGCATGTGTGTTCCTTTTATAAACCACATGGATCCACCAGAGTCATTGCATGTGTGTTCCTTTCCAAAACCACATGAATCCACCAGAGTCATTGCATGTGTGTTCTTTTCCTAAACCACATGGATCCTCTAGAGTCATTGCATGTGTGTTATTTTCCTAAACCACCACCAGAGTCATTGCATGTGTGTTACTTTCATAAACCACATGAATCCACCAGAGTCATTGCATGTGTATTATTTTCCTAAACCACCACCAGAGTCATTGCATGTGTGTTACTTTCATAAACCACATGAATCCATCAGAGTCATTGCATGTGTGTTCCTTTCATAAACACAAATGGATCCACAAAAGTCATTGCATGTGTGTTCCTTTCCTAAACCACATTGACCCACCAGAGTCATTGCATGTGTGTTCTTTTCCTAAACCACCACTAGAGTCATTGCATGCTTGTTCCTTTCCCTAAACCACATTGATCCACCAGAGTCATTGCATGTGTGTTCTTCTCCTAAACCACCACTAGAGTTATTGCATGTGTGTTCCTTTCCTAAACAACCACTAGAGTCATTTCATGTGTATTCCTTTCCTAAACGACATTGATCCACCAGAGTCATTGCATGTGTGTTATTTTCCTAAACCACCACCAAAGTCATTGCATGTGTGTTCCTTTCATAAACCACATGGATCCACCAGATTCATTGCATGTGTGGTCCTTTCCTAAACCACATTGATCCACCAGAGTCATTGCATGTGTGTTACTTTCATAAACCACATGGATCCACCAGAGTCATTGCATGTGTGTTCCTTTCATAAACATAAATGGATCCACAAGAGTCATTGCATGTGTGTTCCTTTCCTAAACCACATTGACCCACCAGAGTCATTGCATGTGTGTTCTTTTCCTAAACCACCACCAGATTCATTGCATGTGTTTTCTTTTCCTAAACCACCACTAGAGTTATTGCATGTGTGTTCTTTACCTAAACCACCACCAGAGTCATTGCTTGTGTGTACTTTTCCTTAACCACCACTAGAGTCATTGCATGTGTGTTCCTTTCCTAAACCACATGGATCCACCAGAGTCATTGCATGTGTGTTCTTTTCCTAAACCACATGGATCTACCAGAGTCATTGCATGTGTGTTCATTTCATAAACCACATGGATTCTCCAGAGTCATTACATGTGTGTTCCTTTCCTAAACCACATGGATCCACCAGAGTCATTGCATGTGTGTTCTTTTCCTAAACCACCACTAGAGTCATTGCATGTGTGTTCTTTTCCTAAACCACATGGATTCACCAGAGTCATTGCATGTGTGTTGTTTTCCTAAACCACCACCAGAGTCCTTGCATGTGTGTTCCTTTCATAAACCACATGGATCCACTAGAGTCATTGCATGTGTGTTCCTTTCCTAAACCACATGAATCCACCAGAGTCATTGCATGTGTGTTCTATTCCTAACCCACATTGATCCACCAGACTCATTGCATGTGTGTTCTTTTCCTAAACCACCACCAGAGTCATTGCATGTGTGTTCTTTTCCTAAACCACCACTAGAGTCAGTGCATGTATGTTCCTTTACTAAACCACATTGAACCACCAGAGTCATTGCATGTGTGTTATTTTCCTAAACCACCACCGAGTCATTGCATGTGTCTTCTTTTCGTAAACCACATGGATCCACCAAACTCATTGCATGTGTGTTCTTTTCTTAAACCACCATTAGAGTCATTGCATGTGTGTTCCTTTCATAAACTACATGAATCCACCAGATTCATTGCATGTGTATTCCTTTCCTAAACCACATGGATCGACAAGAGTCATTGCATGTGTGTTCCTTTCGTAAACCGCATTGATCCACCAGAGTCATTGCATGTGTATTCTTTTCTTAAACCACATGAATCCACCAGAGTCATTGCATGTTCGTTCTTTTCATAAACTACATGGATCCACCAGAGTCATTGCATGTGTGTTCCTTTCCTAAACCACATGGATCCACCAGAGTCATTGCATGTGTGTTCTTTTCCTAAACCACATGGATCCACCAGAGTCATTGCATGTGTGTTCCTTTCATAAACCACATGAATCCACCAGAGTCATTACATATGTGTTCCTTTCCTAGACCACATGGATCCACCAGAGTCATTGCGTGTGTGTTCTATTCCTAAACCACCACTAGAGTCATTACATGTGTGTTCTTTTCCTAAACCACATGGATTCACCAGAGTCATTTCATGTGTGTTGTTTTCCTAAACCACCACCAGAGTCCTTGCATGTGTGTTCCTTTTATAAACCACATGGAGCCACCAGAGTCATTGCCTGTTTGTTCCTTTCCTAAACCACATGAATCCACCAGAGTCATTGCATGTGTGTTCTTTTCCTAAACCACATGGATCCTCTAGAGTCATTGCATGTGTGTTATTTTCCTAAACCACCACCAGATTCATTGCATGTGTGTTACTTTCATAAACCACATGAATCCACCAGAGTCATTGCATGTGTATTATTTTCCTAAACCACCACCAGAGTCATTGCATGTGTGTTACTTTCATAAACCACATGAATCCACCAGAGTCATTGCATGTGTGTTCCTTTCATAAACACAAATGGATCCACAAAAGTCATTGCATGTGTGTTCCTTTCCTAAACCACATTGACCCACCAGAGTCATTGCATGTGTGTTCTTTTCCTAAACCTCCACTAGAGTCATTGCATGTGTGTTATTTTCTTAATCCAGCACCAGAGTCCTTGCATGTGTGTTCTTTTCCTAAACCACCACTAGAGTCATTGCATGCTTGTTACTTTCCCTAAACCACATTGATCCACCAGAGTCATTGCATGTGTGTTCTTTTCCTAAACCACCACTAGAGTTATTGCATGTGTGTTTCGTTCCTAAACAACCACTAGAGTCATTTCATGTGTATTCCTTTCCTAAACGACATTGATCCACCAGAGTCATTGCATGTGTGTTATTTTCCTAAACCACCACCAGAGTCATTGCATGTGTGTTCCTTTCATAAACCACATGGATCCACCAGATTCATTACATGGGTGGTCCTTTCCTAAACCACATTGATCCACCAGAGTCATTGCATGTGTGTTCTTTTCTTAAACCACATTAATCCACCAGAGTCATTGCATGTTTGTTCTTTTCGTAAACTACATGGATCCACTAGAGTCATTGCATGTGTGTTCCTTTCCTAAACCACATGGATCCACCAGAGTCATTGAATGTGTGTTCTTTTCCTAAACCACATGGATCCACCAGAGTCATTGCATGTGTGTTGCTTTCATAAACCACATGCATCCACCAGAGTCATTAGATGTGTGTTCCTTTCCTAAACCACATGGATCCACCAGAGTCATTGCATGTGTGTTCTTTTCCTAAACCACCACTAGAGTCATTTCATGTGTGTTCTTTTCCTAAACCACATGGATTCACCAGAGTCATTGCATGTCTGTTGTTTTCCTAAATCACCACTGTGGTCCTTGCATGTGTGTTCCTTTCATAAACCACATGGATCCACCAGAGTCATTCCATGTGTGTTCCTTTCCTAAACCACATGAATCCACCAGAGTCATTGCATGTTTATTCCATTCCTAAACCACATTGATCCACCAGAGTCATTGCATGTGTGTTCTTTTCCTAAACCACCACCAGAGTCATTGCATGTGTGTTCTTTTCCTAAACCACCACTAGAGTCATTGCATGTATGTTCCTTTACTAAACCACATTGAACCACCAGAGTCATTGCATGTGCGTTATTTTCCTAAACCACCACCAGAGTCATTGCATGTGTCTTCTTTTCATAAACCACATGGATCCACCGGAGTCATTGCATGTGTGTTCTTTTCTTAAAGCACCACTAGAGTCATTGCATGTGTGTTCCTTTCCTAAACCACATGGATTCACAAGAGTCATCGCATGTGTGTTCCTTTCCTGAACCACATTGATCCACTAGAGTCATTGCATGTCTGTTCTTTTCTAAACCACCACCAGAGTCATTGTATGTGTGTTCTTTTCCTAAACCACCACTAGAGTCATTGCATGTGTGTTCTTTTCCTAAACCACCACCGGAGTCATTGCATGTGTGTTCTTTTCCTAAATCACATGGATCCTCTAGAGTCATTGCATGTGTGTTATTTTCCTAAACCACCACCAGAGTCATTGCATGTGTGTTACTTTCATAAACCACATGGATCCACTAGAGTCATTGCATGTGTGTTCCTTTCATAAACACAAATGGATCCACAAGAGTCATTGCATGTGTGTTCCTTTCCTAAACTACATTAATCCACCAAAGTCATTGCATGTGTGTTCTTTTCCTAAACCACCACTAGAGTCATTGCATGTGTGTTCTTTTCCTAAACCACCACTAGAGTCATTGCATGTGTGTTCTTTTCCTAAACCACATGGATCTACCAGAGTCATTGCATCTGTGTTCCTTTCCTAATCCACATTGATCCACCAGAGTCATTACATGTGTGTTCTTTTCCTAAACCACCACTAGAGTAATTGCATGTGTGTTCTTTTCCTAAACCTCCACTAGAGTCATTGCATGTGTGTTATTTTCATAATCCAGCACCAGATTCCTTACATGTGCGTTATTTTCCTAAACCACCACCAGAGTTATTTCATGTGTCTTCTTTTCAAAAACCACATGGATCCACCGGAGTCATTCCATGTGTGTTCTTTTCTTAAAGTACCACTAGGGTCATTGCATGTGTGTTCCTTTGATAAACTACATGAATCCACCAGAGTCATTGCATGTGTGTTCCTTTGCTAAACCACATGGATCCACAAGAGTCATTGCATGTGTGTTCTTTTCCTAAACCACATCGATCCACCAGAGTCATTGCATGTCTGTTCTTTTCTAAAGCACCACCAGAGTCATTGCATGTGTGTTCTTTTCCTAAACCACCACTAGAGTCATTGCATGTGTGTTCTTTTCCTAAACCACCACCGGAGTCATTGCATGTGTGTTCCTTTCCTAAACCATATTGATCCACCAGAGTCATTGCATGTCTGTTCTTTTCTAAACCACCACCAGAGTCATTGCATGTGTGTTCTTTTCCTAAACCACCACTAGAGTCATTGCATGTGTGTTCTTTTCCTAAACCACCACCGGAGTCATTGCATGTGTGTTCTTTTCCTAAACCACATGGATCCTCTAGAGTCATTGCATGTGTGTTATTTTCCTAAACCACCACTAGAGTCATTGCTTGTGTGTTACTTTCATAAACCACATGGATCCACCAGAGTCATTGCATGTGTGTTCCTTTCATAAACACAAATGGATCCACAAGAGTCATTGCATGTGTGTTCCTTTCCTAAACTACATTTATCCACCAGAGTCATTGCATGTGTGTTCTTTTCCTAAACCACCACCAGAGTCATTGCATGGTTGTTCTTTTCCTAAACCACCACTAGAGTCATTGTATGTGTGTTCTTTACCAAAACCACCACCAGAGTCATTGCATGTGTGTACTTTTCCTTAACGACCACTAGAGTCATTGCATGTGTTACTTTCCTAAACCACCACAAGAGTCATTGCATGTGTGTTCCTTTCATAAACCACATGGATCCACCAGAGTCATTTTATGTGTGGTCCTTTCCTAAACCACATGGATCCACCAGAGTCACTGCATGTGTGTTCCTTTGCTAAAGCACATTGATGCACTAGAGTCATTGCATGTTTGTTATTTTCTTAAATGACATGGATCCACCAGATTCATTGCATGTGTGTTCCTTTCCTAAACCACATGGATCCACCAGAGTTATTGCATGTCTTTTCTTTTCCTAAACCACATGGATCCACCAGAGTCATTGCATGTGTGTTCCTTTCATAAACCACATGGATCCACCAGAGTCATTGCATGTGTGTTGTTTTCCTAAGCCACCCTCAGATTCATTGGATGTGTGTTCCTTTCATAAACCACATGGATCCACTAGAGTCATTGCATGTGTTTTCCTTTCCTAAAACACATGGATTCACCGTAGTCATTGCATGTGTGTTATTTTCCTAGACCACCACCAGAGTCATTGCATGTGTCTTATTTTCCTAAACCACATGGATCCACCAGAGTCATTGCATGTGTGGTCTTTTCCTAAAATAACACTAGAGATATCATGTGTATTCCTTTCATAAACCACATGGATCCACCAGAGTCATTGCATGTGTGTTCCTTTCCTAAACCACATGGATCCACTTGAGTCATTGCATGTGTGTTCCTTTCCTATTCCACATTGATCCACCAGAGTCATTACATGTGTGTTCTATTCCTAAACCACCACCAGAGTCATTGCATGTGTGTTCTTTTCCTAAACCTCCACTAGAGTCATTGCAGGTGTGTTATTTTCTTAATCCACCAGAGTCATTGCATGTGTGTTCTTTTCCTCAACCACCACAACAGTCATTTCTTGCTTGTTCATGTTACTAAACCACATTTATCAACAAGAGTCATTGCATGTGTGTTCCTTTCCTAAACCACATGGATCCACAAGAGTCATTGCATATGTGTTCCTTTCCTAAACCACATTGATCCACCAGAGTCATTGCATGTCTGTTCTTTTCTAAACCACCACTAGAGTCATTGCATGTGTGTTCTTTTCCTAAACCACCACGAGAGTCATTGCATGTGTGTTCTTTTCCTAAACCATCACCGGAGTCATTGCATGTGTGTTCTTTTCTAAAACCACATGGATCCTCTAGAGTCATTGCATGTGTGTTATTTTCCTAAACCACCACCAGAGTCATTGCATGTGTGTTACTTTCATAAACCACATGGATCCACCAGAGTCATTGCATGTGTGTTACTTTCATAAACACAAATGGATGCACAAGAGTCATTGCATGTGTGTTCCTTTCATAAACCACATGGATCCACCCGAGTCATTGCATGTGTGTTCTTTTCCTAAGCCACCCTCAGATTCATTGGATGTGTGTTCCTTTCATAAACCACATGGATCCACTAGAGTCATTGCATGTGGTTTCCTGTCCTAAACCACATGGATTCACCATAGTCATTGCATGTGTGTTTTATTTTCCTAGACCACCACCACAGTCATTGCATGTGCCTTATTTTCCTAAACCACATGGATCCAGCAGAGTCATTGCATGTGTGGTATTTTCTTAAAATACCACTAGAGTCATATCATGTGTATTCCTTTCATAAACCACATGGATCTACCAGAGTCATTGCATTTGTGTTCCTTTCCTAAACCACATGGATCCACCAGAATCATTGCATGTGTGTTCCTTTCCTAATCCACATTGATCCACCAGAGTCATTACATGTGTGTTCTTTTCCTAAACCACCACCAGAGTCATTGCATGTGTGTTCTTTTTCTAAACCTCCACTAGAGTCATTGCATGTGTGTTATTTTCTTAATCCACCACCAGAGTTATTGCATGTGTCTTCTTTTCATAAACCACATGGATCCACCGGAGTCATTGTATGCGTGTTGTTTTCTTAAAGCACCACTAGGGTCATTGCATGTGTGTTCCTTTCATAAACTACATGAATCCACCGGAGTCATTGCATGTGTGTTCCTTTACTAAACCACATGGATCCACAAGAGTCATTGCATGTGTGTTCCTTTCCTAAACCACATCGATCCACCAGAGTCATTGCATGTCTGTTCTTTTCTAAACCACCACCAGAGTCATTGCATATGTGTTCTTTTCCTAAACCACCACTAGAGTCATTGCATGTGTGTTCTTTTCCTAAACCACCACCGGAGTCATTGCATGTGTGTTCTTTTCCTAAACCACATGGATCCTCTAGAGTCATTGCATGTGTGTTATTTTCCCAAACCACCACCAGAGTCATTGCATGTGTGTCCTTTTCCTAGACAACCACTAGAGTCATTGCATGTGTGTTCTTTTCCTAAACCACCACCGGAGTCATTGAATGTCTGTTCTTTTCCTAAACCACATGGATCCTCTAGAGTCATTGCATGTGTGTTATTTTCCTAAACCACCACCAGAGTCATTGCATGTGTGTTACTTTCATAAACCACATGGATCCACCAGAGTCATTGCATGTGTGTTCCTTTCATAAACACAAATGGATCCACAAGAGTCATTGCATGTGTGTTCCTTTCCTAAACTACATTAATCCACCAGAGTCATTGCATGTGTGTTCTTTTCCTCAACCACCAGAGTCATTGCATGTGTGTTCTTTACCTAAACCACCACCATAGTCATTGCATGTGTGTACTTTTCCTTAACAACCACTAGAGTCATTGCATGTGTTCCTTTCCTAAACCACCACAAGAGTCATTGCATTTGTGTTCCTTTCCTAAACCACATGGATCCACCAGAGTCATTTTATGTGTCGTCCTTTCCTAAACCACATGGATCCACCAGAGTCATTGCATGTGTGTTCCTTTGCTAAACCACATTGATCCACTAGAGTCATTGCATGTTTGTTCTTTTCTTAAATCACATGGATCCACCAGAGTCATTGCATGTGTGTTCCTTTCCTAAACCACATGGATCCACCAGAGTTATTGCATGTGTGTTCTTTTTCTAAACCACATGGATCCACCAGAGTCATTGCATGTGTGTTCCTTTCATAAACAACATTGATCCACCAGAGTCATTGCATGTGTGTTCTTTTCTTAAACCACATGAATCCACCAGAGTCATTGCATGTTTGTTCTTTTCATAAACTACATGGATCCACAAGAGTCATTGCATGTGTGTTCCTTTCCCAAACCACATGGATCCACCAGAGTCATTGCATGTGTGTTCTTTTCCTAAACCACATGGATCCACCAGAGTCATTGCATGTGTGTTCCTTTCATAAACCAGATGGATCCACCAGAGTCATTGCATGTGTGTTATTTTCCTAAGCCACCCTCAGATTCATTGGATGTGTGTTCCTTTCATAAACCACATGGATCCACCAGAGTCATTGCATGTGGATTCCTTTCCTAAACCACATGGATTAACCATAGTCATTGCATGTGTGTTATTTTCCTAGACCACCACTAGATTCATTGCATGTGTCTTATTTTCCTAAACCACATGGATCCAGCAGAGTCATTGTATGTGTGGTATTTTCCTAAAATAACACTAGAGTCATATCATGTGTATTCCTTTCATAAACCACATGGATCCACCAGAGTCATTGCATGTGTGTTCCTTTCCTAAACCACATGGATCCACTAGAGTCATTGCATGTGTGTTCCTTTCCTAATCGACATTGATCCACTAGAGTCATTACATGTGTGTTCTATTCCTAAACCACCGGAGTCATTGCTTGTGTGTTCTTGTCCTAACCCTCCACTAGAGTCATTGCATGTGTGTTATTTTCTTAATCCACCATCAGAGTCATTGCATGTGTGTTCTTTTCCTCAACCACCACTAGAGTCATTTCATGCTTGTTCCTTTCCCTAAACCACATTGATCCACTAGAGTCATTGCATGTGTGTTCCTTTCTTAAACCACATGGATCCACAAGAGTCATTGCATATGTGTTCCTTTCCGAAACCACATTGATCCACCAGAGTCATTGCATGTGTGTTCTTTTCGTAAACCACCACTAGAGTCATTTCATGTGTGTTCATTTCCTAAACCACATGGATTCACCAGAGTCATTGCATGTGTGTTGTTTTCCTAAACCACCACCAGAGTCCTTGCATGTGTGTTCCTTTCATAAACCACATGGATCCACCATAGACATTGCATATGTGTTCCTTTGTTAAACCACATGAATCCACCAGAGTCATTGCATGTGTGTTCCATTCCTAAACCACATTGATCCACAAGAGTCATTGCATGTGTGTTCTTTTCCTAAACCACCACCAGAGTCATTGCATGTGTGTTCTTTTCCTAAACCACAACTAGAGTCATTGCATGTATGTTCCATTACTAAACCACATTGAACCACCAGAGTCATTGCATGTGCGTTATTTTCCTAAACCACCACCAAAGTCATTGCATGTGTCTTCTTTTCATAAACCACATGGATCCACCAGAGTCATTGCATGTGTGTTCTTTTCTTAAAGCACCACTAGAGTGATTGCATGTGTGTTCCTTTCATAAACTACATGAATCCACCAGAGTCATTGCATGTGTGTTCCTTTCCTAAGCCACATGGATCCACCAGAGTCATTTTATGTGTGGTCCTTTCCTAAACCACATGGATCCACCAGAGTCATTGCATGTGTGTTCCTTTGCTAAACCACATTGATCCACAAGAGTCATTGCATGTTTGTTCTTTTCTTAAATCACATGGATCCACCAGATTCATTGCATGTGTGTTCCTTTCCTAAACCACATGGATCCACCAGAGTTATTGCATGTGTGTTCTTTTCGTAAACCACATGGATCCACCAGAGTCATTGCATGTATGTTCCTTTCATAAACCACATGGATCCACCAGATTCTTTGCATGTGGTTTCCTTTCCTAAACCACATGGATTCACAATAGTCATTGCATGTGTGTTATTTTCCTAGACCACCACTAGATTCATTGCTTGTGTCTTATTTTCCTAAACCACATGGATCCACCAGAGTCATTGCATGTGTGGTCTTTTCCTAAAATAACACTAGAGTCATATCATGTGTATTCCTTTCATAAACCACATGGATCCACCAGAGTCATTGCATGTGTGTTCCTTTCCTAAACCACATGGATCCACTAGAGTCATTGCATGTGTGTTCCTTTCCTAATCGACATTGTTCCACCAGAGTGATTACATGTGTGTTCTATTCCTAAACCACCACCAGAGTCATTGCATGTGTGTCCTTTTCCTAAACCTCCACTAGAGTCATTGCATGTGTGTTATTTTCTTAATCCACCATCAGAGTCATTGCATGTGTGTTCTTTTCCTCAACCAACACTAGAGTCATTTCATGCTTGTTCCTTTGCCTAAACCACATTGATCCACCATAGTCATTGCATGTGTGTTCCTTTCCTAAACCACATGGATCCAAAAGAGTCATTGCATATGTGTTTCTTTCCTAAACCACATGAATCCACCAGAGTCATTGCATGTGTGTTCCTTTCCTAAACCACAATGATCTACCAGAGTCATTGCATGTGTGTTCCTTTCATAAAACACATGGATCCACCAGAGTCATTGCATGTGTGTTCTTTTCCTAAGCCACCCTCAGATTCATTGGATGTGTGTTCCTTTCATAAACCACATGGATCCACCAGAGTCATTGCATGTGGTTTCCTTTCCTAAACCACATGGATTCACCATAGCCATTGCATGTGTGTTATTTTCCTTAACCACCACCAGATTCATTGCATGTGTCTTATATTCCTAAACCACATGGATCCACCAGAGTCATTGCATGTGTGGTCTTTTCCTAAAATACCACTAGAGTCATATCATGTGTATTCCTTTCATAAACCACATGGATGTACCGGAGTCATTGCATTTGTGTTCCTTTCCTAATCCACATGGATCCACCAGAGTCATTGCATGTGTGTTCCTTTCCTAATCCACATTGATCCACCAGAGTCATTACATGTGTGTTCTTTTCCTAAACCACCACCAGAGTCATTGCATGTGTGTTCTTTTCCTAAACCTCCACTAGAGTCATTACATGTGTGTTATTTTCTTAATCCACCACCAGATTCCTTACATGTGTGTTATTTTCCTAAACCACCACCAGAGTTATTGCATGTGTCTTCTTTTCATAAACCACATGGATCCACCGGAGTCATTGCATGTGTGTTGTTTTCTTAAAGCACCACTAGGGTCATTGCATGTGTGTTCCTTTCATAAACTACATGAATCCACCAGAGTCATTGCATGTGTGTTCCTTGACTAAACCACATGGATCCACAAGAGTCATTGCATGTGTGTTCCTTTCCTAAACCACATTGATCCACGAGAGTCATTGCATGTCTGTTCTTTTCTAAACCACCACCAGAGTCATTGCATGTGTGTTTTTTCCTAAACCACCACTAGAGTCATTGCATGTGTGTTCTTTTCCTAAACCACCACCGGAGTCATTGCATGTGTTATCTTTTCCTAAACCACATGGATCCTCTAGAGTCATTGCATGTGTGTTATTTTCCTAAACCACCACCAGAGTCATTGGATGTGTGATCTTTACCTAAACCACCACCAGAGTCATTGCATGTGTGTACTTTTCCTTAACAACCACTAGACTCATTGCATGTGTTCCTTTCCTAAACCACCACAAGAGTCATTGCATGTGTGTTCCTTTCGTACACCACATGGATCCACCAGAGTCATTTTATGTGTGGTCCTTTCCTAAACCACATGGATCCACCGTAGTCATTGCATGTGTGTTCCTTTGCTAAAGCACATTGATCTACTAGAGTCATTGCATGTTTGTTCTTTTCTTAAATCACATGGATCCACCAGTCATTGAATGTGTTCCTTTCCTAAACCACATGGATCCACCAGAGTTATTGCATGTGTGTTCGTTTCCTAAACCACATGGATCCACCAGAGTCATTGCATGTGTGTTCCTTTCATAAACCACATGGATCCACCAGAGTCATTGCATGTGTGTTCTTTTCCTAAGCCACCCTCAGATTCATTGGATGTGTGTTCCTTTCATAAACCACATGGATCCACTAGAGTCATTGCATGTGGTTTCCTGTCCTAAACCACATGGATTCACCATAGTCATTGCATGTGTGTTATTTTCCTAGACCACCACCAGAGTCATTGCATGTGTCTTATTTTCCTAAACCACAAGGATCTAGCAGAGTCATTGCATGTGGTCTTTTTCCTAAAATAACACTAGAGTCATATCATGTGTATTCCTTTCATAAACCACATGGATCCACCAGAGTCATTGCATGTGTGTTCCTTTCCTAAACCACATGGATCCACTAGAGTCATTGCATGTGTGTTCCTTTCCTAATCCACATTGATCCACCAGAGTCATTACATGTGAGTTCTATTCCTAAACCACCACCAGAGTCATTGCATGTGTGTTCTTTTCCTAAACCTCCACTAGAGACATTGCATGTGTGTTATTTTCTTAATCCACCACCAGAGTCATTGCATGTGTGTTCTTTTCCTCAACCACCACTAGAGTCATTGCATGCTTGTTCCTTTGCCTAAACCACATTGATCTACCAGAGTCATTGCATGTGTGTTCCTTTCCTAAACCACATGGATCCATAAGAGTCATTGCATATGTGTTCCTTTCCTAAACCACATTGATCCACCAGAGTCATTGCATGTCTGTTCTTTTCTAAACCACCACGAGAGTCATTGAATGTGTGTTCTTTTCCTAAACCACCACTAGAGTCATTGCATGTGTGTTATTTTCCTAAACCACCACCGGAGTCATTGCGTGTGTGTTCTTTTCCAAAACCACCTGGATCCTCTAGAGTCATTGCATGTGTGTTATTTTCCTAAACCACCACTCAGAGTCATTGCATGTGTTACTTTCATAAACCACATGGATCCACCAGAGTCATTGCATGTGTGTTCCTTTCATAAATACAAATGGACCCACAAGAGTTATTGCATGTGTTTTCCTTTCCTAAACCACATTGATCCACCACAGTCAGTGCATGTGTGTTCTTTTCCTAAACCACCACTAGAGTCATTGCATGTGTGTTCTTTTTCTAAACCACCACCAGAGTCATTGCATGTGTGTTATTTTCCTAAACCACCACTAGAGTCAGTGCATGTATGTTCCTTTACTAAACCACATTGAACCACCAGAGTCATTGCATGTGCGTTATTTTCCTAAACCAGCACCTGAGTCATTGCATGTGTCTTCTTTTCATAAACCACATGGATCCACCGAACTCATTGCATCTTTGTTCTTTTCTTAAACCACCACTAGAGTCATTGCATGTGTGTTCCTTTCATAAACTACATGAATCCACCAGATTCATTGCATGTGTGTTCCTTTCCTAAACCACATGGATCGACAAGAGTCATTGCATGTGTGTTCCTTTCGTAAACCGCATTGATCCACCAGAGTCATTGCATGTGTATTCTTTTCTTAAACCACATGAATCCACCAGAGTCATTGCATGTTCGTTCTTTTCATAAACTACATGGATCCACCAGAGTCATTGCATGTGTGTTCCTTTCCTAAACCACATGGATCCACCAGAGTCATTGCATGTGTGTTCTTTTCCTAAACCACATGGATCCACCAGAGTCATTGCATGTGTGTTCCTTTCATAAACCACATGAATCCACCAGAGTCATTACATATGTGTTCCTTTCCTAGACCACATGGATCCACCAGAGTCATTGCGTGTGTGTTCTATTCCTAAACCACCACTAGAGTCATTACATGTGTGTTCTTTTCCTAAACCACATGGATTCACCAGAGTCATTTCATGTGTGTTGTTTTCCTAAACCACCACCAGAGTCCTTGCATGTGTGTTCCTTTTATAAACCACATGGAGCCACCAGAGTCATTGCCTGTTTGTTCCTTTCCTAAACCACATGAATCCACCAGAGTCATTGCATGTGTGTTCTTTTCCTAAACCACATGGATCCTCTAGAGTCATTGCATGTGTGTTATTTTCCTAAACCACCACCAGATTCATTGCATGTGTGTTACTTTCATAAACCACATGAATCCACCAGAGTCATTGCATGTGTATTATTTTCCTAAACCACCACCAGAGTCATTGCATGTGTGTTACTTTCATAAACCACATGAATCCACCAGAGTCATTGCATGTGTGTTCCTTTCATAAACACAAATGGATCCACAAAAGTCATTGCATGTGTGTTCCTTTCCTAAACCACATTGACCCACCAGAGTCATTGCATGTGTGTTCTTTTCCTAAACCTCCACTAGAGTCATTGCATGTGTGTTATTTTCTTAATCCAGCACCAGAGTCCTTGCATGTGTGTTCTTTTCCTAAACCACCACTAGAGTCATTGCATGCTTGTTACTTTCCCTAAACCACATTGATCCACCAGAGTCATTGCATGTGTGTTCTTTTCCTAAACCACCACTAGAGTTATTGCATGTGTGTTTCGTTCCTAAACAACCACTAGAGTCATTTCATGTGTATTCCTTTCCTAAACGACATTGATCCACCAGAGTCATTGCATGTGTGTTATTTTCCTAAACCACCACCAGAGTCATTGCATGTGTGTTCCTTTCATAAACCACATGGATCCACCAGATTCATTACATGGGTGGTCCTTTCCTAAACCACATTGATCCACCAGAGTCATTGCATGTGTGTTCTTTTCTTAAACCACATTAATCCACCAGAGTCATTGCATGTTTGTTCTTTTCGTAAACTACATGGATCCACTAGAGTCATTGCATGTGTGTTCCTTTCCTAAACCACATGGATCCACCAGAGTCATTGAATGTGTGTTCTTTTCCTAAACCACATGGATCCACCAGAGTCATTGCATGTGTGTTGCTTTCATAAACCACATGCATCCACCAGAGTCATTAGATGTGTGTTCCTTTCCTAAACCACATGGATCCACCAGAGTCATTGCATGTGTGTTCTTTTCCTAAACCACCACTAGAGTCATTTCATGTGTGTTCTTTTCCTAAACCACATGGATTCACCAGAGTCATTGCATGTCTGTTGTTTTCCTAAATCACCACCAGGGTCCTTGCATGTGTGTTCCTTTCATAAACCACATGGATCCACCAGAGTCATTCCATGTGTGTTCCTTTCCTAAACCACATGAATCCACCAGAGTCATTGCATGTTTATTCCATTCCTAAACCACATTGATCCACCAGAGTCATTGCATGTGTGTTCTTTTCCTAAACCACCACCAGAGTCATTGCATGTGTGTTCTTTTCCTAAACCACCACTAGAGTCATTGCATGTATGTTCCTTTACTAAACCACATTGAACCACCAGAGTCATTGCATGTGCGTTATTTTCCTAAACCACCACCAGAGTCATTGCATGTGTCTTCTTTTCATAAACCACATGGATCCACCGGAGTCATTGCATGTGTGTTCTTTTCTTAAAGCACCACTAGAGTCATTGCATGTGTGTTCCTTTCCTAAACCACATGGATTCACAAGAGTCATCGCATGTGTGTTCCTTTCCTGAACCACATTGATCCACTAGAGTCATTGCATGTCTGTTCTTTTCTAAACCACCACCAGAGTCATTGTATGTGTGTTCTTTTCCTAAACCACCACTAGAGTCATTGCATGTGTGTTCTTTTCCTAAACCACCACCGGAGTCATTGCATGTGTGTTCTTTTCCTAAATCACATGGATCCTCTAGAGTCATTGCATGTGTGTTATTTTCCTAAACCACCACCAGAGTCATTGCATGTGTGTTACTTTCATAAACCACATGGATCCACTAGAGTCATTGCATGTGTGTTCCTTTCATAAACACAAATGGATCCACAAGAGTCATTGCATGTGTGTTCCTTTCCTAAACTACATTAATCCACCAAAGTCATTGCATGTGTGTTCTTTCCTAAACCACCACTAGAGTCATTGCATGTGTGTTCTTTTCCTAAACCACCACTAGAGTCATTGCATGTGTGTTCTTTTCCTAAACCACATGGATCTACCAGAGTCATTGCATCTGTGTTCCTTTCCTAATCCACATTGATCCACCAGAGTCATTACATGTGTGTTCTTTTCCTAAACCACCACTAGAGTAATTGCATGTGTGTTCTTTTCCTAAACCTCCACTAGAGTCATTGCATGTGTGTTATTTTCATAATCCAGCACCAGATTCCTTACATGTGCGTTATTTTCCTAAACCACCACCAGAGTTATTTCATGTGTCTTCTTTTCAAAAACCACATGGATCCACCGGAGTCATTCCATGTGTGTTCTTTTCTTAAAGTACCACTAGGGTCATTGCATGTGTGTTCCTTTGATAAACTACATGAATCCACCAGAGTCATTGCATGTGTGTTCCTTTACTAAACCACATGGATCCACAAGAGTCATTGCATGTGTTCTTTTCCTATACCAAATCTATCCACCATAGTCATTGCATGTCTGTTCTTTTCTAAAGCACCACCAGAGTCATTGCATGTGTGTTCTTTTCCTAAACCACCACTAGAGTCATTGCATGTGTGTTCTTTTCCTAAACCACCACCGGAGTCATTGCATGTGTTCCTTTCCTAAACCATATTGATCCACCAGAGTCATTGCATGTCTGTTCTTTTCTAAACCACCACCAGAGTCATTGCATGTGTGTTCTTTTCCTAAACCACCACTAGAGTCATTGCATGTGTGTTCTTTTCCTAAACCACCACCGGAGTCATTGCATGTGTGTTCTTTTCCTAAACCACATGGATCCTCTAGAGTCATTGCATGTGTGTTATTTTCCTAAACCACCACTAGAGTCATTGCTTGTGTGTTACTTTCATAAACCACATGGATCCACCAGAGTCATTGCATGTGTGTTCCTTTCATAAACACAAATGGATCCACAAGAGTCATTGCATGTGTGTTCCTTTCCTAAACTACATTTATCCACCAGTCATTGCATTTTTGTTATTTTCCTAAACCACCACCAGAGTCATTGCATGGTTGTTCTTTTCCTAAACCACCACTAGAGTCATTGTATGTGTGTTCTTTACCAAAACCACCACCAGAGTCATTGCATGTGTGTACTTTTCCTTAACGACCACTAGAGTCATTGCATGTGTTACTTTCCTAAACCACCACAAGAGTCATTGCATGTGTGTTCCTTTCATAAACCACATGGATCCACCAGTCATTTTATGTGTGGTCCTTTCCTAAACCACATGGATCCACCAGAGTCACTGCATGTGTGTTCCTTTGCTAAAGCACATTGATGCACTAGAGTCATTGCATGTTTGTTATTTTCTTAAATGACATGGATCCACCAGATTCATTGCATGTGTGTTCCTTTCCTAAACCACATGGATCCACCAGAGTTATTGCATGTCTTTTCTTTTCCTAAACCACATGGATCCACCAGAGTCATTGCATGTGTGTTCCTTTCATAAACCACATGGATCCACCAGAGTCATTGCATGTGTGTTGTTTTCCTAAGCCACCCTCAGATTCATTGGATGTGTGTTCCTTTCATAAACCACATGGATCCACTAGAGTCATTGCATGTGTTTTCCTTTCCTAAAACACATGGATTCACCGTAGTCATTGCATGTGTGTTATTTTCCTAGACCACCACCAGAGTCATTGCATGTGTCTTATTTTCCTAAACCACATGGATCCACCAGAGTCATTGCATGTGTGGTCTTTTCCTAAAATAACACTAGAGATATCATGTGTATTCCTTTCATAAACCACATGGATCCACCAGAGTCATTGCATGTGTGTTCCTTTCCTAAACCACATGGATCCACTTGAGTCATTGCATGTGTGTTCCTTTCCTAATCCACATTGATCCACCAGAGTCATTACATGTGTGTTCTATTCCTAAACCACCACCAGAGTCATTGCATGTGTGTTCTTTTCCTAAACCTCCACTAGAGTCATTGCAGGTGTGTTATTTTCTTAATCCACCAGAGTCATTGCATGTGTGTTCTTTTCCTCAACCACCACTAGAGTCATTTCATGCTTGTTCCTTTCCCTAAACCACATTGATCCACCAGAGTCATTGCATGTGTGTTCCTTTCCTAAACCACATGGATCCACAAGAGTCATTGCATATGTGTTCCTTTCCTAAACCACATTGATCCACCAGAGTCATTGCATGTCTGTTCTTTTCTAAACCACCACTAGAGTCATTGCATGTGTGTTCTTTTCCTAAACCACCACGAGAGTCATTGCATGTGTGTTCTTTTCCTAAACCATCACCGGAGTCATTGCATGTGTGTTCTTTTCTAAAACCACATGGATCCTCTAGAGTCATTGCATGTGTGTTATTTTCCTAAACCACCACCAGAGTCATTGCATGTGTGTTACTTTCATAAACCACATGGATCCACCAGAGTCATTGCATGTGTGTTACTTTCATAAACACAAATGGATGCACAAGAGTCATTGCATGTGTGTTCCTTTCATAAACCACATGGATCCACCCGAGTCATTGCATGTGTGTTCTTTTCCTAAGCCACCCTCAGATTCATTGGATGTGTGTTCCTTTCATAAACCACATGGATCCACTAGAGTCATTGCATGTGGTTTCCTGTCCTAAACCACATGGATTCACCATAGTCATTGCATGTGTGTTATTTTCCTAGACCACCACCACAGTCATTGCATGTGCCTTATTTTCCTAAACCACATGGATCCAGCAGAGTCATTGCATGTGTGGTATTTTCTTAAAATACCACTAGAGTCATATCATGTGTATTCCTTTCATAAACCACATGGATCTACCAGAGTCATTGCATTTGTGTTCCTTTCCTAAACCACATGGATCCACCAGAATCATTGCATGTGTGTTCCTTTCCTAATCCACATTGATCCACCAGAGTCATTACATGTGTGTTCTTTTCCTAAACCACCACCAGAGTCATTGCATGTGTGTTCTTTTTCTAAACCTCCACTAGAGTCATTGCATGTGTGTTATTTTCTTAATCCACCACCAGAGTTATTGCATGTGTCTTCTTTTCATAAACCACATGGATCCACCGGAGTCATTGTATGCGTGTTGTTTTCTTAAAGCACCACTAGGGTCATTGCATGTGTGTTCCTTTCATAAACTACATGAATCCACCAGAGTCATTGCATGTGTGTTCCTTTACTAAACCACATGGATCCACAAGAGTCATTGCATGTGTGTTCCTTTCCTAAACCACATCGATCCACCAGAGTCATTGCATGTCTGTTCTTTTCTAAACCACCACCAGAGTCATTGCATATGTGTTCTTTTCCTAAACCACCACTAGAGTCATTGCATGTGTGTTCTTTTCCTAAACCACCACCGGAGTCATTGCATGTGTGTTCTTTTCCTAAACCACATGGATCCTCTAGAGTCATTGCATGTGTGTTATTTTCCCAAACCACCACCAGAGTCATTGCATGTGTGTCCTTTTCCTAGACAACCACTAGAGTCATTGCATGTGTGTTCTTTTCCTAAACCACCACCGGAGTCATTGAATGTCTGTTCTTTTCCTAAACCACATGGATCCTCTAGAGTCATTGCATGTGTGTTATTTTCCTAAACCACCACCAGAGTCATTGCATGTGTGTTACTTTCATAAACCACATGGATCCACCAGAGTCATTGCATGTGTGTTCCTTTCATAAACACAAATGGATCCACAAGAGTCATTGCATGTGTGTTCCTTTCCTAAACTACATTAATCCACCAGAGTCATTGCATGTGTGTTCTTTTCCTCAACCACCAGAGTCATTGCAGGTGTGTTCTTTACCTAAACCACCACCATAGTCATTGCATGTGTGTACTTTTCCTTAACAACCACTAGAGTCATTGCATGTGTTCCTTTCCTAAACCACCACAAGAGTCATTGCATTTGTGTTCCTTTCCTAAACCACATGGATCCACCAGAGTCATTTTATGTGTCGTCCTTTCCTAAACCACATGGATCCACCAGAGTCATTGCATGTGTGTTCCTTTGCTAAACCACATTGATCCACTAGAGTCATTGCATGTTTGTTCTTTTCTTAAATCACATGGATCCACCAGAGTCATTGCATGTGTGTTCCTTTCCTAAACCACATGGATCCACCAGAGTTATTGCATGTGTGTTCTTTTTCTAAACCACATGGATCCACCAGAGTCATTGCATGTGTGTTCCTTTCATAAACAACATTGATCCACCAGAGTCATTGCATGTGTGTTCTTTTCTTAAACCACATGAATCCACCAGAGTCATTGCATGTTTGTTCTTTTCATAAACTACATGGATCCACAAGAGTCATTGCATGTGTGTTCCTTTCCCAAACCACATGGATCCACCAGAGTCATTGCATGTGTGTTCTTTTCCTAAACCACATGGATCCACCAGAGTCATTGCATGTGTGTTCCTTTCATAAACCAGATGGATCCACCAGAGTCATTGCATGTGTGTTATTTTCCTAAGCCACCCTCAGATTCATTGGATGTGTGTTCCTTTCATAAACCACATGGATCCACCAGAGTCATTGCATGTGGTTTCCTTTCCTAAACCACATGGATTAACCATAGTCATTGCATGTGTGTTATTTTCCTAGACCACCACTAGATTCATTGCATGTGTCTTATTTTCCTAAACCACATGGATCCAGCAGAGTCATTGTATGTGTGGTATTTTCCTAAAATAACACTAGAGTCATATCATGTGTATTCCTTTCATAAACCACATGGATCCACCAGAGTCATTGCATGTGTGTTCCTTTCCTAAACCACATGGATCCACTAGAGTCATTGCATGTGTGTTCCTTTCCTAATCGACATTGATCCACTAGAGTCATTACATGTGTGTTCTATTCCTAAACCACCACCAGAGTCATTGCATGTGTGTTCTTTTCCTAAACCTCCACTAGAGTCATTGCATGTGTGTTATTTTCTTAATCCACCATCAGAGTCATTGCATGTGTGTTCTTTTCCTCAACCACCACTAGAGTCATTTCATGCTTGTTCCTTTCCCTAAACCACATTGATCCACTAGAGTCATTGCATGTGTGTTCCTTTCTTAAACCACATGGATCCACAAGAGTCATTGCATATGTGTTCCTTTCCGAAACCACATTGATCCACCAGAGTCATTGCATGTGTGTTCTTTTCGTAAACCACCACTAGAGTCATTTCATGTGTGTTCATTTCCTAAACCACATGGATTCACCAGAGTCATTGCATGTGTGTTGTTTTCCTAAACCACCACCAGAGTCCTTGCATGTGTGTTCCTTTCATAAACCACATGGATCCACCATAGACATTGCATATGTGTTCCTTTCCTAAACCACATGAATCCACCAGAGTCATTGCATGTGTGTTCCATTCCTAAACCACATTGATCCACAAGAGTCATTGCATTGCATGTGTGTTCTTTTCCTAAACCACCACCAGAGTCATTGCATGTGTGTTCTTTTCCTAAACCACAACTAGAGTCATTGCATGTATGTTCCATTACTAAACCACATTGAACCACCAGAGTCATTGCATGTGCGTTATTTTCCTAAACCACCACCAAAGTCATTGCATGTGTCTTCTTTTCATAAACCACATGGATCCACCAGAGTCATTGCATGTGTGTTCTTTTCTTAAAGCACCACTAGAGTGATTGCATGTGTGTTCCTTTCATAAACTACATGAATCCACCAGAGTCATTGCATGTGTGTTCCTTTCCTAAACCACATGGATCCACCAGAGTCATTTTATGTGTGGTCCTTTCCTAAACCACATGGATCCACCAGAGTCATTGCATGTGTGTTCCTTTGCTAAACCACATTGATCCACAAGAGTCATTGCATGTTTGTTCTTTTCTTAAATCACATGGATCCACCAGATTCATTGCATGTGTGTTCCTTTCCTAAACCACATGGATCCACCAGAGTTATTGCATGTGTGTTCTTTTCGTAAACCACATGGATCCACCAGAGTCATTGCATGTATGTTCCTTTCATAAACCACATGGATCCACCAGATTCTTTGCATGTGGTTTCCTTTCCTAAACCACATGGATTCACAATAGTCATTGCATGTGTGTTATTTTCCTAGACCACCACTAGATTCATTGCTTGTGTCTTATTTTCCTAAACCACATGGATCCACCAGAGTCATTGCATGTGTGGTCTTTTCCTAAAATAACACTAGAGTCATATCATGTGTATTCCTTTCATAAACCACATGGATCCACCAGAGTCATTGCATGTGTGTTCCTTTCCTAAACCACATGGATCCACTAGAGTCATTGCATGTGTGTTCCTTTCCTAATCGACATTGTTCCACCAGAGTGATTACATGTGTGTTCTATTCCTAAACCACCACCAGAGTCATTGCATGTGTGTCCTTTTCCTAAACCTCCACTAGAGTCATTGCATGTGTGTTATTTTCTTAATCCACCATCAGAGTCATTGCATGTGTGTTCTTTTCCTCAACCAACACTAGAGTCATTTCATGCTTGTTCCTTTGCCTAAACCACATTGATCCACCATAGTCATTGCATGTGTGTTCCTTTCCTAAACCACATGGATCCAAAAGAGTCATTGCATATGTGTTTCTTTCCTAAACCACATGAATCCACCAGAGTCATTGCATGTGTGTTCCTTTCCTAAACCACAATGATCTACCAGAGTCATTGCATGTGTGTTCCTTTCATAAAACACATGGATCCACCAGAGTCATTGCATGTGTGTTCTTTTCCTAAGCCACCCTCAGATTCATTGGATGTGTGTTCCTTTCATAAACCACATGGATCCACCAGAGTCATTGCATGTGGTTTCCTTTCCTAAACCACATGGATTCACCATAGCCATTGCATGTGTGTTATTTTCCTTAACCACCACCAGATTCATTGCATGTGTCTTATATTCCTAAACCACATGGATCCACCAGAGTCATTGCATGTGTGGTCTTTTCCTAAAATACCACTAGAGTCATATCATGTGTATTCCTTTCATAAACCACATGGATGTACCAGAGTCATTGCATTTGTGTTCCTTTCCTAATCCACATGGATCCACCAGAGTCATTGCATGTGTGTTCCTTTCCTAATCCACATTGATCCACCAGAGTCATTACATGTGTGTTCTTTTCCTAAACCACCACCAGAGTCATTGCATGTGTGTTCTTTTCCTAAACCTCCACTAGAGTCATTACATGTGTGTTATTTTCTTAATCCACCACCAGATTCCTTACATGTGTGTTATTTTCCCAAACCACCACCAGAGTTATTGCATGTGTCTTCTTTTCATAAACCACATGGATCCACCGGAGTCATTGCATGTGTGTTGTTTTCTTAAAGCACCACTAGGGTCATTGCATGTGTGTTCCTTTCATAAACTACATGAATCCACCAGAGTCATTGCATGTGTGTTCCTTGACTAAACCACATGGATCCACAAGAGTCATTGCATGTGTGTTCCTTTCCTAAACCACATTGATCCACGAGAGTCATTGCATGTCTGTTCTTTTCTAAACCACCACCAGAGTCATTGCATGTGTGTTTTTTCCTAAACCACCACTAGAGTCATTGCATGTGTGTTCTTTTCCTAAACCACCACCGGAGTCATTGCATGTGTTATCTTTTCCTAAACCACATGGATCCTCTAGAGTCATTGCATGTGTGTTATTTTCCTAAACCACCACCAGAGTCATTGGATGTGTGATCTTTACCTAAACCACCACCAGAGTCATTGCATGTGTGTACTTTTCCTTAACAACCACTAGACTCATTGCATGTGTTCCTTTCCTAAACCACCACAAGAGTCATTGCATGTGTGTTCCTTTCGTACACCACATGGATCCACCAGAGTCATTTTATGTGTGGTCCTTTCCTAAACCACATGGATCCACCAGAGTCATTGCATGTGTGTTCCTTTGCTAAAGCACATTGATCTACTAGAGTCATTGCATGTTTGTTCTTTTCTTAAATCACATGGATCCACCAGAGTCATTGAATGTGTGTTCCTTTCCTAAACCACATGGATCCACCAGAGTTATTGCATGTGTGTTCGTTTCCTAAACCACATGGATCCACCAGAGTCATTGCATGTGTGTTCCTTTCATAAACCACATGGATCCACCAGAGTCATTGCATGTGTGTTATTTTCCTAAGCCACCCTCAGATTCATTGGATGTGTGTTCCTTTCATAAACCACATGGATCCACTAGAGTCATTGCATGTGGTTTCCTGTCCTAAACCACATGGATTCACCATAGTCATTGCATGTGTGTTATTTTCCTAGACCACCACCAGAGTCATTGCATGTGTCTTATTTTCCTAAACCACATGGATCTAGCAGAGTCATTGCATGTGTGGTCTTTTCCTAAAATAACACTAGAGTCATATCATGTGTATTCCTTTCATAAACCACATGGATCCACCAGAGTCATTGCATGTGTGTTCCTTTCCTAAACCACATGGATCCACTAGAGTCATTGCATGTGTATTCCTTTCCTAATCCACATTGATCCACCAGAGTCATTACATGTGAGTTCTATTCCTAAACCACCACCAGAGTCATTGCATGTGTGTTCTTTTCCTAAACCTCCACTAGAGACATTGCATGTGTGTTATTTTCTTAATCCACCACCAGAGTCATTGCATGTGTGTTCTTTTCCTCAACCACCACTAGAGTCATTGCATGCTTGTTCCTTTGCCTAAACCACATTGATCTACCAGAGTCATTGCATGTGTGTTCCTTTCCTAAACCACATGGATCCATAAGAGTCATTGCATATGTGTTCCTTTCCTAAACCACATTGATCCACCAGAGTCATTGCATGTCTGTTCTTTTCTAAACCACCACGAGAGTCATTGAATGTGTGTTCTTTTCCTAAACCACCACTAGAGTCATTGCATGTGTGTTATTTTCCTAAACCACCACTGGAGTCATTGCGTGTGTGTTCTTTTCCAAAACCACCTGGATCCTCTAGAGTCATTGCATGTGTGTTATTTTCCTAAACCACCACCAGAGTCATTGCATGTGTGTTACTTTCATAAACCACATGGATCCACCAGAGTCATTGCATGTGTGTTCCTTTCATAAATACAAATGGACCCACAAGAGTTATTGCATGTGTTTTCCTTTCCTAAACCACATTGATCCACCACAGTCAGTGCATGTGTGTTCTTTTCCTAAACCACCACTAGAGTCATTGCATGTGTGTTCTTTTTCTAAACCACCACCAGAGTCATTGCATGTGTGTTATTTTCCTAAACCACCACTAGAGTCAGTGCATGTATGTTCCTTTACTAAACCACATTGAACCACCAGAGTCATTGCATGTGCGTTATTTTCCTAAACCAGCACCTGAGTCATTGCATGTGTCTTCTTTTCATAAACCACATGGATCCACCGAACTCATTGCATCTTTGTTCTTTTCTTAAACCACCACTAGAGTCATTGCATGTGTGTTCCTTTCATAAACTACATGAATCCACCAGATTCATTGCATGTGTGTTCCTTTCCTAAACCACATGGATCGACAAGAGTCATTGCATGTGTGTTCCTTTCGTAAACCACATGAATCCACCAGAGTCTCTGCATGTTCGTTCTTTTCATAAACGACATGGATCCACCAGAGTCATTGCATGTGTGTTACTTTCCTAAACCACATGGATCCACCAGAGTCATTGCATCTGTGTTCTTTTCCTAAAACACATGGATCCACCAGAGTCATTGCATGTGTGTTCCTTTCATAAACCACATGGATCCACCAGAGTCATTACATGTGTGTTCCTTTCCTAAACCACATGGATCCACCAGAGTCATTGTGTGTGTGTTCTTTTCCTAAACCACCACTAGTGTCGTTGCATGTGTGTTCTTTTCCTAAACCACATGCATTCACCAGAGTCATTGCATGTGTGTTGTTTTCCTAAACCACCACCAGAGTCCTTGCATGTGTGTTCCTTTCATAAACCACATGGATCCACCAGAGTCATTGCATGTGTGTTCCTTTCCTAAACCGCATGAATCCAACAAAGTCATTGCATGTGTGTTCTTTTCCTAAACCACCACTAGAGTCGGTGCATGTATGTTCCTTTACTAAACCACATTGAACCACCAGAGTCATTGCATGTGCCTTATTTTCCTAAACCATCACCCGAGTCATTGCATGCTTCTTTTCATAAACCACATGGATCCCCCGGACTCATTGCATGTGTGTTATTTTCTTAATCCACCACTAGAGTTATTGCATGTGTGTTCCTTTCATAAACTACATGAATCCACCAGATCCATTGCATGTGTGTTCCTTTCCTAAACCACATGGATCGACAAGAGTCATTGCATGTCTGTTCCTTTCCTAAACCATATTGATCCACCAGAGTCATTGCATGTCTGTTCTTTTCTAAACCACCACCAGAGTCATTGCATGTGTGTTCTTTTCCTAAACCACCACCGGAGTCATTGCATGTGTGTTCTTTTCCTAAACCACCACCGGAGTCATTGCATGTGTGTTCTTTTCCTAAACCACATGGATCCTCTAGAGTCATTAAATGTTTGTTATTTTCCTAAACCACCACCAGAGTATTTGCATGTGTGTTACTTTTATAAACCACATGGATCCACCAGAGTCATTGCATGTGTGTTCCTTTCATAAACACAAATGGATCCACAAGAGTCATTGCATGTGTGTTCCTTTCCTAAATCACATTAATCCACCAGAGTCATTGCATGTGTGTTCTTTTCCTAAACCACCACCAGAGTCATTGCATGTGTGTTCTTTTCCTAAACAACCACTAGAGTCATTGCATGTGTGTTATTTACCTAAACCACCACCAGAGTCATTGCATGTGTGTACTTTTCCTTAACCACCACTAGAGTCATTGCATGTGTTCCTTTCCTAAACCACCACAAGAGTCATTGCATGTGTGTTCCTTTCATAAACCACATGGATCCACCAGAGTCATTTTATGTGTGGTCCTTTCCTAAACCACATGGATCCACCAGAGTCATTGCATGTGTGTTCCTTTGCTAAACCACATTGATCCACCAGAGTCATTGCATGTTTGTTCTTTTCTTAAATCCCAAGGATCCACCAGAGTCATTGCATGTGTGTTCCTTTCATAAACCACATGGATCCACCAGAGTCATTGCATGTGTGTTCTTTTCCTAAGCCACCCTTAAATTCATTGCATGTGTGTTCCTTTCATAAACCACATGGACCCACCAGAGTCATTGCATGTGGTTTCCTTTCCTAAACCACATGGATTCACCATAGTCATTGCATGTGTGTTATTTTCCTAAACCACCACCAGAGTGATTGCACGTGTCTTATTTTCCTAAACCACATGGATCCACCAGAGTCATTGCATTTGTGGTGTTTTCCTAAAATACCACTAGAGTCATTTCATGTGTGTTCCTTTCCGAAACCACATTGATCCACAAGAGTCATTGCATGTGTGTTCTTTTCCTAATCCACATTGATCCACCAGAGTCATGCCATGTGTGTTCTTTTCCTAAACCACCACCAGAGTCATTGCATGTGTGTTCTTTTCCTAAACCTCCACCAGAGTCATTGCATGTGTGTTATTTTCCTAAACCACCACTAGAGTTATTGCATGTGTGTTCCTTTCCTAAACCACCACTAGAGTCATTTCATGTGTATTCCTTTCCTAAACCACATTGATCCACCAGAGTCATTGCATGTGTGTTATTTTCCTAAACCACCACCAGAGTCATTTCATGTGTGTTCCTTTCATAAACCACATGGATCCACCAGAATCATTGCATGTGTGGTCCTTTCCTAAACCGCATGGATCCACCAGAGTCATTGCATGTGTGTTCCTTTCATAAACCACATGGATCCACTAGAGTCATTGCACAAGTCTTCTTTTCCTAAACCACATGGATCCACCAGAGTCATTGCGTTTGTGTTCATTTCCTAAACCAACACTAGAATAATTGCATGTATGTTGCTTTCATAAACCACATGGATCCACCAGAGTCATTGCATGTGTGTTCGTTTCCTAAACAACATGGATCCATCAGAGTCATTTCATGTGTGTACCTTTCCTAAACCACATTGATCCACCAGAGTCATTGCATGTGTGTTCCTTTCCTAAACCACCAACAGAGTCATTGCATGTGTGTTCTTTTCCTAAACCAGCACCAGAGTGATTGCATGTGTGTTCTTTTCCTAAACCACATGGATCCACCAGAGTCATTGCATTGTGTTATTTTCCTAAACCACAACCAAAGTCACTTCATGTGTGTTCCTTTCATAAACCACATCGATCCACCAGAGTCATTGCATGTGTCTTCTTTTCCTAAACCACATGGATCCACCAGAGTCAGTGCATGTCGGTTCCTTTCGTAAACCACATGGATCCACCAGTCATTGCATGTTTCTTCTTTTCCTAAACCACATGGATCCTCTAGAGTCATTGCATGTGTGTTATTTTCCTAAACCATGACTAGAGTCATTGCATCTGTGTTACTTTCATAAACCACATGGATCCACCAGAGTCATTGCATGTTTGTTCCTCTCATAAACACAAATGGATCCACAAGAGTCATTGCATGTGTGTTCCTTTCCTAAACCACATTGATCCACCAGAGTCATTGCATGTGCGTTCTTTTCCTAAACCACCACCAGAGTCATGGCATGTGTGTTCTTTTCCTAAACCACCACTAGAGTCATTGCATGTGTGTTCTTCACCTAAACCACAACCAGAGTCATTGCATGTGTGTACTTTTCCTTAACCACCACTAGAGTCATTGCATGTGTTCCTTTCCTAAACCACCACTAGAGTCATTGCAACTGCGTTCCTTTCCTAAACCACATTGATCCACCAGAGTCATTGCAAGTGTGTTCCTTTCCTAAACCACCACCAGAGTCATTGCATGTGTGTCCTTTTCCTAAACCACATGGATCCACGAGAGTCATTGCATGTGTGTTCCTTTCCTAAACCACCAACAAAGTCATTTCATGTGTGTTCTTTTCCTAAAGCACCACCAGGTCATTGCATGTGTGTTCTGTTCCTAAAGCACATGGATCCACCAGAGTCATTGCATGTGTGTTATTTTCCTAAACCACCACCAAAGTCACTTCATGTGTGTTCCTTTCATAAACCACATGGATCCACTAGAGTCATTGCACAAGTCTTCTTTTACTAAACCACATGGATCCACCAGAGTCATTGCATCTATGTTCATTTCCTAAACCAACACTAGAGTAATTGCATGTGTGTTGCTTTCATAAACCACATGGATCCACCAGAGTCCTTGCATGTGTGTTCGTTTCCTAAACCACATGGATCCATCAGAGTCATTTCATGTGTGTACCTTTCCTAAACCACATTGATCCACCAGAGTCATTGCATGTGTGTTCCTTTCCTAAACCACCAACAGAGTCATTGCATGTGCGTTCTTTTCCTAAACCAGCACCAGAGTCATTGCATGTGTGTTCTTTTCCTAAACCACATGGATCCACCAGAGTCATTGCATTTGTGTTATTTTCCTAAACCACAACCAAAGTCACTTCATGTGTGTTCCTTTCATAAACCACATGGATCCACCAGAGTCATTGCATGTGTCTTCTTTTCCTAAACCACATGGATCCACCAGAGTCATTGCATGTGTGTTCATTTCCTAAACCACCACTAGAGGAATTGCATGTGTGTTCCTTTCATAAACATCATGGATCCACCAGAGTCATTACATGTGTGTTCGTTTCCTAAACCACATGAATCCATCAGAGTCATTTCATGTGTGTTCCTTTCCAAAACCACATTGATCCACCAGAGTCATTGCATGTGTGTTCTTTTCCTAAGCCACCACCAGAGTCATTGCATGTGTGTTCCTTTCATAAACCACATGGATCCATCAGAGTCAGTGCATGTGGGTTCCTTTCCTAAACCACATGGATCCACCAGTCATTGCATGTTTCTTCTTTTCCTAAACCACATGGATCCACCAGAGTCATTGCATGTGTGTTCTTTTCGTAAACCACCACTAGAGTCATTGGATATATGTTCCTTTCATAAACCACATGGATCCACCTGAGTCATCGCATGTGTGTTCCTTTCTCAAACCACATGGATCCATCAGAGTCATTTCATGTGTGTTCCTTTCGTAAACCACATTGATCCACCAGAGTCATTGCATGTGTGTTCTTTTCCTAATCCACATTGATCCACCAGAGTCATTACATGTGTGTTCTTTTCCTAAACCACCACCAGAGTCATTGCATGTGTGTTCTTTTCCTAAATCTCCTCTAGAGTCATTGCATGTGTGTTATTTTCTTAAACCACCACCAGACTCATTGCATGTGTGTTCTTTTCCTAAACCACCACTAGAGTCATTGCATGCTTGTTCCTTTCCTAAAACACATTGATCCACCAGAGTCATTGTATGTGTGTTCTTTTCCTAAACGACCACTGGAGTTATTGCATGTGTGTTCCTTTCCTAAACCACCACTAGAGACATTTCATGTGTATTCCTTTCCTAAACCACATTGATCCACTAGAGTCATTGCATGTGTCTTATTTTCCTAAACCACCACCAGAGTCATTTCATGTGTGTTCCTTTCATAAACCACATGGATCCACCAGAATCATTGCATGTGTGGTCCTTTCCTAAACCAATGGATCCACCAGAGTCATTGCATGCATGTTCCTTTCATAAACGACATGGATCCACCAGAGTCATTGCACAAGTCTTCTTTTCCTAAACCACATGGATCCACCAGAGTCATTGCATCTGTGTTCATTTCCTAAACCAACACTAGAGTAATTGCATGTGTGTTGCTTTCATAAACCACATGGATCCACCAGAGTCATTGCATGTGTGTTCGTTTCCTAAACCACATGGATCCATCAGAGTCATTTCATGTGTGTACCTTTCCTAAACCACATTGATCCACGAGAGTCATTGCATGTGTGTTCTTTTCCTAAGCCTCCACCAGAGTCATTGCATGTGTGTTCCTTTCATAAACCACTACTAGAGTCATTACATGTGTGTTATTTTCCTAAACCACATGGATCCACAAGAGTCATTGCATGTGTGTTCCTTTCCTAAACATCCAACAAAGTCATTTCATGTGTGTTCTTTTCCTAAACCACCACCAGGGTCATTGCATGTGTGTTCTTTTCCTAAGCCACCACCAGAGTCATTGCATGTGTGTTCCTTTCATGAACCACATGGATCCACCAGAGTTAGTGCATGTCGGTTCCTTTCGTAAACCACATGGATCCACCAGTCATTGCATGTTTCTTCTATTCCTAAACCACATGGATCCTCTAGAGTCATTGCATGTGTGTTATATTCCTAAACCACGACTAGAGTCATTGCATCTGTGTTACTTTCATAAACCACATGGATCCACCAGAGTCATTGCATGTTTGTTCCTCTCATCAACACAAATGGATCCACAAGAGTCATTGCATGTGTGTTCCTTTCCTAAACCACATTGATCCACCAGAGTCATTGCATGTGTGTTCTTTTCCTAAATCACCACCAGAGTCATGGCATGTGTGTTCTTTTCCTAAACCACCACTAGAGTCATTGCATGTGTGTTCTTCACCTAAATCACCACCAGAGTCATTGCATGTGTGTACTTTTCCTTAACCACCACTAGAGTCATTGCATGTGTTCCTTTCCTAAACCACCACTAGAGTCATTGCAACTGCCTTCCTTTCCTAAACCACATTGATCCACCAGAGTCATTGCAAGTGTGTTCCTTTCCTAAACCACCACCAGAGTCATTGCATGTGTGTTCTTTTCCTAAACCAAATGGATCCGCGAGAGTCATTGCAAGTGTGTTCCTATCCTAAACCACCAACAAAGTCATTTCATGTGTGTTCTTTTCCTAAACCAGCACCAGGGTCATTGCATGTGTGTTCTGTTCCTAAACCACATGGATCCACCAGAGTCATTGCATGTGTGTTATTTTCCTAAACCACCACCAAAGTCACTTCATGTGTGTTCCTTTCATAAACCACATGGATCCACCGGAGTCATTGCACAAGTCTTCTTTTCCTAAACCACATGGATCCACCAGAGTCATTGCATCTGTGTTCACTTCCTAAACCAACACTAGAGTAATTGCATGAGTGTTGCCTTCATAAACCACATCGATCCACCAGAGTCCTTGCATGTGTGTTCGTTTCCTAAACCACATGGATCCATCAGAGTCATTTCATGTGTGTACCTTTCCTAAACCACATTGATCCACCAGAGTCATTGCATGTGTGTTCCTTTCCTAAACCACCAACAGAGTCATTGCATGTGTGTTCTTTTCCTAAACCAGCACCAGAGTCATTGCATGTGTGTTCTTTTCCTAAACCACATGGATCCACCAGAGTCATTGCATTTGTGTTATTTTCCTAAACCACAACCAAAGTCACTTCATGTGTGGTCCTTTCATAAACCACATGGATCCACCAGAGTCATAGCATGTGTCTTCTTTTCCTAAACCACATGGATCCACCAGAGTCATTGCATGTGTGTTTATTTCCTAAACCACCACTAGAGGAATTGCATGTGTGTTCCTTTCATAAACATCATGGATCCACCAGAGTCATTACATGTGTGTTCGTTTCCTAAACCACATGAATCTATCAGAGTCATTTCATGTGTATTCCTTTCCTAAACCACATTGATCCACCAGAGTCATTGCATGTGTGTTCTTTTCCTAAGCCACCACCAGAGTCATTGCATGTGTGTTCCTTTCATAAACCACATGGATCCACCAGAGTCAGTGCATGTGGGTTCCTTTCCTAAACCACATGGATCCACCAAGTATTGCATGTTTCTTCTTTTCCTAAACCACATGGATCCACCAGAGTCATTGCATGTGTGTTTATTTCCTAAACCACCACTAGAGGAATTGCATGTGTGTTCCTTTCATAAACATCATGGATCCACCAGAGTCATTACATGTGTGTTCGTTTCCTAAACCACATGAATCTATCAGAGTCATTTCATGTGTATTCCTTTCCTAAACCACATTGATCCACCAGAGTCATTGCATGTGTGTTCTTTTCCTAAGCCACCACCAGAGTCATTGCATGTGTGTTCCTTTCATAAACCACATGGATCCACCAGAGTCAGTGCATGTGGGTTCCTTTCCTAAACCACATGGATCCACCAGTTATTGCATGTTTCTTCTTTTCCTAAACCACATGGATCCACCAGAGTCATTGCATGTGTGTTCTTTTCGTAAACCACCACTAGAGTCATTGGATATCTGTTCCTTTCATAAACCACATGTATCCAGCTGAGTCATCGCATGTGTGTTCCTTTCTCAAACCACATGGATCCATCAGAGTCATTTCATGTGTGTTCCTTTCCTAAACCACATTGATCCACCAGAGTCATTGCATGTGTGTTCTTTTCCTAATCCACATTGATCCACCAGAGTCATTACATGTGTGTTCTTTTCCTAAACCACCACCAGAGTCATTGCATGTGTGTTCTTTTCCTAAACCTCCACTAGAGTCATTGCATGTGTGTTATTTTCTTAAACCACCACCAGACTCATTGCATGTGTGTTCTTTTCCTAAACCACCACGAGAGTCATTGCATGCTTGTTCCTTTCCTAAAACACATTGATCCACCAGAATCATTGTATGTGTGTTCTTTTCCTAAAGGACCACTAGAGTTATTGCATGTGTGTTCCTTTCCTAAACCACCACTAGAGACATTTCATGTGTATTACTTTCCTAAACCATATTGATCCACCAGAGTCATTGCATGTGTGTTATTTTCCTAAACCACCACCAGAGTCATTTCATGTGTGTTCCTTTCATAAACCACATGGATCCACCAGAATCATTGCATGTGTGGTCCTTTCCTAAACCTGGATCCACCAGAGTCATTGCATTTATGTTCCTTTCATAAACCACATGGATCCACCAGAGTCGTTGCACAAGTCTTCTTTTCCTAAACCACATGGATCCACCAGAGTCATTGCATCTGGGTTCATTTCCTAAACCAACACTAGAGTAATTGCATGTGTGTTGCTTTCATAAACCACATGGATCCACCAGAGTCATTGCATGTGTGTTCGTTTCCTAAACCACATGGATCCATCAGAGTCATTTCATGTGTGTACCTTTCCTAAACCACATTGATCCACCAGAGTCATTGCATGTGTGTTCCTTTCCTAAACCACCAACAGAGTCATTGCATGTGTTTTTTTTCCTAAACCAGCACCAGAGTCATTGCATGTGTGTTCTTTTCCTAAACCACATGGATCCACCAGAGTCATTGCATTGTGCTATTTTCCTAAACCACAACCAAAGCCACTTCATGTGTGTTCCTTTCATAAACCACATGGATCCACCAGAATCATTGCATGTGTCTTCTTTTCCTAAACCAGATGGATCCACCAGAGTCATTGCATGTGTGTTCATTTCCTAAACCACCACTAGAGGAATTGCATGTGTGTTCCTTTCATAAACATCATGGATCCACCAGAGTCATTACATGTGTGTTCGTTTCCTAAACCACATGAATCCATCAGTCATTTCATGTGTGTTCCTTTCCTAAACCACATTGATCCACCAGAGTCATTGCATGTGTGTTCTTTTCCTAAGCCACCACAAGAGTCATTGCATGTGTGTTCCTTTCATAAACCACAAGGATCCACCAGAGTCAGTGAATGTGGGTTCCTTTCCTAAACCACATGGATCCACCAGTCATTGCATGTTTCTTCTTTTCCTAAACCACATGGATCCACCAGAGTCATTGCATGTGTGTTCTTTTCGTAAACCACCACTAGAGTCATTGGATATCTGTTCCTTTCATAAACCACATGGATCCACCTGAGTCATCGCATGTGTGTTCCTTTCTCAAACCACATGGATCCATCAGAGTCATTTCATGTGTGTTCCTTTCCTAAACCACATTGATCCACCAGAGTCATTGCATGTGTGTTCTTTTCCTAATCCACATTAATCCACCAGAGTCATTACATGTATGTTCTTTTCCTAAACCACCACCAGAGTCATTGCATGTATGTTCTTTTCCTAAACCTCCACTAGAGTCATTGCATGTGTGTTATTTTCTTAAACCACCACCAGACTCATTGCATGTGTGTTCTTTTCCTAAACCACCACTAGAGTCATTGCATGCTTGTTCCTTTCCTAAAACACATTGATCCACCAGAGTCATTGTATGTGTGTTCTTTTCCTAAACGACCACTAGAGTTATTGCCTGTGTGTTCCTTTCCTAAACCACCACTAGAGACATTTCATGTGTATTCCTTTCCTAAACCACATTGATCCACCAGAGTCATTGCATGTGTGTTATTTTCCTAAACCACCACCAGAGTCATTTCATGTGTGTTCCTTTCATAAACCACATGGATCCATGTGTGGTCCTTTCCTAAACCAATGGATCCACCAGAGTCATTGCATGTATGTTCCTTTCATAAACCACATGGATCCACCAGAGTCATTGCACAAGTCTTATTTTCCTAAACCACATGGATCCACCAGAGTCATTGCATCTATGTTCATTTCCTAAACCAACACTAGAGTAATTGCATGTGTGTTGCTTTCATAAACCACATGGATCCACCAGAGTCATTGCATCTGTGTTCGTTTCCTAAACCACATGGATCCATCAGAGTCATTTCATGTGTGTACCTTTCCTAAACCACATTGATCCACCAGAGTCATTGCATGTTTGTTCCTTTCCTAAACCACCAACAGAGTCATTGCATGTGTGTTCTTTTCCTAAACCAGCACCAGAGTCATGGCATGTGTGTTCTTTTCCTAAACCACATGGATCCACCAGAGTCATTACATTGTGTTATTTTCCTAAACCACAACCAAAGTCCCTTCATGTGTGTTCCTTTCATAAACCACATGGATCCACCAGAGTCATTGCATGTGTCTTCTTTTCCTAAACCAGATGGATCCACCAGAGTCATTGCATGTGTGTTCATTTCCTAAACCACCACTAGAGGAATTGCATGTGTGTTCCTTTCATAAACATCATGGATCCACCAGAGCATTACATGTGTATTCGTTTCCTAAACCACATGAATCCATCAGAGTCATATCATGTGTGTTCCTTTCCTAAACCACATTGATCCACCAGAGTCATTGCATGCGTGTTCTTTTCCTAAGCCACGACCAGAGTCATTGCATGTGTGTTCCTTTCATAAACCACATGGATCCACCAGAGTCAGTGCATGTGGGTTCCTTTCCTAAACCACATGGATCCACTAGTCATTGCATGTTTATTCTTTTCCTAAACCACATGGATCCACCAGAGTCATTGCATGTGTGTTCTTTTCATAAACCACCAGTAGAGTCATTGCATATCTGTTCCTTTCATAAACCACATGGATCCACCAGAGTCATTGCATGTGTGTTCCTCTCTCAAACCACATGGATCCATCAGAGTCATTTCATGTGTGTTCCTTTCCTAAACCACATTGATCCACCAGAGTCATTGCATGTGTGTTCTTTTCCTAATCCACATTGATACACCAGAGTCATTACATGTGTGTTCTTTTCCTAAACCACCACCAGAGTCATTGCATGTGTGTTCTTTTCCTAAACCTCCACTAGAGTCATTGCATGTGTTTTTTTTTTCTAAAAGCACCACCAGACTCATTGCATGTGTGTTCTTTTTCTAAACCACCACTAGAGTCATTGCATGCTTGTTCCTTTCCTAAAACACATTGATCCACCAGAGTCATTGCATGTGTGTTCTTTACCTAAACGACCACTAGAGTTATTGCATGTGTGTTCCTTTCCTAAACCACCACTAGAGTCATTTCATGTGTATTCCTTTCCTAAACCACATTGATCCACCAGAGTCATTGCATGTGTGTTATTTTCCTAAACCACCACCAGAGTCATTTCATGTGTGTTCCTTTCATAAACCACATGGATCCACCAGAATCATTGCATGTGTGGTCCTTTCCTAAACCACATGGATCCACCAGAGTCATTGCATGTGTGTTCCTTTGCTAAACCACATTGATCCACCAAAGTCATTGCATTTGTGTTCTTTTCTTGAACCACATGAATGCACCAGTCATTGCATGTTTGTTCTTTTCATAAACTACATGGATCCACCAGAGTCATTGCATTTGTGTTCCTTTCCTAAACCACATGGATCCACCAGAGCCATTACACGTATGTTCCTTTCCTAAACCACATGGATCCACCAGAGTCATTGCATGTGTGTTCTTTTCCTAAACCACATGGATCCACACGAGTCATTGCATGTGTGTTCCTTTCATAAACCACATGGATCCACCAGAGTCATTACACGTGTGTTCCTTTCATAAACCACATGGATCCACCAGAGTCATTGCATGTGTGTTCCTTTCCTAAACCACATGAATCCACTAGAGTCATTGCATGTGTGTTCCATTCCTAAACCACATTGATCCACCAGAGTCATTGCATGTATGTTCATTTCCTAAACCACCACCAGAGTCATTGCAGGTGTGTTCTTTTCCTAAACCACCACTAGAGTCATTGCATGTATGTTCCTTTACTAAACCACATTGAAGCACCAGAGTCATTGCATGTGCGTTATTTTCCTAAACCGCCACCAGAGTCATTGCATGTGTCTTCTTTTCATAAACCACATGGATCCACCGGAGTCATTGCATGTGTGTTCTTTTCTTAAACCACCACTAGAGTCATTGCATGTGTGTTCCTTTCCTAAACCACATGGATCCACAAGACTCATTGCATGTGTGTTCATTTCCTAAACCATATTGATCCACCAGAGTCATTGCATGTCTGTTCTTTTCTAAACCACCACTAGAGTCATTGCATGTGTGTTGTTTTCCTAAACCACCATGAGAGTCACTGCATGTGTGTTCTTTTCCTAAACCACTACCGGAGTCATTGCATGTGTGTTATTTTCCTAAACCACATGGATCCTCTAGAGTCATTGCATGTGTGTTATTTTCCTAAACAACGACCAGAGTCATTGCATCTGTGTTACTTTCATAAACCACATGGATCCACCAGAGTCATTGCATGTGTGTTCCTCTCATAAACACAAATGGATCCACAAGAGTCATTGCATGTGTGTTCCTTTCCTAAACCACATTGATCCACCAGAGTCATTGCATGTGCGTTCTTTTCATAAACCACCACCAGAGTCATTGCATGTGTGTTCTTTTCCTAATCCATCACTAGAGTCATTGCATGTGTGTTCTTTACCTAAACCACCACCAGAGTCATTGCATGTGTGTACTTTTCCTTAACCACCACTAGAGTCATTGCGTGTGTTCCTTTCCTAAACCACCACTAGTCATTGCAAGTGTGTTCCTTTCCTAAACCACATTGATCCACCAGAGTGATTGCATGTGTGTTCTTTGCCTAAACCACCACCACAGTCATTGCACGTGTGTTCCTTTCCTAAACCACATGGATCCACGAGAGTCATTGCATGTGTGTTCCTTTCCTAAACCACCAACAAAGTCATTTCATGTGTGTTCTTTTCATAAACCACCACCAGAGTCATTGCATGTGTGTTCTTTTCCTAAACCACATGGATCCACCAGAGTCAATGCATGTGTGTTATTTTCCTAAACCATCACCAAAGTCACTTCATGCGTGTTCCTTTCATAAACCACATGGATCAACCAGAGTCATTGCACGTGTCTTCTTTTCCAAAACCACATGGATCCACCAGAGTCATTGCATCTGTGTTCATTTCCTAAACCAGCACTAGAGTAATTGCATGTGTGTTGCTTTCATAAACCACATGGATCCACCAGAGTCATTGCATGTGTGTTCGTTTCCTAAACCACATGGATCCATCAGAGTCATTTCATGTGTGTACCTTTCCTAAACCACATTGATCCACCAGAGTCATTGCATGTGCGTTCTTTTCCTAAGCCGCCACTAGAGTCATTGCATGTGTGTTCCTTTCATAAACCACATGGATCCACCAGAGTCAGTGCATGTGGGTTCCTTTACTAAACCACATGGATCCACCAGTCATTGCATGTTTCTTCTTTTCCTAAACCACATGGATCCGCCAGAGTCATTGCATCTGTGTTCTTTTCCTAAACCACCACTAGAGTCATGGCATATGTGTTCCTTTCATAAACCACATGGATCCACCAGAGTCATTGCATGTGTGTTCCTTTATTAAGCCATATGGATCCATCAGAGTCATTTCATGTGTGTTCCTTTCCTAAACCACATTGAGCCACCAGAGTCATTGCATGTGTGTTCTTTTCCTAAACGACCACTAGAGTTATTGCATGTGTGTTCCTTTCCTAAACCACCACTAGAGTAATTTATGTGTATTCCTTTCCTAAACCACATTGATCCACCAGAGTCATTGCATGTGTGTTATTTTCCTAAACCACCACCAGGGTCATTTCATGTGTGTTCCTTTCATAAACCACATGGATCCACCAGAATCATTGCATGTGTGGTCCTTTCCTAAACCACACGGATCCACCAGAGTCATTGCATGTGTATTCCTTTGCTAAACCACATTGATCCACCAAAATCATTGCATGTGTGTTCTTTTCTTGAACCACATGAATGCACCCGTCATTGCATGTTTGTTCTTTTCATAAACTACATGGATCCACCAGAGTCATTGCATTTGTGTTCCTTTCCTAAACCACATGGATCCACCAGAGTCATTACACGTGTGTTCCTTTCCTAAACCACATGGATCCACCAGAGTCATTGCATGTGTGTTCTTTTCCTAAACCACATGGATCCACACGAGTCATTGCATGTGTGTTCCTTTCATAAACCACATGGATCCACCAGAGTCATTACACGTGTGTTCATTTCCTAAACCTCATGGATCCACCAGAGTCATTGCATGTGTGTTCCTTTCCTAAACCACATGAATCCACTAGAGTCATTGCATGTGTGTTCCATTCCTAAACCACATTGATCCACAAGAGTCATTACATGTATGTTCATTTCCTAAACCACCACCAGAGTCATTGCATGTGTGTTCTTTTCCTAAACCACCACTAGAGTCATTGCATGGATGTTCCTTTACTAAACCACATTGAACCACCAGAGTCATTGCATGTGCGTTATTTTCCTAAACCGCCACCAGAGTCATTGCATGTGTCTTCTTTTCATAAACCACATGGATCCACCGGAGTCATTGCATGTGTGTTCTTTTCTTAAACCACCACTAGAGTCATTGCATGTGTGTTCCTTTCCTAAACCACATGGATCCACAAGACTCATTGCATGTGTGTTCATTTCCTAACCATATTAATCCACCAGAGTCATTGCATGTCTGTTCTTTTCTAAACCACCACTAGAGTCATTGCATGTGTGTTGTTTTCCTAAACAACCATGAGAGTCATTGCATGTGTGTTCTTTTCATAAACCACCACCGGAGTCATTGCATGTGTGTTCTTTTCCTAAACCACATGGATCCTCTAGAGTCATTGCATGTGTGTTATTTTCCTAAACAACGACCAGACTCATTGCATCTGTGTTACTTTCATAAACCACATGGATCCACCAGAGTTATTGCATGTGTGTTCCTCTCATAAACACAAATGGATCCACAAGAGTCATTGCATGTGCGTTCCTTTCCTAAACCACATTGATCCACCAGAGTCATTGCATGTGTGTTCTTTTCATAAACCACCACCAGAGTCATTGCATGTGTGTTCTTTTCCTAAACCATCACTAGACTCATTGCATGTGTGGTATTTACCTAAACCACCACCAGAGTAATTGATTGTGTACTTTTCCTTAACCACCACTAGAGTCATTGCGTGTGTTCCTTTCCGAAACCACCACTAGTCATTGCAAGTGTGTTCCTTTCCTAAACCACATTGATCCACCAGAGTGATTGCATGTGTGTTCTTTGCCTAAACCACCACCACAGTCATTTCATGTGTGTTCCTTTCCTAAACATAATGGATCCACGAGAGTCATTGCATGTGTGTTCCTTTCCTAAACCACCAACAAAGTCATTGCATGTGCGTTATATTCCTAAAGCGCCACCAGAGTCATTGCATTTGTCTTCTTTTCATAAACCACATGGATCCACTGGAGTCATTGCATGTGTGTTCTTTTCTTAAACCACCACTAGAGTCATTGCATGTGTGTTCCTTTCCTAAACCACATTGATCCACCAGAGTCATTGCACGTGTCTTCTTTTCCTAAACCACATGGATCCACCAGAGTCATCGCATCTGTGTTCATTTCCTAAACCAGCACTAGAGTAATTGCATGTGTGTTGCTTTCATAAACCACATGGATCCACCAGAGTCATTGCATGTGTGTTCGTTTCCTAAACCACATGGATCCATCAGAGTCATTTCATGTGTGTACCTTTCCTAAACCACATTGATCCACCAGAGTCATTGCATGTGCGTTCTTTTCCTAAGCCGCCACTAGAGTCATTGCATGTGTGTTCCTTTCATAAACCACATGGATCCACCAGAGTCAGTGCATCTGGGTTCCTTTCCTAAACCACATGGATCCACCAGTCATTGCATGTTTCTTCTTTTCCTAAACCACATGGATCCGCCAGAGTCATTGCATCTGTGTTCTTTTCCTAAACCACCACTAGAGTCATGGCATATGTGTTCCTTTCATAAACCACATGGATCCACCAGAGTCATTGCATGTGTGTTCCTTTATTAAGCCATATGGATCCATCAGAGTCATTTCATGTGTGTTCCTTTCCTAAACCACATTGAGCCACCAGAGTCATTGCATGTGTGTTGTTTTCCTAAACGACCACTAGAGTTATTGCATGTGTGTTCCTTTCCTAAACCACCACTAGAGTAATTTATGTGTATTCCTTTCCTAAACCACATTGATCCACCAGAGTCATTGCATGTGTGTTATTTTCCTAAACCACCACCAGGGTCATTTCATGTGTGTTCCTTTCATAAACCACATGGATCCACCAGAATCATTGCATGTGTGGTCCTTTCCTAAACCACACGGATCCACCAGAGTCATTACATGTGTGTTCCTTTGCTAAACCACATTGATCCACCAAAGTCATTGCATGTGTGTTCTTTTCTTGAACCACATGAATGCACCCATCATTGCATGTTTGTTCTTTTCATAAACTACATGGATCCACCAGAGTCATTGCATTTGTGTTCCTTTCCTAAACCACATGGATCCACCAGAGTCATTACACGTGTGTTCCTTTCCTAAACCACATGGATCCACCAGAGTCATTGCATGTGTGTTCTTTTCCTAAACCACATGGATCCACACGAGTCATTGCATGTGTGTTCCTTTCATAAACCACATGGATCCACCAGAGTCATTACACGTGTGTTCCTTTCCTAAACCACATGGATCCACCAGAGTCATTGCATGTGTGTTCCTTTCCTAAACCACATGAATCCACTAGAGTCATTGCATGTGTGTTCCATTCCTAAACCACATTGATCCACAAGAGTCATTACATGTATGTTCATTTCCTAAACCACCACCAGAGTCATTGCATGTGTGTTCTTTTCCTAAACCACCACTAGAGTCATTGCATGGATGTTCCTTTACTAAACCACATTGAACCACCAGAGTCATTGCATGTGCGTTATTTTCCAAAACCGCCACCAGAGTCATTGCATGTGTCTTCTTTTCATAAACCACATGGATCCACCGGAGTCATTGCATGTGTGTTCTTTTCTTAAACCACCACTAGAGTCATTGCATGTGTGTTCCTTTCCTAAACCACATGGATCCACAAGACTCATTGCATGTGTGTTCATTTCCTAACCATATTAATCCACCAGAGTCATTGCATGTCTGTTCTTTTCTAAACCACCACTAGAGTCATTGCATGTGTGTTGTTTTCCTAAACAACCATGAGAGTCATTGCATGTGTGTTCTTTTCATAAACCACCACCGGAGTCATTGCATGTGTGTTCTTTTCCTAAACCACATGGATCCTCTAGAGTCATTGCATGTGTGTTATTTTCTTAAACAACGACCAGACTCATTGCATCTGTGTTACTTTCATAAACCACATGGATCCACCAGAGTTATTGCATGTGTGTTCCTCTCATAAACACAAATGGATCCACAAGAGTCATTGCATGTGTGTTCCTTTCCTAAACCACATTGATCCACCAGAGTCATTGCATGTGTGTTCTTTTCATAAACCACCACCAGAGTCATTGCATGTGTGTTCTTTTCCTAAACCATCACTAGACTCATTGCATGTGTGGTATTTACCTAAACCACCACCAGAGTAATTGCATGTGTGTACTTTTCCTTAACCACTACTAGAGTCATTGCGTGTGTTCCTTTCCGAAACCACCACTAGTCATTGCAAGTGTGTTCCTTTCCTAAACCACATTGATCCACCAGAGTGATTGCATGTGCGTTCTTTGCCTAAACCACCACAGTCATTTCATGTGTGTTCCTTTCCTAAACATAATGGATCCACGAGAGTCATTGCATGTGTGTTCCTTTCCTAAACCACCAACAAAGTCATTTCATGTGTGTTCTTTTCATAAACCACCACCAGAGTCATTGCATGTGTGTTCTTTTCCTAAACCACATGGATCCACCAGAGTCAATGCATGTGTTATTTTCCTAAACCATCACCAAAGTCACTTCATGCGTGTTCCTTTCATAAACCACATGGATCCACCAGAGTCATTGCACGTGTCTTCTTTTCCTAAACCACATGGATCCACCAGAGTCATTGCATCTTTGTTCATTTCCTAAACCAGCACTAGAGTAATTGCATGTGTGTTGCTTTCATAAACCACATGGATCCACCAGAGTCATTGCATGTGTGTTCATTTCCTAAACCACATGGATCCATCAGAGTCATTACATGTGTGTACCTTTCCTAAACCACATTGATCCACCAGAGTCATTGCATGTGTGTTCTTTTCCTAAGCCGCCACTAGAGTCATTGCATGTGTGTTCCTTTCATAAACCACATGGATCCACCAGAGTCAGTGCATGTGGGTTCCTTTCCTAAACCACATGGATCCACCAGTCATTGCATGTTTCTTCTTTTCCTAAACCACATGGATCCACCAGAGTCATTGCATCTGTGTTCTTTTCCTAAACCACCACTAGAGTCATGGCATATGTGTTCCTTTCATAAACCACATGGATCCACCAGAGTCATTGCATGTGTGTTCCTTTCTTAAACCATATGGATCCATCAGAGTCATTTCATGTGTGTTCCTTTCCTAAACCACATTGAGCCACCAGAGTCATTGCATGTGTGTTCTTTTCCTAAACGACCACTAGAGTTATTGCATGTGTGTTCCTTTCCTAAACCACCACTAGAGTCATTTCATGTGTATTCCTTTCCTAAACCACATTGATCCACCAGAGTCATTGCATGTGTGTTATTTTCCTAAACCACCACCAGAGTCATTTCATGTGTGTTCCTTTCATAAACCACATGGATCCACCAGAATCATTGCATGTGTGGTCCTATCCTAAACCACATGGATCCACCAGAGTCATTGCATGTGTGTTCCTTTGCTAAACCACATTGATCCACCAAAGTCATTGCATGTGTGTTCTTTTCTTGAACCACATGAATGCACCAGTCATTGCATGTTTGTTCTTTTCATAAACTACATGGATCCACCAGAGTCATTGCATTTGTGTTCCTTTCCTAAACCACATGGATCCACCAGAGTCATTACACGTGTGTTCCTTTCCTAAACCACATGGATCCACCAGAGTCATTGCATGTGTGTTCTTTTCCTAAACCACATGGATCTACACGAGTCATTGGATGTGTGTTCCTTTCATAAACCACATGGATCCACCAGAGTCATTACACGTGTGTTCCTTTCCTAAACCACATGGATCCACCAGAGTCATTGCATGTGTGTTCCTTTCCTAAACTACATGAATCCACTAGAGTCATTGCATGTGTGTTCCATTCCTAAACCACATTGATCCACCAGAGTCATTGCATGTATGTTCATTTCCTAAACCACCACTAGAGTCATTGCATGTGTGTTCTTTTCCTAAACCACCACTAGAGTGATTGCATGTATGTTCCTTTACTAAACCACATTGAAGCACCAGAGTCATTGCATGTGCGTTATTTTCCTAAAGCACCACCAGAGTCATTGCATGTGTCTTCTTTTCATAAACCACATGGATCCACCGGAGTCATTGCATGTGTGTTCTTTTCTTAAACCACCACTAGAGTCATTGCATGTGTGTTCCTTTCCTAAACCACATTGATCCACCAGAGTCATTGCATGTGTGTTATTTTCCTAAACCACCACCTCTGTCATTTCATGTGTGTTCCTTTCATAAACCACATGGATCCACCAGAATCATTGCATGTGTGGTCCTTTCCTAAACCACATGGATCCACCAGAGTCATTGCATGTGTGTTCCTTTGCTAAAACACATTGATCCACCAAAGTCATTGCATGTGTGTTCTTTTCTTGAACCACATGAATGCACCAGTCATTGCATGTTTGTTCTTTTCATAAACTACATGGATCCACCAGAGTCATTGCATTTGTGTTCCTTTCCTAAACCACATGGATCCACCAGAGCCATTACACGAATGTTCCTTTCCTAAACCACATGGATCCACCAGAGTCATTGCATGTGTGTTCTTTTCCTAAACCACATGGATCCACACGAGTCATTGCATGTGTGTTCCTTTCCTAAACCACATGAATCCACTAGAGTCATTGCATGTGTGTTCCATTCCTAAACCACATTGATCCACCAGAGTTATTGCATGTATGTTCATTTCCTAAACCACCACCAGAGTCATTGCATGTGTGTTCTTTTCCTAAACCACCACTAGAGTCATTGCATGTATGTTCCTTTACTAAACCACATTGAACCACCAGAGTCATTGCATGTGCATTATTTTCCTAAACCGCCACTAGAGTCATTGCATGTGTCTTCTTTTCATAAACCACATGGATCCACCGGAGTCATTGCATGTGTGTTCTTTTCTTAAACCACCACTAGAGTCATTGTATGTGTGTTCCTTTCCTAAACCACATGGATCCACAAGACTCATTGCATGTGTGTTCATTTCCTAAACCATATTGATCCACCAGAGTCATTGCATGTCTGTTCTTTTCTAAACCACCACTAGAGTCATTGCATGTGTGTTGTTTTCCAAAACCACCATGAGAGTCATTGCATGTGTGTTCTTTTCCAAAACCACCACCGGTGTCATTGCATGTGTGTTCTTTTCCTAAACCACATGGATCCTCTAGAGTCATTGCATGTGTGTTATTTTCCTAAACAACGACCAGAGTCATTGCATCTGTGTTACTTTCGTAAACCACATGGATCCACCAGAGTCATTGCATGTGTGTTCCTCTCATAAACACAAATGGATCCACAAGAGTCATTGCATGTGTGTTCTTTTCCTAAACCACATTGATCCACCAGAGTCATTGCATGTGCGTTCTTTTCATAAACCACCACTAGAGTCATTGCATGTGTGTTATTTTGCTAAACCACATGGATCCACTAGAGTGATTGCATGTGTGTTCTTTTCCTAAACCACGTGGATCCTCTAGAGTCATTGCATGTGTGTTATTTTCCTAAACAACGACCAGAGTCATTGCATCTGTGTTACTTTCGTAAACCACATTGATCCACCAGATTCATTGCATGTGTGTTCCTCTCATAAACACAAATGGATCCACAAGAGTCATTGCATGTGTGTTCCTTTCCTAAACCACATTGATCCACCAGAGTCATTGCATGTGTGTTCCTTTCTTACACCATATGGATCCATCAGAGTCATTTCATGAGTGTTCCATTCCTAAACCACATAGAGCCACCATAGTCATTGCATGTGTTCATTTCCTAACGACCACTAGAGTTATTGCATGTGTGTTCCTTTCCTAAACCACCACTAGAGTCATTTCATGTGTATTCCTTTCCTAAACCACATTGATCCACCAGAGTCATTGCATGTGTGTTATTTTCCTAAACCACCACCAGAGTCATTTCATGTGTGTTCCTTTCATAAACCACATGGATCCACCAGAATCATTGCATGTGTGGTCCTTTCCTAAACCACATGGATCCACCAGAGTCATTGCATGTGTGTTCCTTTGCTAAACCACCTTGATCCACCAAAGTCATTGCATGTGTGTTCTTTTCTTGAACAACATGAATGCACCCGTCATTGCATGTTTGTTCTTTTCATAAACTACATGGATCCACCATAGTCATTGCATGTGTGTTATTTTCCTAAACAACGACCTGACTCATTGCATCTGTGTTACTTTCATAAACCACATGGATCCACCAGAGTTATTGCATGTGTGTTCCTCTCATAAACACAAATGGATCCACAAGAGTCATTGCATGTGTGTTCCTTTCCTAAACCACATTGATCCACCAGAGTCATTGCATGTGTGTTCTTTTCATAAACCACCACCAGAGTCATTGCATGTGTGTTCTTTTCCTAAACCATCACTAGACTCATTGCATGTGTGGTATTTACCTAAACCACCACCAGAGTAATTGCATGTGTGTACTTTTCCTTAACCACCACTAGAGTCATTGCGTGTGTTCCTTTCCGAAACCACCACTAGTCATTGCAAGTGTGTTCCTTTCCTAAACCACATTGATCCACCAGAGTGATTGCATGTGTGTTCTTTGCCTAAACCACCACCACAGTCATTTCATGTGTGTTCCTTTCCTAAACATAATGGATCCACGAGAGTCATTGCATGTGTGTTCCTTTCCTAAACCACCAACAAAGTCATTTCATGTGTGTTCTTTTCATAAACCACCACCAGAGTCATTGCATGTGTGTTCTTTTCCTAAACCACATGGATCCACCAGAGTCAATGCATGTGTGTTATTTTCCTAAACCATCACCAAAGTCACTTCATGCGTGTTCCTTTCATAAACCACATGGATCCACCAGAGTCATTGCACGTGTCTTCTTTTCCTAAACCACATGGATCCACCAGAGTCATTGCATCTTTGTTCATTTCCTAAACCAGCACTAGAGTAATTGCATGTGTGTTGCTTTCATAAACCACATGGATCCACCAGAGTCATTGCATGTGTGTTCATTTCCTAAACCACATGGATCCATCAGAGTCATTACATGTGTGTACCTTTCCTAAACCACATTGATCCACCAGAGTCATTGCATGTGTGTTCTTTTCCTAAGCCGCCACTAGAGTCATTGCATGTGTGTTCCTTTCATAAACCACATGGATCCACCAGAGTCAGTGCATGTGGGTTCCTTTCCTAAACCACATGGATCCACCAGTCATTGCATGTTTCTTCTTTTCCTAAACCACATGGATCCACCAGAGTCATTGCATCTGTGTTCTTTTCCTAAACCACCACTAGAGTCATGGCATATGTGTTCCTTTCATAAACCACATGGATCCACCAGAGTCATTGCATGTGTGTTCCTTTCTTAAACCATATGGATCCATCAGAGTCATTTCATGTGTGTTCCTTTCCTAAACCACATTGAGCCACCAGAGTCATTGCATGTGTGTTCTTTTCCTAAACGACCACTAGAGTTATTGCATGTGTGTTCCTTTCCTAAACCACCACTAGAGTCATTTCATGTGTATTCCTTTCCTAAACCACATTGATCCACCAGAGTCATTGCATGTGTGTTATTTTCCTAAACCACCACCAGAGTCATTTCATGTGTGTTCCTTTCATAAACCACATGGATCCACCAGAATCATTGCATGTGTGGTCCTATCCTAAACCACATGGATCCACCAGAGTCATTGCATGTGTGTTCCTTTGCTAAACCACATTGATCCACCAAAGTCATTGCATGTGTGTTCTTTTCTTGAACCACATGAATGCACCAGTCATTGCATGTTTGTTCTTTTCATAAACTACATGGATCCACCAGAGTCATTGCATTTGTGTTCCTTTCCTAAACCACATGGATCCACCAGAGTCATTACACGTGTGTTCCTTTCCTAAACCACATGGATCCACCAGAGTTATTGCATGTGTGTTCTTTTCCTAAACCACATGGATCCACACGAGTCATTGGATGTGTGTTCCTTTCATAAACCACATGGATCCACCAGAGTCATTACACGTGTGTTCCTTTCCTCAACCACATGGATCCACCAGAGTCATTGCATGTGTGTTCCTTTCCTAAACCACATGAATCCACTAGAGTCATTGCATGTGTGTTCCATTCCTAAACCACATTGATCCACCAGAGTCATTGCATGTATGTTCATTTCCTAAACCACCACCAGAGTCATTGCATGTGTGTTCTTTTCCTAAACCACCACTAGAGTGATTGCATGTATGTTCCTTTACTAAACCACATTGAAGCACCAGAGTCATTGCATGTGCGTTATTTTCCTAAAGCGCCACCAGAGTCATTGCATGTGTCTTCTTTTCATAAACCACATGGATCCACCGGAGTCATTGCATGTGTGTTCTTTTCTTAAACCACCACTAGAGTCATTGTATGTGTGTTCCTTTCCTAAACCACATGGATCCACAAGACTCATTGCATGTGTGTTCATTTCCTAAACCATATTGATCCACCAGAGTCATTGCATGTCTGTTCTTTTCTAAACCACCACTAGAGTCATTGCATGTGTGTTGTTTTCCAAAACCACCATGAGAGTCATTGCATGTGTGTTCTTTTCCTAAACCACCACCGGTGTCATTGCATGTGTGTTCTTTTCCTAAACCACATGGATCCTCTAGAGTCATTGCATGTGTGTTATTTTCCTAAACAACGACCAGAGTCATTGCATCTGTGTTACTTTCGTAAACCACATGGATCCACCAGAGTCATTGCATGTGTGTTCCTCTCATAAACACAAATGGATCCACAAGAGTCATTGCATGTGTGTTCCTTTCCTAAACCACATTGATCCACCAGAGTCATTGCATGTGCGTTCTTTTCATAAACCACCACTAGAGTCATTGCATGTGTGTTATTTTGCTAAACCACATGGATCCACTAGAGTGATTGCATGTGTGTTCTTTTCCTAAACCACGTGGATCCTCTAGAGTCATTGCATGTGTGTTATTTTCCTAAACAACGACCAGAGTCATTGCATCTGTGTTACTTTCGTAAACCACATGGATCCACCAGATTCATTGCATGTGTGTTCCTCTCATAAACACAAATGGATCCACAAGAGTCATTGCATGTGTGTTCCTTTCCTAAACCACATTGATCCACCAGAGTCATTGCATGTGTGTTCCTTTCTTACACCATATGGATCCATCAGAGTCATTTCATGTGTGTTCCTTTCCTAAACCACATTGAGCCACCAGAGTCATTGCATGTGTGTTCATTTCCTAAACGACCACTAGAGTTATTGCATGTGTGTTCCTTTCCTAAACCACCACTAGAGTCATTTCATGTGTATTCCTTTCCTAAACCACATTGATCCACCAGAGTCATTGCATGTGTGTTATTTTCCTAAACCACCACCAGAGTCATTTCATGTGTGTTCCTTTCATAAACCACATGGATCCACCAGAATCATTGCATGTGTGGTCCTTTCCTAAACCACATGGATCCACCAGAGTCATTGCATGTGTGTTCCTTTGCTAAACCACCTTGATCCACCAAAGTCATTGCATGTGTGTTCTTTTCTTGAACAACATGAATGCACCCGTCATTGCATGTTTGTTCTTTTCATAAACTACATGGATCCACCATAGTCATTGCATGTGTGTTATTTTCCTAAACAACGACCTGACTCATTGCATCTGTGTTACTTTCATAAACCACATGGATCCACCAGAGTTATTGCATGTGTGTTCCTCTCATAAACACAAATGGATCCACAAGAGTCATTGCATGTGTGTTCCTTTCCTAAACCACATTGATCCACCAGAGTCATTGCATGTGTGTTCTTTTCATAAACCACCACCAGAGTCATTGCATGTGTGTTCTTTTCCTAAACCATCACTAGACTCATTGCATGTGTGGTATTTACCTAAACCACCACCAGAGTAATTGCATGTGTGTACTTTTCCTTAACCACCACTAGAGTCATTGCGTGTGTTCCTTTCCGAAACCACCACTAGTCATTGCAAGTGTGTTCCTTTCCTAAACCACATTGATCCACCAGAGTGATTGCATGTGCGTTCTTTGCCTAAACCACCACCACAGTCATTTCATGTGTGTTCCTTTCCTAAACATAATGGATCCACGAGAGTCATTGCATGTGTGTTCCTTTCCTAAACCACCAACAAAGTCATTTCATGTGTGTTCTTTTCATAAACCACCACCAGAGTCATTGCATGTGTGTTCTTTTCCTAAACCACATGGATCCACCAGAGTCAATGCATGTGTGTTATTTTCCTAAACCATCACCAAAGTCACTTCATGCGTGTTCCTTTCATAAACCACATGGATCCACCAGAGTCATTGCACGTGTCTTCTTTTCCTAAACCACATGGATCCACCAGAGTCATTGCATCTTTGTTCATTTCCTAAACCAGCACTAGAGTAATTGCATGTGTGTTGCTTTCATAAACCACATGGATCCACCAGAGTCATTGCATGTGTGTTCATTTCCTAAACCACATGGATCCATCAGAGTCATTACATGTGTGTACCTTTCCTAAACCACATTGATCCACCAGAGTCATTGCATGTGTTCTTTTCCTAAGCCGCCACTAGAGTCATTGCATGTGTTCCTTTCATAAACCACATGGATCCACCAGTCAGTGCATGTGGGTTCCTTTCCTAAACCACATGGATCCACAGTCATTGCATGTTTCTTCTTTTCCTAAACCACATGGATCCACAGTCATTGCATCTGTTCTTTCCTAAACCACCACTAGAGTCATGGCATATGTGTTCCTTTCATAAACCACATGGATCCACCAGAGTCATTGCATGTGTGTTCCTTTCTTAAACCATATGGATCCATCAGAGTCATTTCATGTGTGTTCCTTTCCTAAACCACATTGAGCCACCAGAGTCATTGCATGTGTGTTCATTTCCTAAACGACCACTAGAGTTATTGCATGTGTGTTCCTTTCCTAAACCACCACTAGAGTCATTTCATGTGTATTCCTTTCCTAAACCACATTGATCCACCAGAGTCATTGCATGTGTGTTATTTTCCTAAACCACCACCAGAGTCATTTCATGTGTGTTCCTTTCATAAACCACATGGATCCACCAGAATCATTGCATGTGTGGTCCTTTCCTAAACCACATGGATCCACCAGAGTCATTGCATGTGTGTTCCTTTGCTAAACCACCTTGATCCACCAAAGTCATTGCATGTGTGTTCTTTTCTTGAACAACATGAATGCACCCGTCATTGCATGTTTGTTCTTTTCATAAACTACATGGATCCACCATAGTCATTGCATGTGTGTTATTTTCCTAAACAACGACCTGACTCATTGCATCTGTGTTACTTTCATAAACCACATGGATCCACCAGAGTTATTGCATGTGTGTTCCTCTCATAAACACAAATGGATCCACAAGAGTCATTGCATGTGTGTTCCTTTCCTAAACCACATTGATCCACCAGAGTCATTGCATGTGTGTTCTTTTCATAAACCACCACCAGAGTCATTGCATGTGTGTTCTTTTCCTAAACCATCACTAGACTCATTGCATGTGTGGTATTTACCTAAACCACCACCAGAGTAATTGCATGTGTACTTTTCCTTAACCACCACTAGAGTCATTGCGTGTGTTCCTTTCCACCACCACTAGTCATTGCAAGTGTGTTCCTTTCCTAAACCACATTGATCCACGGAGTGATTGCATGTGTGTTCTTTGCCTAAACCACCACCACGGTCATTTCATGTGTGTTCCTTTCCTAAACATAATGGATCCACGAGTCATTGCATGTGTGTTCCTTTCCTAAACCACCAACAAAGTCATTTCATGTGTGTTCTTTTCATAAACCACCACCGAGTCATTGCATGTGTGTTCTTTTCCTAAACCACATGGATCCACCTCAAGTCAATGCATGTGTGTTATTTTCCTAAACCATCACCAAAGTCACTTCATGTGTTCCTTTCATAAACCACATGGATCCACAGTCATTGCGTGTCTTCTTTTCCTAAACCACATGGATCCACCAGTCATTGCATCTTTGTTCATTTCCTAAACCAGCACTAGAGTAATTGCATGTGTGTTGCTTTCATAAACCACATGGATCCACCAGAGTCATTGCATGTGTGTTCATTTCCTAAACCACCTGGATCCATCAGTCATTACATGTGTGTACCTTTCCTAAACCACATTGATCCACCAGTCATTGCATGTGTGTTCTTTTCCTAAGCCGCCACTAGAGTAATTGCATGTGTGTTCCTTTCATAAACCACATGGATCCACCAGTCAGTGCATGTGGGTTCCTTTCCTAAACCACATGGATCCACCAGTCATTGCATGTTTCTTCTTTTCCTAAACCACATGGATCCACCAGTCATTGCATACATGTTCTTTCCTAAACCACCACTAGAGTCATGGCATATGTGTTCCTTTCATAAACCACATGGATCCACCAGATTCATTGCATGTGTGTTCCTTTCTTAAACCATATGGATCCATCAGAGTCATTTCATGTGTGTTCCTTTCCTAAACCACATTGAGCCAGAGTCATTGCATGTGTGTTCTTTTCCTAAACGACCACTAGAGTTATTGCATGTGTTCCTTTCCTAAACCACCACTAGAGTCATTTCATGTGTATTCCTTTCCTAAACCACATTGATCCACCAGAGTCATTGCATGTGTGTTATTTTCCTAAACCACCACCAGAGTCATTTCATGTGTGTTCCTTTCATAAACCACATGGATCCACCAAAATCATTGCATGTGTGGTCCTATCCTAAACCACATGGATCCACCAGAGTCATTGCATGTGTGTTCCTTTGCTAAACCACATTGATCCACCAAAGTCATTGCATGTGTGTTCTTTTCTTGAACCACATGAATGCACCAGTCATTGCATGTTTGTTCTTTTCATAAACTACATGGATCCACCAGAGTCATTGCATTTGTGTTCCTTTCCTAAACCACATGGATCCACCAGAGTCATTACACGTGTGTTCCTTTCCTAAACCACATGGATCCGCCAGAGTTATTGCATGTGTGTTCTTTTCCTAAACCACATGGATCCACACGAGTCATTGGATGTGTGTTCCTTTCATAAACCACATGGATCCACCAGAGTCATTACACGTGTGTTCCTTTCCTAAACCACATGGATCCACCAGAGTCATTGCATGTGTGTTCCTTTCCTAAACCACATGAATCCACTAGAGTCATTGCATGTGTGTTCCATTCCTAAACCACATTGATCCACCAGAGTCATTGCATGTATGTTCATTTCCTAAACCACCACCAGAGTCATTGCATGTGTGTTCTTTTCCTAAACCACCACTAGAGTGATTGCATGTATGTTCCTTTACTAAACCACATTGAAGCACCAGAGTCATTGCATGTGCGTTATTTTCCTAAAGCGCCACCAGAGTCATTGCATGTGTCTTCTTTTCATAAACCACATGGATCCACCGGAGTCATTGCATGTGTGTTCTTTTCTTAAACCACCACTAGAGTCATTGCATGTGTGTTCCTTTCCTAAACCACATTGATCCACCAGAGTCATTGCATGTGTGTTATTTTCCTAAACCACCACCAGAGTCATTTCATGTGTGTTCCTTTCATAAACCACATGGATCCACCAGAATCATTGCATGTGTGGTCCTTTCCGAAACCACATGGATCCACCAGAGTCATTGCATGTGTGTTCCTTTGCTAAAACACATTGATCCACCAAAGTCATTGCATGTGTGTTCTTTTCTTGAACCACATGAATGCACCAGTCATTGCATGTTTGTTCTTTTCATAAACTACATGGATCCACCAGAGTCATTGCATTTGTGTTCCTTTCCTAAACCACATGGATCCACCAGAGCCATTACACGTATGTTCCTTTCCTAAACCACATGGATCCACCAGAGTCATTGCATGTGTGTTCTTTTCCTAAACCACATGGATCCACACGAGTCATTGCATGTGTGTTCCTTTCCTAAACCACATGAATCCACTAGAGTCATTGCATGTGTGTTCCATTCCTAAACCACATTGATCCACCAGAGTTATTGCATGTATGTTCATTTCCTAAACCACCACCAGAGTCATTGCATGTGTGTTCTTTTCCTAAACCACCACTAGAGTCATTGCATGTATGTTCCTTTACTAAACCACATTGAACCACCAGAGTCATTGCATGTGCATTATTTTCCTAAACCGCCACCAGAGTCATTGCATGTGTCTTCTTTTCATAAACCACATGGATCCACCGGAGTCATTGCATGTGTGTTCTTTTCTTAAACCACCACTAGAGTCATTGTATGTGTGTTCCTTTCCTAAACCACATGGATCCACAAGACTCATTGCATGTGTGTTCATTTCCTAAACCATATTGATCCACCAGAGTCATTGCATGTCTGTTCTTTTCTAAACCACCACTAGAGTCATTGCATGTGTGTTGTTTTCCAAAACCACCATGAGAGTCATTGCATGTGTGTTCTTTTCCTAAACCACCACCGGTGTCATTGCATGTGTGTTCTTTTCCTAAACCACATGGATCCTCTAGAGTCATTGCATGTGTGTTATTTTCCTAAACAACGACCAGAGTCATTGCATCTGTGTTACTTTCGTAAACCACATGGATCCACCAGAGTCATTGCATGTGTGTTCCTCTCATAAACACAAATGGATCCACAAGAGTCATTGCATGTGTGTTCCTTTCCTAAACCACATTGATCCACCAGAGTCATTGCATGTGCGTTCTTTTCATAAACCACCACTAGAGTCATTGCATGTGTGTTATTTTGCTAAACCACATGGATCCACTAGAGTGATTGCATGTGTGTTCTTTTCCTAAACCACGTGGATCCTCTAGAGTCATTGCATGTGTGTTATTTTCCTAAACAACGACCAGAGTCATTGCATCTGTGTTACTTTCGTAAACCACATGGATCCACCAGAGTCATTGCATGTGGGTTCCTTTCATAAACCACATGGATCCACCAGAGTCATTACACGTGTGTTCCTTTCCTAAACCACATGGATCCACCAGAGTCATTGCATGTGTGTTCCTTTCCTAAACCACATGAATCCACTAGAGTCATTGCATGTGTGTTCCATTCCTAAACCACATTGATCCACCAGAGTCATTGCATGTATGTTTATTTCCTAAACCACCACCAGAGTCATTGCATGTGTGTTCTTTTCCTAAACCACCACTAGAGTGATTGCATGTATGTTCCTTTACTAAACCACATTGAAGCACCAGAGTCATTGCATGTGCGTTATTTTCCTAAAGCGCCACCAGAGTCATTGCATGTGTCTTCTTTTCATAAACCACATGGATCCACCGGAGTCATTGCATGTGTGTTCTTTTCTTAAACCACCACTAGAGTCATTGCATGTGTGTTCCTTTCCTAAACCACATTGATCCACCAGAGTCATTGCATGTGTGTTATTTTCCTAAACCACCACCAGAGTCATTTCATGTGTGTTCCTTTCATAAACCACATGGATCCACCAGAATCATTGCATGTGTGGTCCTTTCCTAAACCACATGGATCCACCAGAGTCATTGCATGTGTGTTCCTTTGCTAAAACACATTGATCCACCAAAGTCATTGCATGTGTGTTCTTTTCTTGAACCACATGAATGCACCAGTCATTGCATGTTTGTTCTTTTCATAAACTACATGGATCCACCAGAGTCATTGCATTTGTGTTCCTTTCCTAAACCACATGGATCCACCAGAGCCATTACACGTATGTTCCTTTCCTAAACCACATGGATCCACCAGAGTCATTGCATGTGTGTTCTTTTCCTAAACCACATGGATCCACACGAGTCATTGCATGTGTGTTCCTTTCCTAAACCACATGAATCCACTAGAGTCATTGCATGTGTTCCATTCCTAAACCACATTGATCCACCAGAGTTATTGCATGTATGTTCATTTCCTAAACCACCACCAGAGTCATTGCATGTGTGTTCTTTTCCTAAACCACCACTAGAGTCATTGCATGTATGTTCCTTTACTAAACCACATTGAACCACCAGAGTCATTGCATGTGCATTATTTTCCTAAACCGCCACCAGAGTCATTGCATGTGTCTTCTTTTCATAAACCACATGGATCCACAGTCATTGCATGTGTGTTCTTTCTTAAACCACCACTAGAGTCATTGTATGTGTGTTCCTTTCCTAAACCACATGGATCCACAAGACTCATTGCATGTGTTCATTTCCTAAACCATATTGATCCACAGAGTCATTGCATATGCATTCTTTTCTAAACCACCACTAGAGTCATTGCATGTGTGTTGTTTTCCAAAACCACCATGAGAGTCATTGCATGTGTGTTCTTTTCCTAAACCACCACCGGTGTCATTGCATGTGTGTTCTTTTCCTAAACCACATGGATCCTCTAGAGTCATTGCATGTGTGTTATTTTCCTAAACAACCACCAGAGTCATTGCATCTGTTACTTTCGTAAACCACATGGATCCACCAGAGTCATTGCATGTGTGTTCCTCTCATAAACACAAATGGATCCACAAGAGTCATTGCATGTGTGTTCCTTTCCTAAACCACATTGATCCACCAGAGTCATTGCATGTGCGTTCTTTTCATAAACCACCACTAGAGTCATTGCATGTGTGTTATTTTGCTAAACCACATGGATCCACTAGAGTGATTGCATGTGTGTTCTTTTCCTAAACCACGTGGATCCTCTAGAGTCATTGCATGTGTGTTATTTTCCTAAACAACGACCAGAGTCATTGCATCTGTGTTACTTTCGTAAACCACATGGATCCACCAGAGTCATTGCATGTGGGTTCCTTTCATAAACCACATGGATCCACCAGAGTCATTACACGTGTGTTCCTTTCCTAAACCACATGGATCCACCAGAGTCATTGCATGTGTGTTCCTTTCCTAAACCACATGAATCCACTAGAGTCATTGCATGTGTGTTCCATTCCTAAACCACATTGATCCACCAGAGTCATTGCATGTATGTTTATTTCCTAAACCACCACCAGAGTCATTGCATGTGTGTTCTTTTCCTAAACCACCACTAGAGTGATTGCATGTATGTTCCTTTACTAAACCACATTGAAGCACCAGAGTCATTGCATGTGCGTTATTTTCCTAAAGCGCCACCAGAGTCATTGCATGTGTCTTCTTTTCATAAACCACATGGATCCACCGGAGTCATTGCATGTGTGTTCTTTTCTTAAACCACCACTAGAGTCATTGCATGTGTGTTCCTTTCCTAAACCACATTGATCCACCAGAGTCATTGCATGTGTGTTATTTTCCTAAACCACCACCAGAGTCATTTCATGTGTGTTCCTTTCATAAACCACATGGATCCACCAGAATCATTGCATGTGTGGTCCTTTCCTAAACCACATGGATCCACCAGAGTCATTGCATGTGTGTTCCTTTGCTAAAACACATTGATCCACCAAAGTCATTGCATGTGTGTTCTTTTCTTGAACCACATGAATGCACCAGTCATTGCATGTTTGTTCTTTTCATAAACTACATGGATCCACCAGTCATTGCATTTGTGTTCCTTTCCTAAACCACATGGATCCACAGGCCATTACACGATGTTCCTTTCCTAAACCACATGGATCCACCAGTCATTGCATGTGTTCTTTTCCTAAACCACATGGATCCACACGAGTCATTGCATGTGTTCTTTCCTAAACCATGAATCCACTAGAGTCATTGCATGTGTGTTCCATTCCTAAACCACATTGATCCACCAGAGTTATTGCATGTATGTTCATTTCCTAAACCACCACCAGAGTCATTGCATGTGTGTTCTTTTCCTAAACCACCACTAGAGTCATTGCATGTATGTTCCTTTACTAAACCACATTGAACCACCAGAGTCATTGCATGTGCATTATTTTCCTAAACCGCCACCAGAGTCATTGCATGTGTCTTCTTTTCATAAACCACATGGATCCACCGGAGTCATTGCATGTGTGTTCTTTTCTTAAACCACCACTAGAGTCATTGTATGTGTGTTCCTTTCCTAAACCACATGGATCCACAAGACTCATTGCATGTGTGTTCATTTCCTAAACCATATTGATCCACCAGAGTCATTGCATGTCTGTTCTTTTCTAAACCACCACTAGAGTCATTGCATGTGTGTTGTTTTCCAAAACCACCATGAGAGTCATTGCATGTGTGTTCTTTTCCTAAACCACCACCGGTGTCATTGCATGTGTGTTCTTTTCCTAAACCACATGGATCCTCTAGAGTCATTGCATGTGTGTTATTTTCCTAAACAACGACCAGAGTCATTGCATCTGTTACTTTTTCAGAACCACATGGATACACCAGAGTCATTGCATGTGTGTTCCTCTCATAAACACAAATGGATCCACAAGAGTCATTGCATGTGTGTTCTTTTCCTAAACCACATTGATCCACCAGAGTCATTGCATGTGCGTTCTTTTCATAAACCACCACTAGAGTCATTGCATGTGTGTTATTTTTCTAAACCACATGGATCCACTAGAGTGATTGCATGTGTGTTCTTTTCCTAAACCACGTGGATCCTCTAGAGTCATTGCATGTGTGTTATTTTCCTAAACAACGACCAGAGTCATTGCATCTGTGTTACTTTCGTAAACCACATGGATCCACCAGAGTCATTGCATGTGTGTTCCTCTCATAAACACAAATGGATCCACAAGAGTCATTGCATGTGTGTTCCTTTCCTAAACCAGATTGATCCACCAGAGTCATTGCATGTGTGTTCCTTTCTTACACCATATGGATCCATCAGAGTCATTTCATGTGTGTTCCTTTCCTAAACCACATTGAGCCACCAGAGTCATTGCATGTGTGTTCATTTCCTAAACGACCACTAGAGTTATTGCATGTGTGTTCCTTTCCTAAACCACCACTAGAGTCATTTCATGTGTATTCCTTTCCTAAACCACATTGATCCACCAGAGTCATTGCATGTGTGTTATTTTCCTAAACCACCACCAGAGTCATTTCATGTGTGTTCCTTTCATAAACCACATGGATCCACCAGAATCATTGCATGTGTGGTCCTTTCCTAAACCACATGGATCCACCAGAGTCATTGCATGTGTGTTCCTTTGCTAAACCACATTGATCCACCAAAGTCATTGCATGTGTGTTCTTTTCTTGAACCACATGAATGCACCCGTCATTGCATGTTTGTTCTTTTCATAAACTACATGGATCCACCAGAGTCATTGCATTTGTGTTCCTTTCCTAAACCACATGGATCCACCAGAGTCATTACACGTGTGTTCCTTTCCTAAACCACATGGATCCACCAGAGTCATTGCATGTGTGTTATTTTCCTAAACCACATGGATCCACACGAGTCATTGCATGTGTGTTCCTTTCATAAACCACATGGATCCACCAGAGTCATTACACGTGTGTTCCTTTCCTAAACCACATGGATCCACCAGAGTCATTGCATGTGTGTTCCTTTCCTAAACCACATGAATCCACTAGAGTCATTGCATGTGTGTTCCATTCCTAAACCACATTGATCCACCAGAGTCATTGCATGTATGTTCATTTCCTAAACCTCCACCAGAGTCATTGCATGTGTGTTCTTTTCCTAAACCACCACTAGAGTCATTGCATGTATGTTCCTTTACTACACCACATTGAAGCACCAGAGTCATTGCATGTGCGTTATTTTCCTAAACCGCCACCAGAGTCATTGCATGTGTCTTCTTTTCATAAACCACATGGATCCACCGGAGTCATTGCATGTGTGTTCTTTTCTTAAACCACCACTAGAGTCATTGCATGTGTGTTCCTTTCCAAAACCACATGGATCCACAAGACTCATTGCATGTGTGTTCATTTCCTAAACCATATTGATCCACCAGAGTCATTACATGTCTGTTCTTTTCTAAACCACCACTAGAGTCATTGCATGTGTGTTGTTTTCCTAAACCACCATGAGAGTCATTGCATGTGTGTTCTTTACCTAAACCACCACCGGAGTCATTGCATGTGTGTTCTTTTCCTAAACCACATGGATCCTCTAGAGTCATTGCATGTGTGTTATTTTCCTAAACAACGACCAGACTCATTGCATCTGTGTTACTTTCATAAACCACATGGATCCACCAGAGTTATTGCATGTGTGTTCCTCTCATAAACACAAATGGTTCCAAAAGTGTCAATGCATGTGTGTTCCTTTCCTAAACCACATTGATCCACCAGAGTCATTACATGTGTGTTCTTTTCATAAACCACCACCAGAGTCATTGCATGTGTGTTCTTTTCCTAAACCATCACTAGAGTCATTGCATGTGTGTTTTTTACCTAAACCACCACCAGAGTCATTGCATGTGCGTACTTTTCCTTAACCACCACTAGAGTCATTGCGTGTGTTCCTTTCCGAAACCACCACTAGTCATTGCAAGTGTGTTCCTTTCCTAAACCACATTGATCCACCAGAGTGATTGCATGTGTGCTCTTTGCCTAAACCACCACCACAGTCATTGCATGTGTGTTCCTTTCCTAAACCACATGGATCCACGAGAGTCATTGCATGTGTGTTTTTTTCCTAAACCACCAACAAAGTCATTTCATGTGTGTTCTTTTCATAAACCACCACCAGAGTCATTGCATGTGTGTTCTTTTCCTAAACCACATGGATCCACCAGAGTCAATGCATGTGTGTTATTTTCCTAAACCATCACCAAAGTCACTTCATGCGTGTTCCTTTCATAAACCACATGGATCCACCAGTCATTGCACGTGTCTTCTTTTCCTAAACCACATGGATCCACAGTCATTGCATCATGTTCATTTCCTAAACCAGCACTAGAGTAATTGCATGTGTGTTGCTTTCATAAACCACATGGATCCACCAGAGTCATTGCATGTGTGTTCGTTTCCTAAACCACATGGATTCATCAGAGTCATTTCATGTGTGTACCTTTCCTAAACCACATTGATCCACCAGAGTCATTGCATGTGTGTTCTTTTCCTAAGCCGCCACTAGAGTCATTGCATGTGTGTTCCTTTCATAAACCACATGGATCCACCAGAGTCAGTGCATGTGGGTTCCTTTCCTAAACCACATGGATCCACCAGTCATTGCATGTTTCTTCTTTTCCTAAACCACATGGATCCACAAGAGTCATTGCATCTGTGTTCTTTTCCTAAACCACCACTAGAGTCATGGCATATGTGTTCCTTTCATAAACCACATGGATCCACCAGAGTCATTGCATGTGTGTTCCTTTCTTAAAGCATATGGATCCATCAGAGTCATTTCATGTGTGTTCCTTTCCTAAACCACATTGAGCCACCAGAGTCATTGCATGTGTGTTCATTTCCTAAACGACCACTAGAGTTATTGCATGTGTGTTCCTTTCCTAAACCACCACTAGAGTCATTTCATGTGTATTCCTTTCCTAAACCACATTGATCCACCAGAGTCATTGCATGTGTGTTATTTTCCTAAACCACCACCAGAGTCATTTCATGTGTGTTCCTTTCATAAACCACATGGATCCACCAGAATCATTGCATGTGTGGTCCTTTCCTAAACCACATGGATCCACCAGAGTCATTGCATGTGTGTTCCTTTGCTAAACCACTTTGATCCACCAAAGTCATTGCATGTGTGTTATTTTCTTGAACCACATGAATGCACCAGTCATTGCATGTTTGTTCTTTTCATAAACTACATGGATCCACCAGAGTCATTGCATTTGTGTTCCTTTCCTAAACCACATGGATCCACCAGAGTCATTACACGTGTGTTCCTTTCCTAAACCACATGAATCCACCAGAGTCATTGCATGTGTGTTCTTTTCCTAAACCACATGGATCCACACGAGTCATTGGATGTGTGTTCCTTTCATAAACCACATGGATCCACCAGAGTCATTACACGTGTGTTCCTTTCCTAAACCACATGGATCCACCAGAGTCATTGCATGTGTGTTCCTTTCCTAAACCACATGAATCCACTAGAGTCATTGCATGTGTGTTCCATTCCTAAACCACATTGATCCACCAGAGTCATTGCATGTATGTTCATTTCCTAAACCTCCACCAGAGTCATTGCATGTGTGTTCTTTTCCTAAACCACCACTAGAGTCATTGCATGTATGTTCCTTTACTAAACCACATTGAAGCACCAGAGTCATTGCATGTGCGTTATTTTCCTAAACCGCCACCAGAGTCATTGCATGTGTCTTCTTTTCATAAACCACATGGATCCACCGGAGTCATTGCATGTGTGTTCTTTCTTAAACCACCACTAGAGTCATTGCATGTGTGTTCCTTTCCAAAACCACATGGATCCACAAGACTCATTGCATGTGTGTTCATTTCCTAAACCATATTGATCCACCAGAGTCATTACATGTCTGTTCTTTTCTAAACCACCACTAGAGTCATTGCATGTGTGTTGTTTTCCTAAACCACCATGAGAGTCATTGCATGTGTGTTCTTTACCTAAACCACCACCGGAGTCATTGCATGTGTGTTCTTTTCCTAAACCACATGGATCCTCTAGAGTCATTGCATGTGTGTTATTTTCCTAAACAACGACTGCATCATTGCATGTGTTACTTTCATAAACCACATGGATCCACCAGAGTTATTGCATGTGTGTTCCTCTCATAAACACAAATGGATCCACAAGAGTCATTGCATGTGTGTTCCTTTCCTAAACCACATTGATCCACCAGAGTCATTGCATGTGTGTTTTTTCATAAACCACCACCAGAGTCATTGCATGTGTGTTCTTTTCCTAAACCATCACTAGAGTCATTGCATGTGTGTTATTTACCTAAACCACCACCAGAGTCATTGCATGTGTGTACTTTTCCTTAACCACCACTAGAGTCATTGCGTGTGTTCCTTTCCGAAACCACCACTAGTCATTGCAAGTGTGTTCCTTTCCTAAATCACATTGATCCACCAGAGTGATTGCATGTGTGCCCTTTGCCTAAACCACCACCACAGTCATTGCATGTGTGTTCCTTTCCTAAACCACATGGATCCACGAGAGTCATTGCATGTGTGTTTTTTTCCTAAACCACCAACAAAGTCATTTCATGTGTGTTCTTTTCATAAACCACCACCAGAGTCATTGCATGTGTGTTCTTTTCCTAAACCACATGGATCCACCAGAGTCCATGCATGTGTGTTATTTTCCTAAACCATCACCAAAGTCACTTCATGCGTGTTCCTTTCATAAACCACATGGATCCACCAGTCATTGCACGTGTCTTCTTTTCCTAAACCACATGGATCCACCAGAGTCATTGCATCTGTGTTCATTTCCTAAACCAGCACTAGAGTAATTGCATGTGTGTTGCTTTCATAAACCACATGGATCCACCAGAGTCATTGCATGTGTGTTCGTTTCCTAAACCACATGGATCCATCAGAGTCATTTCATGTGTGTACCTTTCCTAAACCACATTGATCCACCAGAGTCATTGCATGTGTGTTCTTTTCTAAGCCGCCACTAGAGTCATTGCATGTGTGTTCCTTTCATAAACCACATGGATCCACCAGAGTCAGTGCATGTGGTTTCCTTTCCTAAACCACATGGATCCACCAGTCATTGCATGTTTCTTCTTTTCCTAAACCACATGGATCCACCAGAGTCATTGCATCTGTGTTCTTTTCGTAAACCACCACTAGAGTCATGGCATATGTGTTCCTTTCATAAACCACATGGATCCACCAGAGTCATTGCATGTGTGTTCCTTTCTTAAACCATATGGATCCATCAGAGTCATTTCATGTGTGTTCCTTTCCTAAACCACATTGAGCCACCAGAGTCATTGCATGTGTGTTCTTTTCCTAATCCACATTGGTCCACCAGAGTCATTACATGTGTGTTCTTTTCCTAAACCACCACCAGAGTCATTGGATGTGTGTTCTTTTCCTAAACCTCCACTAGATTGATTGCATGTGTGTTATTTTCTTAAACCACACCAGACTCATTGCATGTGTGTTCTTTTCCTAAACCACCACTAGAGTCATTGCATGCTTGTTCCTTTCCTAAAACACATTGATCCACCAGAGTCATTGCAGGTGTGTTCTTTTCCTGAACGACCACTAGAGTTATTGCATGTGTGTTCCTTTCCTAAACCACCACTAGAGTCATTTCATGTGTATTCCTTTCCTAAACCACATTGATCCACCAGAGTCATTGCATGTGTGTTCTTTTCCTGAACCACCACCAGAGTCATTGCATGTGTGTTATTTTCTTAAACCACCACCAGACTCTTTGCCTGTGTGTTATTTTCCTAAACTACCACTAGAGTCATTGCATGCTTGTTCCTTTTCTAAAACACATTGATCCACCAGAGTCATTGCATGTGTGTTATTTTCCTAAACGACCACTAGAGTTATTGCATGTGTGTTCCTTTCCTAAACCACCACTAGAGTCATTTCATGTGTATTCCTTTCCTAAACCACATTGATCCACCAGAGTCATTGCATGTGTGTTATTTTCCTAAACCACCACCAGAGTCATTGCATGTGTGTTCCTTTCATAAACCACATGGATCCACCAGATTCATTGCATGTGTGGTCCTTTTCTAAACCACCAACAGAGTCATTGCATGTGTGTTCTTTTCCTAAACCACCACTAGAGTCATTGCATGTGTGTTCTTTTCCTAAACCACATGGATCCACCAGAGTCATTTCATGTGTGTTATTTTCCTAAACCACCACCAAAGTCACTTCATGTGTGTTCCTTTCATAAACCACATGGATCCACCAGAGTCATTACATGTGTCTTCTTTTCCTAAACCACATGAATCCACCAGAGTCATTGCATGTGTGTTCTTTTCCTAAGCCACCCTCAGTTTCATTGCATCTGTGTTCCTTTCATAAACCACATGGATCCACCAGAGTCATTGCATGTGGTTGCTTTCCTAAACCACATGGATTCACCATAGTCATTGCATGTTTGTTATTTTCCTAAACCACCACCAGAGTCATTGCATGTGTCTTATTTTCCTAAACCACATGGATCCACAAGATTCATTGCATGTGTGGACTTTTCCTAAAATACCACTATAGTCATATCATGTGTATTCCTTTCATAAAACACATGGATCCACCAGAGTCATTGCATGTGTGTTATTTTCATAAACCACATTGATCCACTAGAGTCATTTCATGTGTGTACCTTTCCTAAACCACATTGATCCACCAGAGTCATTGCATGCGCGTCCTTTTCCTAAGCCACCACCAGAGACATTGCATGTGTGTTCCTTTCATAAACCACATGGATCCACCAGAGTCAGTGCATGTGGGTTCCTTTCCTAAACCACATGGATCCACCAGACATTGCATGCTTCTTCTTTTCCTAAATCACATGGATCCACCAGAGTAATTGCATGTGTGTTCTTTTTCTAAACTACCACTAGAGTCATTGCATATGTGTTCTTTTCATAAACCACATGGATCCACAAGAGTCATTGCATGTTTGTTCCTTTCTTAAACCATATGGATCCATCGAGTCATTTCATGCGTGTTCCTTTCCTAAACCACATTGATCCACTAGAGTCATTGCATGTGTGATCTTTTCCTAAACCACCACTAGAGTTAATGCATGCTTGTTCCTTTCCTAAAACACATTGATCCACCAGAGTCATTGCATGTGTGTTCTTTTCCTAAACGACCACTAGAGTTATTGCATATGTGTTCCTTTCCTAAACCACCACTAGAGTCATTTCATGTGTATTCCTTTCCTAAACCACATTGATCCACCAGAGTCATTGCATGTATGTTATTTTCCTAAACCACCACCAGAGTCATTACATGTGTGTTATTTTCTTAAACCACCACCAGACTCATTGCATGTGTGTTCTTTTCCTAAACCACCACTACAGTCATTGCATGCTTGCTCCTTTCCTAAAACACATTGATCCACCAGAGTCATTGCATGTGTGTCCTTTTCCTAAACGACCACTATAGTTATTGCATGTGTGTTCCTTTCCTAAACCACCACTAGAGTCATTTCATGTGTATTCCTTTCCTAAACCACATTGATCCACCAGAGTCATTGCATGCGTCTTATTTTCCTAAACCACCACCAGAGTCATTGCATGTGTGTTCCTTTCATAAACCACATGGATCCACTAGATTCATAGCATGTGTGGTCCTTTCCTAAACCACATGGATCCACCAGAGTCATTGCATGTATGTTCCTTTGCTAAACCACATTGATCCACCAGAGTCATTGCATGTGTGTTCTTTTCTTGAACCACATGAATCCACCAGTCATTGCATGTTTGTTCTTTTCATAAACTACATGGATCCACCAGATTAATTGCATTTGTGTTCCTTTCCTAAACCACATGGATCCACTAGAGTCATTGCATGTGTGTTCTTTTCCTAAACCACATGGATCCACCAGAATCATTGCATGTGTGTTCCTTTCATAAACCACATGGATCAACCAGAGTAATTACACGTGTGTTCCTTTCCTAAACCACATGGATCCACCAGAGTCATTGCATGTGTGTTCCTTTCCTAAACCACATTAATCCACTAGAGTCATTGCATGTGTGTTCCATTCCTAAACCACATTGATCCACTAGAGTCATTGCATGTATGTTCATTTCCTAATCCACCACCGGAGTCATTGCATCTGTGTCCTTTTCCTAAACCACCACTAGAGTCATTGCATGTATGTTCCTTTACTAAACCACATTGAACCACCAGAGTCATTGCATGTGTGGTATTTTCCTAAACCACCACTAGACTCATTGCATCTGTCTCCTTTTCATAAACCACATGGATCCACCGGAGTCATTGCACGTGTGTTCTTTTCTTAAACCACCACTAGAGTCATTGCATGTGTGTTCCTTTCCTAAACCAGATGGATCCACAAGAGTCATTGCATGTGTGTTCCTTTCCTAAACCACATTGATCCACCAGAGTCATTGTATGTCTGTTCTTTTCTAAACCACCACTAGAGTCATTGCACGTGCGTTCTTTTTCTAAACCACCACTAGAGTCATTGCATGTGTGTTATTTTCCTAAACCACCACCGGAGTCATTGCATGTGTGTTCCTTTCCTAAACCACATTGATCCTCTAAAGTCATTGCATCTGTATTACTTTCATAAACCACATGGATCCACCAGAGTCATTCCACGTGTGTTCCTCTCATAAACACAAATGGATCCACAAGAGTCATTGCATGTGTGTTCCTTTCCTAAACTAGATTGATCCACCAGAGTCATTGCATGTGTGTTCTTTTCTTAAACCACCACTAGAGTCATTGCATGTGTGTTCTTTACCTAAACACCACCAAAGTCATTGTATGTGTGTACTTTTCCTTCACCACCACTAGAGTCATTGCATGTGTTCCTTTCCTAAACCACCACTAGAGTCTTTGCAAGTGTGTTCCTTTCCTAAACCACATTGATCCACCAGAGTCACTCCATGTCTGTTCTTCGCCTAAACCACCACCAGAGTAATTGCATGTGTGTTCCTTTCATAAACCACATGGATCCACCAGAGTCATTGCATGTGTGTTACTTTCTTAAAACATATGGATCCATTAGAGTCATTTCATGTGTGTTCCTTTCCTAAACCACATTGATCCACCAGAGTCATTCCATGTGTATTATTTTCCTAAACCACCACCAGAGTCATTGCATGTGTGTTCCTTTCATAAACCACATGGATCCACCAGATTCATTGCATGTGTGGTCCTTTCGTAAACCACATGGATCCACCAGAGTCATTGCATGTGTGTTCCTTTGCTAAACCACATTGATCCACCAGAGTCATTGCATGTGTGTTCTTTTCCTTAACCACATGAATCCACCAGTCATTGCATGTTTGTTCTTTTCATAAACTACATGGATCCACCAGAGTCATTGAATTTGTGTTCCTTTCCTAAACCACATGGAGCCACTAGAGTCATTGCATGTGTGTTCTTTTCCTAAACCACATGGATCCACCAGAATCATTGCATGTGCGTTCCTTTCATAAACCACATGGATCAACCAGAGTAATTACACGTGTGTTCCTTTCTTAAACCACATGGATCCACCAGAGTCATTGCATGTGTGTTCCTTTCCTAAACCACATGAATCCACTAGAGTCATTGCATGTGTGTTCCATTCCTAAACCACATTGATCCACTAGAGTCATGGCATGTATGTTCATTTCCTAAACCACCACCGGAGTCATTGCATGTGTGTTCTTTTCCTAAACCACCACTAGAGTCATTGCATGTATGTTCCTTTACTAAACCACATTGAACCACCAGAGTCATTGCATGTGTGGTATTTTCCTAAACCACCACTAGAATCATTGCATGTGTGTTATTTTCTTAAACCACCACCAGACTCATTGCATGTGTGTTATTTTCCTAAACCACCACTAGAGTCATTGCATGCTTGTTCCTTTTCTAAACCACATTGATCCACCAGAGTCATTGCATGTGTGTTCTTTTCCTAAATGACCACTAGAGTTATTGCATGTGTGTTCCTTTCCTAAACCACCACTAGAGTCATTTCATGTGTATTCCTTTCCTAAACCACATTGATCCACCAGAGTCATTGCATGTGTGTTATTTTCCTAAACCACCACCAGAGTCATTGCATGTGTGTTGTTTTCTTAAACCACCACTAGAGTTATTGCATGTGTGTTCTTTACCTAAACCACCACCAAAGTCATTGTATGTGTGTACTTTTCCTTCACCACCACTAGAGTCATTGCATGTGTTCCTTTCCTAAACCACCACTAGAGTCTTTGCAAGTGTGTTCCTTTCCTAAACCACATTGATCCACCAGAGTGACTCCATGTCTGTTCTTCGCCTAAACCACCACCAGAGTAATTGCATGTGTGTTCCTTTCATAAACCACATGGATCCACCAGAGTCATTGCATGTGTGTTACTTTCTTAAAACATATGGATCCATTAGAGTCATTTCATGTGTGTTCCTTTCCTAAACCACATTGATCCACCAGAGTCATTCCATGTGTATTATTTTCCTAAACCACCACCAGAGTCATTGCATGTGTGTTCCTTTCATAAACCACATGGATCCACCAGATTCATTGCATGTGTGGTCCTTTCGTAAACCACATGGATCCACCAGAGTCATTGCATGTGTGTTCCTTTGCTAAACCACATTGATCCACCAGAGTCATTGCATGTGTGTTCTTTTCTTGAACCACATGAATCCACCAGTCATTGCATGTTTGTTCTTTTCATAAACTACATGGATCCACCAGAGTCATTGAATTTGTGTTCCTTTCCTAAACCACATGGATCCACTAGAGTCATTGCATGTGTGTTCTTTTCCTAAACCACATGGATCCACCTGAATCATTGCATGTGCGTTCCTTTCATAAACCACATGGATCAACCAGAGTAATTACACGTGTGTTCCTTTCTTAAACCACATGGATCCACCAGAGTCATTGCATGTGTGTTCCTTTCCTAAACCACATGAATCCACTAGAGTCATTGCATGTGTGTTCCATTCCTAAACCACATTGATCCACTAGAGTCATGGCATGTATGTTCATTTCCTAAACCACCACCGGAGTCATTGCATGTGTGTTCTTTTCCTAAACCACCACTAGAGTCATTGCATGTATGTTCCTTTACTAAACCACATTGAACCACCAGAGTCATTGCATGTGTGGTATTTTCCTAAACCACCACTAGAATCATTGCATGTGTGTAATTTTCTTAAACCACCACCAGACTCATTGCATGTGTGTTATTTTCCTAAACCACCACTAGAGTCATTGCATGCTTGTTCCTTTTCTAAACCACATTGATCCACCAGAGTCATTGCATGTGTGTTCTTTTCCTAAACGACCACTAGAGTTATTGCATGTATGTTCCTTTCCTAAACCACCACTAGAGTCATTTCATGTGTATTCCTTTCCTAAACCACATTGATCCACCAGAGTCATTGCATGTGTGTTCTTTTCCTAAACCACCACCAGAGTCATTGCATGTGTGTTCTTTTCTTAAACCACCACTAGAGTCATTGCATGTGTGTTCTTTACCTAAACCACCACCAAAGTCATTGTATGTGTGTACTTTTCCTTCACCACCACTAGAGTCATTGCATGTGTTCCTTTCCTAAACCACCACTAGAGTCTTTGCAAGTGTGTTCCTTTCCTAAACCACATTGATCCACCAGAGTCACTCCATGTCTGTTCTTCGCCTAAACCACCACCAGAGTAATTGCATGTGTGTTCCTTTCATAAACCACATGGATCCACCAGAGTCATTGCATGTGTGTTACTTTCTTAAAACATATGGATCCATTAGAGTCATTTCATGTGTGTTCCTTTCCTAAACCACATTGATCCACCAGAGTCATTCCATGTGTATTATTTTCCTAAACCACCACCAGAGTCATTGCATGTGTGTTCCTTTCATAAACCACATGGATCCACCAGATTCATTGCATGTGTGGTCCTTTCGTAAACCACATGGATCCACCAGAGTCATTGCATGTGTTCCTTTGCTAAACCACATTGATCCACCAGAGTCATTGCATGTGTGTTCTTTTCCTTAACCACATGAATCCACCAGTCATTGCATGTTTGTTCTTTTCATAAACTACATGGATCCACCAGAGTCATTGAATTTGTGTTCCTTTCCTAAACCACATGGAGCCACTAGAGTCATTGCATGTGTGTTCTTTTCCTAAACCACATGGATCCACCAGAATCATTGCATGTGCGTTCCTTTCATAAACCACATGGATCAACCAGAGTAATTACACGTGTGTTCCTTTCTTAAACCACATGGATCCACCAGAGTCATTGCATGTGTGTTCCTTTCCTAAACCACATGAATCCACTAGAGTCATTGCATGTGTGTTCCATTCCTAAACCACATTGATCCACTAGAGTCATGGCATGTATGTTCATTTCCTAAACCACCACCGGAGTCATTGCATGTGTGTTCTTTTCCTAAACCACCACTAGAGTCATTGCATGTATGTTCCTTTACTAAACCACATTGAACCACCAGAGTCATTGCATGTGTGGTATTTTCCTAAACCACCACTAGAATCATTGCATGTGTGTTATTTTCTTAAACCACCACCAGACTCATTGCATGTGTGTTATTTTCCTAAACCACCACTAGAGTCATTGCATGCTTGTTCCTTTTCTAAACCACATTGATCCACCAGAGTCATTGCATGTGTGTTCTTTTCCTAAACGACCACTAGAGTTATTGCATGTGTGTTCCTTTCCTAAACCACCACTAGAGTCATTTCATGTGTATTCCTTTCCTAAACCACATTGATCCACCAGAGTCATTGCATGTGTGTTATTTTCCTAAACCACCACCAGAGTCATTGCATGTGTGTTGTTTTCTTAAACCACCACTAGAGTTATTGCATGTGTGTTCTTTACCTAAACCACCACCAAAGTCATTGTATGTGTGTACTTTTCCTTCACCACCACTAGAGTCATTGCATGTGTTCCTTTCCTAAACCACCACTAGAGTCTTTGCAAGTGTGTTCCTTTCCTAAACCACATTGATCCACCAGAGTGACTCCATGTCTGTTCTTCGCCTAAACCACCACAGAGTAATTGCATGCGTGTTCCTTTCATAAACCACATGGATCCACCAGAGTCATTGCATGTGTGTTACTTTCTTAAAACATATGGATCCATTAGAGTCATTTCATGTGTTCCTTTCCTAAACCACATTGATCCACCGAGTCATTGCATGTGTTTTATTTTCCTAAACCACCACCAGAGTCATTGCATGTGTGTTCCTTTCATAAACCACATGGATCCACCAGATTCATTGCATGTGTGGTCCTTTCGTAAACCACATGGATCCACCAGAGTCATTGCATGTGTGTTCCTTTGCTAAACCACATTGATCCACCAGAGTCATTGCATGTGTGTTCTTTTCTTGAACCACATGAATCCACCAGTCATTGCATGTTTGTTCTTTTCATAAACTACATGGATCCACCAGTCATTGAATTTGTGTTCCTTTCCTAAACCACATGGATCCACTAGAGTCATTGCATGTGTGTTTCTTTCCTAAACCACATGGATCCACCTGAATCATTGCATGTGCGTTCCTTTCATAAACCACATGGATCAACCAGAGTAATTACACGTGTGTTCCTTTCTTAAACCACATGGATCCACCAGAGTCATTGCATGTGTGTTCCTTTCCTAAACCACATGAATCCACTAGAGTCATTGCATGTGTGTTCCATTCCTAAACCACATTGATCCACTAGAGTCATGGCATGTATGTTCATTTCCTAAACCACCACCGGAGTCATTGCATGTGTGTTCTTTTCCTAAACCACCACTAGAGTCATTGCATGTATGTTCCTTTACTAAACCACATTGAACCACCAGAGTCATTGCATGTGTGGTATTTTCCTAAACCACCACTAGAATCATTGCATGTGTGTAATTTTCTTAAACCACCACCAGACTCATTGCATGTGTGTTATTTTCCTAAACCACCACTAGAGTCATTGCATGCTTGTTCCTTTTCTAAACCACATTGATCCACCAGAGTCATTGCATGTGTGTTCTTTTCCTAAACGACCACTAGAGTTATTGCATGTATGTTCCTTTCCTAAACCACCACTAGAGTCATTTCATGTGTATTCCTTTCCTAAACCACATTGATCCACCAGAGTCATTGCATGTGTGTTCTTTTCCTAAACCACCACCAGAGTCATTGCATGTGTGTTCTTTTCTTAAACCACCACTAGAGTCATTGCATGTGTGTTCTTTACCTAAACCACCACCAAAGTCATTGTATGTGTGTACTTTTCCTTCACCACCACTAGAGTCATTGCATGTGTTCCTTTCCTAAACCACCACTAGAGTCTTTGCAAGTGTGTTCCTTTCCTAAACCACATTGATCCACCAGAGTCACTCCATGTCTGTTCTTCGCCTAAACCACCACCAGAGTAATTGCATGTGTGTTCCTTTCATAAACCACATGGATCCACCAGAGTCATTGAATGTGTGTTACTTTCTTAAAACATATGGATCCATTAGAGTCATTTCATGTGTGTTCCTTTCCTAAACCACATTGATCCACCAGAGTCATTCCATGTGTATTATTTTCCTAAACCACCACTGTGAGTCATTGCATGCGTGTTCCTTTCCTAAACCACATGGATCCACCAGAGTCATTGCATGTGTGGTCCTTTCAGAACCACATGGATCCACCAGAGTCATTGCATGTGTTCCTTTGCTAAACCACATTGATCCAGAGTCATTGCATGTGTGTTCTTTTCCTTAACCACATGAATCCACCAGTCATTGCATGTTTGTTCTTTTCATAAACTACATGGATCCACCAGAGTCATTGAATTTGTGTTCCTTTCCTAAACCACATGGATCCACTAGAGTCATTGCATGTGTGTTCTTTTCCTAAACCACATGGATCCACCAGAATCATTGCATGTGCGTTCCTTTCATAAACCACATGGATCAACCAGAGTAATTACACGTGTGTTCCTTTCTTAAACCACATGGATCCACCAGAGTCATTGCATGTGTGTTCCTTTCCTAAACCACATGAATCCACTAGAGTCATTGCATGTGTGTTCCATTCCTAAACCACATTGATCCACTAGAGTCATGGCATGTATGTTCATTTCCTAAACCACCACCGGAGTCATTGCATGTGTGTTCTTTTCCTAAACCACCACTAGAGTCATTGCATGTATGTTCCTTTACTAAACCACATTGAACCACCAGAGTCATTGCATGTGTGGTATTTTCCTAAACCACCACTAGAATCATTGCATGTGTGTTATTTTCTTAAACCACCACCAGACTCATTGCATGTGTGTTATTTTCCTAAACCACCACTAGAGTCATTGCATGCTTGTTCCTTTTCTAAACCACATTGATCCACCAGAGTCATTGCATGTGTGTTCTTTTCCTAAACGACCACTAGAGTTATTGCATGTGTGTTCCTTTCCTAAACCACCACTAGAGTCATTTCATGTGTATTCCTTTCCTAAACCACATTGATCCACCAGAGTCATTGCATGTGTGTTATTTTCCTAAACCACCACCAGAGTCATTGCATGTGTGTTCCTTTCATAAACCACTTGGATCCACCAGATTCATTGCATGTGTGGTCCTTTTCTAAACCACCAACAGAGTCATTGCATGTGTGTTCTTTTCCTAAACCACCACTAGAGTCATTGCATGTGTGTTCTTTTCCTAAACCACATGGATCCACCAGAGTCATTTCATGTGTGTTATTTTCCTAAACCACCACCAAAGTCACTTCATGTGTGTTCCTTTCATAAACCACATGGATCCACCAGAGTCATTACATGTGTCTTATTTTCCTAAACCACATGGATCCACCAGTCATTGCATTTGTGTTCATTTCCTAAACCAGCACTAGACTAATTGCATGTGTGTTCCTTTCATAAACCACATGGATCCACCAGAGTCATTGCATGTGTGTTCATTTCCTAAACCACATGGATCCATCAGAGTCATTTCATGTGTGTACCTTTCCTAAACCACATTGATCCACCAGAGTCATTGCATGTGTATTCCTCTCCTAAACCACATTGATCCACCAGAGTCATTGCATGTGTGTTCTTTTCCTAAACCACCAACAGAGTCATTGCATGTGTGTTATTTTCTTAAACCACCACCAGGATCATTGCATGTGTGATCTTTTCCTAAACCACCACTAGAGTCATTGCATGCTTGTTCCTTTCCTAAAACACATTGATTCACCAGAGTCATTGCCTGTGTGTTCTTTTCCTAAACGACCACTAGAGTTATTGCATGTGTGTTCCTTTTCTAAACCACCACTAGAGTCATTTCATGTGTATTCCTTTCCTAAACCACATTGATCCACCAGAGTCATTGCATGTGTGTTCTTTTCCTAAACCACCACCAGAGTCATTGCATGTGTGTTATTTTCTTAAACCACCACCAGACTCATTGCATGTGTGATCTTTTCCTAAACCACCACTAGAGTCAATGCATGCTTGTTCCTTTCCTAAAACACATTGATCCACCAGAGTCATTGCATGTGTGTTCTTTTCCTAAACGACCACTAGAGTTATTGCATGTGTGTTCCTTTCCTAAACCACCACTAGAGTCATTTCATGTGTATTCCTTTCCTAAACCACATTGATCCACCAGAGTCATTGCATGTGTGTTATTTTCCTAAACCACCACCAGAGTCATTGCATGTGTGTTATTTTCTTAAACCACCACCAGACTCATTGCATGTGTGTTCTTTTCCTAAACCACCACTACAGTCATTGCATGCTTGCTCCTTTCCTAAAACACATTGATCCACCAGAGTCATTGCATGTGTGTCCTTTTCCTAAACGACCACTAGAGTTATTGCACGTGTGTTCCTTTCCTAAACCACCACTAGAGTCATTTCATGTGTATTCCTTTCCTAAACCACATTGATCCACCAGAGTCATTGCATGCGTATTATTTTCCTAAACCACCACCAGAGTCATTGCATGTGTGTTCCTTTCATAAACCACATGGATCCACCAGATTCATTGCATGTGTGGTCCTTTCGTAAACCACATGGATCCACCAGAGTCATTGCATGTGTGTTCCTTTGCTAAACCACATTGATCCACCAGAGTCATTGCATGTGTGTTCTTTTCTTGAACCACATGAATCCACCAGTCATTGCATGTTTGTTCTTTTCATAAACTACATGGATCCACCAGAGTCATTGCATTTGTGTTCCTTTCCTAAACCACATGAATCCACTAGAGTCATTGCATGTGTGTTCCATTCCTAAACCACATTGATCCACTAGAGTCATGGCATGTATGTTCATTTCCTAAACCACCACCGGAGTCATTGCATGTGTGTTCTTTTCCTAAACCACCACTAGAGTCATTGCATGTATGTTCGTTTACTAAACCACATTGAACCACCAGAGTCATTGCATGTGTGATATTTTCCTAAACCACCACTAGAATCATTGCATGTGTGTTATTTTCTTAAACCACCACCAGACTCATTGCATGTGTGTTATTTTCCTAAACCACCACTAGAGTCATTGCATGCTTGTTCCTTTTCTAAACCACATTGATCCACCAGAGTCATTGCATGTGTGATCTTTTCCTAAACGACCACTAGAGTTATTGCATGTGTGTTCCTTTCCTAAACCACCACTAGAGTCATTTCATGTGTATTCCTTTCCTAAACCACATTGATCCACCAGAGTCATTGCATGTGTGTTATTTTCCTAAACCACCACCAGAGTCATTGCATGTGTGTTCCTTTCATAAACCACTTGGATCCACCAGATTCATTGCATATGTGGTCCTTTTCTAAACCACCAACAGAGTCATTGCATGTGTGTTCTTTTCCTAAACCACCACTAGAGTCATTGCATGTGTGTTCTTTTCCTAAACCACATGTATCCACCAGAGTCATTTCATGTGTGTTATTTTCCTAAACCACCACCAAAGTCACTTCATGTGTGTTCCTTTCATAAACCACATGGATCCACCAGAGTCATTACATGTGTCTTATTTTCCTAAACCACATGGATCCACCAGAGTCATTGCATCTGTGTTCATTTCCTAAACCAGCACTAGACTAATTGCATGTGTGTTCCTTTCATAAACCACATGGATCCACCAGAGTCATTGCATGTGTGTTCATTTCCTAAACCACATGGATCCATCAGAGTCATTTCATGTCTGTACCTTTCCTAAACCACATTGATCCACCAGAGTCATTGCATGTGTATTCCTTTCCTAAACCACATTGATCCAGCAGAGTCATTGCATGTGTGTTCTTTTCCTAAACCACCACCAGAGTCATTGCATGTGTGTTATTTTCTTAAACCACCACCAGGCTCATTGCATGTGTGATCTTTTCCTAAACCACCACTAGAGTCATTGCATGCTTGTTCCTTTCCTAAAACACATTGATTCACCAGAGTCATTGCATGTGTGTTCTTTTCCTAAACGACCACTAGAGTTATTGCATGTGTGTTCCTTTTCTAAACCACAACTAGAGTCATTTCATGTGTATTCCTTTCCTAAACCACATTGATCCACCAGAGTCATTGCATGTGTGTTCTTTTCCTAAACCACCACCAGAGTCATTGCATGTGTGTTATTTTCTTAAACCACCACCAGACTCATTGCATGTGTGATCTTTTCCTAAACCACCACTAGAGTCAATGCATGCTTGTTCCTTTCCTAAAACACATTGATCCACCAGAGTCATTGCATGTGTGTTCTTTTCCTAAACAACCACTAGAGTTATTGCATGTGTGTTCCTTTCCTAAACCACTACTAGAGCCATTTCATGTGTATTCCTTTCCTAAACCACATTGATCCACCAGAGTCATTGCATGTGTGTTATTTTCCTAAACCACCACCAGACTCATTGCATGTGTGTTCTTTTCCTAAACCACCACTACAGTCATTGCATGCTTGCTCCTTTCCTAAAACACATTGATCCACCAGAGTCATTGCATGTGTGTCCTTTTCCTAAACGACCACTAGAGTTATTGCACGTGTGTTCCTTTCCTAAACCACCACTAGAGTCATTTCATGTGTATTCCTTTCCTAAACCACATTGATCCACCAGATTCATTGCATGCGTATTATTTTCCTAAACCACCACCAGAGTCATTGCATGTGTGTTCCTTTCATAAACCACATGGATCCACCAGATTCATTGCATGTGTGGTCCTTTCGTAAACCACATGGATCCACCAGAGTCATTGCATGTGTGTTCCTTTGCTAAACCACATTGATCCACCAGAGTCATTGCATGTGTGTTCTTTTCTTGAACCACATGAATCCACCAGTCATTGCATGTTTGTTCTTTTCATAAACTACATGGATCCACCAGAGTCATTGCATTTGTGTTCCTTTCCTAAACCACATGGATCCACTAGAGTCATTGCATGTGTGTTCTTTTCCTAAACCACAAGGATCCACGAATCATTGCATGTGCTCTTTCATAAACCACATGGATCAACCAGAGTAATTACACGTGTGTTCCTTTCCTAAACCACATGGATCCACCAGAGTCATTGCATGTGTGTTCCTTTCCTAAACCACATGAATCCACTAGAGTCATTGCATGTGTGTTCCATTCCTAAACCACATTCATCCACTAGAGTCATGGCATGTATGTTCATTTCCTAAACCACCACCGGAGTCATTGCATGTGTGTTCTTTTCCTAAACCACCACTAGAGTCATTGCATGTATGTTCCTTTACTAAACCACATTGAACCACCAGAGTCATTGCATGTGTGATATTTTCCTAAACCACCACTAGAATCATTGCATGTGTGTTATTTTCTTAAACCACCACCAGACTCATTGCATGTGTGTTATTTTCCTAAACCACCACTAGAGTCATTGCATGCTTGTTCCTTTTCTAAACCACATTGATCCACCAGAGTCATTGCATGTGTGATCTTTTCCTAAACGACCACTAGAGTTATTGCATGTGTGTTCCTTTCCTAAACCACCACTAGAGTCATTTCATGTGTATTCCTTTCCTAAACCACATTGATCCACCAGAGTCATTGCATGTGTTATTTTCCTAAACCACCACCAGAGTCATTGCATGTGTGTTCCTTTCATAAACCACTTGGATCCACCAGATTCATTGCATATGTGGTCCTTTTCTAAACCACCAATGAGTCATTGCATGTGTGTTCTTTTCCTAAACCACCACTAGAGTCATTGCATGTGTGTTCTTTTCCTAAACCACATGTATCCACCAGAGTCATTTCATGTGTGTTATTTTCCTAAACCACCACCAAAGTCACTTCATGTGTGTTCCTTTCATAAACCACATGGATCCACCAGAGTCATTACATGTGTCTTATTTTCCTAAACCACATGGATCCACCAGAGTCATTGCATCTGTGTTCATTTCCTAAACCAGCACTAGACTAATTGCATGTGTGTTCCTTTCATAAACCACATGGATCCACCAGAGTCATTGCATGTGTGTTCATTTCCTAAACCACATGGATCCATCAGAGTCATTTCATGTCTGTACCTTTCCTAAACCACATTGATCCACCAGAGTCATTGCATGTGTATTCCTTTCCTAAACCACATTGATCCAGCAGAGTCATTGCATGTGTGTTCTTTTCCTAAACCACCACCAGAGTCATTGCATGTGTGTTATTTTCTTAAACCACCACTGTGCTCATTGCATGTGTGATCTTTTCCTAAACCACCACTAGAGTCATTGCATGCTTGTTCCTTTCCTAAAACACATTGATTCACCAGAGTCATTGCATGTGTGTTTTTTCCTAAACGACCACTAGAGTTATTGCATGTGTGTTCCTTTTCTAAACCACAACTAGAGTCATTTCATGTGTATTCCTTTCCTAAACCACATTGATCCACCAGAGTCATTGCATGTGTGTTCTTTTCCTAAACCACCACCAGAGTCATTGCATGTGTGTTATTTTCTTAAACCACCACCAGACTCATTGCATGTGTGATCTTTTCCTAAACCACCACTAGAGTCAATGCATGCTTGTTCCTTTCCTAAAACACATTGATCCACCAGAGTCATTGCATGTGTGTTCTTTTCCTAAACGACCACTAGAGTTATTGCATGTGTGTTCCTTTCCTAAACCACCACTAGAGTCATTTCATGTGTATTCCTTTCCTAAACCACATTGATCCACCAGAGTCATTGCATGTGTGTTATTTTCCTAAACCACCACCAGAGTCATTGCATGTGTGTTATTTTCTTAAACCACCACTGACTCATTGCATGTGTGTTCTTTTCCTAAACCACCACTACAGTCATTGCATGCTTGCTCCTTTCCTAAAACACATTGATCCACCAGAGTCATTGCATGTGTGTCCTTTTCCTAAACGACCACTAGAGTTATTGCACGTGTGTTCCTTTCCTAAACCACCACTAGAGTCATTTCATGTGTATTCCTTTCCTAAACCACATTGATCCACCAGATTCATTGCATGCGTATTATTTTCCTAAACCACCACCAGAGTCATTGCATGTGTGTTCCTTTCATAAACCACATGGATCCACCAGATTCATTGCATGTGTGGTCCTTTCGTAAACCACATGGATCCACCAGAGTCATTGCATGTGTGTTCCTTTGCTAAACCACATTGATCCACCAGAGTCATTGCATGTGTGTTCTTTTCTTGAACCACATGAATCCACCAGTCATTGCATGTTTGTTCTTTTCATAAACTACATGGATCCACCAGAGTCATTGCATTTGTGTTCCTTTCCTAAACCACATGGATCCACTAGAGTCATTGCATGTGTGTTCTTTTCCTAAACCACATGGATCCACTGTAATCATTGCATGTGCTGCCTTTCATCAACCACATGGATCAACCAGAGTAATTACACTTGTGTTCCTTTCCTAAACCACATGGATCCACCAGAGTCATTGCATGTGTGTTCCTTTCCTAAACCACATGAATCCACTATAGTCATTGCATGTGTGTTCCATTCCTAAACCACATTGATCCACTAGAGTCATGGCATGTATGTTCATTTCCTAAACCACCACCGGAGTCATTGCATGTGTGTTCTTTTCCTAAACCACCACTAGAGTCATTGCATGTATGTTCCTTTACTAAACCACATTGAACCACCAGAGTCATTGCATGTGTGCTATTTTCCTAAACCACCACTAGAATCATTGCATGTGTGTTATTTTCTTAAACCACCACCAGACTCATTGCATGTGTGTTATTTTCCTAAACCACCACTAGAGTCATTGCATGCTTGTTCCTTTTCTAAACCACGTTGATCCACCAGAGTCATTGCATGTGTGATCTTTTCCTAAACGACCACTAGAGTTATTGCATGTGTGTTCCTTTTCTAAACCACCACTAGAGTCATTTCATGTGTATTCCTTTCCTAAACCACATTGATCCACCAGAGTCATTGCATGTGTGTTATTTTCCTAAACCACCACCAGAGTCATTGCATGTGTGTTCCTTTCATAAACCACTTGATCCACAGATTCATTGCATATGTGGTCCTTTTCTAAACCACCAACAGAGTCATTGCATGTGTGTTCTTTCCTAAACCACCACTAGAGTGATTGCTTGTGTGTTCTTTTCCTAAACCCCATGTATCCAGCAAAGTCATTTCATGTGTGTTATTTTCCTAAACCACCACCAAAGTCACTTCATGTGTGTTCCTTTCATAAACCACATGGATCCACCAGAGTCATTACATGTGTCTTATTTTCCTAAACCACATGGATCCACCAGAGTCATTGCATCTGTGTTCATTTCCTAAACCAGCACTAGACTAATTGCATGTGTGTTCCTTTCATAAACCACATGGATCCACCAGAGTCATTGCATGTGTGTTCTTTTCCTAAACCACATGGATCCATCAGTCATTTCATGTCTGTACCTTTCCTAAACCACATTGATCCACCAGAGTCATTGCATGTGTATTCCTTTCCTAAACCACATTGATCCAGCAGAGTCATTGCATGTGTGTTCTTTTCCTAAACCACCACCAGAGTCATTGCATGTGTTATTTTCTTAAACCACCACCAGGCTCATTGCATGTGTGATCTTTTCCTAAACCACCACTAGAGTCATTGCATGCTTGTTCCTTTCCTAAAACACATTGATTCACCAGAGTCATTGCATGTGTGTTCTTTTCCTAAACGACCACTAGAGTTATTGCATGTGTGTTCCTTTTCTAAACCACAACTAGAGTCATTTCATGTGTATTCCTTTCCTAAACCACATTGATCCACCAGAGTCATTGCATGTGTGTTCTTTTCCTAAACCACCACCAGAGTCATTGCATGTGTGTTATTTTCTTAAACCACCACCAGACTCATTGCATGTGTGTTCTTTTCCTAAACCACCACTAGAGTCATTGCATGCTTGGTCCTTTCCTAAAACACATTGATCCACCGAGTCATTGCATGTGTTATTTTCCTAAACCACCAACAGAGTCATTGCATGTGTGTTATTTTCTTAAACCACCACCAGACTCATTGCATGTGTGTTCTTTTCCTAAACCACCACTACAGTCATTGCATGCTTGCTCCTTTCCTAAAACACATTGATCCACCAGAGTCATTGCATGTGTGTCCTTTTCCTAAACGACCACTAGAGTTATTGCACGTGTGTTCCTTTCCTAAACCACCACTAGAGTCATTTCATGTGTATTCCTTTCCTAAACCACATTGATCCACCAGATTCATTGCATGCGTATTATTTTCCTAAACCACCACCAGAGTCATTGCATGTGTGTTCCTTTCATAAACCACATGGATCCACCAGATTCATTGCATGTGGTCCTTTCAGAACCACATTGATCCACCAGAGTCATTGCATGTGTGTTCCTTTGCTAAACCACATTGATCCACAGTCATTGCATGTGTGTTCTTTTCTTGAACCACATGAATCCACCAGTCATTGCATGTTTGTTCTTTTCATAAACTACATGGATCCACCAGAGTCATTGCATTTGTGTTCCTTTCCTAAACCACATGGATCCACTAGAGTCATTGCATGTGTGTTCTTTTCCTAAACCACATGGATCCACCAGAATCATTTCATGTGCGTTCCTTTCATAAACCACATGGATCAACCAGAGTAATTACACGTGTGTTCCTTTCCTAAACCACATGGATCCACCAGAGTCATTGCATGTGTGTTCCTTTCCTAAACCACATGAATCCACTAGAGTCATTGCATGTGTGTTCCATTCCTAAACCACATTGATCCACTAGAGTCATGGCATGTATGTTCATTTCCTAAACCACCACCGGAGTCATTGCATGTGTGTTCTTTTCCTAAACCACCACTAGAGTCATTGCATGTATGTTCCTTTACTAGACCACATTGAACCACCAGAGTCATTGCATGTGTGGTATTTTCCTAAACCACCACCAGAGTCATTGCATGTGTGTTATTTTCTTAAACCACCACCAGACTCATTGCATGTGTGTTCTTTTCCTAAACCACCACTACAGTCATTGCATGCTTGTTCCTTTTCTAAACCACATTGATCCACCAGAGTCATTGCATGTGTGATCTTTTCCTAAACGACCACTAGAGTTATTGCATGTGTGTTCCTTTCCTAAACCACCACTAGAGTCATTTCATGTGTATTCCTTTCCTAAACCACATTGATCCACCAGAGTCATTGCATGTGTGTTATTTTCCTAAACCACCACCAGAGTCATTGCATGTGTGTTCCTTTCATAAACCACTTGGATCCACCAGATTCATTGCATATGTGGTCCTTTTCTAAACCACCAACAGAGTCATTGCATGTGTGTTCTTTTCCTAAACCACCACTAGAGTCATTGCATGTGTGTTCTTTTCATAAACCACAAGAATCCACAAGAGTCATTTCATGTGTGTTATTTTCCTAAACCACCACCAAAGTCACTTCATGTGTGTTCCTTTCATAAACCACATGGATCCACCAGAGTCATTACATGTGTCTTATTTTCCTAAACCACATGGATCCACCAGAGTCATTGCATCTGTGTTCATTTCCTAAACCAGCACTAGACTAATTGCATGTGTGTTCCTTTCATAAACCACATGGATCCACCAGAGTCATTTCATGTGTGTTCATTGCCTAAACCACATGGATCCATCAGAGTCATTTCATGTCTGTACCTTTCCTAAACCACATTGATCCACCAGAGTCATTGCATGTGTATTCCTTTCCTAAACCACATTGATCCAGCAGAGTCATTGCATGTGTGTTCTTTTCCTAAACCACCACCAGAGTCATTGCATGTGTGTTATTTTCTTAAACCACCACCAGGCTCATTGCATGTGTGATCTTTTCCTAAACCACCACTAGAGTCATTGCATGCTTGTTCCTTTCCTAAAACACATTGATTCACCAGAGTCATTGCATGTGTGTTCTTTTCCTAAACGACCACTAGAGTTATTGCATGTGTGTTCCTTTTCTAAACCACAACTAGAGTCATTTCATGTGTATTCCTTTCCTAAACCACATTGATCCACCAGAGTCATTGCATGTGTGTTCTTTTCCTAAACCACCACCAGAGTCATTGCATGTGTGTTATTTTCTTAAACCACCACCAGACTCATTGCATGTGTGATCTTTTCCTAAACCACCACTAGAGTCAATGCATGCTTGTTCCATTCCTAAAACACATTGATCCACCAGAGTCATTGCATGTGTGTTCTTTTCCTAAACGACAACTAGAGTTATTGCACGTGTGTTCCTTTCCTAAACCACCACTAGAGTCATTTCATGTGTATTCCTTTCCTAAACCACATTGATCCACCAGATTCATTGCATGCGTATTATTTTCCTAAACCACCACCAGAGTCATTGCATGTGTGTTCCTTTCATAAACCACATGGATCCACCAGATTCATTGCATGTGTGGTCCTTTCGTAAACCACATGGATCCACCAGAGTCATTGCATGTGTGTTCCTTTGCTAAACCACATTGATCCACCAGAGTCATTGCATGTGTGTTCTTTTCTTGAACCACATGAATCCACCAGTCATTGCATGTTTGTTCTTTTCATAAACTACATGGATCCACCAGAGTCATTGCATTTGTGTTCCTTTCCTAAACCACATGGATCCACTAGAGTCATTGCATGTGTGTTCTTTTCCTAAACCACATGGATCCACCAGAATCATTGCATGTGCGTTCCTTTCATAAACCACATGGATCAACCAGAGTAATTACACGTGTGTTCCTTTCCTAAACCACATGGATCCACCAGAGTCATTGCATGTGTGTTCCTTTCCTAAACCACATGAATCCACTATAGTCATTGCATGTGTGTTCCATTCCTAAACCACATTGATCCACTAGAGTCATGGCATGTATGTTCATTTCCTAAACCACCACCGGAGTCATTGCATGTGTGTTCTTTTCCTAAACCACCACTAGAGTCATTGCATGTATGTTCCTTTACTAAACCACATTGAACCACCAGAGTCATTGCATGTGTGCTATTTTCCTAAACCACCACTAGAATCATTGCATGTGTGTTATTTTCTTAAACCACCACCAGACTCATTGCATGTGTGTTATTTTCCTAAACCACCACTAGAGTCATTGCATGCTTGTTCCTTTTCTAAACCACGTTGATCCACCAGAGTCATTGCATGTGTGATCTTTTCCTAAACGACCACTAGAGTTATTGCATGTGTGTTCCTTTTCTAAACCACCACTAGAGTCATTTCATGTGTATTCCTTTCCTAAACCACATTGATCCACCAGAGTCATTGCATGTGTGTTATTTTCCTAAACCACCACCAGAGTCATTGCATGTGTGTTCCTTTCATAAACCACTTGGATCCACCAGATTCATTGCATATGTGGTCCTTTTCTAAACCACCAACAGAGTCATTGCATGTGTGTTCTTTTCCTAAACCACCACTAGAGTCATTGCATGTGTGTTCTTTTCCTAAACCACATGTATCCACCAAAGTCATTTCATGTGTGTTATTTTCCTAAACCACCACCAAAGTCACTTCATGTGTGTTCCTTTCATAAACCACATGGATCCACCAGAGTCATTACATGTGTCTTATTTTCCTAAACCACATGGATCCACCAGAGTCATTGCATCTGTGTTCATTTCCTAAACCAGCACTAGACTAATTGCATGTGTGTTCCTTTCATAAACCACATGGATCCACCAGAGTCATTGCATGTGTGTTCATTTCCTAAACCACATGGATCCATCAGAGTCATTTCATGTCTGTACCTTTCCTAAACCACATTGATCCACCAGAGTCATTGCATGTGTATTCCTTTCCTAAACCACATTGATCCAGCAGAGTCATTGCATGTGTGTTCTTTTCCTAAACCACCACCAGAGTCATTGCATGTGTGTTATTTTCTTAAACCACCACCAGGCTCATTGCATGTGTGATCTTTTCCTAAACCACCACTAGAGTCATTGCATGCTTGTTCCTTTCCTAAAACACATTGATTCACCAGAGTCATTGCATGTGTGTTCTTTTCCTAAACGACCACTAGAGTTATTGCATGTGTGTTCCTTTTCTAAACCACAACTAGAGTCATTTCATGTGTATTCCTTTCCTAAACCACATTGATCCACCAGAGTCATTGCATGTGTGTTCTTTTCCTAAACCACCACCAGAGTCATTGCATGTGTGTTATTTTCTTAAACCACCACCAGACTCATTGCATGTGTGATCTTTTCCTAAACCACCACTAGAGTCAATGCATGCTTGTTCCTTTCCTAAAACACATTGATCCACCAGAGTCATTGCATGTGTGTTATTTTCCTAAACCACCACCAGAGTCATTGCATGTGTGTTATTTTCTTAAACCACCACCAGACTCATTGCATGTGTGTTCTTTTCCTAAACCACCACTACAGTCATTGCATGCTTGCTCCTTTCCTAAAACACATTGATCCACCAGAGTCATTGCATGTGTGTCCTTTTCCTAAACGACCACTAGAGTTATTGCACGTGTGTTCCTTTCCTAAACCACCACTAGAGTCATTTCATGTGTATTCCTTTCCTAAACCACATTGATCCACCAGAATCATGGCATGAGAATTATTTTCCTAAACCACCACCGAGTCATTGCATGTGTGTTCCTTTCATAAACCACATGGATCCACCAGATTCATTGCATGTGTGGTCCTTTCAGAACCACATGGATCCACCAGTAGTCATTGCATGTGTGTTCCTTTGCTAAACCACATTGATCCACCAGAGTCATTGCATGTGTGTTCTTTTCTTGAACCACATGAATCCACCAGTCATTGCATGTTTGTTCTTTTCATAAACTACATGGATCCACCAGAGTCATTGCATTTGTGTTCCTTTCCTAAACCACATGGATCCACTAGAGTCATTGCATGTGTGTTCTTTTCCTAAACCACATGGATCCACCAGAATCATTTCATGTGCGTTCCTTTCATAAACCACATGGATCAACCAGAGTAATTACACGTGTGTTCCTTTCCTAAACCACATGGATCCACCAGAGTCATTGCATGTGTGTTCCTTTCCTAAACCACATGCATCCACTAGAGTCATTGCAGGTGTGTTCCTTTACTAAACCACATTGATCCACTAGAGTCATGGCATGTATGTTCATTTCCTAAACCACCACCTGAGTCATTGCATGTGTGTTCTTTTCCTAAACCACCACTAGAGTCATTGCATGTATGTTCCTTTACTAGACCACATTGAACCACCAGAGTCATTGCATGTGTGGTATTTTCCTAAACCACCACCAGAGTCATTGCATGTGTGTTATTTTCTTAAACCACCACCAGACTCATTGCATGTGTGTTCTTTTCCTAAACCACCACTACAGTCATTGCATGCTTGTTCCTTTTCTAAACCACATTGATCCACCAGAGTCATTGCATGTGTGATCTTTTCCTAAACGACCACTAGAGTTATTGCATGTGTGTTCCTTTCCTAAACCACCACTAGAGTCATTTCATGTGTATTCCTTTCCTAAACCACATTGATCCACCAGAGTCATTGCATGTGTGTTATTTTCCTAAACCACCACCAGAGTCATTGCATGTGTGTTCCTTTCATAAACCACTTGGATCCACCAGATTCATTGCATATGTGGTCCTTTTCTAAACCACCAACAGAGTCATTGCATGTGTGTTCTTTTCCTAAACCACCACTAGAGTCATTGCATGTGTGTTCTTTTCCTAAACCACATGTATCCACCAGAGTCATTTCATGTGTGTTATTTTCCTAAACCACCACCAAAGTCACTTCATGTGTGTTCCTTTCATAAACCACATGGATCCACCAGAGTCATTACATGTGTCTTATTTTCCTAAACCACATGGATCCACCAGAGTCATTGCATCTGTGTTCATTTCCTAAACCAGCACTAGACTAATTGCATGTGTGTTCCTTTCATAAACCACATGGATCCACCAGAGTCATTGCATGTGTGTTCATTTCCTAAACCACATGGATCCATCAGAGTCATTTCATCTCTTTTAATTTACTAAACCACATTGATCCACCAGAGTCATTGCATGTGTATTCCTTTCCTAAACCACATTGATCCAGCAGAGTCATTGCATGTGTGTTCTTTTCCTAAACCACCACCAGAGTCATTGCATGTGTGTTATTTTCTTAAACCACCACCAGGCTCATTGCATGTGTGATCTTTTCCTAAACCACCACTAGAGTCATTGCATGCTTGTTCCTTTCCTAAAACACATTGATTCACCAGAGTCATTGCATGTGTGTTCTTTTCCTAAACGACCACTAGAGTTATTGCATGTGTGTTCCTTTTCTAAACCACAACTAGAGTCATTTCATGTGTATTCCTTTCCTAAACCACATTGATCCACCAGAGTCATTGCATGTGTGTTCTTTTCCTAAACCACCACCAGAGTCATTGCATGTGTGTTATTTTCTTAAACCACCACCAGACTCATTGCATGTGTGATCTTTTCCTAAACCACCACTAGAGTCAATGCATGCTTGTTCCATTCCTAAAACACATTGATCCACCAGAGTCATTGCATGTGTGTTCTTTTCCTAAACGACCACTAGAGTTATTGCATGTGTGTTCCTTTCCTAAACCACCACTAGAGTCATTTCATGTGTATTCCTTTCCTAAACCACATTGATCCACCAGAGTCATTGCATGTGTGTTATTTTCCTAAACCACCACCAGAGTCATTGCATGTGTGTTATTTTCTTAAACCACCACCAGACTCATTGCATGTGTGTTCTTTTCCTAAACCACCACTACAGTCATTGCATGCTTGCTCCTTTCCTAAAACACATTGATCCACGAGTCATTGCATGTGTGTCCTTTTCCTAAACGACCACTAGAGTTATTGCACGTGTGTTCCTTTCCTAAACCACCACTAGAGTCATTTCATGTGTATTCCTTTCCTAAACCACATTGATCCACCAGATTCATTGCATGCGTATTATTTTCCTAAACCACCACCAGAGTCATTGCATGTGTGTTCCTTTCATAAACCACATGGATCCACCAGATTCATTGCATGTGTGGTCCTTTCGTAAACCACATGGATCCACCAGAGTCATTGCATGTGTGTTCCTTTGCTAAACCACATTGATCCACCAGAGTCATTGCATGTGTGTTCTTTTCTTGAACCACATGAATCCACCAGTCATTGCATGTTTGTTCTTTTCATAAACTACATGGATCCACCAGAGTCATTGCATTTGTGTTCCTTTCCTAAACCACATGGATCCACTAGAGTCATTGCATGTGTGTTCTTTTCCTAAACCACATGGATCCACCAGAATCATTGCATGTGCTCCTTTCATAAACCACATGGATCAACCAGAGTAATTACACGTGTGTTCCTTTCCTAAACCACATGGATCCACCAGAGTCATTGCATGTGTGTTCCTTTCATAAACCACATGAATCCACTATAGTCATTGCATGTGTGTTCCATTCCTAAACCACATTGATCCACTAGAGTCATGGCATGTATGTTCATTTCCTAAACCACCACCGGAGTCATTGCATGTGTGTTCTTTTCCTAAACCACCACTAGAGTCATTGCATGTATGTTCCTTTACTAAACCACATTGAACCAGAGTCATTGCATGTGTGGTATTTTCCTAAACCACCACTAGAATCATTGCATGTGTGTTATTTTCTTAAACCACCACCAGACTCATTGCATGTGTGTTATTTTCCTAAACCACCACTAGAGTCATTGCATGCTTGTTCCTTTTCTAAACCACGTTGATCCACCAGAGTCATTGCATGTGTGATCTTTTCCTAAACGACCACTAGAGTTATTGCATGTGTGTTCCTTTTCTAAACCACCACTAGAGTCATTTCATGTGTATTCCTTTCCTAAACCACATTGATCCACCAGAGTCATTGCATGTGTGTTATTTTCCTAAACCACCACCAGAGTCATTGCATGTGTGTTCCTTTCATAAACCACTTGGATCCACCAGATTCATTGCATATGTGGTCCTTTTCTAAACCACCAACAGAGTCATTGCATGTGTGTTCTTTTCCTAAACCACCACTAGAGTCATTGCATGTGTGTTCTTTTCCTAAACCACATGTATCCACTGTAGTCATTTCATGTGTGTTATTTTCCTAAACCACCACCAAAGTCACTTCATGTGTGTTCCTTTTATAAACCACATGGATCCACCGTAGTCATTACATCCATCTTATTTTCCTAAACGACATGGATCCACCAGTCATTGCATCTGTGTTCATTTCCTAAACCAGCACTAGACTAATTGCATGTGTGTTCCTTTCATAAACCACATGGATCCACCAGAGTCATTGCATGTGTGTTCATTTCCTAAACCACATGGATCCATCAGAGTCATTTCATGTCCGCCTTTCCTAAACCACATAGATCCACCAGAGTCATTGCATGTGTATTCCTTTCCTAAACCACATTGATCCACCAGAGTCATTGCATGTGTGTTCTTTTCCTAAACCACCACCAGAGTCATTGCATGTGTGTTATTTTCTTAAACCACCACCAGGCTCATTGCATGTGTGATCTTTTCCTAAACCAACACTAGAGTCATTGCATGCTTGTTCCTTTCCTAAAACACATTGATTCACCAGAGTCATTGCATGTGTGTTCTTTTCCTAAACGACCACTAGAGTTATTGCATGTGTGTTCCTTTTCTAAACCACAACTCGAGTCATTTCATGTGTATTCCTTTCCTAAACCACATTGATCCACCAGAGTCATTGCATGTGTGTTCTTTTCCTAAACCACCACGAGAGTCATTGCATGTGTGTTATTTTCTTAAACCACCACCAGACTCATTGCATGTGTGATCTTTTCCTAAACCACCACTAGAGTCAATGCATGCTTGTTCCTTTCCTAAAACACATTGATCCACCAGAGTCATTGCATGTGTGTTATTTTCCTAAACCACCACCAGAGTCATTGCATGTGTGTTATTTTCTTAAACCACCACCAGACTCATTGCATGTGTGTTCTTTTCCTAAACCACCACTACAGTCATTGCATGCTTGCTCCTTTCCTAAAACACATTGATCCACCAGAGTCATTGCATGTGTGTCCTTTTCCTAAACGACCACTAGAGTTATTGCACGTGTGTTCCTTTCCTAAACCACCACTAGAGTCATTTCATGTGTATTCCTTTCCTAAACCACATTGATCCACCAGATTCATTGCATGCGTATTATTTTCCTAAACCACCACCAGAGTCATTGCATGTGTGTTCCTTTCATAAACCACATGGATCCACCAGATTCATTGCATGTGTGGTCCTTTCAGAACCACATGGATCCACCAGAGTCATTGCATGTGTGTTCCTTTGCTAAACCACATTGATCCACCAGAGTCATTGCATGTGTGTTCTTTTCTTGAACCACATGAATCCACCAGTCATTGCATGTTTGTTCTTTTCATAAACTACATGGATCCACCAGAGTCATTGCATTTGTGTTCCTTTCCTAAACCACATGGATCCACTAGAGTCATTGCATGTGTGTTCTTTTCCTAAACCACATGGATCCACCAGAATCATTTCATGTGCGTTCATTTCATAAACCACATGGATCAACCAGAGTAATTACATGTGTTCCTTTCCTAAACCACATGGATCCAGAGTCATTGCATGTGTGTTCTTTCCTAAACCACATGAATCCACTAGAGTCATTGCATGTGTGTTCCATTCCTAAACCACATTGATCCACTAGAGTCATGGCATGTATGTTCATTTCCTAAACCACCACCGGAGTCATTGCATGTGTGTTCTTTTCCTAAACCACCACTAGAGTCATTGCATGTATGTTCCTTTACTAAACCACATTGAACCACCAGAGTCATTGCATGTGTGGTATTTTCCTAAACCACCACCAGAGTCATTGCATGTGTGTTATTTTCTTAAACCACCACCAGACTCATTGCATGTGTGTTCTTTTCCTAAACCACCACTAGTCATTGCATGCTTGTTCCTTTTCTAAACCACATTGATCCACAGAGTCATTGCATGTGTGATCTTTTCCTAACCACCACTAGAGTTATTGCATGTGTGTTCCTTTCCTAAACCACCACTAGAGTCATTTCATGTGTATTCCTTTCCTAAACCACATTGATCCACCAGAGTCATTGCATGTGTGTTATTTTCCTAAACCACCACCAGAGTCATTGCATGTGTGTTCCTTTCATAAACCACTTGGATCCACAGATCATTGCATATGTGGTCCTTTTCTAAACCACCACAGAGTCATTGCATTTGTGTTCATTTCCTAAACCACCACTAGAGTCATTGCATGTGTGTTCTTTTCCTAAACCACATGTATCCACCAGAGTCATTTCATGTGTGTTATTTTCCTAAACCACCACCAAAGTCACTTCATGTGTGTTCCTTTCATAAACCACATGGATCCACCAGAGTCATTACATGTGTCTTATTTTCCTAAACCACATGGATCCACCAGAGTCATTGCATCTGTTCATTTCCTAAACCAGCACTAGACTAATTGCATGTGTGTTCCTTTCATAAACCACATGGATCCACCAGAGTCATTGCATGTGTGTTCATTTCCTAAACCACATGGATACAGCAGAGTCATTTCATGTCCATACCTTTCCTAAACCACATTGATCCACCAGAGTCATTGCATGTGTATTTCTTTCCTAAACCACATTGATCCAAAGAGAGTCATTGCATGTGTGTTTCTTTCCTAAACCACCACCAGAGTCATTGCATGTGTGTTATTTTCTTAAACCACCACCAGTGCTCATTGCATGTGTGATCTTTTCCTAAACCACCACTAGAGTCATTGCATGTGTGTTCTTTTCCTAAACGACCACTAGAGTTATTGCATGTGTGTTCCTTTTCTAAACCACAACTAGAGTCATTTCATGTGTATTCCTTTCCTAAACCACATTGATCCACCAGAGTCATTGCATGTGTGTTCTTTTCCTAAACCACCACCAGAGTCATTGCATGTGTGTTATTTTCTTAAACCACCACCAGACTCATTGCATGTGTGATCTTTTCCTAAACCACCACTAGAGTCAATGCATGCTTGTTCCTTTCCTAAAACACATTGATCCACCAGAGTCATTGCATGTGTGTTCTTTTCCTAAACGACCACTAGAGTTATTGCATGTGTGTTCCTTTCCTAAACCACCACTAGAGTCATTTCATGTGTACTCCTTTCCTAAACCACATTGATCCACCAGAGTCATTGCATGTGTGTTATTTTCCTAAACCACCACTAGAGTCATTGCATGTGTGTTATTTTCTTAAACCACCACCAGACTCATTGCATGTGTGTTCTTTTCCTAAACCACCACTACAGTCATTGCATGCTTGCTCCTTTCCTAAAACACATTGATCCACCAGAGTCATTGCATGTGTGTCCTTTTCCTAAACGACCACTAGAGTTATTGCACGTGTGTTCCTTTCCTAAACCACCACTAGAGTCATTTCATGTGTATTCCTTTCCTAAACCACATTGATCCACCAGATTCATTGCATGCGTATTATTTTCCTAAACCACCACCAGAGTCATTGCATGTGTGTTCCTTTCATAAACCACATGGATCCACCAGATTCATTGCATGTGTGGTCCTTTCGTAAACCACATGGATCCACCAGAGTCATTGCATGTGTGTTCCTTTGCTAAACCACATTGATCCACCAGAGTCATTGCATGTGTTTTCTTTTCTTGAACCACATGAATCCACCATCATTGCATGTTTGTTCTTTTCATAAACTACATGGATCCACCAGAGTCATTGCATTTGTGTTCCTTTCCTAAACCACATGGATCCACTAGAGTCATTGCATGTGTGTTCTTTTCCTAAACCACATGGATCCACCAGAATCATTGCATGTGCGTTCCTTTCATAAACCACATGGATCAACCAGAGTAATTACACGTGTGTTCCTTTCCTAAACCACATGGATCCACCAGAGTCATTGCATGTGTGTTCCTTTCATAAACCACATGAATCCACTATAGTCATTGCATGTGTGTTCCATTCCTAAACCACATTGATCCACTAGAGTCATGGCATGTATGTTCATTTCCTAAACCACCACCGGAGTCATTGCATGTGTGTTCTTTTCCTAAACCACCACTAGAGTCATTGCATGTATGTTCCTTTACTAAACCACATTGAACCACCAGAGTCATTGCATGTGTGGTATTTTCCTAAACCACCACTAGAATCATTGCATGTGTGTTATTTTCTTAAACCACCACCAGACTCATTGCATGTGTGTTATTTTCCTAAACCACCACTAGAGTCATTGCATACTTGTTCCTTTTCTAAACCACGTTGATCCACCAGAGTCATTGCATGTGTGATCTTTTCCTAAACCAGCACTAGACTAATTGCATGTGTGTTCCTTTAATAAACCACCACTAGAGTCATTTCATGTGTTTTCCTTTCCTAAACCACATTTATCCACTATAGTCATTGCATGTGTTATTTTCCTAAACCACCACCAGAGTCATTGCATGTGTGTTCCTTTCATAAACCACTTGGATCCACCAGATTCATTGCATATGTGGTCCTTTTCTAAACCACCAACAGAGTCATTGCATGTGTGTTCTTTTCCTAAACCACCACTAGAGTCATTGCATGTGTGTTCTTTTCCTAAACCACATGTATCCACCAGAGTCATTTCATGTGTGTTATTTTCCTAAACCACCACCAAAGTCACTTCATGTGTGTTCCTTTTATAAACCACATGGATCCACCAGAGTCATTACATCTGTCTTATTTTCCTAAACGACATGGATCCACCAGAGTCATTGCATCTGTGTTCATTTCCTAAACCAGCACTAGACTAATTGCATGTGTGTTCCTTTCATAAACCACATGGATCCACCAGAGTCATTGCATGTGTGTTCATTTCCTAAACCACATGGATCCATCAGAGTCATTTCATGTCTGTACCTTTCCTAAACCACATTGATCCACCAGAGTCATTGCATGTGTATTCCTTTCCTAAACCACATTGATCCAGCAGAGTCATTGCATGTGTGTTCTTTTCCTAAACCACCACCAGAGTCATTGCATGTGTGTTATTTTCTTAAACCACCACGAGGCTCATTGCATGTGTGATCTTTTCCTAAACCACCACTAGAGTCATTGCATGCTTGTTCCTTTCCTAAAACACATTGATTCACCAGAGTCATTGCATGTGTGTTCTTTTCCTAAACGACCACTAGAGTTATTGCATGTGTGTTCCTTTTCTAAACCACAACTAGAGTCATTTCATGTGTATTCCTTTCCTAAACCACATTGATCCACCAGAGTCATTGCATGTGTGTTCTTTTCCTAAACCACCACCAGAGTCATTGCATGTGTGTTATTTTCTTAAACCACCACCAGACTCATTGCATGTGTGATCTTTTCCTAAACCACCACTAGAGTCAATGCATGCTTGTTCCTTTCCTAAAACACATTGATCCACCAGAGTCATTGCATGTGTGTTATTTTCCTAAACCACCACCAGAGTCATTGCATGTGTTATTTTCTTAAACCACCACCAGACTCATTGCATGTGTGTTCTTTTCCTAAACCACCACTACAGTCATTGCATGCTTGCTCCTTTCCTAAAACACATTGATCCACCAGAGTCATTGCATGTGTGTCCTTTTCCTAAACGACCACTAGAGTTATTGCACGTGTGTTCCTTTCCTAAACCACCACTAGAGTCATTTCATGTGTATTCCTTTCCTAAACCACATTGATCCACCAGATTCATTGCATGCGTATTATTTTCCTAAACCACCACCAGAGTCATTGCATGTGTGTTCCTTTCATAAACCACATGGATCCACCAGATTCATTGCATGTGTGGTCCTTTCGTAAACCACATGGATCCACCAGAGTCATTGCATGTGTGTTCCTTTGCTAAACCACATTGATCCACCAGAGTCATTGCATGTGTTTTCTTTTCTTGAACCACATGAATCAAACCAGTCATTGCATGTTTGTTCTTTTCATAAACTACATGGATCCACCAGAGTCATTGCATTTGTGTTCCTTTCCTAAACCACATGGATCCACTAGAGTCATTGCATGTGTGTTCTTTTCCTAAACCACATGGATCCACCAGAATCATTTCATGTGCGTTCCTTTCATAAACCACATGGATCAACCAGAGTAATTACACGTGTGTTCCTTTCCTAAACCACATGGATCCACCAGAGTCATTGCATGTGTGTTCCTTTCCTAAACCACATGAATCCACTAGAGTCATTGCATGTGTGTTCCATTCCTAAACCACATTGATCCACTAGAGTCATGGCATGTATGTTCATTTCCTAAACCACCACCGGAGTCATTGCATGTGTGTTCTTTTCCTAAACCACCACTAGAGTCATTGCATGTATGTTCCTTTACTAAACCACATTGAACCACCAGAGTCATTCCATGTGTGGTATTTTCCTAACCCACCACCAGAGTCATTGCATGTGTGTTATTTTCTTAAACCACCACCAGACTCATTGCATGTGTGTTATTTTCCTAAACCACCACTAGAGTCATTGCATGCTTGGTCCTTTTCTAAACCACGTTGATCCACCAGAGTCATTGCATGTGTGATCTTTTCCTAAACGACCACTAGAGTTATTGCATGTGTGTTCCTTTCCTAAACCACCACCAGAGTCATTTCATGTGTATTCCTTTCCTAAACCACATTGATCCACCAGATTCATTGCATATGTGGTCCTTTTCTAAACCACCAACAGAGTCATTGCATGTGTGTTCTTTTCCTAAACCACCACTAGAGTCATTGCATGTGTGTTCTTTTCCTAAACCACATGTATCCACCAGAGTCATTTCATGTGTGTTATTTTCCTAAACCACCACCAAAGTCACTTCATGTGTGTTCCTTTCATAAACCACATGGATCCACCAGAGTCATTACACGTGTCTTATTTTCCTAAACCACATGGATCCACCAGAGTCATTGCATCTGTGTTCATTTCCTAAACCAGCACTAGACTAATTGCATGTGTGTTCCTTTCATAAACCACATGGATCCACCAGAGTCATTGCATGTGTGTTGATTTCCTAAACCACATGGATCCATCAGAGTCATTTCATGTCTGTACCTTTCCTAAACCACATTGATCCACCAGAGTCATTGCATTTGTATTCCTTTCCTAAACCACATTGATCCACCAGAGTCATTGCATGTGTGTTCTTTTCCTAAACCACCACCAGAGTCATTGCATGTGTGTTATTTTCTTAAACCACCACCAGGCTCATTGCATGTGTGTTTCTTTTCCTAAACCACCACTAGAGTCATTGCATGCTTGTTCCTTTCCTAAAACACATTGATTCACCAGAGTCATTGCATGTGTGTTCTTTTACTAAACGACCACTAGAGTTATTGCATGTGTGTTCCTTTTCTAAACCACCACTAGAGTCATTTCATGTGTATTCCTTTCCTAAACCACATTGATCCACCAGAGTCATTGCATGTGTGTTCTTTTCCTAAACCACCACCAGAGTCATTGCATGTGTATTATTTTCTTAAACCACCACCAGACTCATTGCATGTGTGATATTTTCCTAAACCACCACTAGAGTCAATGCATGCTTGTTCCTTTCCTAAAACACATTGATCCACCAGAGTCATTGCATGTGTGTTCTTTTCCTAAACGACCACTAGAGTTATTGCATGTGTGTTCCTTTCCTAAACCACCACTAGAGTCATTTCATTTGTATTCCTTTCCTAAACCACATTGATCCACCAGAGTCATTGCATGTGTGTTATTTTTCTAAACCACCACTAGAGTCATTGCATGTGTGTTATTTTCTTAAACCACCACCAGACTCATTGCATGTGTGATCTTTTCCTAAACCACCACTAGAGTCATTGCATGCTTGTTCCTTTCCTAAAACACATTGATTCACCAGAGTCATTGCATGTGTGTTCTTTTCCTAAACGACCACTAGAGTTATTGCATGTGTGTTCCTTTCCTAAACCACCACTAGAGTCATTTCATGTGTATTCCTTTCCTAAACCACATTGATCCACCAGAGTCATTGCATGCGTCTTATTTTCCTAAACCACCACCAGAGTCATTGCATGTGTGTTCCTTTCATAAACCACCACCAGACTCATTGCATGTGTGATCTTTTCCTAAACCACCACTAGAGTCAATGCATGCTTGTTCCTTTCCTAAAACACATTGATCCACCAGAGTCATTGCATGTGTGTTATTTTCCTAAACCACCACCAGAGTCATTGCATGTGTGTTATTTTCTTAAACCACCACCAGACTCATTGCATGTGTGTTCTTTTCCTAAACCACCACTACAGTCATTGCATGCTTGCTCCTTTCCTAAAACACATTGATCCACCAGAGTCATTGCATGTGTGTCCTTTTCCTAAACGACCACTAGAGTTATTGCACGTGTGTTCCTTTCCTAAACCACCACTAGAGTCATTTCATGTGTATTCCTTTCCTAAACCACATTGATCCACCAGATTCATTGCATGCGTATTATTTTCCTAAACCACCACCAGAGTCATTGCATGTGTGTTCCTTTCATAAACCACATGGATCCACCAGATTCATTGCATGTGTGGTCCTTTCGTAAACCACATGGATCCACCAGAGTCATTGCATGTGTGTTCCTTTGCTAAACCACATTGATCCACCAGAGTCATTGCATGTGTTTTCTTTTCTTGAACCACATGAATCCACCAGTCATTGCATGTTTGTTCTTTTCATAAACTACATGGATCCACCAGAGTCATTGCATTTGTGTTCCTTTCCTAAACCACATGGATCCACTAGAGTCATTGCATGTGTGTTCTTTTCCTAAACCACATGGATCCACCAGAATCATTTCATGTGCGTTCCTTTCATAAACCACATGGATCAACCAGAGTAATTACACGTGTGTTCCTTTCCTAAACCACATGGATCCACCAGAGTCATTGCATGTGTGTTCCTTTCCTAAACCACATGAATCCACTAGAGTCATTGCATGTGTGTTCCATTCCTAAACCACATTGATCCACTAGAGTCATGGCATGTATGTTCATTTCCTAAACCACCACCGGAGTCATTGCATGTGTGTTCTTTTCCTAAACCACCACTAGAGTCATTGCATGTATGTTCCTTTACTAAACCACATTGAACCACCAGAGTCATTCCATGTGTGGTATTTTCCTAAACCACCACCAGAGTCATTGCATGTGTGTTATTTTCTTAAACCACCACCAGACTCATTGCATGTGTGTTATTTTCCTAAACCACCACTAGAGTCATTGCATGCTTGGTCCTTTTCTAAACCACGTTGATCCACCAGAGTCATTGCATGTGTGATCTTTTCCTAAACGACCACTAGAGTTATTGCATGTGTGTTCCTTTCCTAAACCACCACTAGAGTCATTTCATGTGTATTCCTTTCCTAAACCACATTGATCCACCAGAGTCATTGCATGTGTGTTATTTTCCTAAACCACCACCAGAGTCATTGCATGTGTGTTCCTTTCATAAACCACTTGGATCCACCAGATTCATTGCATATGTGGTCCTTTTCTAAACCACCAACAGAGTCATTGCATGTGTGTTCTTTTCCTAAACCACCACTAGAGTCATTGCATGTGTGTTCTTTTCCTAAACCACATGTATCCACCAGAGTCATTTCATGTGTGTTATTTTCCTAAACCACCACCAAAGTCACTTCATGTGTGTTCCTTTCATAAACCACATGGATCCACCAGAGTCATTACACGTGTCTTATTTTCCTAAACCACATGGAGCCACAGTCATTGCATCTGTGTTCATTTCCTAAACCAGCACTAGACTAATTGCATGTGTGTTCCTTTCATAAACCACATGGATCCACCAGAGTCATTGCATGTGTGTTCATTTCCTAAACCACATGGATCCATCAGAGTCATTTCATGTCTGTACCTTTCCTAAACCACATTGATCCACCAGAGTCATTGCATTTGTATTCCTTTCCTAAACCACATTGATCCACCAGAGTCATTGCATGTGTGTTCTTTTCCTAAACCACCACCAGAGTCATTGCATGTGTGTTATTTTCTTAAACCACCACCAGGCTCATTGCATGTGTGATCTTTTCCTAAACCACCACTAGAGTCATTGCATGCTTGTTCCTTTCCTAAAACACATTGATTCACCAGAGTCATTGCATGTGTGTTCTTTTACTAAACGACCACTAGAGTTATTGCATGTGTGTTCCTTTTCTAAACCACCACTAGAGTCATTTCATGTGTATTCCTTTCCTAAACCACATTGATCCACCAGAGTCATTGCATGTGTGTTCTTTTCCTAAACCACCACCAGAGTCATTGCATGTGTATTATTTTCTTAAACCACCACCAGACTCATTGCATGTGTGATATTTTCCTAAACCACCACTAGAGTCAATGCATGCTTGTTCCTTTCCTAAAACACATTGATCCACCAGAGTCATTGCATGTGTGTTCTTTTCCTAAACGACCACTAGAGTTATTGCATGTGTGTTCCTTTCCTAAACCACCACTAGAGTCATTTCATTTGTATTCCTTTCCTAAACCACATTGATCCACCAGAGTCATTGCATGTGTGTTATTTTTCTAAACCACCACTAGAGTCATTGCATGTGTGTTATTTTCTTAAACCACCACCAGACTCATTGCATGTGTGTTCTTTTCCTAAACCACCACTACAGTCATTGCATGCTTGCTCCTTTCCTAAAACACATTGATCCACCAGAGTCATTGCATGTGTGTCCTTTTCCTAAACGACCACTAGAGTTATTGCACGTGTTTTCCTTTCCTAAACCACAACTAGAGTCATTTCATGTGTATTCCTTTCCTAAACCACATTGATCCACCAGAGTCATTGCATGCGTCTTATTTTCCTAAACCACCACCAGAGTCATTGCATGTGTGTTCCTTTCATAAACCACATGGATCCACTAGATTCATTGCATGTGTGGTCCTTTCCTAAACCACATGGATCCACCAGAGTCATTGCATGTATGTTCCTTTGCTAAACCACATTGATCCACCAGAGTCATTGCATGTGTGTTCTTTTCTTGAACCACATGAATCCACGAGTCATTGCATGTTTGTTCTTTTCATAAACTACATGGATCCACCAGAGTCATTGCATTTGTGTTCCTTTCCTAAACCACATGGATCCACTAGAGTCATTGCATGTGTGTTCTTTTCCTAAACCACATGGATCCACCAGAATCATTGCATGTGTGTTCCTTTCATAAACCACATGGATCAACCAGAGTAATTACACGTGTGTTCCTTTCCTAAACCACATGGATCCACCAGAGTCATTGCATGTGTGTTCCTTTCCTAAACCACATGAATCCACTAGAGTCATTGCATGTGTGTTCCATTCCTAAACCACATTGATCCACTAGAGTCATTGCATGTATGTTCATTTCCTAAACCACCACCGGAGTCATTGCATCTGTGTTCTTTTCCTAAACCACCACTAGAGTCATTGCATGTATGTTCCTTTACTAAACCACATTGAACCACCAGAGTCATTGCATGTGTTGTATTTTCCTAAACCACCACTAGACTCATTGCATCTGTCTCCTTTTCATAAACCACATGGATCCACCGGAGTCATTGCACGTGTGTTCTTTTCTTAAACCACCACTAGAGTCATTGCATGTGTGTTCCTTTCCTAAACCAGATGGATCCACAAGAGTCATGGCATGTGTGTTCCTTTCCTAAACCACATTGATCCACCAGAGTCATTGTATGTCTGTTCTTTTCTAAACCACCACTAGAGTCATTGCACGTGTGTTCTTTTCCTAAACCACCACTAGAGTCATTGCATGTGTGTTATTTTCCTAAACCACCACCAGAGTCATTGCATGTGTGTTCCTTTCCTAAACCACATTGATCCTCTAGAGTCATTGCATATGTATTACTTTCATAAACCACATGGATCCACCATAGTCATTCCATGTGTGTTCCTCTCATAAACACAAATGGATCCACAAGAGTCATTGCATGTGTGTTCCTTTCCTAAACCACATTCATCCACCAGAGTCAATGCATGCGTGTTCTTTTCCTAAACCACCACCAGAGTCATTGCATGTGTGTTCTTTTCTTAAACCACCACTAGAGTCATTGCATGTGCGTTCTTTACCTAAACCACCACCAAAGTCATTGTATGTGTTTACTTTTCCTTCACCACCACTAGAGTCATTGCATGTGTTCCTTTCCTAAACCACCACTAGAGTCTTTGCAAGTGTGTTCCTTTCCTAAACCACATTGATCCACCAGAGTCACTGCATGTCTGTTCTTTGCCTAAACCACCACCAGAGTAATTGCATGTGTGTTCCTTTCATAAACCACATGGATCCACCAGAGTCATTGCATGTATGTTACTTTCTTAAAACATATGGATCCATTAGATTCATTTCATGTGTGTTCCTTTCCTAAACCACATTGATCCACCAGAGTCACTCCATGTGTATTATTTTCCTAAACCACCACCAGAGTCATTGCATGTGTGTTCCTTTCATAAACCACATGGATCCACCAGATTCATTGCATGTGTGGTCCTTTCGTAAACCACATGGATCCACCAGAGTCATTGCATGTGTGTTCCTTTGCTAAACCACATTGATCCACCAGAGTCATTGCATGTGTGTTCTTTTTTTGAACCACATGAATCCACCAGTCATTGCATGTTTGTTCTTTTCATCAACTACATGGATCCACCAGAGTCATTGCATTTGTGTTCCTTTCCTAAACCACATGGATCCACTAGTCATTGCATGTGTGTTCTTTTCCTAAACCACATGGATCCACCAGAATCATTGCATGTGTGTTCCTTTCATAAACCACATGGATCAACCAGAGTAATTACACGTGTGTTCCTTTCCTAAACCACATGGATCCACCAGAGTCATTGCATGTGTGTTCCTTTCCTAAACCACATGAATCCACTACAGTCATTGCATGTGTGTTCCATTCCTAAACCACATTGATCCACTAGAGTCATTGCATGTATGTTCATTTCCTAAACCACCACCGGAGTCATTGCATGTGTGTTCTTTTCCTAAACCACCACTAGAGTCATTGCATGTATGTTCCTTTACTAAACCACATTGAACCACCAGAGTCATTGCATGTGTTGTATTTTCCTAAACCACCACTAGACTCATTGCATCTGTCTCCTTTTCATAAACCACATGGATCCACCGGAGTCATTGCACGTGGTATCTTTTCTTAAACCACCACTAGAGTCATTGCATGTGTGTTCCTTTCCTAAACCAGATGGATCCACAAGAGTCATGGCATGTGTGTTCCTTTCCTAAACCACATTGATCCACCAGAGTCATTGTATGTCTGTTCTTTTCTAAACCACCACTAGAGTCATTGCACGTGTGTTCTTTTCCTAAACCACCACTAGAGTCATTGCATGTGTGTTATTTTCCTAAAACACCACCAGAGTCATTGCATGTGTGTTCCTTTCCTAAACCACATTGATCCTCTAGAGTCATTGCATATGTATTACTTTCATAAACCACATGGATCCACCATAGTCATTCCATGTGTGTTCCTCTCATAAACACAAATGGATCCACAAGAGTCATTGCATGTGTGTTCCTTTCCTAAACCACATTGATCCACCAGAGTCATTGCATGTGTGGTCTTTTCCTAAACCACCACCAGAGTCATTGCATGTGTGTTCTTTTCTTAAACCACCACTAGAGTCATTGCATGTGTGTTCTTTACCTAAACCACCACCAAAGTAATTGTATGTGTTTACTTTTCCTTCACCACCACTAGAGTCATTGCATGTGTTCCTTTCCTAAACCACCACTAGAGTCTTTGCAAGTGTGTTCCTTTCCTAAACCACATTGATCCACCAGAGTCACTGCATGTCTGTTCTTTGCCTAAACCACCACCAGAGTAATTGCATGTGTGTTCCTTTCATAAACCACATGGATCCACCAGAGTCATTGCATGTATGTTACTTTCTTAAAACATATGCATCCATTAGATTCATTTCATGTGTGTTCCTTTCCTAAACCACATTGATCCACCAGAGTCATTCCATGTGTATTATTTTCCTAAACCACCACCAGAGTCATTGCATGTGTGTTCCTTTCATAAACCACATGGATCCACCAGATTCATTGCATGTGTGGTCCTTTCGTAAACCACATGGATCCACCAGAGTCATTGCATGTGTGTTCCTTTGCTAAACCACATTGATCCACCAGAGTCATTGCATGTGTGTTCTTTTTTTGAACCACATGAATCCACCAGTCATTGCATGTTTGTTCTTTTCATAAACTACATGGATCCACCAGAGTCATTGCATTTGTGTTCCTTTCCTAAACCACATGGATCCACTAGTCATTGCATGTGTGTTCTTTTCCTAAACCACATGGATCCACCAGAATCATTGCATGTGTGTTCCTTTCATAAACCACATGGATCAACCAGAGTAGTTACACGTGTGTTCCTTTCCTAAACCACATGGATCCACCAGAGTCATTGCATGTGTGTTCCTTTCCTAAACCACATGAATCCACTACAGTCATTGCATGTGTGTTCCATTCCTAAACCACATTGATCCACTAGAGTCATTGCATGTATGTTCATTTCCTAAACCACCACCGGAGTCATTGCATGTGTGTTCTTTTCCTAAACCACCACTAGAGTCATTGCATGTATGTTCCTTTACTAAACCACATTGAACCACCAGAGTCATTGCATGTGTGGTATTTTCCTAAACCACCACTAGAGTCATTGCATCTGTCTCCTTTTCATAAACCACATGGATCCACCGGAGTCATTGCACGTGTGTTCTTTTCTTAAACCACCACTAGAGTCATTGCATGTGTGTTCCTTTCCTAAGCCAGATGGATCCACAAGAGTCATTGCATGTGTGTTCCTTTCCTAAACCACATTGATCCACCAGAGTCATTGTATGTCTGTTCTTTTCTAAACCACCACTAGAGTCATTGCACGTGTGTTCTTTTCCTAAACCACCACTAGAGTCATTGCATGTGTGTTATTTTCCTAAACCACCACCGGAGTCATTGCATGTGTGTTCCTTTCCTAAACCACATTGATCCTCTAGAGTCATTGCATCTGTATTACTTTCATAAACCACATGGATCCACCAGAGTCATTCCATGTGTGTTCCTCTCATAAACACAAATGGATCCACAAGAGTCATTGCATGTGTGTTCCTTTCCTAAACCACATTGATCCACCAGAGTCATTGCATGTGTGTTCTTTTCCTAAACCACCACCAGAGTCATTGCATGTGTGTTCTTTTCTGAAACCACCACTAGAGTCATTGCATGTGTGTTCTTTACCTAAACCACCACCACTAGAGTCATTGCATGTGTTCCTTTCCTAAACCACCACTAGAGTCTTTGCAAGTGTGTTCCTTTCCTAAACCACATTGATCCACCAGAGTCACTGCATGTCTGTTCTTTGCCTAAACCACCACCAGAGTAATTGCATGTGTGTTCCTTTCATAAACCACATGGATCCACCAGAGTCATTGCATGTGTGTTACTTTCTTAAAACATATGGATCCATCAGAGTCATTTCATGTGTGGTCCTTTCCTAAACCACATTGATCCACCAGAGTCATTCCATGTGTATTATTTTCCTAAACCACTACCAGAGTCATTGCATGTGTGTTCCTTTCATAAACCACATGGATCCACCAGATTCATTGCATGTGTGGTCCTTTCGTAAACCACATGGATCCACCAGAGTCATTGCATGTGTGTTCCTTTGCTAAACCACATTGATCCACTAGACTCATTGCATGTGTGTTCTTTTCGTAAACTACATGAATCCACCAAAGTCATTGCATGTTTGTTCTTTTCATAAACTACATGGATCCACGAGAGTCATTGCATGTGTGTTCCTATCCTAAACCACATGGATCCACGAGAGTCATTGCATGTGTGTTCTTTTCGTAAACCACATGGATCCACCAGAGTCATTGCATGTCTGTTCCTTTCATAAACCACATGGATACACCAGAGTCATTACATCTGTGTTCATTTCCTAAACCAGCACTAGAGTAATTGCATGTGTGTTCCTTTCATAAACCACATGGATCCACCACAGTCATTGCATGTGTGTTTGTTTCCTAAACCACATGCATCCATCAGAGTCATTTCATGTGTGTACCTTTCCTAAACCACATTGATCCACCAGAGTCATTGCATGTGTGTTCTTTGCCTAAACCACATGGATCCATCAGAGTCATTTCATGTGTGTACCTTTCCTAAACCATATTGATCCACCAGAGTCATTGCATGTGTATTCCTTTCCTAAACGACATTGATCCACCGGAGTCATTGCATGTGTGTTCTTTTCCTAAACCACCACCAGAGTCATTGCATGTGTGTTATTTTCCTAAACCACCACCAGGCTTATTGCATGTGTGATCTTTTCCTAAACCACCACTAGAGTCATTGCATGCTTGTTCCTTTCCTAAAACACATTGATTCACCAGAGTCATTGCATGTGTGTTCTTTTCCTAAACAACCACTAGAGTTATTGCATGTGTGTTCCTTTTCTAAACCACCACTAGAGTCATTTCATGTGTATTCCTTTCCTAAACCACATTGATCCACCAGAGTCATTGCATGTGTGTTCTTTTCCTAAACCACCACCAGAGTCATTGCATGTGTGTTATTTTCTTAAACCCCCACCAGACTCATTGCATGTGTGATCTTTTCCTAAACCACCACTAGAGTCCATGCATGCTTGTTCCTTTCCTAAAACACATTGATCCACCAGAGTCATTGCATGTGTGTTCTTTTCCTAAACGACCACTAGAGTTATTGCATGTGTGTTCCTTTCCTAAACCACCACTAGAGTCAGTTCATGTGTATTCCTTTCCTAAACCACATTGATCCACCAGAGTCATTGCATGTGTGTTATTTTCCTAAACCACCACCAGAGTCATTGCATGTGTGTTATTTTCTTAAACCACCACCAGACTCATTGCATGTGTGTTCTTTTCCTAAACCACCACTACAGTCATTGCATGCTTGCTCCTTTCCTAAAACACATTGATCCACCAGAGTCATTACATGTGTGTTATTTTCCTAAACGACCACTAGACTTATTGCATGTGTGTTCCTTTCCTAAACAACCACTAGAGTCATTTCATGTGTATTCCTTTCCTAAACCACATTGATCCACCAGAGTCATTGCATGCGTGTTATTTTCCTAAACCACCACCAGAGTCATTGCATGTGTGTTCCTTTCATAAACCACATGGATCCACTAGATTCATTGCATGTGTGGTCCTTTCCTAAACCACATGGATCCACCAGAGTCATTGCATGCATGTTCCTTTGCTAAACCACATTGATCCACCAGAGTCATTGCATGTGTGTTCTTTTCTTGAACCACATGAATCCACCAGTCATTGCATGCTTGTTCTTTTCATAAACTACATGGATCCACCAGAGTCATTGCATTTGTGTTCCTTTCCTAAACCACATGGATCCACTAGAGTCATTGCATGTGTGTTGTTTTCCTAAACCACATGGATCCAGCAGAATAATTGCAGGTGTGTTCCTTTCATAAACCACATGGATCAACCAGAGTAATTACATGTGTGTTCCTTTCCTAAACCACATGGATCCACCAGAGTCATTGCATGTGTGTTCCTTTCCTAAACCACATGAATCCACTAGAGTCATTGCATGTGTGTTCCATTCCTAAACCACATTGATCCACTAGAGTCATTGCATGTATGTTCATTTCCTAAACCACCACCGGAGTCATTGCATGTGTGTTCTTTTCCTAAACCACCACTAGAGTCATTGCATGTATGTTCCTTTACTAAACCACATTGAACCACCAGAGTCATTGCATGTGTGGTATTTTCCTAAACCACCACCAGAGTCATTGCATCTGTCTCCTTTTCATAAACCACATGGATCCACCAGAGTCATTGCATGTGTGTTCTTTTCTTAAACCACCACTAGAGTCATTGCATGTGTGTTCCTTTCCTAAACCAGATGGATCCACAAGAGTCATTGCATGTGTGTTCCTTTCCTAAACCACATTGATCCACCAGAGTCATTGTATGTCTGTTCTTTTCTAAACCACCACTAGAGTCATTGCATGTGTGTTCTTTTCCTAAACCACCACTAGAGTCATTGCATGTGTGTTATTTTCCTAAACCACCACCGGAGTCATTGCATGTGTGTTCCTTTCCTAAACCACATTGATCCTCTAGAATCATTGCATCTGTATTACTTTCATAAACCACATGGATCCACCAGAGTCATTCCATGTGTGTTCCTCTCATAAACAAAATGGATCCACCAGGGTCATTGCATGTGTGTTCCTTTCCTAAACCACATTGATCCACCAGAGTCATTGGATGTGTGTTATTTTCCTAAACCACCACCAGAGTCATTGCATGTGTGTTCTTTTCTTAAACCACCACTAGAGTCATTGCATGTGTGTTCTTTACCTAAACCACCACCAGAGTCATTGCATGTGTGTACTTTTCCTTCACCACCACTAGAGTCATTGCATGTGTTCCTTTCCTAAACCACCACTTGAGTCTTTGCAAGTGTGTTCCTTTCCTAAACCACATTGATCCACCAGAGTCATTGCATGTGTGTTCTTTTCCTAACCCACCATGAGAGTCATTGCATATGTGTTCCTCTCATAAACCACATGGATCCACCAGAGTCATTGCATGTGTGTTACTTTCTTAAAACATATGGATCCATCAGAGTCATTTCATGTGTGTTCCTTTCCTAAGCCACATTGATCCACCAGAGTCATTCCATGTGTATTATTTTCCTAAACCACCACCAGAGTCATTGCATGTGTGTTCCTTTCATAAACCACATGGATCCACCAGATTCATTGCATGTGTGGTCCTTTCCGAAACCACATGGATCCACCAGAGTCATTGCATCTGTGTTCCTTTGCTAAACCACATTGATCCACTAGAGTCGTTGCATGTGTGTTATTTTCTTAAACCACATGAAGCCACCAAAGTCATTGCATGTTTGTTCTTTTCATAAACTACATGGATCCACCAGAGTCATTGCATGTGTGTTCCTATCCTAAACCACATGGATCCACGAGAGTCATTGCATGTGTGTTCTTTTCGTAAACCACATGGATCCACCAGAGTCATTGCATGTCTGTTCCTTTCATAAACCACATGGATCCACCAGAGTCATTACATCTGTGTTCATTTCCTAAACCAGCACTAGAGTAATTGCATGTGTGTTCCTTTCATAAACCACATGGATCCACCAGAGTCATTGCATGTGTGTTTGTTTCCTAAACCACATGCATCCATCAGAGTCATTTCATGTGTGTACCTTTCCTAAACCACATTGATCCACCAGAGTCATTGCATGTGTGTTCTTTTCCTAAGCCACCACCAGAGTCATTGCATGTGTGTTCCTTTCATAAACCACATGGATCCAACAGAGTCAGTGCATGTGGGTTCCTTTCCTAAACCACATGGATCCACCAGTCATTGCATGTTTCTTCTTTTCCTAAACCACATGGATCCACCAGAGTCATTGCATGTGTATTCTTTTCCTAAACCACCACGAGAGACATTGCATATGTGTTCCTTTCATAAACCACATGGATCCACCAGAGTCATTGCATGTGTGATACTTTCTGAAACCATATGGATCCATCAGAGTCATTTCATGTATGTTCCTTTCCTAAACCACATTGATCCACCAGAGTCATTGCATGTGTATTCCTTTCCTAATCCACATTGATCCACCAGAGTCATTGCATGTGTGTTCTTTTCCTAAACCACCACAAGAGTCATTGCATGTGTGTTCCTTTCATAAACCACATGAATCCACCAGAGTCATTGCATGTGTGTTCCTTTCCTAAACCACCACTAGAGTCATTGCATGTGTGTTCCTTTCCTAAACCACATTGATCCACCAGAGTCATTGTATGTCTGTTCTTTTCTAAACCACCACTAGAGTCATTGCATGTGTGTTCTTTTCCTAAACCACCACTAGAGTCATTGCATGTGTGTTATTTTCCTAAACCACCACCGGAGTCATTGCATGTGTGTTCCTTTCGTAAACCACATTGATCCTCTAGAGTCATTGCATCTGTATTACTTTCATAAACCACATGGATCCACCAGAGTCATTCCATGTGTGTTCCTCTCATAAACACAAATGGATCCACCAGAGTCATTGCATGTGTGTTCCTTTCCTAAACCACATTGATCCACCAGAGTCATTGCATGTGTGTTCTTTTCCTAAACCACCACTAGAGTCATTGCATGTGTGTTCTTTTCTTAAACCACCACTAGAGTCATTGCATGTGTGTTCTTTACCTAAACCCCCACCAGAGTCATTGCATGTGTGTACTTTTCCTTCACCACCACTAGAGTCATTGCATGTGTTCCTTTCCTAAACCACCACTAGAGTCTTTGCAAGTGTGTTCCTTTCCTAAACCACATTGATCCACCAGAGTCATTGCATGTGTGTTCTTTTCCTAACCCACCATGAGAGTCATTGCATATGTGTTCCTCTCATAAACCACATGGATCCACCAGAGTCATTGCATGTGTGTTACTTTCTTAAAACATATGGATCCATCAGAGTCATTTCATGTGTGTTCCTTTCCTAAACCACATTGATCCACCAGAGTCATTCCATGTGTATTATTTTCCTAAACCACCACCAGAGTCATTGCATGTGTGTTCCTTTCATAAACCACATGGATCCACCAGATTCATTGCATGTGTGGTCCTTTCCTAAACCCCATGGATCCACCAGAGTCATTGCATGTGTGTTCCTTTGCTAAACCACATTGATCCACTAGAGTCATTGCATGTGTGTTATTTTCTTAAACCACATGAAGCCACCAAAGTCATTGCATGTTTGTTCTTTTCATAAACTAAATGGATCCACCAGAGTCATTGCATGTGTGTTCCTATCCTAAACCACATGGATCCACGAGAGTCATTGCATGTGTGTTCTTTTCGTAATCCACATGGATCCACCAGAGTCATTACATGTCTGTTCCTTTCATAAACCACATGGATCCACCAGAGTCATTACATCTGTGTTCATTTCCTAAACCAGCACTAGAGTAATTGCATGTGTGTTCCTTTCATAAACCACATGGATCCACCAGAGTCATTACATGTGTGTTTGTTTCCTAAACCACATGCATCCATCAGAGTCATTTCATGTGTGTACCTTTCCTAAACCACATTGATCCACCAGAGTCATTGCATGTGTGTTCTTTTCCTAAGCCACCACGAGAGTCATTGCATGTGTGTTCCTTTCATAAACCACATGGATCCAACAGAGTCAGTGCATGTGGGTTCCTTTCCTAAACCACATGGATCCACCAGTCATTGCATGTTTCTTCTTTTCCTAAACCACATGGATCCACCAGAGTCATTGCATGTGTATTCTTTTCCTAAACCACCACGAGAGTCATTGCATATGTGTTCCTTTCATAAACCACATGGATCCACCAGAGTCATTGCATGTGTGATACTTTCTTAAACCATATGGATCCATCAGAGTCATTTCATGTCTGTTCCTTTCCTAAACCACATTGATCCACCAGAGTCATTGCATGTGTATTCCTTTCCTAATCCACATTGATCCACCAGAGTCATTGCATGTGTGTTCTTTTCCTAAACCACCTCAAGAGTCATTGCATGTGTGTTCCTTTCATAAACCACATGAATCCACCAGAGTCATTGCATGTGTGTTCCTTTCCTAAACCACCACTAGAGTCATTTCATGTGTGTTCCTTTCCTAAACCACATTGATCCACCAGAGTCATTGCATGTGTGTTATTTTCCTAAACCACCACCAGAGTTATTGCATGTGTGTTATTTTCTTAAACCACCACCAGACTCATTGCATGTGTGTTATTTTCCTAAACCACCACTAGAGTCATTGCATGCTTGTTCCTTTTCTAAAACGCATTGATCCACCAGAGTCATTGCATGTGTGTTCTTTTCCTAAACGACCACTAGAGTTATTGCATGTGTGTTCCTTTCCTAAACCACCACTAGAGTCATTTCATGTGTATTCCTTTCCTAAACCACATTGATCCACCAGAGTCATTGCATGTGTGTTATTTTCCTAAACCACCACCAGGTTCATTGCATGTGTGTTCCTTTCATAAACCACATGGATCCACCAGATTCATTGCATGTGTGGTCCTTTTCTAAACCACCAATAGAGTCATTGCATGTGTGTTCTTTTCTTAAACCACCACTAGAGTCATTGCATGTGTGTTCTTTTCCTAAACCACATGGATCCACCAGAGTCATTTCATGTGTGTTATTTTCCTAAACCACCACCAAAGTCACTTCATGTGTGTTCCTTTCATAAACCACATGGATCCACGAGAGTCATTACATGTGTCTTCTTTTCCTAAACCACATGGATCCACCAGAGTCATTGCATCTGTGTTCATTTCCTAAACCAGCACTAGACTAATTGCACGTGTGTTCCTTTCATAAACCACATGGATCCACCAGAGTCATTGCATGTGTGTTCTTTTCCTAAACCACATGGATCCATCAGAGTCATTTCATGTGTGTACCTTTCCTAAACCACATTGATCCACCAGAGTCATTGCATGTGTATTCCTTTCCTAAACCACATTGATCCACCAGAGTCATTGCATGTGTGTTCTTTTCCTAAACCACCACAAGAGTCATTGCATGTGTGTTCCTTTCATAAACCACATGAATACACCAGAGTAATTGCATGTGTGGTCCTTTTCTAAACCACATGGATCCACCAGAGTCATTGCACGTGTGTTCTTTTCCTAAACCACCACTAGAGTCATTACATGTGTGTTCTTTTCCTAAACCACATGGATCCAACAGAGTCATTGCATGTGGGTTCCTTTCATAAGCCACATGGATCCACCAGAGTCATTGCATGTGTGTTCTTTTCCTAAGCCAGCCTCAGTTTCATTGCATCTGTGTTCCTTTCATAAACCACATGGATCCAATAGAGTCATTGCATGTGGTTTCCTTTCCTAAACCACATGCATTCACCATCGTCATTGCATGTTTGTTATTTTCCTAAACCACCACCAGAGTCATTGCATGTGTCTTATTTTCCTAAACCACATGGATCCACCAGATTCATTGCATGTGTGGACTTTTCCTAAAATACCACTAGAGTCATATCATGCGTATTCCTTTCATAAATCACATGGATCCACCAGAGTCATTGCATGTGTGTTCTTTTCATAAACCACATTGATCCACTAGAGTCATTTCATGTGTGTACCTTTCTTAAACCACATTGATCCACTAGAGTCATTGCATGTGCGTTCTTTTCCTAAGCCACCACCAGAGACATTGCATGTGTGTCCCTTTCATAAACCACATGGATCCACCAGATTCAGTGCATGTGGGTTCCTTTCCTAAACCACATGCATCCACCAGAGTCATTACATGCATGTTGTTTTCCTAAACCACCACCAGAGTCATTGCATGTGTGTTCTTTTCCTAAACCTCCACTAGAGTCATTGCATGTGTGTTATTTTCTTAAACCACCACCAGACCCATTGCATGTGTGTTCTTTTCCTAAACCACCACTAGTGTCATTGCATGCTTGTTCCTTTCCTAAAACACATTAATTCACCAGAGTCATTACATGTGTGTTCTTTTCCTAAACGACCACTAGAGTTATTGCATGTGTGTTCCTTTTTAAACCACCACTAGAGTCATTTCATGTGTATTCCTTTCTTAAACCACATTGATCCACCAGATTCATTGCATGCGTGTTCTTTTCCTAAACCACCACCAGAGTCAATGCATGTGTGTTATTTTCTTAAACCACCACCAGACTCATTGCATGTGTGATCTTTTCCTAAACCACCACTAGAGTCAATGCATGCTTGTACCTTTCCTAAAACACATTGATCCAGCAGAGTCATTGCATGCGTGTTCTTTTCCTAAACGACCACTAGAGTTATTGCATGTGTGTTCCTTTCCTAAACCACCACTAGAGTAATTTCATGTGTATTCCTTTCCTAAACCACATTGATCCACCAGAGTCATTGCATGTGTGTTATTTTCCTAAACCACCACCAGAGTCATTGCATGTGTGTTCTTTTCCTTAACCACCACTATAATCATTGCATGCTTGCTCCTTTCCTAAAACACATTGATCCACTAGAGTCATTGCATGTGTGTTCTTTTCCTAAACGACCACTAGAGTTATTGCATGTGTGTTCCTTTCCTAAACCACCACTAGAGTCATTTCATGTGTATTCCTTTCCTAAAACACATTGATCCACCAGAGTCATTGCATGCGTGTTATTTTCCTAAACCACCACCAGTCATTGCATGTGTGTTCCTTTCATAAACCACATGGATCCACTAGATTCATTGCATGTTTGGTCCTTTCCTAAACCACATGGATCCACCAGAGTCATTGCATGTATGTTCCTTTGCTAAACCACATTGATGCACCAGAGTCATTGCATGTGTGTTATTTTCTTGAACCACATGAATCCACCAGTCATTGCATGTTTGTTCTTTTCATAAACTACATGGATCCACCAGAGTCATTGCATTTGTGTTCCTTTCCTAAACCACATGGATCCACTAGAGTCATTGCATGTGTGTTCTTTTCCTAAACCACATGAATCCACCAGACTCATTGCATGTGTGTTCCTTTCATAAACCACATGGATCCACCAGAGTAATTACACGTGTGTTCCTTTCCTAAACCACATGGATCGACCAGAGTCATTGCATGTGTGTTCCTTTCCTAAACCACATGAATCCACTATAGTTATTGCATGTGTGTTCCATTCCTAAACCACATTGATCCACTAGAGTCATTGCATGTATGTTCATTTCCTAAACCACCACCGGAGTCATTGCATGTGTGTTCTTTTCCTAAACCACCACTAAAGTCATTGCATGTGTGGTATTTTCCTAAACCACCACCAGAGTCATTGCATCTGTCTCCTTTTCATAAACCACATGGATCCACCGGAGTCATTGCATGTGTGTTCTTTTCTTAAACCACCACTAGAGTCATTGCATGTGTGTTACTTTCCTAAATAACATTGATCCAATAGAGTCATTGTATGTCTGTTCTTTTCTAAACCACCACTAGAGTCATTGCATGTGTGTTCTTTTCCTAAACCACCACTAGAGTCATTGCATGTGTGTTCTTTTCCTAAACCACCACCGGAGTCATTGCATGTGTGTTCCTTTCCTAAACCACATTGATCCTTTAGAGTCATTGCATCTGTGTTACTTTCATAAACCACATGGATCCACCAGAGTCATTCCATGTGTGTTCCTCTCATAAACACAAATGGATCCACAAGAGTCATTGCATGTGTGTTCCTTTCCTAAACCACATTGATCCACCAGAGTCATTGCATGTGTGTCCTTTTCCTAAACCACCACCAGAGTCATTGCATGTGTGTTCTTTTCCTAAACCACCACTAGAGTCATTGCATGTGTGTTCTTTACCTAAACCACCACCAGAGTCATTGCATGTGTGTACTTTTCCTTCACCACCACTAGAGTCATTGCATGTGTTCTTTCCTAAACCACCACTAGATTCTTTGCAAGTGTGTTCCTTTCCTAAACCACATTGATCCACCAGAGTCATTGCATCTCTGTTCTTTGCCTAAACCACCACCAGAGTAATTGCATGTGTGTTCCTTTCATAAACCACATGGATCCACCAGAGTCATTGCATGTGTGTTCGTTTCCTAAACCACATGGATCCATCAGAGCCATTTCATGTGTGTACCTTTCCTAAACCACATTGATCCACCAGAGTCATTACATGTGTGTTATTTTCCTAAGCCACCACTAGAGTCATTGCATGTGTGTTCTTTCATAAACCACATGGATCCACCAGAGTCAGTGAATGTGGGTTCCTTTCCTAAACCACATGGATCCACCAGTCATTGCATGTTTCTTCTTTTCCTAAACCACATGGATCCACCAGAGTCATTGCATGTGTGTTCTTTTCCTAACCAACCATGAGAGTCATTGCATATGTGTTCCTCTCATAAACCACATGGATCCACCAGAGTCATTGCATGTGTGTTACTTTGTTAAAACATATGGATCCATCAGAGTCATTTCATGTGTGTTCCTTTCCTAAACCACATTGATCCACCAGAGTCATTGCATGTGTATTATTTTCCTAAACCACCACCAGAGTCATTGCATGTGTGTTCCTTTCATAAACCACATTGATCCACCAGATTCATTGCATGTGTGGTCCTTTCCTAAACCATATGGATCCACCAGAGTCATTGCATGTGTGTTCCTTTGCTAAACCACATTGATCCACTAGAGTCATTGCATGTGTGTTCCTTTCTTAAACCACATGAATCCACCAGAGTCATTGCATGTTTGTTCTTTTCATAAACTACATGGATCCACCAGAGTCATTGCATGTGTGTTCCTTTCCTAAACCACATGGATCCACGAGAGTCATTGCATGTGTGTTCTTTTCGTAAACCACATGGATCCACCAGAGTCATTGCATGTCTGTTCCTTTCAGAAACCACATGGATCCACCAGAGTCATTACATCCGTGTTCATTTCCTAAACCAGCACTAGAGTAATTGCATGTGTGTTCCTTTCATAAACCACATGGATCCACCAGAGTCATTGCATGTGTGTTCCTTTCGTAAACCACATGAATCCACATGAGTCATTGCATGTGTGTTCCATTCCTAAACCACATTGATCCACCAGAGTCATTGCATGTGTGTTCTTTTCCTAAGCCACCACTAGAGTCATTGCATGTGTGTTCCTTTCACAAACCACATGGATCCACCAGAGTCAGTGCATGTGGGTTCCTTTCCTAAACCACATCGATCCACCAGAGTCATTGCATGTGTGTTCCTTTCATAAACCACATGGATCCACCAGAGTCATTGCATGTTTCTTCTTTTCCTAAACCACATGGATCCACCAGAGTCATTGCATGTGTATTCTTTTCCTAAACCACCACGAGAGTCATTGCATATGTGTTCCTTTCATAAACCACATGGATCCACTAGAGTTATTGCATGTGTGTTACTTTCTTAAACCATATGGATCCATCAGAGTCATTTCATGTGTGTTCCTTTCCTAAACCACATTGATCCACCAGAGTCATTGCATGTGTATTCCTTTCCTAAACCACATTGATCCACCAGAGTCATTGCATGTGTGTTCTTTTCCTAAACCACCACAAGAGTCATTGCATGTGTGTTCCTTTCATAAACCACATGAATCCACCAGAGTCATTGCATGTGTGGTACTTTTCTAAACCACATGGATCCACCAGATTCATTGCATGTGTGTTCCTTTGCTAAACCACATTAATCCACCAGAGTCATTGCATGTGTGTTCTTTTCTTAAACCACATGGATCCACCAGAGTTATTGCATGTGTGTTCCTTTCCTAAACCACATGGATCCACCAGAGTCATTGCATGTGTCTTCTTTTCATAAACCACATGGATCCACCGGAGTCATTGCATGTGTGTTCTTTTCTTAAACCACCACTAGAGTCATTGCATGTGTGTTCCTTCATAAACTACATGAATCCACCAAAGTCATTGCATGTGTGTTCCTTTCCTAAACCACATGGATCCAGAAGAGTCATTGCATGTGTGTTCCTTTCCTAAACCACATTGATCCACCAGAGTCATTGCATGTCTGTTCTTTTCTAAACACCACCAGAGTCATTGCATGTGTGTTCTTTTCCTAAACCACCACTAGAGTCATTGCATGTGTGTACTAACACCGGAGTCATTGCATGTGTGTTCTTTTCCTAAACTACATGGATCCTCTAGAGTCATTGCATGCGTGTTATTTTCCCAAACCACCACCAGAGTCATTGCATGTGTGTTACTTTCATAAACCACATGGATCCACCAGAGTCATTGCATGTGTGTTGCTTTCATAAACACAAATGGATCCACAAGAGTCATTGCACGTGTGTTCCTTTCCTAAACCACATTGATCCACCAGTGTCATTGCATGTGTGTTCTTTTCCTAAACCTCCACTAGAGTCATTGCATATGTTCCTTTCCTAAACCACCACAAGAGTCATTGCATGCGTGTTCCTTTCATAAACCACATGGATCCACCAGAGTCATTTTATGTGTGGTCCTTTCCTAAACCACGTGGATCCACCAGAGTCATTGCATGTGTATTCCTTTGCTAAACCACATTGATCCACCAGAGTAATTGCATGTTTGTTATTTTCTTAAACCACTTGGATCCGCCAGCGTCATTGCATGTGTGTTCCTTTCATAAACCACATGGATCCACCAGAGTCATTGCATGGGTGTTCTTTTCCTAAGCCCCCCTCAGATTCATTGCACGTGTGTTCCTTTCATAAACCACATGGATCCACCAGAGTCATTGCATGTGGTTTCCTTTCTTAAACCACATGGATCCACCATAGTCATTGCATGTGTGTTATTTTCCTAAACCACCACTAGTGTCATTGCATGTGTCTTATTTTCCTAAACCACATGGATCCACCAGAGTCATTGCATGTGTGGTCTTTTCCTAAACTACCACTAGAGTTATTGCATGTGCGTTCCTTTCCTAAACCACCACTAGAGTCATTACATATGTATTCCTTTCCTAAACCACATTGATCCACCAGAGTCATTGCATGTGTGTTATTTTGCTAAACCACCACCAGAGTCATTGCATGTGTGTTCCTTTCATAAACCACATGGATCCACCAGATTCATTGCATGTGTGGTCCTTTCCTAAACCACATGGATCCACTAGAGTCATTGCACGTGTGTTCCTTTGCTAAACCACATTGATACACGAGAGTCATTGCATGTGTGTTCTTTTCTTAAACCACATGAATCCACCAGAGTCATTGCATGTTTGTTCTTTTCATAAACTACATGGATCCACCAGAGTCATTGCATGTGTTTTCCTTTCCTAAACCACATGGATCCACCAGAGTCATTGCATGTGTGTTCTTTTCCTAAACCACATGGATCCACCAGAGTCATTGCATGTATGTTCCTTTCATTAACCACATGGATCCACCAGAGTCATTACATGTGTGTTCCTTTCCTAATCCACAGGGATCCACCAGAGTCATTGCGTGTGTGTTCTTTTCCTAAACCACATGGATTCACTACAATCATTGCATGTGTGTTGTTTTCCTAAACCACCACCAGAGTCCTTGCATGTGTGTTCCTTTCATAAACCACATCGATCCACCAGAGTCATTGCATGTGTGTTCCTTTCCTAAACCACATGAATCCACCAGAGTCATTGCCTGTGTGTTCCATTCCTAAACCACATTGATCCACCAGAGTCATTGCATGTGTGTTCTTTTCCTAAACCACCACCAGAGTCATTGCATGTGTGTTCTTTTTCCTAAACCACCACAAGAGTCATTTCATGTATGTTCCTTTACTAAACCACATTGAACCACCAGAGTCATTGCATGTGCGTTATTTTCCTAAACCACCACCAGAGTCATTGCATGTGCCTTCTTTTCATAAACCACATGGATCCACCGGAGTCATTGCATGTGTGTTCTTTTCTTAAACCACCACTAGAGTCATTGCATGTGTGTTCCTTCATAAACTACATGAATCCACCAAAGTCATTGCATGTGTGTTCCTTTCCTAAACCACATGGATCCAGAAGTGTCATTGCATGTGTGTTCCTTTCCTAAACCACATTGATCCACCAGAGTCATTGCATGTCTGTTCTTTTCTAAACCACCACCAGAGTCATTGCATGTGTGTTCTTTTCCTAAACCACCACTAGAGTCATTGCATGTGTGTTCTTTTCCTAAACTACCACCGGAGTCATTGCATGTGTGTTCCTTTCCTAAACCACATGGATCCTCTAGAGTCATTGCATGTGCGTTATTTTCCTAAACTATAAACAGAGTCATTGCATGTGTGTTACTTTCATAAACCACATGGATCCACCAGAGTCATTGCATGTGTGTTCTTTTCTTAAACCACATGAATCCACCAGAGTCATTGCATGTGTGTTCCTTTCCTAAACCACATGGATCCACGAGAGTCATTCCATGTGTGTTCTTTTTGTAAACCACATGGATCCACCAGAGTCATTGCATGTCTGTTCCTTTCATAAACCACATGGATCCACCAGAGTCATTACATCTGTGTTCATTTCCTAAACCAGCACTAGAGTAATTGCATGTGTCTTCCTTTCATAAACCACATGGATCCACCAGAGTCATTGCATGTGTGTTCCTTTCGTAAACCACATGAATCCACATGAGTCATTGCATGTGTGTTCCATTCCTAAACCACATTGATCCACCAGAGTCATTGCATGTGTGTTCTTTTCCTAAGCCACCACCAGAGTCATTGCATGCGTGTTCCTTTCACAAACCACATGGATCCACCAGAGTCAGTGCATGTGGGTTCCTTTCCTAAACCACATGGATCCACCAGTCATTGCATGTTTCTTCTTTTCCTAAACCACATGGATCCACCAGAGTCATTGCATGTGTATTGTTTTCCTAAACCACCACGAGAGTCATTGCATATGTGTTCCTTTCATAAACCACATGGATCCACCAGAGTTATTGCATGTGTGTTACTTTCTTAAACCATATGGATCCATCAGAGTCATTTCATGTGTGTTCCTTTCCTAAACCACATTGATCCACCAGAGTCATTGCATGTGTGTTCCATTCCTATACCACATGGATCCTCGAGAGTCACTGCATGTGTGTTATTTTCCTAAACCACCACCAGAGTCATTGCATGTGTGTTACTTTCATAAACCACATGGATCCACCAGAGTCATTGCATGTGTGTTGCTTTCATAAACACAAATGGATCCACAAGAGTCATTGCATGTGTGTTCCTTTCCTAAACCACATTGATCCACCAGAGTCATTGCATGTGTGTTATTTTCCTAAACCACCACCAGAGTCATTGCATGTGTGTTCTTTTCCTAAACCACCACTAGAGTCATTGCATGTGTGTTATTTACCTAAACCACATGGATCCACCAGAGTCATTTTATGTGTGGTCCTTTCCTAAAACACATGGATCCACCAGAGTCATTGCATGTGTATTCCTTTGCTAAACCACATTGATCCACCAGAGTCATTGCATATTTGTTCTTTTCTTAAACCACATGGATCCACCAGAGTCATTGCATGTGTGTTCCTTTCATAAACCACATGGATCCACCAAATTCATTGCATTGGTGTTCTTTTCCTAAGCCCCCCTCAGATTCATTGCACGTGTGTTCCTTTAATAAACCACATGGATCCACCAAAGTCATTGCATGTGGTTTCCTTTCCTAAACCGCACGGATTCACCATAGTCATTGCATGTGTGTTATTTTCCTAAACCACCACTAGAGTCATTGGATGTGTCTTATTTTCCTTAACCACATGGATCCACCAGAGTCATTGCATGTGTGGTCTTTTCCTAAAATACCACTAGAGTCATATCCCGTGTATTCCTTTTAGAAACCACATGGATCCACCAGAGTCATTGCATGTGTGTTCCTTTCCTAAACCACATGGATCCACCAGAGTCATTACACATGTCTTCTTTTCCTAAACCACATGGATCCACCAGAGTCATTGCATCTGTGTTCATTTCCCAAACCAGCACTAGAGTAATTGTATGTGTGTTCCATTCATAAACCACATGGATCCACCAGAGTCATTGCATGTGTGTTTGTTTCCTAAACCACATGGATCCATCAGAGTCATTTCATGTGTGTACCTTTCCTAAACCACATTGATCCACCAGAGTCATTGCATGTGTGTTCTTTTCCTAAGCCACCACCAGAGTCATTGCATGTGTGTTCCTTTCATAAACCACATGGATCCAACAGAGTCAGTTCATGTGGATTCCTTTCCTAAACCACATGGATCCACCAGTCATTGCATGTTTCTTCTTTTCCTAAACCACATGGATCCACCAGAGTCATTGCATGTGTGTTCTTTTACTAAACCACCACTAAAGTCATTGCATATGTGTTCCTTTCATAAATCACATGGATCCACCAGAGTCATTGGATGTGTGTTCTTTCTTAAACCATATGGATCCATCAGAGTCATTTCATGGTTGTTCCTTTCCTAAACCACATTGATCCACCGAAGTCATTGCATGTGTATTCCTTTCCTAAACCACATTGATCCACTAGAGTCATTGCATGTGTGTTCTTTTAGAAAACCACCACAAGAGTCATTGCATGTGTGTTCCTTTCATAAACCACATGAATCCACCAGAGTCATTGCATGTGTGGTCCTTTTCTAAACCACATGGATCCACCAGAGTCATTGCATGTGTGTTCCTTTGCTAAACCACATTGATCCACCAGAGTCATTGCATGTTTGTTCTTTTCCTAAACCACATGGATCCACCAGAGTCATTGCATGTGTGTTCCTTTGCTAAACCACATTGATCCACCAGAGTCATTGCATGTTTGTTCTTTTCTTAAACAACATGGATCCACCAGAGTCATTGCATGTGTGTTCCTTTCCTAAACCACGTGGATCCACTAGAGTGATTGCATGTGTGTTCCTTTCCTAATCCACATTGATCCACCAGAGTCATTACATGTGTGTTCTTTTCCTAAACCACCACAAGAGTCATTGCATGTGTGTTCTTTTCCTAAACCTCCACTAGAGTCATTGCATGTGTGCTATTTTCTTAATCCACCACCAGTGTCATTGCATGTGTGTTCTTTTCCTAAACCACCACTAGAGTCATTGCATGCTTGTTCCTCTACTAAACCACATTGATCCACCAGAGTCATTGCATGTGTGTTCTTTTCCTAAACCACCACTAGAGTTATTGCATGTGTGTTCCTTTCCTAAACCACCACTAGAGTCATTTCATGTGTATTCCTTTCATAAACCACATTGATCCACCAGAGTCATTGCATGTGTGTTATTTTCCTAAACCATCACCAGAGTCATTGCATGTGTGTTCCTTTCATAAACCACATGGATCCACTAGATTCATTGCATGTGTGGTCGTTTCCAAAACCACATGGATCCACCAGAGTCATTGCATGTGTGTTCCTTTGCTAAACCACATTGATCCACCAGAGTCATTGCATGTGTGTTATTTTCATAAACCACATGAATCCACCAGAGTCATTGCATTTTTGTACTTTTCATAAACTACGTGGATCCACCAGAGTCATTGCATGTGTGTTCCTTTCCTAAACCACATGGATCCACAAGAGTCATTGCATGTGTGTTCTTTTCCTAAACCACATGGATCCACCAGAGTCATTGTATGTGTGTTCTTTTCCTAAGCCACCCTCAGATTCATTGGATGTGTGTTCCTTTCATAAACCACATGGATCCACCAGAGTCATTGCATGTGGTTTCCTTTCCTAAACCACATGGATTCACCATAGTCATTGCATGTGTGTTATTTTCCTAAACCACCACCAGAGTCATTGCATGTGTCTTATTTTCCTAAACCACATGGATCCACCAGAGTCATTGCATGTGTGGCCTTTTCCTAAAATACCACTAGAGTCATATCATGTGTATTCCTTTCAGAAACCACATGGATCCACCAGAGTCATTGCATGTGTGTTCCTTTCCTAAACCACATGGATCCACTAGAGTGATTGCATGTGTGTTCCTTTCCTAATCCACATTGATCCACCAGAGTCATTACATGTGTGTTCTTTTCCTAAAAAACCACAAGAGTAATTGCATGTATGTTCTTTTCCTAAACATCCACTAGAGTCATTGCATGTGTGTTATTTTCTTAATCCACCAGAGTCATTGCATGTGTGTTCTTTTCCTAAACCACCACAAGAGTCATTGCATGCTTGTTCCTCTCCTAAACCACATTGATCCACCAGAGTCATTGCACGTGTGTTCTTTTCCTAAACCACCACTAGAGTTATTGCATGTGTGTTCCTTTCCTAAACCACCACTAGAGTCATTTCATGTGTATTCCTTTCCTAAACCACATTGATCCACCAGAGTCATTGCATGTGTGTTATTTTCCTAAACCATCACCAGAGTCATTGCATGTGTGTTCCTTTCATAAACCACATGGATCCACTAGATTCATTGATGTGTGGTCCTTTCCTAAACCACATGGATCCACCAGAGTCATTGCATGTATGTTCCTTTGCTAAACCACATTGATCCACCAGAGTCATTGCTTGTGTGTTCTTTTCTTAAACCACATGAATCCACCAGAGTCATTGCATGTTTGTTCTTTTCATAAACTACGTGGATCCACCAGAGTCATTGCATGTGTGTTCCTTTCCTAAACCACATTGATCCACCAGAGTCATTGCATGTGTGTTCTTTTCCTAAACCACATGGATCCACCAGAGTCATTGCATGTGTGTTCCTTTCATAAACCACATGGATCCACCAGAGTCATTGCATGTGTGTTCTTTTCCAAAGCCACCCTCAGATTCATTGGATGTGTGTTCCTTTCATAAACCACATGGATCCACCAGAGTCATTGCATGTGGTTTCCTTTCCTAAACCAAATGGATTCACCATAGTCATTGCATGTGTGTTATTTTCCTAAACCACCACCAGAGTCATTGCATGTGTCTTATTTTCCTAAACCACATGGATCCACCAGAGTCATTGCATGTGTGGTCTTTTCCTAAAATACCACTAGAGTCATATCATGTGTATTCCTTTCAGAAACCACATGGATCCACCAGAGTCATTGCATGTGTGTTCCTTTCCTAAACCACATGGATCCACTAGAGTGATTGCATATGTGTTCCTTTCCTAATCCACATTGATCCACCAGAGTCATTACATGTGTGTTCTTTTCCTAAACCACCACAAGAGTCATTGCATGTGTGTTCTTTTCCTAAACCTCCACTAGAGTCATTGCATGTGTGTTATTTTCTTAATCCACCACCAGAGTCATTGAATGTGTGTTCTTTTCCTAAACCACCACTAGAGTCATTGCATGCGTGTTCCTCTCCTAAACCACATTGATCCACCAGAGTCATTGCACGTGTGTTCTTTTCCTAAACCACCACTAGAGTTATTGCATGTGTGTTCCTTTCCTAAACCACCACTAGAGTCATTTCATGTGTATTCCTTTCCTAAACCACATTGATCCACTAGAGTCATTGCATGTGTGTTATTTTCCTAAACCATCACCAGAGTCATTGCATGTGTGTTCCTTTCATAAACCACATGGATCCACTAGATTCATTGCATGTGTGGTCCTTTCCTAAACCACATTGATCCACCAGAGTCATTGCATGTGTGTTCCTTTGCTAAACCACATTGATCCACCAGAGTCATTGCATGTGTGTTATTTTCTTAAACCACCACTAGAGTCATTGCATGTGTGTTCTTTTCCTAAACCACCACCGGAGTCATTGCATGTGTGTTCCTTTCCTAAACCACATGGATCCTCTAGAGTCATTGCATGTGTGTTATTTTCCTAAACCACCACGAGAGTCATTGCATGTGTGTTACTTTCATAAACCACATGGATCCACCAGAGTCATTGCATGTGTGTTCTTTTCTTAAACCACATGAATCCACCAGAGTCATTGCATGTTTGTTCTTTTCATAAACTACATGGATCCACCAGAGTCATTGCATGTGTGTTCCTTTCCTAAACCACATGGATCCACGAGAGTCATTGCATGTGTGTTCTTTTTGTAAACCACATGGATCCACCAGAGTCATTGCATGTCTGTTCCTTTCATAAACCACATGGATCCACCAGAGTCATTACATCTGTGTTCATTTCCTAAACCAGCACTAGAGTAATTGCATGTGTTTTCCTTTCGTAAACCACATGAATCCACATGAGTCATTGCATGTGTGTTCCATTCCTAAACCACATTGATCCACCAGAGTCATTGCATGTGTGTTCTTTTCCTAAGCCACCACCAGAGTCATCGCATGTGTGTTCCTTTCACAAACCTCATGAATCCACCAGAGTCAGTGCATGTGGGTTCCTTTACTAAACCACATGGATCCACCAGTCATTGCATGTTTCTTCTTTTCCTAAACCACATGGATCCACCAGAGTCATTGCATGTGTATTCTTTTCCTAAACCACCACGAGAGTCATTGCATATGTGTTCCTTTCATAAACCACATGGATCCTCCAGAGTTATTGCATGTGTGTTACTTTCTTAAACCATATGGATCCATCAGAGTCATTTCATGTGTGTTCCTTTCCTAAACCACATTGATCCACCGAAGTCATTGCATGTGTATTCCTTTCCTAAACCACATTGATCCACTAGATTCATTGCATGTGTGTTCTTTTAGAAAACCACCACAAGAGTCATTGCATGTGTGTTCCTTTCATAAACCACATGAATCCACCAGAGTCATTGCATGTGTGGTCCTTTTCTAAACCACATGGATCCACCAGAGTCATTGCATGTGTGTTCCTTCGCTAAACCACATTGATCCACCAGAGTCATTGCATGTTTGTTCTTTTCCTAAACCACATGGATCCACCAGAGTCATTGCATGTGTGTTCCTTTTCTAAACCACATTGATCCACCAGAGTCATTGCATGTTTGTTCTTTTCTTAAACAACATGGATCCACCAGAGTCATTGCATGTGTGTTCCTTTCCTAAACCACGTGGATCCACTAGAGTGATTGCATGTGTGTTCCTTTCCTAATCCACATTGATCCACCAGAGTCATTACATGTGTGTTCTTTTCCTAAACCACCACAAGAGTCATTGCATGTGTGTTCTTTTCCTAAACCTCCACTAGAGTCATTGCATGTGTGCTATTTTCTTAATCCACCACCAGAGTCATTGCATGTGTGTTATTTTCCTAAACCACCACTAGAGTCATTGCATGCTTGTTCCTCTACTAAACCACATTGATCCACCAGAGTCATTGCATGTGTGTTCTTTTCCTAAACCACCACTAGAGTTATTGCATGTGTGTTCCTTTCCTAAACCACCACTAGAGTCATTTCATGTGTATTCCTTTCATAAACCACATTGATCCACCAGAGTCATTGCATGTGTGTTATTTTCCTAAACCATCACCAGAGTCATTGCATGTGTGTTCCTTTCATAAACCACATGGATCCACTAGATTCATTGCATGTGTGGTCGTTTCCTAAACCACATGGATCCACCAGAGTCATTGCATGTGTGTTCCTTTGCTAAACCACATTGATCCACCAGAGTCATTGCATGTGTGTTATTTTCATAAACCACATGAATCCACCAGAGTCATTGCATTTTTGTACTTTTCATAAACTACGTGGATCCACCAGAGTCATTGCATGTGTGTTCCTTTCCTAAACCGCATGGATCCACAAGAGTCATTGCATGTGCGTTCTTTTCCTAAACCACATGGATCCACCAGAGTCATTGCATGTGTGTTACTTTCATAAACCACATGGATCCACCAGAGTCATTGCATGTGTGTTCTTTTCCTAAGCCACCCTCAGATTCATTGGATGTGTGTTCCTTTCATAAACCACATGGATCCACCAGAGTCATTGCATGTGGTTTCCTTTCCTAAACCACATGGATTCACCATAGTCATTGCATGTGTGTTATTTTCCTAAACCACCACCAGAGTCATTGCATGTGTCTTATTTTCCTAAACCACATGGATCCACCAGAGTCATTGCATGTGTGGCCTTTTCCTAAAATACCACTAGAGTCATATCATGTGTATTCCTTTCAGAAACCACATGGATCCACCAGAGTCATTGCATGTGTGTTCCTTTCCTAAACCACATGGATCCACTAGAGTGATTGCATGTGTGTTCCTTTCCTAATCCACATTGATCCACCAGAGTCATTACATGTGTGTTCTTTTCCTAAAAAACCACAAGAGTAATTGCATGTATGTTCTTTTCCTAAACATCCACTAGAGTCATTGCATGTGTGTTATTTTCTTAATCCACCAGAGTCATTGCATGTGTGTTCTTTTCCTAAACCACCACAAGAGTCATTGCATGCTTGTTCCTCTCCTAAACCACATTGATCCACCAGAGTCATTGCACGTGTGTTCTTTTCCTAAACCACCACTAGAGTTATTGCATGTGTGTTCCTTTCCTAAACCACCACTAGAGTCATTTCATGTGTATTCCTTTCCTAAACCACATTGATCCACCAGAGTCATTGCATGTGTGTTATTTTCCTAAACCATCACCAGAGTCATTGCATGTGTGTTCCTTTCATAAACCACATGGATCCACTAGATTCATTGATGTGTGGTCCTTTCCTAAACCACATGGATCCACCAGAGTCATTGCATGTATGTTCCTTTGCTAAACCACATTGATCCACCAGAGTCATTGCTTGTGTGTTCTTTTCTTAAACCACATGAATCCACCAGAGTCATTGCATGTTTGTTCTTTTCATAAACTACGTGGATCCACTAGAGTCATTGCATGTGTGTTCCTTTCCTAAACCACATGGATCCACCAGAGTCATTGCATGTGTGTTCTTTTCCTAAACCACATGGATCCACCAGAGTCATTGCATGTGTGTTCCTTTCATAAACCACATGGATCCACCAGAGTCAGTGCATGTGTGTTCTTTTCCTAAGCCACCCTCAGATTCATTGGATGTGTGTTCCTTTCATAAACCACATGGATCCACCAGAGTCATTGCATGTGGTTTCCTTTCCTAAACCAAATGGATTCACCATAGTCATTGCATGTGTGTTATTTTCCTAAACCACCACCAGAGTCATTGCATGTGTCTTATTTTCCTAAACCACATGGATCCACCAGAGTCATTGCATGTGTGGTCTTTTCCTAAAATACCACTAGAGTCATATCATGTGTATTCCTTTCAGAAACCACATGGATCCACCAGAGTCATTGCATGTGTGTTCCTTTCCTAAACCACATGGATCCACTAGAGTGATTGCATATGTGTTCCTTTCCTAATCCACATTGATCCACCAGAGTCATTACATGTGTGTTCTTTTCCTAAACCACCACAAGAGTCATTGCATGTGTGTTCTTTTCCTAAACCTCCACTAGAGTCATTGCATGTGTGTTATTTTCTTAATCCACCACCAGAGTCATTGAATGTGTGTTCTTTTCCTAAACCACCACTAGAGTCATTGCATGCTTGTTCCTCTCCTAAACCACATTGATCCACCAGAGTCATTGCACGTGTGTTCTTTTCCTAAACCACCACTAGAGTTATTGCATGTGTGTTCCTTTCCTAAACCACCACTAGAGTCATTTCATGTGTATTCATTTCCTAAACCACATTGATCCACTAGAGTCATTGCATGTGTGTTATTTTCCTAAACCATCACCAGAGTCATTGCATGTGTGTTCCTTTCATAAACCACATGGATCCACTAGATTCATTGCATGTGTGGTCCTTTCCTAAACCACATGGATCCACCAGAGTCATTGCATGTGTGTTCCTTTGCTAAACCACATTGATCCACCAGAGTCATTGCATGTGTGTTCTTTTCTTAAACCACCACTAGAGTCATTGCATGTTTGTTCTTTTCCTAAACCACCACCGGAGTCATTGCATGTGTGTTCCTTTCCTAAACCACATGGATCCTCTAGAGTCATTGCATGTGTGTTATTTTCCTAAACCACCACCAGAGTCATTGCATGTGTGTTACTTTCATAAACCACATGGATCCACCAGAGTCATTGCATGTGTGTTCTTTTCTTAAACCACATGAATCCACCAGAGTCATTGCATGTTTGTTCTTTTCATAAACTACATGGATCCACCAGAGTCATTGCATGTGTGTTCCTTTCCTAAACCACATGGATCCACGAGAGTCATTGCATGTCTGTTCCTTTCATAAACCACATGGATCCACCAGAGTCATTACATCTGTGTTCATTTCCTAAACCAGCACTAGAGTAATTGCATGTGTTTTCCTTTCGTAAACCACATGAATCCACATGAGTCATTGCATGTGTGTTCCATTCCTAAACCACATTGATCCACCAGAGTCATTGCATGTGTGTTCTTTTCCTAAGCCACCACCAGAGTCATCGCATCTGTGTTCCTTTCACAAACCTCATGAATCCACCAGAGTCAGTGCATGTGGGTTCCTTTACTAAACCACATGGATCCACCAGTCATTGCATGTTTCTTCTTTTCCTAAACCACATGGATCCACCAGAGTCATTGCATGTGTATTCTTTTCCTAAAGCACCACGAGAGTCATTGCATATGTGTTCCTTTCATAAACCACATGGATCCTCCAGAGTTATTGCATGTGTGTTACTTTCTTAAACCATATGGATCCATCAGAGTCATTTCATGTGTGTTCCTTTCCTAAACCATATTGATCCACCAGAGTCATTGCATGTGTATTCCTTTCCTAAACCACATTGATCCACCAGAGTCATTGCATGTGTGTTATTTTCCTAAACCACCACCAGAGTCATTGCATGTGTGTTACTTTCATAAACCACATGGATCCACCAGAGTCATTGCATGTGTGTTGCTTTCATAAACACAAATGGATCCACAAGAGTCATTGCACGTGTGTTCCTTTCCTAAACCACATTGATCCACCAGAGTCATTGCATGTGTGTTCTTTTCCTAAACCTCAAATAGAGTCATTGCATGTGTTCCTTTCCTAAACCACCACAAGAGTCATTGCATGTGTGTTCCTTTCATAAACCACATGGATCCACCAGAGTCATTTTGTAACTACCTCGGTGAATTACGCTCCTAGTTACAAGCCTGGATGAGCAGAAATGGTTGAAATAGTACGGTGGGGCACAAATGCCACTCACAGGTAGACCTTTCGGCCGTCCCAACCATTTCCAAACATAGGGACAAGAACGGGCGGCGTAATCGGCAGGCGAAGGGATCAACTACATACACAAATGAGTATGTATGCAAGCCACCATACAATAGTACATCAGAGCCATTCCATCTAAAAAGAAAGGAAATATAGCAACGCCATACGGCAAGATCCAAATATTCTAGATAGATATAATATTTTAGGATATCTCCTCATACATCAAACATCAGAGTATCAAGCGGGCGAAGACAAAATCGATGCGGATAAGAAGCAAATCGGCATAAGATGCCCCATAAATAAGCACATCCGCCCACAGATCTCACGGATCCCGTTCGGAATCTCTACACGAATGATCGTTGCCCACATCGTCTCCTCCACCCGGTATCCATCTTGCGAGTTTACTGTTCATCCGAACCAATAATTTATCGTGTGAGACCCTAGGGTACTCAGCAAGTCTTTATGCCTCTAAAGGGACACAACCTGGGGTGACGAATTGCAGCAAAAGATAAACCCTAACAATTCTAGAGATACTAGCTAACCATCCGCCTAACCGGAGATGAGCGGATGTCCGTGAGTTAATAACAACGATTATAATGGTAATGTCCACAGATCCATCCTCCTCCTCGCCACCGACGAGGAAGCGGACGAACAACCCTCCACATCCGTTGGCGGTTTTATTATCCATTCCATGAGTGTTGTACTATTTACTAGTCGGTACCTAGTCTAGTCAAATTAAAAGTGGTACTTTAGTTATGCTTGTCTATGATCGGAAACTGTGCTCCAAGTCGTCCATAACCGCGGACACGGCTTTAGAAACTTTTTACCTGCAGGTGCACAAATAACACACACTGATATGCCTCGGAAAAACCAAATCAAAACCCAACAGCGGTCACGACAAAGCGATCACAGATTCAGAAATATTTGAGGCCACCCCATTGAGCTACCATAGCAAGTTAGGCGACTCGATGGCCTAACGGTTTGTGGAGCCGGCTGTAAACGACGGGAACCCGAAAGTGTGACTGGGCTTGTCGACAAAGCGGGTCACGGACCTAAGCGATGCAAAAGACCTGCACAATTTAAATTAAAGCGATAAAGCATGGCATAAGTACAGGATAGTAAATAAAACCTCAAACTAGTTTGTGGCCCCAAGAAATAAGAATGAATCAAGCTCGGCTCAGGGGTTCATAAGCCTCCCGGATGTGGATAGCGCGAATATTCAAGGAACAGAATCAAGTACTCGGGGTCCCACGGGACACAAGTGAGCCTGAAAAACCAAATAATGATATGGCTCACCGGTGCCACTTTCATTAGTTATCCCATTACTACTCGGGTTAAGTTGTTTGGGTACCTCGTTATCCATCAGACTCTCACATACCCTACACATGCTGTTCTACGACTCGCATGGCTCAAACAACTCCTGTAGTAAGGGCTCATGGGATGGAGGAACAAGCTTCGGTGGGGTTTAAAAGTAAAGGCTATGCAATACTTGGGATTCAGTTTAATGCAATCGCGACTCAATGATGCAAGAGTAAGATAGAGGCAATAGGTACTATATGTATGCAAGCATGTGGTAGTGCTTTCCTGGCACCTCAGTTGAAGCAAGGGATGGATCTGGGTAGTGCTCCTGGTTCTCTTGATATATCCCTGCTCAGCGTCTATTCGGAGAAGAACCAGACAAACAAGGGCCAACATAAATAAAGTGCACAAGCATATGAATAAAATGCATCAAGCAAACAATCATGCCATGATGAATGATGCACAATTTGCATGGCATTAAAGTAGCATGGCATGGGTGAGGTGTGAAGTACAAGGTTAAATCATTTTATGGGGTTTTAATCATATTTTATACTCAAATTAGTTGCTGTACACATTATATTTATATGATGCATGCTGCAAAACAGAACATGGAATGCATAAACAGAAAGGTCTCGTCGAGCTAATCATTTTAGACATATTATTTGTCAAATTTGGAGTTATAAAACAAAAGTTATTAATTAATTAAGGAAAAGGGCATCTTAATGTAATTTAAAATAACTTGAAATTTTAAGTGTTCAAAATATATTTTTAAGGGCATAATTGGAATCCTCACATTTTTCTGATTTGAAAACATATATTATTTGCATTATTTGGGTTTATAAATCAAAAGTTATTTAAAAACAGAATTAAATTTGAATTTGATTTAATTTTAAAAGATTTGAAGTTAAACAGATTCAGAAAATACTTTTTATACTCCAGACGGATCCAACCACAGTCCGTGGGTGGGCCACCTGACTCAGCAGACTGCTCTTGAAAAGGTTTTTACATGGTCTGCAGACACAGAGAATGACAGTGGGGCTGGCGTCCTCGGGGCCACAGCAGGCGCGCCAATGGCGTGCCACGTGGGAAGCCAGGAGTGTGGGTTGAGGTACAAAACCCGGGACCCTTTTGCAAAACGCCAGGCGACAAGTGGGCCTGGCGGGAGCGCGGGTTGATGCATCAAAAAGCACAGGGGGTTAAGCGTAAAGTGGCGATAGCTGCTTCTTCTCTTCTCTCTCTTCTTGCGACAGTCGATGCACGCCACCAGCAGAGCCTTGTGTGGCTCGAACCAGAGAGGCGTTGCGCTACAAGATAGGCGAGCCACTGCGGTGGCTTGGGCTTGGTGTCAAAGAGGTGGGCGTGGCCTAAATAGGGTGCTACGCAGAGCGGGAGCGTGCAGACGACAGTGCTCTCCGACGAGCGGAGGCTGTTCGGCGCAAAGTCCGGCGAGGCTAGGGTGGTACAGAGAGGCGGACCGTGTCAGGGAGGTACAGGGGCTCACCGAGAGTAGGTCGGTGGCGTTGGATCGGGTCGGCGAGCAGCAGGTCAACGATGATGCAGAGGTCCGGAGCTAGGGTTTTCGGTGGCGTCGCGGCGTGCTGGCGGCGGTGCGAGCCTCCTCCTCCTGTTGGCGGGTTCGAGCGATCAGGTGCACGTCCTTGTACTCTCGATCACCTCCACGTCGTGCTCACGGAAATGCAGTTGGTGCCGAGGGTTGCCGAGGCGATGGGGGTAGGTGGTGGCGATGAAGAGAGGAGAGGCAGGCCTGGGTAGATCTGGGCGGCGGGAGGGGAGTGGTGGTAGATAGCAGAGAGGGAGATGCCGTGGGGAGGTGGTGTAGATGGAAAAGGTGGCTCGGCCACCTTTCCCTCCTCCTTCACGTGCTCGGCTGGCCAGGGGCAGGGCAGGTAGAGAAGGGGCTGCCAGGTGGGACCAGAGGGCGAGGCTAAGGAGGCAGGGGTAGGCTCGGGCTGGTGGGGCATGGAGAGAGAGCTAGAGAGGAGAGGGGTAGGCTCGAGTTTAGGATTTGGGGAAGCCTCGGTTTAGGGTTGGTACTAGGGTTGGGGGTAGCTAGGTGGGTCAGGAGGTGGAGAGAAGAGAGAGGCAGAGGGGAGATGTGGTGGTAGCTTAGGGTTTTGGTTCTAGGGGGTATGGTTTAGATAAGATGGGAGTGTGAGTTTAGATTAGGTAGGAGTGTGGTTAGAGGGTGGTAAGAGAGAGGAGAGATGAGGGCTTAGGGTTACTCTTGTCAAGATCAAGCCAAGCTCAAACAAAGCTAGTCCAAAGAGAGAAGAAGAGGAAAAGGTGGTGATGGGGTGGATAGAGATGGTGATGAGGTTTAAGCAAGATCAAAATAGATCAAGCCCAAAATAAGGGATAGAGATAGAGAGAGAGATGATGATCCACTCAAGATTCAAATAAAAACCAAATACTAGAAAAGGTGGCACTTGCATGGCCCATGCAAAATATTTAATACCATGTTGATTCTTGTGAAAACAATAATATTAAACATGGCATTGTTCATTTGCATTTCCAAAGGTGGAATAAAGCCAAGCAAAAGAAATGAAAGGATGCCCCATGTGGAGTAGTTGGAGATGGCCATGTTTGAAATAAAATGAGACATGCTAGTGTGTATGTTCCACTAGATGATTACTAGTCCCAAAAAATTCCCACATGAGCATAAATCCATAATAATCCATATGGAAGCTAGGAAAAAGGGTTCCACCCACAAGGCATGCAAAGGTGGCCATGTGGCTCTCATATATCAATAATGTGAAAACAACATGATGCTAAGATGAGAGCATGTGGAAAGAATTGGATCCATCCCAACCCACATGAGCTAGAGGTAAAACCAATAAGTGCCAAGCTCATATTTAGTTGGATGGTGTAATTATAAGGTGGTGAAAGAAAGGTGGTGGAGTTAATAAGAGATATGCCCCAACTCAACTTGGGCATTTAAACAATATATCAAGAAGCAAATACAATATCAAGAGGCAAATACAATTAACAATGCATATGAGATAAGAACCAAATGAAAAGGGTTTTATATGATGCTCAAATGCAAGGTGGCATGATGACATGAGCATGATATATTTATGATGCAACAAATATATGTATGAAGTAGCATCTATGTAGGCTAGGCTAGTAGCATTGCAATTGTTAGACAATTGGGATGCTACAACTCTCCCCCACTAAACAAGAATCTCGCCCCGAGATTCCTAGGAAAAAGAAAACAACACAAGGAGAGGCAGGTTGTTCGAACGAAGGTGACCCTCACGTTCACAAGTTGATGAACAACGGAATGGTGCGACCACTACACCTGCAAAACTTGCTAGACTTGTTGCGAGTCTTGCGTTTTGCTTGAAAAACAATGGTCAGAAGAGTTTGAAGGATTGTCGTGAGACAAGAAGGATAGGATGGACATAGCTCCGGTTTTCTCAAGAAACATGATAAAAGAAAAAGAACCACTTGAGAAAGAAAAAGACAAGATGATGTATCATGAAGAAAGAAATGACACACCATTAAGATTAAAGATTTACCGATACTAGAGATGATGAAATCTTTGTCTTGCCGGAAGGAAAGAGCTAGATTGGAGAGGTTTTGAACCACTATGACAATAGCATCGTATCTTCTCTCGGATTTGAGAAAGGAAGTTCAGAAACAACATTGCCTTAAAACAATAGAGTCCCTTGATATCAACAGAAAGATTTAGTTAGACATCGTCGGATTAGATTCTTGTTGCGGTAAAACCAAAGGATCACGCAATTGAGGTGCGGATATGACTTCTAGAGACGATGTGAAACTAGATCATGGGGAATCGAAGCAAAGAATATGGAGGATCTGGAGTTTATTGTAGATATAGTTATTGCTTTCTTTAGCCTTGAGGCTAACGCAATAGATTTGCGACTGATGGCATCAACCATAATTGGCTTTACCACAGAAAAAGAATTGATGAAACAAAAAGAGAGATAGTTTCCTTCCATCTTGTTTGTGGATGTAGAGCACCGGTAGAAAGACGAGGACAGAAAAGAGTTTGCGTTTGTTTCCACCAGATAATTGAGGATTTTGCTCCGTGTAGAAAGGGTGAGATCACCAACAAGAGATTATTGATTACTTTCTTCGAGAGAGCACTCCGGAAAAACAAGGACGGAAATAAAAGCATCAAGGGATAAAGGCCACTTCTAACTTCCGTGGAATGAGTGAAATCGCATTAATTCACCAATTCAATGTACAAGAGCGAATGATAAGACTAGTGGTATGGTAGCTACTCCATCCCGCACTCAAAGCATTACTCCGCACATGAATAAGAAAACCATGCAACCCAACTACCGAAACAGACTGAAGGTATTGACAAGAAGAACTCATGGAACTCCGTTAGAAAACAAGGATAGATGCAAACGATTTTCCGGATTCATAGATAGATAAAGATGATGATGTTGTCGTCATGTCTGAAGTACCAAGCCACCAGAAAGATATGAAAGAAGCTTACGGAGAAGAACTGCAAGATTCAACAGCTACAAAAAAGATAGCACCAACTTGAACAGAAGGATTACAAAAGATCTGGAAGGTCTTCATGGCCTCCGATGGATTGAGCATAGACGATAGAGCGAGAGGGTTTCAAGAGATTACCTGACGAAACTGAGGTGAAAGAACTCCATGTTCTTCTTGAAATGATTGAGAGAGATTTAGCAGTTTTGAGGAAATCTACGGCGGAACGACGTTGATAACTTGCCAACAAGGAACAACTCCGGATTGGTTGAAGATGGAGGATGGTGAATTGAAGCGATCTATTTAGCAGAAGGACGTGGTCGAGATAGGTGACTTGAAGAAGCCAGAATTCACGCTTTGAGAACTTTGCACACAGGCAGTGTTAACAAAGCTTGAGAGAAAGAGACACAGATGGTCTTCCATGTTCTTCCATTGATATGTAATAGGCAAGCATATTATCAACATATACCACCATGGATTAACAGGATATTCCCAGAATATCAAGTTCAAGAGGCGAGAGAAACGAACAAATGCTCGAAACACTTTCTGAGCTCAACGCTCTTTGAAAGATCAATATTAAGAGCACGGGTTCGTGTTGAAGAAGATGCACTGGAAGAATAGATTATCTGATCCTTCGGAAGAAAAAGAGATGTCACCTGGTTCACATTGTCGATTGGATCACCGGTCACAAGATAAAGAGATCTTGGAGGAAGAAAAATATGATGGATCATACCTTAAGCAAAGCTACCAGAGACGAAAAGATGCAATTCTCTCGTCTCAAAGAGAATTTTGCAGATATGGGGTTGAAAAAGATGTGCAGCATGATAAACAGATGATAGACCACCGTAGTGCCTTGAGAAACTCCGGATTGACAAAGATACTTGAATATGCATAGATATGATCACGGTGCACTCAAAATCACAGGAGATAACCGTCACCATTTGGAGGATAGTGTTGAGAGCATTTTCCATATTCCAATCGTCACTCATCATGAGTGGAATATAGCTATGCCGAGAGCCAAATTACAATCACCAGCATCGGATCGACACACGTTTTGTAATTAGTCCAAGAGGATTGGAGATGAAAAGAAACTCCAAGATTAAGCGCCGGTGACAACAGAATGAGTTAGCATGGAGATGCTGATAAAAGGGAGATAGATAATGTTTCACACACGACTGGAAAGGAGTGTGGAAACACAAATGTATCAAAGAAAAATTTTCCGCATTTTTCAGCATTAAAATACCAATAGATGCACAAAATCACTTATCAGGTAGCGATTAGCAACAGATGCTTACACAGAATGTGGAGTTGCTGGAAGGAAGAACACCCTTAAGAAGATGGCACCGGTTAACAAGGAGTCAGATAGATCGCGCCGGTTTTCAAAAGCACACAAGATGGAATGTACCAACAGTTGATAACCAAAGGCAGATTGAGATAACAAATTGGATGCAACAGATAGACAAGAATTACACACACACACACACAACCTATGGTACTACGGAAACCCAGAACATGTGAATCCTAGTTTGAATTTTACGAAGAGGATTGAAAACGTTACACTTCCTTACCAGAAAAGGGTGGGTGGGTGGTTAAGAAGAAAAGTGGAAGCAGTCCTACTCTCACGTTTTGTTTTTCCCTAGTATACATAACTACCAAAAATATTTGCTAGACAGACAACGACCATTTGGCTGAGACCCTGAAGGGCGGGATGGCTCTGATACCAATTGTAACTACCTCGGTGAATTACGCTCCTAGTTACAAGCCCGGATGAGCGAAATGGTTGAAATAGTACGATGGGGCCCAAATGCCACTCACGGGTAGACCTTTGACGTCCCAACCATTTCAAACATCGGGACAAGAGCAGGCGGGCGTAATCAGAAGGGATCAACTACATACACAAATGAGTATGTATGCAAGCCACCATACAATAGTACATCAGAGCCATTCCATCTAAAAAGAAAGGAAATATAGCAACGCCATACGGCAAGATCCAAATATTCTAGATAGATATAATATTTTAGGATATCTCCTCATACATCAAACATCAGAGTATCAAGAGCGAAGACAAAATCCGATACGGATAAGAAGCAAATCGGCATAAGATGCCCCATAAATAAGCACATCCCGCCCACGGATCTCACGGATCCCGTTCTCGGAATCTCTACACCGAATGATCGTTGCCCACATCGTCTGTCTCCTCCACCCAAAGATCCATCTTGCGAGTTTACCATGTTCATCCGAACCAATAATTTATCGTGTGAGACCCTAGGGGTACTTAGCAAGTCTTTATGCCTCTAAAGGACACAACCAGGGTGACGAATTGCAGCAAAAGATAAACCCTAACAATTCTAGAGATACTGCTAACCATCCGCCTAACCAGAGATGAGCGGATGTCCGTGAGTTAATAACAATGATTATAATGGTAATGTCCCAGATCCATCCTCCTCCTCGCCACCGACGAGGAAGCGGACGAACAACCCCTCCACATCCGTTGGCGGTTTTATTATCCATTCCATGAGTGTTGTACTATTTACTAGTCGTACCTAGTCTAGTCAAATTAAAAAGTGGTACTTTAGTTATGCTTGTCTATGATCGAGAACCGTGCTCCAAGTCGTCCATAACCGCGGACACGGCTTTTGAAACTTTTACCTGCAGGTGCACAAATAACAACACACACCGATATGCCTCGGAAAAACCAAATCAAAACCCAACAAGGCATCCACGACAAAGCGATCACAGGATTCAGAAATATTTGGGGCCACCCATTGAGCTACCATAGCAACGGTTAGCCGACCGAGATGGCCTCAAGGTTTGTGGAGCCGGCAGAACGATCGAACCCGAAAGTGTGACTGGGCTTGTCGATACGAAAACGGGTCACGGACCTAACAAGACAAAGCAAAGTACCTCGCACAATTTAAATTAAAGTAGTAAAGCATGGCATAAGTACAGATAGTAAATAAAACCTCAAACTAGTTTGTGGCCCCAAGAAATAAGAATGAATCAAGCTCGCTCAGTGGGGTTCATAAGCCTCCGGATGTGGATAGCGCTGAATATTCAAGGAACAGGAATCAAGTACTGGGTCCCACGACACAAGTGAGCCCTGAAAACCAAATAACAGATATGGCTCACCGGTGCCACTTTCATTAGTTATCCCATTACTACTCGGGTTAAGTTGTTTGGGTACCTCGTTATCCATCGACTCTCACATACCCTACACATGTTGTTCTCACTCGCATGGCTCAAACAACTCCTAGTAAGGGCTCATGGGATGGAGGAACAAGCTTCGGTGGGGTTTAAAAGTAAAGGCTATGCAATACTTGGGATTCAGTTTAATGCAATCGCGACTCAATGATGCAAGAGTAAGATAGAGGCAATAGGTACTATATGTATGCAAGCATGTGGTAGTGCTTTCCTGGCACCTCAGTTGAAGCAAGGGATGGATCTGGGTAGTGCTCCTGGTTCTCTTGATATATCCCACTCAAATACCTATTCGGAGAAGAACCAGACAAACAAGGGCCAACATAAATAAAGTGCACAAGCATATGAATAAAATGCATCAAGCAAACAATCATGCCATGATGAATGATTCACAATTTGCATGGCATTAAAGTAGCATGGCATGGGTGAGGTGTGAAGTACAAGGTTAAATCATTTTATGGGGTTTTAATCATATTTTATACTCAAATTAGTTGCTGTACACATTATATTTATATGATGCATGGTGCAAAACAGAACATGGAATGCATAAACAGAAAGGTCTCGTCGAGCTAATCATTTTAGACATATTATTTGTCAAATTTGGAGTTATAAAACAAAAGTTATTAATTAATTAAGGAAAAGGGCATCTTAATGTAATTTAAAATATCTTGAAATTTTAAGTGTTCAAAATATATTTTTAAGGGCATAATTGGAATCCTCACATTTTTCTGATTTGAAAACATATATTATTTGCATTATTTGGGTTTATAAATCAAAAGTTATTTAAAAACAGAATTAAATTTGAATTTGATTTAATTTGAAAAGATTTGAAGTTATACAGATTGAAAATACTTTTATACTCAGACAGATCCAACCACATCATCGACGGTGGGGCCTTTATCGGACTCAAGAAGACACCTTCTTGAAAAGGTTTTACATCATGGTCTTGCTGCATACGTAGAATGACAGGTGGGGCCTGGGCGTCGTCGGGGCCCTGCTGGCGCGCCAATGGCGTGCACGTGGGGAAGCCAGAGTGAGTTGAGGAGTACAAAACCGCGGGACCCTTTTTGCAAAAACGCCACGGAAGCTGACAAGTGGGCCTAGCGGAGCGCGGGTTGATGCATCAAAAAGCACAGGGGGTTAAGCGTAAAGTGGCGACGGCTACTGTACTTCTTCTCTCTCTCTCTTGCGCGACAGGTCGATGCACGCCAGCGGCAGAGCGCGGCGCGCGGGCTCGAACCAGAGACGCCAAGGCGCTACAGAGCGGCCGAGCATGCGGTGGCTTGGGCTTGTGTCGAGAGGTGGGCGTGGCCTAAATAGGGTGCTACGCAGGGAGCGTGCAGACGACAGTGCTCTCCGACGAGCGGAGGCTGTTCGACACAAAGTCCGGCGAGGCTAGGGTGGTACAGAGAGGCGGACCGTGTCAGGGAGGTACAGGGGCTCACCGAGAGTAGGTCGGTGGCGTTGGATCGGGTCGGCGAGCAGTAGGACGACGATGATGCAGAGGTCTAACGAGCTAGGGTTTTCGGTGGGCGTCGCGGCGTGCAGCGGCGGTGCAGGCCTCCTCCTCCTCGCTGGCGGGTTCGGGGTGATGCAGGTGCACGTCCTTATACTCCTCGATCACCTCCCACGTGCTCGTCGTAATGCAGTGTAGCTGCGAGGAGGCCGAGGTTGCCGGGCGATGGGGTGGTGGTGGCGATAAGAGAGGGGAGGCAGGCGCCTGGTAGATCTGGGCGGCGGAGGCCGGGAGTGGTGGTGGTAGATAGCGAGAGGAGAGGGAGATGCCGTGGGGAGGTGGGGTAGATGGAAAAGGTGGCTCGGCCACCTTTCCCTCCTCCTTCACGTGCTCGGCTGGCCAGGGGCAGGGCAGGTAGAGAAGGGGCTGCCAGGTGGGACCAGAGGGCGAGGCCAAGGAGGCAGGGGCAGGCTCGGGCTGGTGGGGGCATGCAGGCAGAGAGCTAGAGAGGAGGTAGGCTCGGGTTTAGGGTTTGGGAAGCCTCGGTTTAGGGTTGGTACTAGGGTTGGGGGTAGCTAGGTGGGTCTGGGAGGTGGAGAGAAGAGAGAGAGGGGAGATGTGGGGGTAGCTTAGGGTTTTGGTTCTAGGGGGGTATGGTTTAGATAAGATGGGAGTGTGAGTTTAGATTAGGTAGGAGTGTGGTTAGAGAGGGTGGTAAAGAGAGAGGAGAGATGAGGGCTTAGGGTTACTCTTGTCAAGATCAAGCCAAGCTCAAACAAAGCTAGCCCAAAGAGAGAAGAAGAGGAAAAGGTGGTGATGGGGTGGATAGAGATGGTGATGAGGTTTAAGCAAGATCAAAATAGATCAAGCCCAAAAGAAGGGATAGAGATAGAGAGAGATGATGATCCACTCAAGATTCAAATAAAAACCAAATACTAGAAAAGGTGGCACTTGCATGGCCCATGCAAAATATTTAATACCATGTTGATTCTTGTGAAAACAATAATATTAAACATGGCATTGTTCATTTGCATTTCCAAAGGTGGAATAAAGCCAAGCAAAAGAAATGAAAGGATGCCCCATGTGGAGTAGTTGGAGATGTCCATGTTTGAAATAAAATGAGACATGCTAGTGTGTATGTTCCACTAGATGATTACTAGTCCCAAAAATATTCCACATGAGCATAAATCCATAATAATCCATATGGAAGCTAGGAAAAAGGGTTCCACTCACAAGGCATGCAAAGGTGGCCATGTGGCTCTCATATATCAATAATGTGAAAACAACATGATGCTAAGATGAGAGCATGTGGAAAGAATTGGATCCATCCCAACCCACATGAGCTAGAGGTAAAACCAATAAGTGCCAAGCTCATATTTAGTTGGATGGTGGAATTATAAGGTGGTGAAAGAAAGGTGGTGGAGTTAATAAGAGATATGCCCCAACTCAACTTGGGCATTTAAACAATATATCAAGAAGCAAATACAATATCAAGAGGCAAATACAATTAACAATGCATATGAGATAAGAACCAAATGAAAAGGGTTTTATATGATGCTCAAATGCAAGGTGGCATGATGACATGAGCATGATATATTTATGATGCAACAAATATATGTATGAAGTAGCATCTATGTAGACTAGGCTAGTAGCATTGCAATTGTTAGACAATTGGGATGCTACACATTTTATGTGTGGTCCTTTCCTAAACCACATGGATCGACCAGAGTCATTGCATGTGTATTCCTTTGCTAAACCACATTGATCCACCAGAGTCATTGCATGTTTGTTCTTTTCTTAAACCACATGGATCCACCAGAGTCATTGCATGTGTGTTGCTTTCATAAACTACATGGATCCACCAGAGTCATTGCATGGGTGTTCTTTTCCTAAGCCCACCTCAGATTCATTGCACGTGTGTTCCTTTCATAAACCACATGGATGCACCAGAGTCATTGCATGTGGTTTCCTTTCCTAAACCACATGGATTCACCATAGTCATTGCATGTGTGTTATTTTCCTAAACCACCACTAGAGTCATTGCATGTGTCTTATTTTCCTAAACCACATGGATCCACCAGAGTCATTGCATGTGTGGTCTTTTCCTAAACCACCACTAGAGTTATTGCATGTGCGTTCCTTTCCTAAACCACCACTAGAGTCATTACATATGTATTCCTTTCCTAAACCACATTGATCCACCAGAGTCATTGCATGTGTGTTATTTTGCTAAACCACCACCATAGTCATTGCATGTGTGTTCCTTTCATAAACCACATGGATCCACCAGATTCATTGCATGTGTGGTCCTTTCCTAAACCACATGGATCCACTAGAGTCATTGCACGTGTGTTCCTTTGCTAAACCACATTGATCCACTAGAGTCATTGCATGTGTGTTCTTTTCTTAAACCACATGAATCCACCAGAGTCATTGCATGTTTATTCTTTTCATAAACTACATGGATCCACCAGAGTCATTGCATGTGTGTTCCTTTCCTAAACCACATGGATCCACCAGAGTCATTGCATGTGTGTTCTTTTCCTAAACCACATGGATCCACCAGAGTCATTGCATGTCTGTTCCTTTCATTAACCACATGGATCCACCAGAGTCATTGCGTGTGTGTTCTTTTCCTAAACCACCACTAGAGTCATTGCATGTGTGTTCTTTTCCTAAACCACATGGATTCACCAGAGTCATTGCATGTGTGTTGTTTTCCTAAACCACCACCAGAGTCCTTGCATGTGTGTTCCTTTCCTAAACCACATGGATCCACCAGAGTCATTGCATGTGCGTTCCTTTCCTAAACCACATGAATCCACCAGAGTCATTGCATGTGTGTTCCATTCCTAAACCACATTGATCCACCAGAGTCATTGCATGTGTGTTCTTTTCCTAAACCACCACCAGAGTCATTGCATGTGTGTTCTTTTTCCTAAACCACCACAAGAGTCATTGCATGTATATTCCTTTACTAAACCACATTGAACCACCAGAGTCATTGCATGTGCGTTATTTTTCTAAACCACCACCAGAGTCATTGCATGTGTCTTCTTTTCATAAACCACATGGATCCACCGGAGTCATTGCATGTGTGTTCTTTTCTTAAACCACCACTAGAGTCATTGCATGTGTGTTCCTTCATAAACTACATGAATCCACCAAAGTCATTGCATGTGTGTTCCTTTCCTAAACCACATGGATCCAGAAGAGTCATTTCATGTGTGTTCCTTTCCTAAACTACATTGATCCACCAGTGTCATTGCATGTCTGTTCTTTTCTAAACCACCACCAGAGTCATTGCATGTGTGTTCTTTTCCTAAATCACCACTAGAGTCATTGCATGTGTGTTATTTTCCTAAACCACCATCGGAGTCATTGCATGTGTGTTCCTTTCCTATACCACATGGATCCTCTAGAGTCATTGCATGTGTGTTGTTTTCCTAAACCACCACCAGAGTCATTGCATGTGTGTTACTTTCATAAACCACATGGATCCACCAGAGTCATTGCATGTGTGTTGCTTTCATAAACACAAATGGATCCACAAGAGTCATTGCATGTGTGTTCCTTTCCTAAACCACATTGATCCACCAGAGTCATTGCATGTGTGTTATTTTCCTAAACCACCACCAGAGTCATTGCATGTGTGTTCTTTTCCTAAACCACCACTAGAGTCATTGCTTGTGTGTTATTTACCTAAACCACATGGATCCACCAGAGTCATTTTATGTGTGGTCCTTTCCTAAAACACATGGATCCACCAGAGTCATTGCATGTGTATTCCTTTGCTAAACCACATTGATCCACCAGAGTCATTGCATATTTGTTCTTTTCTTAAACCACATGGATCCACCAGAGTCATTGCATGTGTGTTCCTTTCATAAACCACATGGATCCACCAAATTCATTGCATGGGTGTTCTTTTCCTAAGCCCCCCTCAGATTCATTGCACGTGTGTTCCTTTAATAAACCACATGGATCCACCAAAGTCATTGCATGTGGTTTCCTTTCCTAAAACGCACGGATTCACCATAGTCATTGCATGTGTGTTATTTTCCTAAACCACCACTAGAGTCATTGCATGTGTCTTATTTTCCTAAACCACATGGATCCACCAGAGTCATTGCATGTGTGGTCTTTTCCTAAACCACTACTAGAGTTATTGCATGTGCGTTCCTTTCCTAAACCACCACTAGAGTCATTACATATGTATTCCTTTCCTAAACCACATTGATCCACCAGAGTCATTGCATGTGTGTTATTTTGCTAAACCACCACCATAGTCATTGCATGTGTGTTCCTTTCATAAACCACATGGATCCACCAGATTCATTGCATGTGTGGTCCTTTCCTAAACCACATGGATCCACTAGAGTCATTTCACGTGTGTTCCTTTGCTAAACCACATTGATCCACTAGAGTCATTGCATGTGTGTTCTTTTCTTAAACCACATGAATCCACCAGAGTCATTGCATGTTTGTTCTTTTCATAAACTACATGGATCCACCAGAGTCATTGCATGTGTGTTCCTTTCCTAAACCACATGGATCCACCAGAGTCATTGCATGTGTGTTCTTTTCCTAAACCACATGGATCCACCAGAGTCATTGCATGTCTGTTCCTTTCATTAACCACATGGATCCACCAGAGTCATTGCGTGTGTGTTCTTTTCCTAAACCACCACTAGAGTCATTGCATGTGTGTTCTTTTCCTAAACCACATGGATTCACCAGAGTCATTGCATGTGTGTTGTTTTCCTAAACCACCACCAGAGTCCTTGCATGTGTGTTCCTTTCCTAAACCACATGGATCCACCAGAGTCATTGCATGTGCGTTCCTTTCCTAAACCACATGAATCCACCAGAGTCATTGCATGTGTGTTCCATTCCTAAACCACATTGATCCACCAGAGTCATTGCATGTGTGTTCTTTTCCTAAACCACCACCAGAGTCATTGCATGTGTGTTCTTTTTCCTAAACCACCACAAGAGTCATTGCATGTATATTCCTTTACTAAACCACATTGAACCACCAGAGTCATTGCATGTGCGTTATTTTTCTAAACCACCACCAGAGTCATTGCATGTGTCTTCTTTTCATAAACCACATGGATCCACCGGAGTCATTGCATGTGTGTTCTTTTCTTAAACCACCACTAGAGTCATTGCATGTGTGTTCCTTCATAAACTACATGAATCCACCAAAGTCATTGCATGTGTGTTCCTTTCCTAAACCACATGGATCCAGAAGAGTCATTTCATGTGTGTTCCTTTCCTAAACTACATTGATCCACCAGTGTCATTGCATGTCTGTTCTATTCTAAACCACCACCAGAGTCATTGCATGTGTGTTCTTTTCCTAAATCACCACTAGAGTCATTGCATGTGTGTTATTTTCCTAAACCACCATCGGAGTCATTGCATGTGTGTTCCTTTCCTATACCACATGGATCCTCTAGAGTCATTGCATGTGTGTTGTTTTCCTAAACCACCACCAGAGTCATTGCATGTGTGTTACTTTCATAAACCACATGGATCCACCAGAGTCATTGCATGTGTGTTGCTTTCATAAACACAAATGGATCCACAAGAGTCATTGCATGTGTGTTCCTTTCCTAAACCACATTGATCCACCAGAGTCATTGCATGTGTGTTATTTTCCTAAACCACCACCAGAGTCATTGCATGTGTGTTCTTTTCCTAAACCACCACTAGAGTCATTGCTTGTGTGTTATTTACCTAAACCACATGGATCCACCAGAGTCATTTTATGTGTGGTCCTTTCCTAAAACACATGGATCCACCAGAGTCATTGCATGTGTATTCCTTTGCTAAACCACATTGATCCACCAGAGTCATTGCATATTTGTTCTTTTCTTAAACCACATGGATCCACCAGAGTCATTGCATGTGTGTTCCTTTCATAAACCACATGGATCCACCAAATTCATTGCATGGGTGTTCTTTTCCTAAGCCCCCCTCAGATTCATTGCACGTGTGTTCCTTTAATAAACCACATGGATCCACCAAAGTCATTGCATGTGGTTTCCTTTCCTAAACCGCACGGATTCACCATAGTCATTGCATGTGTGTTATTTTCCTAAACCACCACTAGAGTCATTGCATGTGTCTTATTTTCCTAAACCACATGGATCCACCAGAGTCATTGCATGTGTGGTCTTTTCCTAAAATACCACTAGAGTCATATCCCGTGTATTCCTTTTAGAAACCACATGGATCCACCAGAGTCATTGCATGTGTGTTCCTTTCCTAAACCACATGGATCCACCAGAGTCATTGCACATGTCTTCTTTTCCTAAACCACATGGATCCACCAGAGTCATTGCATCTGTGTTCATTTCCCAAACCAGCACTAGAGTAATTGCATGTGTGTTCCATTCATAAACCACATGGATCCACCAGAGTCATTGCATGTGTGTTTGTTTCCTAAACCACATGGATCCATCAGAGTCATTTCATGTGTGTACCTTTCCTAAACCACATTGATCCACCAGAGTCATTGCAAGTGTGTTCTTTTCCTAAGCCACCACCAGAGTCATTGCATGTGTGTTCCTTTCATAAACCACATGGATCCAACAGAGTCAGTTCATGTGGTTTCCTTTCCTAAACCACATGGATCCACCAGTCATTGCATGTTTCTTCTTTTCCTAAACCACATGGATCCACCAGAGTCATTGCATGTGTGTTCTTTTACTAAACCACCACTAGAGTCATTGCATTTGTGTTCCTTTCATAAATCACATGGATCCACCAGAGTCATTGGATGTGTGTTCCTTTCTTAAACCATATGGATCCATCAGAGTCATTTCATGTGTGTTCCTTTCCTAAACCACATTGATCCACCAGAGTCATTGCATGTGTATTCATTTCCTAAACCACATTGATCCACTAGAGTCATTGCATGTGTGTTCTTTTCGAAAACCACCACAAGAGTCATTGCATGTGTGTTCCTTTCATAAACCACATGAATCCACCAGAGTCATTGCATGTGTGGTCCTTTTCTAAACCACATGGATCCACCAGAGTCATTGCATGTGTTTTCCTTTGCTAAATCACATTGATCCACCAGAGTCATTGCATGTTTCTTCTTTTCCTAAACCACATGGATCCACCAGAGTCATTGCATGTGTGTTCCTTTGCTAAACCACATTGATCCACCAGAGTCATTGCATGTTTGTTCTTTTCTTAAACAACATGGATCCACCAGAGTCATTGCATGTGTGTTCCTTTCCTAAACCACGTGGATCCACTAGAGTGATTGCATGTGTGTTCCTTTCCTAATCCACATTGATCAACCAGAGTCATTACATGTGTGTTCTTTTCCTAAACCACCACAAGAGTCATTCCATGTGTGTTCTTTTCCTAAACCTCCACTAGAGTCATTGCATGTGTGCTATTTTCTTAATCCACCACCAGAGTCATTGCATGTGTGTTCTTTTCCTAAACCACCACTAGAGTCATTGCATGCTTGTTCCTCTCCTAAACCACATTGTTCCACCAGAGTCATTGCACATGTGTGTTCTTTTCCTAAACCACATGGATCCACCAGAGTCATTGCATGTGTGTTCCTTTCATAAACCACATGGATCCACCAGAGTCATTGCATGTGTGTTCTTTTCCTAAGCCACCCTATGATTCATTGGATGTGTGTTCCTTTCATAAACCACATGGATCCACCAGAGTCATTGCATGTGGTTTCCTTTCCTAAACCACATGGATTCACCATAGTCATTGCATGTGTGTTATTTTCCTAAACCACCACCAGAGTCATTGCATGTGTCTTATTTTCCTAAACCACATGGATCCACCAGAGTCATTGCATGTGTGGTCTTTTCCTAAAATACCACTAGAGTCATATCATGTGTATTCCTTTCAGAAACCACATGGATCCACCAGAGTCATTGCATGTGTGTTCCTTTCCTAAACCACATGGATCCACTAGAGTGATTGCATATGTGTTCCTTTCCTAATCCACATTGATCCACCAGAGTCATTACATGTGTGTTCTTTTCCTAAACCTCCACTAGAGTCATTGCATGTGTGTTCTTTTCCTAAACCTCCACTAGAGTCATTGCATGTGTGTTATTTTATTAATCCACCACCAGAGTCATTGCATGTGTGTTCTTTTCCTAAACCACCACTAGAGTCATTGCATGCTTGTTCCTCTCCTAAACCACATTGATCCACCAGAGTCATTGCACGTGTGTTCTTTTCCTAAACCACCACTAGAGTTATTGCATGTGTGTTCCTTTCCTAAACCACCACTAGAGTCATTTCATGTGTATTCCTTTCCTAAACCACATTGATCCACTAGAGTCATTGCATGTGTGTTATTTTCCTAAACCATCACCAGAGTCATTGCATGTGTGTTCCTTTCATAAACCACATGGATCCACTAGATTCATTGCATGTGTGGTCGTTTCCTAAACCACATGGATCCACCAGAGTCATTGCATGTGTGTTCCTTTGCTAAACCACATTGATCCACCAGAGTCATTGCATGTGTGTTCTTTTCTTAAACCACATGAATCCACCAGAGTCATTACATGTTTGTACTTTTCATAAACTAAGTGGATCCACCAGAGTCATTGCATGTGTGTTCCTTTCCTAAACCACATGGATCCACAAGAGTCATTGCATGTGTGTTCTTTTCCTAAACCACATGGATCCACCAGAGTCATTGCATGTGTGTTCCTTTCATAAACCACATGGATCCACCAGAGTCATAGCATGTGTGTTCTTTTCCTAAGCCACCCTCAGATTCATTGGATGTGTGTTCCTTTCATAAACCACATGGATCCACCAGAGTCATTGCATGTGGTTTCCTTTCCTAAACCACATGGATTAACCATAGTCATTGCATGTGTGTTATTTTCCTAAACCACCACCAGAGTCATTGCATGTGTCTTATTTTCCTAAACCACATGGATCCACCAGAGTCATTGCATGTGTGGTCTTTTCCTAAAATACCACTAGAGTCATATCATGTGTATTCCTTTCAGAAACCACATGGATCCACCAAAGTCATTGCATGTGTGTTCCTTTCCTAAACCACGTGGATCCACTAGAGTGATTGCATGTGTGTTCCTTTCCTCATCCACATTGATCCACTAGAGTCATTACATGTGTGTTCTTTTCCTAAACCACCACAAGAGTCATTGCATGTGTTTTCTTTTCCTAAACCTCCACTAGAGTCATTGCATGTGTGTTATTTTCTTAATCCACCACCAGAGTCATTGCATGTGTGTTCTTTTCCTAAACCACCACTAAAGTCATTGCATGCTTGTTCCTCTCCTAAACCACATTGATCCACCAGTCATTGCACGTGTGTTCTTTTCCTAAACCACCACTAGAGTTATTGCATGTGTGTTCCTTTCCTAAACCACCACTAGAGTCATTTCATGTGTATTCCTTTCCTAAACCACATTGATCCACCAGAGTCATTGCATGTGTGTTATTTTCCTAAACCATCACCGGAGTCATTGCATGTGTGTTCCTTTCATAAACCACATGGATCCACTAGATTCATTGCATGTGTGGTCGTTTCCTAAACCACATGGATCCACCAGAGTCATTGCATGTGTGTTCCTTTGCTAAACCACATTGATCCACCAGAGTCATTGCATGTGTGTTCTTTTCTTAAACCACATGAATCCACCAGAGTCATTGCATGTTTGTTCTTTTCATAAACTACGTGGATCCACCAGAGTCATTGCATGTGTGTTCCTTTCCTAAACCACATGGATCCACCAGAGTCATTGCATGTGTGTTATTTTCCTAAACCACATCGATCCACCAGAGTCATTGCATGTGTGTTCCTTTCATAAACCACATGGATCCACCAGAGTCATTGCATGTGTGTTCTTTTCCTAAGCCACCCTCAGATTCATTGGATGTATGTTCCTTTCATAAAACACATGGATCCACCAGAGTCATTGCATGTGGTTTCCTTTCCTAAACCACATGGATTCACCATAGTCATTGCATGTGTGTTATTTTCCTAAACCACCACTAGAGTTATTGCATGTGTCTTCTTTTCGTAAACCACATGGATCCACCGGAGTCATTGCATGTGTGGTTCTTTCCTAAACCACATGGATCCACCAGAGTCATTCCATGTGTGTTCCTTTGCTAAACCACATTGATCCACCAGAGTCATTGCATGTGTGTTCTTTTCTTAAACCACATGAATCCACCAGAGTCATTGCATATTTGTTATTTTCATAAACTACATGGATCCACCAGAGTCATTGCATGTGTGTTCCTTTCCTAAACCACATGGATCCACCAGAGCCATTGCATGTGTGTTCTTTTCCTAAACCACATGGATCCACCAGAGTCATTGCATGTGTGTTCCTTTCAGAAACCACATGGATCCACCAGAGTCATTGCATGTGTGTTCTTTTCCTAAACCACCACTAGGGTCATTGCACGTGTCTTATTTTCCTAAACCACATGGATCCACTAGAGTCATTGCATGTGTGGTCTTTTCCTAAAATACCACTAGAGTCATATCCCATGTATTCCTTTTAGAAACCACATGGATCCACCAGAGTCATTGCATGTGTGTTCCTTTCCTAAACCACATGGATCCACCAGAGTCATTGCACATGTCTTCTTTTCCTAAACCACATGGATCCACCAGAGTCATTGCATCTGTGTTCATTTCCCAAACCAGCACTAGAGTAATTGCATGTGTGTTCCATTCATAAACCACATGGATCCACCAGAGTCATTGCATGTTTGTTTGTTTCCTAAACCACATGGATCCATCAGAGTCATTTCATGTGTGTACCTTTCCTAAACCACATTGATCCACCAGAGTCATTGCATGTGTGTTCTTTTCCTAAGCCACCACCAGAGTCATTGCATGTGTGTTCCTTTCATAAACCACATGGATCCAACAGAGTCAGTTCATGTGGTTTCCTTTCCTAAACCACATGGATCCACCAGTCATTGCATGTTTCTTCTTTTCCTAAACCACATGGATCCACCAGAGTCATTGCATGTGTGTTCTTTTACTAAACCACCAATAGAGTCATTAAATATGTGTTCCTTTCATAAATAACATGGATCCACCAGAGTCATTGCATGTGTGTTCCTTTCCTAAACCACATGGATCCACCAGAGTCATTGGATGTGTGTTCCTTTCTTAAACCATATGGATCCATCAGAGTCATTTCATGTGTGTTACTTTCCTAAACCACATTGATCCACCGGAGTCATTGCATGTGTATTCATTTCCTAAACCACATTGATCCACTAGAGTCATTGCATGTGTGTTCTTTTCGAAAACCACCACAAGAGTCATTGCATGTGTGTTCCTTTCATAAACCACATGAATCCACCAGAGTCATTGCATGTGTGGTCCTTTTCTAAACCACATGGATCCACCAGAGTCATTGCATGTGTGTTCCTTTGCTAAACCACATTGATCCACCAGAGTCATTGCATGTTTGTTCTTTTCCTAAACCACATGGATCCACCAGAGTCATTGCATGTGTGTTCCTTTGCTAAACCACATTGATCCACCAGAGTCATTGCATGTTTGTTCTTTTCTTAAACAACATGGATCCACCAGAGTCATTGCATGTGTGTTCCTTTCCTAAACCACGTGGATCCACTAGAGTGATTGCATGTGTGTTCCTTTCCTAATCCACATTGATCCACCAGAGTCATTACATGTGTGTTCTTTTCCTAAACCACCACAAGAGTCATTCCATGTGTGTTCTTTTCCTAAACCTCCACTAGAGTCATTGCATGTGTGCTATTTTCTTAATCCACCACCAGAGTCATTGCATGTGTGTTCTTTTCCTAAACCACCACTAGAGTCATTGCATGCTTGTTCCTCTCCTAAACCACATTGTTCCACCAGAGTCATTGCACATGTGTGTTCTTTTCCTAAACCACATGGATCCACCAGAGTCATTGCATGTGTGTTCCTTTCATAAACCACATGGATCCACCAGAGTCATTGCATGTGTGTTCTTTTCCTAAGCCACCCTATGATTCATTGGATGTGTGTTCCTTTCATAAACCACATGGATCCACCAGAGTCATTGCATGTGGTTTCCTTTCCTAAACCACATGGATTCACCATAGTCATTGCATGTGTGTTATTTTCCTAAACCACCACCAGAGTCATTGCATGTGTCTTATTTTCCTAAACCACATGGATCCACCAGAGTCATTGCATGTGTGGTCTTTTCCTAAAATACCACTAGAGTCATATCATGTGTATTCCTTTCAGAAACCACATGGATCCACCAGAGTCATTGCATGTGTGTTCCTTTCCTAAACCACATGGATCCACTAGAGTGATTGCATATGTGTTCCTTTCCTAATCCACATTGATCCACCAGAGTCATTACATGTGTGTTCTTTTCCTAAACCTCCACTAGAGTCATTGCATGTGTGTTCTTTTCCTAAACCTCCACTAGAGTCATTGCATGTGTGTTATTTTATTAATCCACCACCAGAGTCATTGCATGTGTGTTCTTTTCCTAAACCACCACTAGAGTCATTGCATGCTTGTTCCTCTCCTAAACCACATTGATCCACCAGAGTCATTGCACGTGTGTTCTTTTCCTAAACCACCACTAGAGTTATTGCATGTGTGTTCCTTTCCTAAACCACCACTAGAGTCATTTCATGTGTATTCCTTTCCTAAACCACATTGATCCACTAGAGTCATTGCATGTGTGTTATTTTCCTAAACCATCACCAGAGTCATTGCATGTGTGTTCCTTTCATAAACCACATGGATCCACTAGATTCATTGCATGTGTGGTCCTTTCCTAAACCACATGGATCCACGAGAGTCATTGCATGTGTGTTCCTTTGCTAAACCACATTGATCCACCAGAGTCATTGCATGTGTGTTCTTTTCTTAAACCACATGAATCCACCAGAGTCATTACATGTTTGTACTTTTCATAAACTAAGTGGATCCACAGTCATTGCATGTGTGTTCCTTTCCTAAACCACATGGATCCACAAGAGTCATTGCATGTGTGTTCTTTCCTAAACCACATGGATCCACCAGAGTCATTGCATGTGTGTTCCTTTCATAAACCACATGGATCCACCAGAGTCATAGCATGTGTGTTCTTTTCCTAAGCCACCCTCAGATTCATTGGATGTGTGTTCCTTTCATAAACCACATGGATCCACCAGAGTCATTGCATGTGGTTTCCTTTCCTAAACCACATGGATTAACCATAGTCATTGCATGTGTGTTATTTTCCTAAACCACCACCAGAGTCATTGCATGTGTCTTATTTTCCTAAACCACATGGATCCACCAGAGTCATTGCATGTGTGGTCTTTTCCTAAAATACCACTAGAGTCATATCATGTGTATTCCTTTCAGAAACCACATGGATCCACCAAAGTCATTGCATGTGTGTTCCTTTCCTAAACCACGTGGATCCACTAGAGTGATTGCATGTGTGTTCCTTTCCTCATCCACATTGATCCACCAGAGTCATTACATGTGTGTTCTTTTCCTAAACCACCACAAGAGTCATTGCATGTGTTTTCTTTTCCTAAACCTCCACTAGAGTCATTGCATGTGTGTTATTTTCTTAATCCACCACCAGAGTCATTGCATGTGTGTTCTTTTCCTAAACCACCACTAAAGTCATTGCATGCTTGTTCCTCTCCTAAACCACATTGATCCACCAGAGTCATTGCACGTGTGTTCTTTTCCTAAACCACCACTAGAGTTATTGCATGTGTGTTCCTTTCCTAAACCACCACTAGAGTCATTTCATGTGTATTCCTTTCCTAAACCACATTGATCCACCAGAGTCATTGCATGTGTGTTATTTTCCTAAACCATCACCGGAGTCATTGCATGTGTGTTCCTTTCATAAACCACATGGATCCACTAGATTCATTGCATGTGTGGTCGTTTCCTAAACCACATGGATCCACCAGAGTCATTGCATGTGTGTTCCTTTGCTAAACCACATTGATCCACCAGAGTCATTGCATGTGTGTTCTTTTCTTAAACCACATGAATCCACCAGAGTCATTGCATGTTTGTTCTTTTCATAAACTACGTGGATCCACCAGAGTCATTGCATGTGTGTTCCTTTCCTAAACCACATGGATCCACCAGAGTCATTGCATGTGTGTTATTTTCCTAAACCACATCGATCCACCAGAGTCATTGCATGTGTGTTCCTTTCATAAACCACATGGATCCACCAGAGTCATTGCATGTGTGTTCTTTTCCTAAGCCACCCTCAGATTCATTGGATGTATGTTCCTTTCATAAAACACATGGATCCACCAGAGTCATTGCATGTGGTTTCCTTTCCTAAACCACATGGATTCACCATAGTCATTGCATGTGTGTTATTTTCCTAAACCACCACTAGAGTTATTGCATGTGTCTTCTTTTCATAAACTACATGGATCCACCGGAGTCATTGCATGTGTGGTTCTTTCCTAAACCACATGGATCCACCAGAGTCATTGCATGTGTGTTCCTTTGCTAAACCACATTGATCCACCAGAGTCATTGCATGTGTGTTCTTTTCTTAAACCACATGAATCCACCAGAGTCATTGCATATTTGTTATTTTCATAAACTACATGGATCCACCAGAGTCATTGCATGTGTGTTCCTTTCCTAAACCACATGGATCCACCAGAGCCATTGCATGTGTGTTCTTTTCCTAAACCACATGGATCCACCAGAGTCATTGCATGTGTGTTCCTTTCAGAAACCACATGGATCCACCAGAGTCATTGCATGTGTGTTCTTTTCCTAAACCACCACTAGGGTCATTGCACGTGTCTTATTTTCCTAAACCACATGGATCCACTAGAGTCATTGCATGTGTGGTCTTTTCCTAAAATACCACTAGAGTCATATCCCATGTATTCCTTTTAGAAACCACATGGATCCACCAGAGTCATTGCATGTGTGTTCCTTTCCTAAACCACATGGATCCACCTTTAGTCATTGCACATGTCTTCTTTTCCTAAACCACATGGATCCACCAGAGTCATTGCATCTGTGTTCATTTCCCAAACCAGCACTAGAGTAATTGCATGTGTGTTCCATTCATAAACCACATGGATCCACCAGAGTCATTGCATGTTTGTTTGTTTCCTAAACCACATGGATCCATCAGAGTCATTTCATGTGTGTACCTTTCCTAAACCACATTGATCCACCAGAGTCATTGCATGTGTGTTCTTTTCCTAAGCCACCACCAGAGTCATTGCATGTGTGTTCCTTTCATAAACCACATGGATCCAACAGAGTCAGTTCATGTGGTTTCCTTTCCTAAACCACATGGATCCACCAGTCATTGCATGTTTCTTCTTTTCCTAAACCACATGGATCCACCAGAGTCATTGCATGTGTGTTCTTTTACTAAACCACCAATAGAGTCATTAAATATGTGTTCCTTTCATAAATAACATGGATCCACCAGAGTCATTGCATGTGTGTTCCTTTCCTAAACCACATGGATCCACCAGAGTCATTGGATGTGTGTTCCTTTCTTAAACCATATGGATCCATCAGAGTCATTTCATGTGTGTTACTTTCCTAAACCACATTGATCCACCGGAGTCATTGCATGTGTATTCATTTCCTAAACCACATTGATCCACTAGAGTCATTGCATGTGTGTTCTTTTCGAAAACCACCACAAGAGTCATTGCATGTGTGTTCCTTTCATAAACCACATGAATCCACCAGAGTCATTGCATGTGTGGTCCTTTTCTAAACCACATGGATCCACCAGAGTCATTGCATGTGTGTTCCTTTGCTAAACCACATTGATCCACCAGAGTCATTGCATGTTTGTTCTTTTCCTAAACCACATGGATCCACCAGAGTCATTGCATGTGTGTTCCTTTGCTAAACCACATTGATCCACCAGAGTCATTGCATGTTTGTTCTTTTCTTAAACAACATGGATCCACCAGAGTCATTGCATGTGTGTTCCTTTCCTAAAACACGTGGATCCACTAGAGTGATTGCATGTGTGTTCCTTTCCTAATCCACATTGATCCACCAGAGTCATTACATGTGTGTTCTTTTCCTAAACCACCACAAGAGTCATTCCATGTGTGTTCTTTTCCTAAACCTCCACTAGAGTCATTGCATGTGTGCTATTTTCTTAATCCACCACCAGAGTCATTGCATGTGTGTTCTTTTCCTAAACCACCACTAGAGTCATTGCATGCTTGTTCCTCTCCTAAACCACATTGATCCACCAGAGTCATTGCAGGTGTGTTCTTTTCCTAAACCACCACTAGAGTTATTGCATGTGTGTTCCTTTCCTAAACCACCACTAGAGTCATTTCATGTGTATTCCTTTCCTAAACCACATTGATCCACTAGAGTCATTGCATGTGTGTTATTTTCATAAACCATCACCAGAGTCATTGCATGTGTGTTCCTTTCATAAACCACATGGATCCACTAGATTCATTGCATGTGTGGTCGTTTCCTAAACCACAGGGATCCACCAGAGTCATTGCCTGTGTGTTCCTTTGCTAAACCACATTGATCCACCAGAGTCATTACATGTGTGTTCTTTTCTTAAACCACATGAATCCACCAGAGTCATTGCATGTTTGTACTTTTCATAAACTACGTGGATCCACCAGAGTCATTGCATGTGTGTTCCTTTCCTAAACCACATGGATCCACAAGAGTCATTGCATGTGTGTTCTTTTCCTAAACCACATGGATCCACCAGAGTCATTGCATGTGTGTTACTTTCATAAACCACATGGATCCACCAGAGTCATTGCATGTGTGTTCTTTTCCTAAGCCACCCTCAGATTCATTGGATGTGTGTTCCTTTCATAAACCACATGGATCCACCAGAGTCATTGCATGTGGTTTCCAATCCCAAACCACATGGATTCACCATAGTCATTGCATGTGTGTTATTTTCCTAAACCACCACCAGAGTCATTGCATGTGTCTTATTTTCCTAAACCACATGGATCCACAAGAGTCATTGCATGTGTGGCCTTTTCCTAAAATACCACTAGAGTCATATCATGTGTATTCCTTTCAGAAACCTCATGGATCCACCAGAGTCATTGCATGTGTGTTCCTTTCCTAAACCACATGGATCCACTAGAGTGATTGCATGTGTGTTCCTTTCCTAAGCCACATTAATCCACAAGAGTCATTACATGTGTGTTATTTTCCTAAAAAACCACAAGAATCATTGCATGTATGTTCTTTTCCTAAACCTCCACTAGAGTCATTGCATGTGTGTTATTTTCTTAATCCACCACCAGAGTCATTGCATGTGTGTTCTTTTCCTAAACCACCACTAGAGTCATTGCATGCTTGTTCCTCTCCTAAACCACATTGATCCACCAGAGTCATTGCACGTGTGTTCTTTTCCTAAACCACCACTAGAGTTATTGCATGTGTGTTCCTTTCCTAAACCACCACTAGAGTCATTTCATGTGTATTCCTTTCCTAAACCACATTGATCCACCAGAGTCATTGCATGTGTGTTATTTTCCTAAACCATCACCAGAGTCATTGCATGTGTGTTCCTTTCATAAACCACATGGATCCACTATATTCATTGATGTGTGGTCCTTTCCTAAACCACATGGAGCCACCAGAGTCATTGCATGTATGTTCCTTTGCTAAACCACATTGATCCACCAGAGTCATTGCTTGTGTGTTCTTTTCTTAAACCACATGAATCCACCAGAGTCATTGCATGTTTGTACTTTTCATAAACTACGTGGATCCACCAGAGTCATTGCATGTGTGTTCCTTTCCTAAACCACATGGATCCACAAGAGTCATTGCATGTGTGTTCTTTTCCTAAACCACATGGATCCACCAGAGTCATTGCATGTGTGTTCCTTTCATAAACCACATGGATCCACCAGAGTCATTGCATGTGTGTTCTTTTCCTAAGCCACCCTCAGATTCATTGGATCTGTGTTCCTTTCATAAACCACATGGATCCACCAGAGTCATTGCATGTGGTTTCCAATCCCAAACCACATGGATTCACCATAGTCATTGCATGTGTGTTATTTTCCTAAACCACCACCATAGTCATTGCATGTGTCTTATTTTCCTAAACCACATGGATCCACCAGAGTCATTGCATGTGTGGCCTTTTCCTAAAATACCACTAGAGTCATATCATGTGTATTCCTTTCAGAAACCACATGGATCCACCAGAGTCATTGCATGTGTGTTCCTTTCCTAAACCACATGGATCCACTAGAGTGATTGCATGTGTGTTCCTTTCCTAATCCACATTAATCCACCAGAGTCATTACATGTGTGTTATTTTCCTAAAAAACCACAAGAGTCATTGCATGTATGTTCTTTTCCTAAACCTCCACTAGAGTCATTGCATTTGTGTTATTTTCTTAATCCACCACCAGAGTCATTGCATGTGTGTTCTTTTCCTAAACCACCACTAGAGTCATTGCATGCTTGTTCCTCTCCTAAACCACATTGATCCACCAGAGTCATTGCACGTGTGTTCTTTTCCTAACCACCACTAGAGTTATTGCATGTGTGTTCCTTTCCTAAACCACCACTAGAGTCATTTCATGTGTATTCCTTTCCTAAACCACATTGATCCACCAGAGTCATTGCTTGTGTGTTCTTTTCCTAAACCATCACCGGAGTCATTGCATGTGTGTTCCTTTCATAAACCACATGGATCCACTAGATTCATTGATGTGTGGTCCTTTCCTAAACCACATGGAGCCACCAGAGTCATTGCATGTATGTTCCTTTGCTAAACCACATTGATCCACCAGAGTCATTGCTTGTGTGTTCTTTTCTTAAACCACATGAATCCACCAGAGTCATTGCATGTTTGTTCTTTTAATAAACTACGTGGATCCACCAGAGTCATTGCATGTGTGTTCCTTTCCTAAACCACATGGATCCACCAGAGTCATTGCATGTGTGTTCTTTTCCTAAACCACATGGATCCACCAGAGTCATTTCATGTGTGTTCCTTTCATAAACCACATGGATCCACCAGAGTCAATGCATGTGTGTTCTTTTCCTAAGCCACCCTCAGATTCATTGGATGTGTGTTCCTTTCATAAACCACATGGATCCACCAGAGTCATTGCATGTGGTTTCCTTTCCTAAACCACATGGATTCACCATAGTCATTGCATGTGTATTATTTTCCTAAACCACCACTAGAGTCATTGCATGTGTCTTATTTTCCTAAACCACATGGATCCACCAGAGTATTGCATGTGTGGTCTTTTCCTAAAATACCACTAGAGTCATATCATGTGTATTCCTTTCAGAAACCACATGGATCCACCAGAGTCATTGCATGTGTGTTCCTTTCCTAAACCACATGGATCCACTAGAGTGATTGCATGTGTGTTCCTTTCCTAATCCACATTGATCCACCAGAGTCATTACATGTGTGTTCTTTTCCTAAACCACCACAAGAGTCATTGCATGTGTGTTCTTTTCCTAAACCTCCACTAGAGTCATTGCATGTGTGTTATTTTCTTAATCCACCACCAGAGTCATTGCATGTGTGTTCTTTTCCTAAACCACCACTAGAGTCATTGCATGCTTGTTCCTCTCCTAAACCACATTGATCCACCAGAGTCATTGCACGTGTGTTCTTTTCCTAAACCACCACTAGAGTTATTGCATGTGTGTTCCTTTCCTAAACCACCACTAGAGTCATTTCGTGTGTATTCCGTTCCTAAACCACATTGATCCACCAGAGTCATTGCATGTGTGTTATTTTCCTAAACCATCACCAGAGTCATTGCATGTGTGTTCCTTTCATAAACCACATGGATCCACTAGATTCATTGCATGTGTGGTCCTTTCCTAAACCACATGGATCCACCAGAGTCATTGCATGTGTGTTCCTTTGCTAAACCACATTGATCCACCAGAGTCATTGCATGTGTGTTCTTTTCTTAAACCACATGAATCCACCAGAGTCATTGCATGTTTGTTCTTTTCATAAACTACGTGGATCCACCAGAGTCATTGCATGTGTGTTCCTTTCCTAAACCATATGGATCCACCAGAGTCATTGCATGGGTGTTCTTTCCCTAAACCACATCGATCCACCAGAGTCATTGCATGTGTGTTCCTTTCATAAACCACATGGATCCACCAGAGTCATTGCATGTGTGTTCTTTTCCTAAGCCACCCTCAGATTCATTGGATGTGTGTTCCTTTCATAAACCACATGGATCCACCAGAGTCATTGCATGTGGTTTCCTTTCCTAAACCACATGGATTCACCATAGTCATTGCATGTGTGTTATTTTCCTAAACCACCACTGAGTCATTGCATGTGTCTTCTTTTCATAAACCACATGGATCCACCGAGTCATTGCATGTGGTTCTTTCCTAAACCACATGGATCCACCAGATTCATTGCATGTGTCTTCCTTTGCTAAACCACATTGATCCACCGAGTCATTGCATGTGTGTTCTTTTCTTAAACCACATGAATCCACGTAGTCATTGCATATTTGTTCTTTTCATAAACTACAAGGATCCACCAGAGCCATTGCATGTGTGTTCTTTTCCTAAACCACATGGGTCCACCAGAGTCATTGCATGTGTGTTCCTTTCAGAAACCACATGGATCCACCAGAGTCATTGCATGTGTGTTCTTTTCCTAAGCCACCCTTAGATTCATTGCATGTGTGTTCCTTTCATAAACCACATGGATCCACAAGAGTCATTGCATGTGGTTTCCTTTCCTAAACCACATGGATTCACCATAGTCATTGCATGTGTGTTATTTTCCTAAACCACCACCAGAGTCATTGCATGTGTCTTATTTTCCTAAACCACATAGATCCACCAGAGTCATTGCATGTGTGGTCTTTTCCTAAAATACCACTAGAGTCATATCATGTGTATTCCTTTCAGAAACCACATGGATCCACCAGAGTCATTGCATGTGTGTTCCTTTCCTAAACCACATGGATCCACTAGAGTGATTGCATGTGTGTTCCTTTCCTAATCCACAGTGATCCACCAGAGTCATTACATGTGTGTTCTTTTCCTAAACCACCACAAGAGTCATTGCATGTGTGTTCTTTTCCTAAACCTCCACTAGAGTCATTGCATGTGTGTTATTTTCTTAATCCACAACCAGAGTCATTGCATGTGTGTTCTTTTCCTAAATCACCACTAGAGTCATTGCATGCTTGTTCCTCTCCTAAACCACATTGATCCACCAGAGTCATTGCATGTGTGTTCTTTTCCTAAACCACCACTAGAGTTATTGCATGTGTGTTCCTTTCCTAAACCACCACTAGAGTCATTTCATGTGTATTCCTTTCCGAAACCACATTGATCCACCAGAGTCATTGCATGTGTGTTATTTTCCTAAACCATCACCAGAGTCATTGCATGTGTGTTCCTTTCATAAACCACATGGATCCACTAGATTCATTGCATGTGTGGTCCTTTCCCAAACCACATGGATCCACCAGAGTCATTGCATGTGTGTTCCTTTGCTAAACCACATTGATCCACCAGAGTCATTGCATGTGTGTTCTTTTCCTAAACCACATGGATCCACCAGAGTCATTTCATGTGTGTTCCTTTCATAAACCACATGGATCCACCAGAGTGAATGCATGTGTGTTCTTTTCCTAAGCCACCCTCAGATTCATTGGATGTGTGTTCCTTTCATAAACCACATGGATCCACCATAGTCATTGCATGTGGTTTCCTTTCCTAAACCACATGGATTCACCATAGTCATTGCATGTGTGTTATTTTCCTAAACCACCACCAGAGTCATTGCATGTGTCTTATTTTCCTAAACCACATGGATCCACCAGAGTATTGCATGTGTGGTCTTTTCCTAAAATACCACTAGAGTCATATCATGTGTATTCCTTTCAGAAACCACATGGATCCACCAGAGTCATTGCATGTGTGTTCCTTTCCTAAACCACATGGATCCACTAGAGTGATTGCATGTGTGTTCCTTTCCTAATCCACATTGATCCACCAGAGTCATTACATGTGTGTTCTTTTCCTAAACCACCACAAGAGTCATTGCATGTGTGTTCTTTTCCTAAACCTCCACTAGAGTCATTGCATGTGTGTTATTTTCTTAATCCACCACCAGAGTCATTGCATGTGTGTTCTTTTCCTAAACCACCACTAGAGTCATTGCATGCTTGTTCCTCTCCTAAACCACATTGATCCACCAGAGTCATTGCACGTGTGTTCTTTTCCTAAACCACCACTAGAGTTATTGCATGTGTGTTCCTTTCCTAAACCACCACTAGAGTCATTTCATGTGTATTCCTTTCCTAAACCACATTGATCCACCAGAGTCATTGCATGTGTGTTATTTTCCTAAACCATCACCAGAGTCATTGCATGTGTGTTCCTTTCATAAACCACATGGATCCACTAGATTCATTGCATGTGTGGTCCTTTCCTAAACCACATGGATCCACCAGAGTCATTGCATGTGTGTTCCTTTGCTAAACCACATTGATCCACCAGAGTCATTGCATGTGTGTTCTTTTCTTAAACCACATGAATCCACCAGAGTCATTGCATGTTTGTTCTTTTCATAAACTACGTGGATCCACCAGAGTCATTGCATGTGTGTTCCTTTCCTAAACCACATGGATCCACCAGAGTCATTGCATGTGTGTTCTTTTCCTAAACCACATCGATCCACCAGAGTCATTGCATGTGTGTTCCTTTCATAAACCACATGGATCCACCAGAGTCATTGCATGTGTGTTCTTTTCCTAAGCCACCCTCAGATTCATTGGATGTGTGTTCCTTTCATAAACCACATGGATCCACCAGAGTCATTGCATGTGGTTTCCTTTCCTAAACCACATGGATTCACCATAGTCATTGCATGTGTGTTATTTTCCTAAACCACCACCAGAGTCATTGCATGTGTCTTCTTTTCATAAACCACATGGATCCACCGGAGTCATTGCATGTGTGGTTCTTTCCTAAACCACATGGATCCACCAGATTCATTGCATGTGTCTTCCTTTGCTAAACCACATTGATCCACCAGAGTCATTGCATGTGTGTTCTTTTCTTAAACCACATGAATCCACCAGAGTCATTGCATATTTGTTCTTTTCATAAACTACAAGGATCCACCAGAGCCATTGCATGTGTGTTCTTTTCCTAAACCACATGGGTCCACCAGAGTCATTGCATGTGTGTTCCTTTCAGAAACCACATGGATCCACCAGAGTCATTGCATGTGTGTTCTTTTCCTAAGCCACCCTTAGATTCATTGCATGTGTGTTCCTTTCATAAACCACATGGATCCACAAGAGTCATTGCATGTGGTTTCCTTTCCTAAACCACATGGATTCACCATAGTCATTGCATGTGTGTTATTTTCCTAAACCACCACCAGAGTCATTGCATGTGTCTTATTTTCCTAAACCACATAGATCCACCAGAGTCATTGCATGTGTGGTCTTTTCCTAAAATACCACTAGAGTCATATCATGTGTATTCCTTTCAGAAACCACATGGATCCACCAGAGTCATTGCATGTGTGTTCCTTTCCTAAACCACATGGATCCACTAGAGTGATTGCATGTGTGTTCCTTTCCTAATCCACAGTGATCCACCAGAGTCATTACATGTGTGTTCTTTTCCTAAACCACCACAAGAGTCATTGCATGTGTGTTCTTTTCCTAAACCTCCACTAGAGTCATTGCATGTGTGTTATTTTCTTAATCCACAACCAGAGTCATTGCATGTGTGTTCTTTTCCTAAATCACCACTAGAGTCATTGCATGCTTGTTCCTCTCCTAAACCACATTGATCCACCAGAGTCATTGCATGTGTGTTCTTTTCCTAAACCACCACTAGAGTTATTGCATGTGTGTTCCTTTCCTAAACCACCACTAGAGTCATTTCATGTGTATTCCTTTCCTAAACCACATTGATCCACCGTAGTCATTGCATGTGTTATTTTCCTAAACCATCACCGAGTCATTGCATGTGTGTTCCTTTCATAAACCACATGGATCCACTAGATTCATTGCATGTGTGGTCCTTTCCCTAAACCACATGGATCCACCAGAGTCATTGCATGTGTGTTCCTTTGCTAAACCACATTGATCCACCAGAGTCATTGCATGTGTGTTCTTTTCCTAAACCACATGGATCCACCAGAGTCATTTCATGTGTGTTCCTTTCATAAACCACATGGATCCACCAGAGTGAATGCATGTGTGTTCTTTTCCTAAGCCACCCTCAGATTCATTGGATGTGTGTTCCTTTCATAAACCACATGGATCCACCATAGTCATTGCATGTGGTTTCCTTTCCTAAACCACATGGATTCACCATAGTCATTGCATGTGTGTTATTTTCCTAAACCACCACCAGAGTCATTGCATGTGTCTTATTTTCCTAAACCACATGGATCCACCAGTATTGCATGTGTGGTCTTTTCCTAAAATACCACTAGAGTCATTTCATGTGTATTCCTTTCCGAAACCACATTGATCCACCAGTCATTGCATGTGTGTTCCTTTCCTAAACCACATGGATCCACTAGAGTGATTGCATGTGTGTTCCTTTCCTAATCCACATTGATCCACCAGAGTCATTACATGTGTGTTCTTTTCCTAAACCACCACAAGAGTCATTGCATGTGTGTTCTTTTCCTAAACCTCCACTAGAGTCATTGCATGTGTGTTATTTTCTTAATCCACCACCAGAGTCATTGCATGTGTGTTCTTTTCCTAAACCACCACTAGAGTCATTGCATGCTTGTTCCTCTCCTAAACCACATTGATCCACCAGAGTCATTGCACGTGTGTTCTTTTCCTAAACCACCACTAGAGTTATTGCATGTGTGTTCCTTTCCTAAACCACCACTAGAGTCATTTCATGTGTATTCCTTTCCTAAACCACATTGATCCACCGTAGTCATTGCATGTGTGTTATTTTCCTAAACCATCACCAGAGTCATTGCATGTGTGTTCCTTTCATAAACCACATGGATCCACTAGATTCATTGCATGTGTGGTCCTTTCCTAAACCACATGGATCCACCAGAGTCATTGCATGTGTGTTCCTTTGCTAAACCACATTGATCCACCAGAGTCATTGCATGTGTGTTCTTTTCTTAAACCACATGAATCCACCAGAGTCATTGCATGTTTGTTCTTTTCATAAACTACGTGGATCCACCAGAGTCATTGCATGTGTGTTCCTTTCCTAAACCACATGGATCCACCAGAGTCATTGCATGTGTGTTCTTTTCCTAAACCACATCGATCCACCAGAGTCATTGCATGTGTGTTCCTTTCATAAACCACATGGATCCACCAGAGTCATTGCATGTGTGTTCTTTTCCTAAGCCACCCTCAGATTCATTGGATGTGTGTTCCTTTCATAAACCACATGGATCCACCAGAGTCATTGCATGTGGTTTCCTTTCCTAAACCACATGGATTCACCATAGTCATTGCATGTGTGTTATTTTCCTAAACCACCACCAGAGTCATTGCATGTGTCTTCTTTTCATAAACCACATGGATCCACCGGAGTCATTGCATGTGTGGTTCTTTCCTAAACCACATGGATCCACCAGAGTCATTGCATGTGTGTTCCTTTGCTAAACCACATTGATCCACCAGAGTCATTGCATGTGTGTTCTTTTCTTAAACCACATGAATCCACCAGAGTCATTGCATATTTGTTCTTTTCATAAACTACATGGATCCACCAGAGTCATTGCATGTGTGTTCCTTTCCTAAACCACATGGATCCACCAGAGCCATTGCATGTGTGTTCTTTTCCTAAACCACATGGATCCACCAGAGTCATTGCATGTGTGTTCCTTTCAGACACCACATGGATCCACCAGAGTCATTGCATGTGTGTTCTTTTCCTAAGCTACCCTTAGATTCATTGCATGTGTGTTCCTTTCATAAACCACATGGATCCACAAGACTCATTGCATGTGGTTTCCTTTCCTAAACCACATGGATTCACCATAGTCATTGCATGTGTGTTATTTTCCTAAACCACCACCAGAGTCATTGCATGTGTCTTATTTTCCTAAACCACATGGATCCACCAGAGTCATTGCATGTGTGGTCTTTTCCTAAAATACCACTAGAGTCATATCATGTGTATTCCTTTCAGAAACCACATGGATCCACCAGAGTCATTGCATGTGTGTTCCTTTCCTAAACCACATGGATCCACTAGAGTGATTGCATGTGTGTTCCTTTCCTAATCCACAGTGATCCACCAGAGTCATTACATGTGTGTTCTTTTCCTAAACCACCACAAGAGTCATTGCATGTGTGTTCTTTTCCTAAACCTCCACTAGAGTCATTGCATGTGTGTTATTTTCTTAATCCACCAACAGAGTCATTGCATGTGTGTTCTTTTCCTAAACCACCACTAGAGTCATTGCATGCTTGTTCCTCTCCTAAACCACATTGATCCACCAGAGTCATTGCATGTGTGTTCTTTTCCTAAACCACCACTAGAGTTATTGCATGTGTTCCTTTCCTAAACCACCACTAGAGTCATTTCATGTGTATTCCTTTCCGAAACCACATTGATCCACCAGAGTCATTGCATGTGTGTTATTTTCCTAAACCATCACCAGAGTCATTGCATGTGTGTTCCTTTCATAAACCACATGGATCCACTAGATTCATTGCATGTGTGGTCCTTTCCTAAACCACATGGATCCACCAGAGTCATTGCATGTGTGTTCCTTTGCTAAACCACATTGATCCACCAGAGTCATTTCATGTGTGTTCTTTTCTTAAACCACATGAATCCACCAGAGTCATTGCATGTGTGTTATTTTCCTAAACCATCACCAGAGTCATTGCATGTGTGTTCCTTTCATAAACCACATGGATCCACTAGATTCATTGCATGTGTGGTCCTTTCCTAAACCACATGGATCCACCAGAGTCATTGCATGTGTGTTCCTTTGCTAAACCACATTGATCCACCAGAGTCATTGCATGTGTGTTCTTTTCTTAAACCACATGAATCCACCAGAGTCATTGCATGATTGTTCTTTTCATAAACTACGTGGATCCACCAGAGTCATTGCATGTGTGTTCCTTTCCTAAACCACATGGATCCACCAGAGTCATTGCATGTGTGTTCTTTTCCTAAACCACATCGATCCACCAGTCATTGCATGTGTTCCTTTCATAAACCACATGGATCCACCAGAGTCATTGCATGTGTGTTCTTTTCCTAAGCCACCCTCAGATTCATTGGATGTGTGTTCCTTTCATAAACCACATGGATCCACCAGAGTCATTGCATGTGGTTTCCTTTCCTAAACCACATGGATTCACCATAGTCATTGCATGTGTGTTATTTTCCTAAACCACCACCAGAGTCATTGCATGTGTCTTCTTTTCATAAACCACATGGATCCACCTGAGTCATTGCATGTGGTTCTTTCCTAAACCACATGGATCCACCAGAGTCATTGCATGTGTGTTCCTTTGCTAAACCACATTGATCCACCAGAGTCATTGCATGTGTGTTCTTTTCTTAAACCACATGAATCCACCAGAGTCATTGCATATTTGTTCTTTTCATAAACTACATGGATCCACCAGAGTCATTGCATGTGTGTTCCTTTCCTACACCACATGGATCCACCAGAGCCATTGCATGTGTGTTCTTTTCCTAAACCACATGGATCCACTAGAGTCATTGCATGTGTGTTCCTTTCAGAAACCACATGGATCCACCAGAGTCATTGCATGTGTGTTCTTTTCCTAAGCCACCCTTAGATTCATTGCATGTGTGTTCCTTTCATAAACCACATGGATCCACAAGAGTCATTGCATGTGGTTTCCTTTCCTAAACCACATGGATTCACCATAGTCATTGCATGTGTGTTATTTTCCTAAACCACCACCAGAGTCATTGCATGTGTCTTATTTTCCTAAACCACATGGATCCACCAGAGTCATTGCATGTGTGGTATTTTCCTAAAATACCACTAGAGTTATATCATGTGTATTCCTTTCAGAAACCACATGGATCCACCAGAGTCATTGCATGTGTGTTCCTTTCCTAAACCACATGGATCCACTAGAGTAATTGCATGTGTGTTCCTTTCCTAATCCACAGTGATCCACCAGAGTCATTACATGTGTGTTCTTTTCCTAAACCACCACAAGAGTCATTGCATGTGTGTTCTTTTCCTAAACCTCCACGAGAGTCATTGCATGTGTGTTATTTTCTTAATCCACCAACAGAGTCATTGCATGTGTGTACTTTTCCTAAACCACCACTAGAGTCATTGCATGCTTGTTCCTCTCCTAAACCACATTGATCCACCAGAGTCATTGCATGTGTGTTCTTTTCCTAAACCACCACTAGATTTATTGCATGTGTGTTCCTTTCCTAAACCACCACTAGAGTCATTTCATGTGTATTCCTTTCCGAAACCACATTGATCCACCAGAGTTATTGCATGTGTGTTATTTTCCTAAACCATCACCAGAGTCATTGCATGTGTGTTCCTTTCATAAACCACATGGATCCACTAGATTCATTGCATGTGTGGTCCTTTCCTAAACCACATGGATCCACCAGAGTCATTGCATGTGTGTTCCTTTGCTAAACCACATTGATCCACCAGAGTCATTGCATGTGTGTTCTTTTCCTAAACCACATGGATCCACCAGAGTCATTTCATGTGTGTTCCTTTCATAAACCACATGGATCCACCAGAGTCAATGCATGTGTGTTCTTTTCCTAAGCCACCCTCAGATTCATTGGATGTGTGTTCCTTTCATAAACCACATGGATCCACCATAGTCATTGCATGTGGTTTCCTTTCCTAAACCACATGGATTCACCATAGTCATTGCATGTGTGTTATTTTCCTAAACCACCACCAGAGTCATTGCATGTGTCTTATTTTCCTAAACCACATGGATCCACCAGAAATTGTTGTGTGTGGTTTCCAAAATACCACTAGAGTCATATCATGTGTATTCCTTTCAGAAACCACATGGATCCACCAGAGTCATTGCATGTGTTCCTTTCCTAAACCACATGGATCCACTAGAGTGATTGCATGTGTGTTCCTTTCCTAATCCACATTGATCCACCCGAGTCATTACATGTGTGTTCTTTTCCTAAACCACCACAAGAGTCATTGCATGTGTGTTTTTTCCTAAACCATCACTAGAGTCATTTCATGTGTTATTTTCTTAATCCACCACCAGAGTCATTGCATGTGTGTTCTTTTCCTAAACCACCACTAGAGTCATTGCATGCTTGTTCCTCTCCTAAACCACATTGATCCACCAGAGTCATTGCACGTGTGTTCTTTTCCTAAACAACCACTAGAGTTATTGCATGTGTGTTCCTTTCCTAAACCACCACTAGAGTCATTTCATGTGTATTCCTTTCCTAAACCACATTGATCTACCAGAGTCATTGCATGTGTGTTATTTTCCTAAACCATCACCAGAGTCATTGCATGTGTGTTCCTTTCATAAACCAGATGGATCCACTAGATTCATTGCATGTGTGGTCCTTTCCTAAACCACATGGATCCACCAGAGTCATTGCATGTGTGTTCTTTTCATAAACCACATTGATCCACCGTAGTCATTGCATGTGTGTTCTTTTCTTAAACCACATGAATCCACCAGAGTCATTGCATGTTTGTTCTTTTCATAAACTACGTGGATCCACCAGAGTCATTGCATGTGTGTTCCTTTCCTAAACCACATGGATCCACCAGAGTCATTGCATGTGTGTTCTTTTCCTAAACCACATCGATCCACCAGAGTCATTGCATGTGTGTTCTTTTCCTAAGCCACCCTCAGATTCATTGGATGTGTGTTCCTTTCATAAACCACATGGATCCACCAGAGTCATTGCATGTGTGTTCTTTTCCTAAGCCACCCTCAGATTCATTGGATGTGTTCCTTTCATAAACCACATGGATCCACCAGAGTCATTGCATGTGGTTTCCTTTCCTAAACCACATGGATTCACCATAGTCATTGCATGTGTGTTATTTTCCTAAACCACCACCAGAGTCATTGCATGTGTCTTCTTTTCATAAACCACATGGATCCACCGGAGTCATTGCATGTGTGGTTCTTTCCTAAACCACATGGATCCACCAGAGTCATTGCATGTGTGTTCCTTTGCTAAACCACATTGATCCACCAGAGTCATTGCATGTGTGTTCTTTTCTTAAACCACATGAATCCACCAGTCATTGCATATTTGTTCTTTTCATAAACTACATGGATCCACCAGAGTCATTGCATGTGTTCCTTTCCTAAACCACATGGATCCACAGAGCCATTGCATGTGTGTTCTTTTCCTCAACCACATGGATCCACCAGAGTCATTGCATGTGTGTTCTTTCTGACACCACATGGATCCACCTGAGTCATTGCATGTGTGTTCTTTTCCTAAGCCACCCTTAGATTCATTGCATGTGTGTTCCTTTCATAAACCACATGGATCCACAAGAGTCATTGCATGTGGTTTCCTTTCCTAAACCACATGGATTCACCATAGTCATTGCATGTGTGTTATTTTCCTAAACCACCACCAGAGTCATTGCATGTGTCTTATTTTCCTAAACCACATGGATCCACCAGAGTCATTGCATGTGTGGTCTTTTCCTAAAATACCACTAGAGTCAAATCATGTATTCCTTTCATAAACCACATGGATCCACCAGAGTCATTGCATGTGTGTTCCTTTCCTAAACCACATGGATCCACTAGAGTGATTGCATGTGTGTTCCTTTCCTAATCCACAGTGATCCACCAGAGTCATTACATGTGTGTTCTTTTCCTAAACCACCACAAGAGTCATTGCATGTGTGTTCTTTTCCTAAACCTCCACTAGAGTAATTGCATGTGTGTTATTTTCTTAATCCACCAGAGTCATTGCATGTGTGTTCTTTTCCTAAACCACCACTAGAGTCAGTGCATGCTTGTTCCTTACCTACACCACATTGATCCACCAGAGTCAGTGCATGTGTGTTCTTTGCCTAAACCACCACTAGAGTTATTGCATGTGTGTTCCTTTCCTAAACCACCACTAGAGTCATTTCATGTGTATTCCTTTCCGAAACCACATTGATCCACCAGAGTCATTGCATGTGTGTTATTTTCCTAAACCATCACCAGAGTCATTGCATGTGTGTTCTTTTCATAAACCACATGGATCCACTAGATTCATTGCATGTGTGGTCCTTTCCTAAACCACATGGATCCACCAGAGTCATTGCATGTGTGTTCCTTTCCTAAACCACATTGATCCACCAGAGTCATTGCATGTGTGTTCTTTTCTTAAACCACATGAATCCACCAGAGTCATTGCATGTTTGTACTTTTCATAAACTACGTGGATCGACTAGAGTCATTGCATGTGTGTTCCTTTCCTAAACCACATGGATCCACAAGAGTCATTGCATGTGTGTTCTTTTCCTAAACCAGATGGATCCACCAGAGTCATTGCATGTGTGTTCCTTTCATAAACCACATGGATCCACCAGAGTCATTGCATGTGTGTTCTTTTCCTAAGCCACCCTCAGATTCATTGGATGTGTGTTCCTTTCATAAACCACATGGATCCACCAGAGTCATTGCATGTGGTTTCCTTTCCTAAACCACATGGATTCACCATAGTCATTGCATGTGTGTTATTTTCCTAAACCACCACCAGAGTCATTGCATGTGTCTTATTTTCCTAAACCACATGGATCCACCAGAGTCATTGCATGTGTGGTCTTTTCCTAAAATACCACTAGAGTCATATCATGTGTATTCCTTTCAGAAACCACATGGATCCACCAGAGTCATTGCATGTGTGTTCCTTTCCTAAACCACATGGATCCACTAGAGTGATTGCATGTGTGTTCCTTTCCTAATCCACATTGATCCACCAGAGTCATTACATGTGTGTTCTTTTCCTAAACAACCACAAGAGTCATTGCATGTGTGTTCTTTTCCTAAACCTCCACTAGAGTCATTGCATGTGTGTTATTTTCTTAATCCACCACCAGAGTCATTGCATGTGTGTTCTTTTCCTAAACCACCACTAGAGTCATTGCATGCTTGTTCCTCTCCTAAACCACATTGATCCACCAGAGTCATTGCACGTGTGTTCTTTTCCTAAACCACCACTAGAGTTATTGCATGTGTGTTCCTTTCCTAAACCACCACTAGAGTCATTTCATGTGTATTCCTTTCCTAAACCACATTGATCCACCAGAGTCATTGCATGTGTGTTATTTCCTAAACCATCACCAGAGTCATTGCATGTGTTCCTTTCATAAACCACATGGACCCACTAGATTCATTGATGTGTGGTCCTTTCCTAAACCACATGGATCCACCAGAGTCATTGCATGTATGTTCATGCTAAACCACATGGATTCACTAGAGTGATTGCATGTGTGTTCCTTTCCTAATCCACATTGATCCACCAGAGTCATTACATGTGTGTTCTTTTCCTAAACAACCACAAGAGTCATTGCATGTGTGTTCTTTTCCTAAACCTCCACTAGAGTCATTGCATGTGTGTTATTTTCTTAATCCACCACCAGAGTCATTGCATGTGTGTTCTTTTCCTAAACCACAACTAGAGTCATTGAAAGATTGATCATCTCCTAAACCACATTGATCAACCAGAGTCATTGCAGGTGTGTTCTTTTCCTAAACCACCACTAGAGTTATTGCATGTCTGTTCCTTTCCTAAACCACCACTAGAGTCATTTCATGTGTAGTCCTTTCCTAAACCACGTTGATCCACCAGAGTCATTGCATGTGTGTTATTTTCCTAAACCATCACTCGAGTCCTTGCATGTGTGTTCCTTTCATACACCACATGGATCCACTAGATTCATTGCATGTGTGGTCCTTTCGTAAACCACATGGATCCACCAGAGTCATTGCATGTGTGTTCCTTTGCTAAACCACATTGATCCACCAGAGTCATTGCATGTGTGTTCTTTTCTTAAACCACATGAATCCTCCAGAGTCATTGCATGTTTGTTCTTTTCATAAACTACGTGGATCCACCAGAGTCATTGCATGTGTGTTCCTTTCCTAAACCACATGGATCCACCAGAGTCATTGCATGTGTGTTCTTTTCCTAAACCACATGGATCCACCAGAGTCATTGCATGTGGTTTCCTTTCCTAAACCACATGGATTCACCATAGTCATTGCATGTGTGTTATTTTCCTAAACCACCACCAGAGTCATTGCATGTGTCTTCTTTTCATAAACCACATGGATCCACCGGAGTCATTGCATGTGTGGTACTTTCCAAAACCACATGGATCCACCAGTCATTGCATGTGTGTTCCTTTGCTAAACCACATTGATCCACCAGAGTCATTGCATGTGTGTTCTTTTCTTAAACCACATGAATCCACCAGAGTCATTGCATATTTGTTCTTTTCATAAACTACATGGATCCACCAGAGTCATTGCATGTGTGTTCCTTTCCTACACCACATGGATCCACCAGAGCCATTGCATGTGTGTTCTTTTCCTAAACCACATGGATCCACCAGAGTCATTGCATGTGTGTTCCTTTCAGAACCACATGGATCCACCAGTCATTGCATGTGTTTTCTTTTCCTGAGCCACCCTTAGATTCATTGCATGTGTGTTCCTTTCATAAACCACATGGATCCACAAGAGTCATTGCATGTGGTTTCCTTTCCTAAACCACATGGATTCACCATAGTCATTGCATGTGTGTTATTTTCCTAAACCACCACCAGTCATTGCATGTGTCTTATTTTCCTAAACCACATGGATCCACCAGAGTCATTGCATGTGTGGTATTTTCCTAAAATACCACTAGAGTTATATCATGTGTATTCCTTTCAGAAACCACATGGATCCACCAGAGTAATTGCATGTGTGTTCCTTTCCTAAACCACATGGATCCACTAGAGTGATTGCATGTGTGTTCCTTTCCTAATCCACAGTGATCCACCAGAGTCATTACATGTGTGTTCTTTCCTAAACCACCACAAGAGTCATTGCATGTGTGTTCTTTTCCTAAACCTCCACTAGAGTCATTGCATGTGTGTTATTTTCTTAATCCACCACCAGAGTCATTGCATGTGTGTTCTTTTCCTAAACCACCACTAGAGTCATTGCATGCTTGTTCCTCTCCTAAACCACATTGATCCACCAGAGTCATTGCATGTGTGTTCTTTTCCTAAACCACCACTAGAGTTATTGCATGTGTGTTCCTTTCCTAAACCACCACTAGAGTCATTTCATGTGTATTCCTTTCCGAAACCACATTGATCCACCAGAGTCATTGCATGTGTGTTATTTTCCTAAACCATCACCAGAGTCATTGCATGTGTGTTCCTTTCATAAACCACATGGATCCACTAGATTCATTGCATGTGTGGTCCTTTCCTAAACCACATGGATCCACCAGAGTCATTGCATGTGTGTTCCTTTGCTAAACCACATTGATCCACCAGAGTCATTGCATGTGTTCTTTCCTAAACCACATGGATCCACCAGAGTCATTTCATGTGTGTTCCTTTCATAAACCACATGGATCCACAGAGTCAATGCATGTGTGTTCTTTCCTAAGCCACCCTCAGATTCATTGGATGTGTGTTCCTTTCATAAACCACATGGATCCACCATAGTCATTGCATGTGGTTTCCTTTCCTAAACCACATGGATTCACCATAGTCATTGCATGTGTGTTATTTTCCTAAACCACCACCAGAGTCATTGCATGTGTCTTATTTTCCTAAACCACATGGATCCACCAGAGTCATTGCATGTGTGGTCTTTTCCTAAAATACCACTAGAGTCATATCATGTGTATTCCTTTCAGAAACCACATGGATCCACCAGAGTCATTGCATGTGTGTTCCTTTCCTAAACCACATGGATCCACTAGAGTGATTGCATGTGTGTTCCTTTCCTAATCCACATTGATCCACCAGAGTCATTACATGTGTGTTCTTTTCCTAAACCACCACAAGAGTCATTGCATGTGTGTTCTTTTCCTAAACCTCCACTAGAGTCATTGCATGTGTGTTATTTTCTTAATCCACCACCAGAGTCATTGCATGTGTGTTCTTTTCCTAAACCACCACTAGAGTCATTGCATGCTTGTTCCTCCTAAACCACATTGATCCACCGAGTCATTGCACGTGTGTTCTTTTCCTAAACCACCACTAGAGTTATTGCATGTGTGTTCCTTTCCTAAACCACCACTAGAGTCATTTCATGTGTATTCCTTTCCTAAACCACATTGATCCACCAGAGTCATTGCATGTGTTATTTTCCGAAACCATCACCAGAGTCATTGCATGTGTGTTCCTTTCATAAACCACATGGACCCACTAGATTCATTGATGTGTGGTCCTTTCCTAAACCACATGGATCCACCAGAGTCATTGCATGTATGTTCCGTTGCTGAACCACATGGATTCACTAGAGTGATTGCATGTGTGTTCCTTTCCTAATCCACATTGATCCACCGTAGTCATTACATGTGTGTTCTTTTCCTAAACAACCACAAGAGTCATTGCATGTGTGTTCTTTTCCTAAACCTCCACTAGAGTCATTGCATGTGTGTTATTTTCTTAATCCACCACCAGAGTCATTGCATGTGTGTTCTTTTCCTAAACCACCACTAGAGTCATTGCTTGTTCCTCTCCTAAACCACATTGATCCACCAGAGTCATTGCACGTGTGTTCTTTTCCTAAACCACCACTAGAGTTATTGCATGTCTGTTCCTTTCCTAAACCACCACTAGAGTCATTTCATGTGTAGTCCTTTCCTAAACCACGTTGATCCACCAGAGTCATTGCATGTGTGTTATTTTCCTAAACCATCACCAGAGTCCTTGCATGTGTGTTCCTTTCATACACCACATGGATCCACTAGATTCATTGCATGTGTGGTCCTTTCGTAAACCACATGGATCCACCAGAGTCATTGCATGTGTGTTCCTTTGCTAAACCACATTGATCCACCAGAGTCATTGCATGTGTGTTCTTTTCTTAAACCACATGAATCCTCCAGAGTCATTGCATGTTTGTTCTTTTCATAAACTACGTGGATCCACCAGAGTCATTGCATGTGTGTTCCTTTCCTAAACCACATGGATCCACCAGAGTCATTGCATGTGTGTTCTTTTCCTAAACCACATGGATCCACCAGAGTCATTGCATGTGGTTTCCTTTCCTAAACCACATGGATTCACCATAGTCATTGCATGTGTGTTATTTTCCTAAACCACCACCAGAGTCATTGCATGTGTCTTCTTTTCATAAACCACATGGATCCACCGGAGTCATTGCATGTGTGGTTCTTTCCTAAACCACATGGATCCACCAGAGTCATTGCATGTGTGTTCCTTTGCTAAACCACATTGATCCACCAGAGTCATTGCATGTGTGTTCTTTTCTTAAACCACATGAATCCACCAGAGTCATTGCATATTTGTTCTTTTCATAAACTACATGGATCCACCAGAGTCATTGCATGTGTGTTCCTTTCCTACACCACATGGATCCACCAGAGCCATTGCATGTGTGTTCTTTTCCTAAACCACATGGATCCACCAGAGTCATTGCATGTGTGTTCCTTTCAGAAACCACATGGATCCACCAGAGTCATTGCATGTGTGTTCTTTTCCTAAGCCACCCTTAGATTCATTGCATGTGTGTTCCTTTCATAAACCACATGGATCCACAAGAGTCATTGCATGTGGTTTCCTTTCCTAAACCACATGGATTCACCATAGTCATTGCATGTGTGTTATTTTCCTAAACCACCACCAGAGTCATTGCATGTGTCTTATTTTCCTAAACCACATGGATCCACCAGAGTCATTGCATGTGTGGTATTTTCCTAAAATACCACTAGAGTTATATCATGTGTATTCCTTTCAGAAACCACATGGATCCACCAGAGTCATTGCATGTGTGTTCCTTTCCTAAACCACATGGATCCACTAGAGTGATTGCATGTGTGTTCCTTTCCTAATCCACAGTGATCCACCAGAGTCATTACATGTGTGTTCTTTTCCTAAACCACCACAAGAGTCATTGCATGTGTGTTCTTTTCCTAAACCTCCACTAGAGTCATTGCATGTGTGTTATTTTCTTAATCCACCACCAGAGTCATTGCATGTGTGTTCTTTTCCTAAACCACCACTAGAGTCATTGCATGCTTGTTCCTCTCCTAAACCACATTGATCCACCAGAGTCATTGCATGTGTGTTCTTTTCCTAAACCACCACTAGAGTTATTGCATGTGTGTTCCTTTCCTAAACCACCACTAGAGTCATTTCATGTGTATTCCTTTCCGAAACCACATTGATCCACCAGAGTCATTGCATGTGTGTTATTTTCCTAAACCATCACCAGAGTCATTGCAAGTGTGTTCTTTTCATAAACCACATGGATCCACTAGATTCATTGCATGTGTGGTCCTTTCCTAAACCACATGGATCCACCAGAGTCATTGCATGTGTGTTCCTTTGCTAAACCACATTGATCCACCAGAGTCATTGCATGTGTGTTCTTTTCCTAAACCACATGGATCCACCAGAGTCATTTCATGTGTGTTCCTTTCATAAACCACATGGATCCACCAGAGTCAATGCATGTGTGTTCTTTTCCTAAGCCACCCTCAGATTCATTGGATGTGTGTTCCTTTCATAAACCACATGGATCCACCATAGTCATTGCATGTGGTTTCCTTTCCTAAACCACATGGATTCACCATAGTCATTGCATGTGTGTTATTTTCCTAAACCACCACCAGAGTCATTGCATGTGTCTTATTTTCCTAAACCACATGGATCCACCAGAGTCATTGCATGTGTGGTCTTTTCCTAAAATACCACTAGAGTCATATCATGTGTATTCCTTTCAGAAACCACATGGATCCACCAGAGTCATTGCATGTGTGTTCCTTTCCTAAACCACATGGATCCACTAGAGTGATTGCATGTGTGTTCCTTTCCTAATCCACATTGATCCACCAGAGTCATTACATGTGTGTTCTTTTCCTAAACCACCACAAGAGTCATTGCATGTGTGTTCTTTTCCTAAACCTCCACTAGAGTCATTGCATGTGTGTTATTTTCTTAATCCACCACCAGAGTCATTGCATGTGTGTTATTTTCCTAAACCACCACTAGAGTCATTGCATGCTTGTTCCTCTCCTAAACCACATTGATCCACCAGAGTCATTGCACGTGTGTTCTTTTCCTAAACCACCACTAGAGTTATTGCATGTGTGTTCCTTTCCTAAACCACCACTAGAGTCATTTCATGTGTATTCCTTTCCTAAACCACATTGATCTACCAGAGTCATTGCATGTGTGTTATTTTCCTAAACCATCACCAGAGTCATTGCATGTGTGTTCCTTTCATAAACCAGATGGATCCACTAGATTCATTGCATGTGTGGTCCTTTCCTAAACCACATGGATCCACCAGAGTCATTGCATGTGTGTTCCTTTGCTAAACCACATTGATCCACCAGAGTCATTGCATGTGTGTTCTTTTCTTAAACCACATGAATCCACCAGAGTCATTGCATGTTTGTTCTTTTCATAAACTACGTGGATCCACCAGAGTCATTGCATGTGTGTTCCTTTCCTAAACCACATGGATCCACCAGAGTCATTGCATGTGTGTTCTTTTCCTAAACCACATCGATCCACCAGAGTCATTGCATGTGTGTTCTTTTCCTAAGCCACCCTCAGATTCATTGGATGTGTGTTCCTTTCATAAACCACATGGATCCACCAGAGTCATTGCATGTGTGTTCTTTTCCTAAGCCACCCTCAGATTCATTGGATGTGTGTTCCTTTCATAAACCACATGGATCCACCAGAGTCATTGCATGTGGTTTCCTTTCCTAAACCACATGGATTCACCATAGTCATTGCATGTGTTTTATTTTCCTAAACCACCACCAGAGTCATTGTATGTGTGTTCCTTTCATAAACCACATGGATCCACCTGAGTCATTGCATGTGTGGTTCTTTCCTAAACCACATGGATCCACCAGAGTCATTGCATGTGTGTTCCTTTGCTAAACCACATTGATCCACCAGAGTCATTGCATGTGTGTTCTTTTCTTAAACCACATGAATCCACCAGAGTCATTGCATATTTGTTCTTTTCATAAACTACATGGATCAACCAGAGTCATTGCATGTGTGTTCCTTTCCTAAACCACATGGATCCACCAGAGCCATTGCATGTGTGTTCTTTTCCTAAACCACATGGATCCACCAGAGTCATTGCATGTGTGTTCCTTTCAGACACCACATGGATCCACCAGAGTCATTGCATGTGTGTTCTTTTCCTGAGCCACCCTTAGATTCATTGCATGTGTGTTCCTTTCATAAACCACATGGATCCACAAGAGTCATTGCATGTGGTTTCCTTTCCTAAACCACATGGATTCACCATAGTCATTGCATGTTTTATAATTTCCTCAACCACCACCAGAGTCATTGCATGTGTCTTATTTTCCTAAACCACATGGATCCACCAGAGTCATTGCATGTGTGGTCTTTTCCTAAAATACCACTAGAGTCATATCATGTGTATTCCTTTCAGAAACCACATGGATCCACCAGAGTCATTGCATGTGTGTTCCTTTCCTAAACCACATGGATCCACTAGAGTGATTGCATGTGTGTTCCTTTCCTAATCCACAGTGATCCACCAGAGTCATTACATGTGTGTTCTTTTCCTAAACCACCACAAGAGTCATTGCATGTGTGTTCTTTTCCTAAACCTCCACTAGAGTAATTGCATGTGTGTTATTTTCTTAATCCACCAACAGAGTCATTGCATGTGTGTTCTTTTCCTAAACCACCACTAGAGTCATTGCATGCTTGTTCCTCTCCTAAACCACATTGATCCACCAGAGTCATTGCATGTGTGTTCTTTTCCTAAACCACCACTAGAGTTATTGCATGTGTGTTCCTTTCCTAAACCACCACTAGAGTCATTTCATGTGTATTCCTTTCCGAAACCACATTGATCCACCAGAGTCATTGCATGTGTGTTATTTTCCTAAACCATCACCAGAGTCATTGCATGTGTGTTCTTTTCATAAACCACATGGATCCACTAGATTCATTGCATGTGTGGTCCTTTCCTAAACCACATGGATCCACCAGAGTCATTGCATGTGTGTTCCTTTCCTAAACCACATTGATCCACCAGAGTCATTGCATGTGTGTTCTTTTCTTAAACCACATGAATCCACCAGAGTCATTGCATGTTTGTACTTTTCATAAACTACGTGGATCGACTAGAGTCATTGCATGTGTGTTCCTTTCCTAAACCACATGGATCCACAAGAGCCATTGCATGTGTGTTCTTTTCCTAAACCAGATGGATCCACCAGAGTCATTGCATGTGTGTTCCTTTCATAAACCACATGGATCCACCAGAGTCATTGCATGTGTGTTCTTTTCCTAATCAACCAACAGATTCATTGAATGTGTGTTCCTTTCATAAACCACATGGATCCACAGTCATTGCATGTGGTTTCCTTTCCTAAACCACATGGATTCACCATAGTCATTGCATGTGTGTTATTTTCCTAAACCACCACCAGAGTCATTGCATGTGTCTTATTTTCCTAAACCACATGGATCCACCAGAGTCATTGCATGTGTGGTCTTTTCCTAAAATACCACTAGAGTCATATCATGTGTATTCCTTTCAGAAACCACATGGATCCACCAGAGTCATTGCATGTGTGTTCCTTTCCTAAACCACATGGATCCACTAGAGTGATTGCATGTGTGTTCCTTTCCTAATCCACATTGATCCACCAGAGTCATTACATGTGTGTTCTTTTCCTAAACAACCACAAGAGTCATTGCATGTGTGTTCTTTTCCTAAACCTCCACTAGAGTCATTGCATGTGTGTTATTTTCTTAATCCACCACCAGAGTCATTGCATGTGTGTTCTTTTCCTAAACCACCACTAGAGTCATTGCATGCTTGTTCCTCTCCTAAACCACATTGATCCACCAGAGTCATTGCACGTGTGTTCTTTTCCTAAACCACCACTAGAGTTATTGCATGTGTGTTCCTTTCCTAAACCACCACTAGAGTCATTTCATGTGTATTCCTTTCCTAAACCACATTGATCCACCAGAGTCATTGCATGTGTGTTATTTTCCTAAACCATCACCAGAGTCATTGCATGTGTGTTCCTTTCATAAACCACATGGACCCACTAGATTCATTGATGTGTGGTCCTTTCCTAAACCACATGGATCCACCAGAGTCATTGCATGTATGTTCCGTTGCTAAACCACATGGATTCACTAGAGTGATTGCATGTGTGTTCCTTTCCTAATCCACATTGATCCACCAGAGTCATTACATGTGTGTTCTTTTCCTAAACAACCACAAGAGTCATTGCATGTGTGTTCTTTTCCTAAACCTCCACTAGAGTCATTGCATGTGTGTTATTTTCTTAATCCACCACCAGAGTCATTGCATGTGTGTTCTTTTCCTAAACCACCACTAGAGTCATTGCATGCTTGTTCCTCTCCTAAACCACATTGATCCACCAGAGTCATTGCACGTGTGTTCTTTTCCTAAACCACCACTAGAGTTATTGCATGTCTGTTCCTTTCCTAAACCACCACTAGAGTCATTTCATGTGTAGTCCTTTCCTAAACCACGTTGATCCACCAGAGTCATTGCATGTGTGTTATTTTCCTAAACCATCACCAGAGTCCTTGCATGTGTGTTCCTTTCATACACCACATGGATCCACTAGATTCATTGCATGTGTGGTCCTTTCGTAAACCACATGGATCCACCAGAGTCATTGCATGTGTGTTCCTTTGCTAAACCACATTGATCCACCAGAGTCATTGCATGTGTGTTCTTTTCTTAAACCACATGAATCCTCCAGAGTCATTGCATGTTTGTTCTTTTCATAAACTACGTGGATCCACCAGAGTCATTGCATGTGTGTTCCTTTCCTAAACCACATGGATCCACCAGAGTCATTGCATGTGTGTTCTTTTCCTAAACCACATGGATCCACCAGAGTCATTGCATGTGTGTTCCTTTCATAAACCACATGGATCCACCAGAGTCATTGCATGTGTGTTCTTTTCCTAAGCCACCCTCAGATTCATTGGATGTGTGTTCCTTTCATAAACCACATGGATCCACCAGAGTCATTGCATGTGGTTTCCTTTCCTAAACCACATGGATTCACCATACTCATTGCATGTGTGTTATTTTCCTAAACCACCACCAGAGTCATTGCATGTGTCTTCTTTTCATAAACCACATGGATCCACCGGAGTCATTGCATGTGTGGTCCTTTCCAAAACCACATGGATCCACCAGAGTCATTGCATGTGTGTTCCTTTGCTAAACCACATTGATCCACCAGAGTCATTGCATGTGTGTTCTTTTCTTAAACCACATGAATACACCAGAGTCATTGCATGTTTGTTCTTTTCATAAACTACATGGATCCACCAGAGTCATTGCATGTGTGTTCCTTTCCTAAACCACATGGATCCACTAGAGCCATTGCATGTGTGTTCTTTTCCTAAACCACATGGATCCACCAGAGTCATTGCATGTGTGTTCCTTTCAGAAACCACATGGATCCACCAGAGTCATTGCATGTGTGTTCTTTTCCTAAGCCACCCTTAGATTCATTGCATGTGTGTTCCTTTCATAAACCACATGGATCCACAAGAGTCATTGCATGTGGTTTCCTTTCCTAAACCACATGGATTCACCATAGTCATTGCATGTGTGTTATTTTCCTAAACCACCACCAGAGTCATTGCATGTGTCTTATTTTCCTAAACCACATGGATCCACCAGAGTCATTGCATGTGTGGTCTTTTCCTAAAATACCACTAGAGTCATATCATGTGTATTCCTTTCAGAAACCACATGGATCCACCAGAGTCATTGCATGTGTGTTCCTTTCCTAAACCACATGGATCCACCAGAGTCATTGCATGTGTGTTCCTTTCCTAATCCACATTGATCCACCAGAGTCATTACATGTGTGTTCTTTTCCTAAACGACCACAAGAGTCATTGCATGTGTGTTCTTTTCCTAAACCTCCACTAGAGTCATTGCATGTGTGTTATTTTCTTAATCCACCACCAGAGTCATTGCATGTGTGTTCTTTTCCTAAACCACCACTAGAGTCATTGCATGCTTGTTCCTCTCCTAAACCACATTGATCCACCAGAGTCATTGCATGTGTGTTCTTTGCCTAAACCACCACTAGAGTTATTGCATGTGTGTTCCTTTCCTAAACCACCACTAGAGTCATTTCATTTGTATTCCTTTCCAAAACCACATTGATCCACCAGAGTCATTGCATGTGTGTTATTTTCCAAAACCATCACTAGAGTCATTGCATGTGTGTTCCTTTCATGAACCACATGGATCCACCAGATTCATTGCATGTGTGGTCCTTTACTAAACCACATGGATCCACCAGAGTCATTGCATGTGTGTTCCTTTGCTAAACCACATTGATCTACCAGAGTCATTGCATGTGTGTTTTTCTTAAACACAATGAATCCACCAGAGTCATTGCATGTTTGTACTTTTCATAAACTACATGGATCCACCAGAGTCATTGCATGTGTGTTCCTTTCCTAAACCACATGGATCCACCAGAGTCATTGCATGTGTGTTCTTTTACTAAACCACATGGATCCACTAGAGTCATTGCATGTGTGTTCCTTTCATAAACCACATGGATCCACCAGAGTCATTTGATGTGTGCTCCTTTCCTAAACCACATGGATCCACCAGAGTCATTGCGTGTGTATTCTTTTCCTAAACCACCACTAGAGTCATTGCATGTGTGTTCTTTTCCTAAACCACATGGATTCACTAGAGTCATTGCATGTGTGTTCTTTTCCTAAATCACCACCAAAGTCCTTGCATGTCTGATCCTTTCATAAACCACATGGATCCACCAGAGTCATTGCATGTGTGTTCCTTTCCTAAACCCCATGAATCCATCACTGTCATTGCATGTGTGTTCCACTCCTAAACCACATTGATCCACCAGACTCATTGCATGTGTGTTCCTTTCATAAACCACATGGATCCACCAGAGTCATTGCATGTGTGTTCTTTTCCTAAGCCACCCTCAGATTCATTGCATGTGTGTTCCTTTGATAAACCACAAGGATCCACCAGAGTCATTGCATGTGGTTAACTTTCCTAAACCACATGGATTCACCGTAGTCATTGCATGTGTGTTATTTTCTTAAACCACCACCAGAGTCATTGCATGTGTCTTATTTTCCTAAACCACATGGATCCACCAGAGTCATTGCATGTGTGGTCTTTTCGTAAAATACCACTAGAGTCATATCATGTGTATTCCTTTCAGAAACCACATGGATCCACCAGAGTCATTACATGTGTGTTCCTTTCCTAAACCACATGGATCCACCAGAGTCATTGCATGTGTGTTCCTTTCCTAATCCACATTGATCCACCAGAGTAATTACATGTGTGTTCTTTTCCTAAACCACCACCAGTCATTGCATGTGTGTTCTTTTCAGAACCTCCACTAGAGTCATTGCATGTGTGTTATTTTCTTAATCCACCACCAGCGTCATTGCATGTGTGTTCTTTTCCGAAACCACCACTAGAGTCATTGCATGCTTGTTCCTTTCCTAAACCACATTGATCCACCAGAGTCATTGCATGTGTGTTCTTTTCCTAAACCACCACTAGAGTTATTGCATGTGTGTTCCTTTCCTAAACCACCACTAGAGTCATTTCATGTGTATTCCTTTCCTAAACCACATTGATCCACCAGAGTCATTGCATGTGTGTTATTTTCCAAAACCACCACTAGAGTCATTGCATGTGTGTTCCTTTCATAAACCACATGGATCCGCCAGATTCATTGCATGTGTGGTCCTTTCCTAAACCACATGGATCCACCAGAGTCATTGCATGTGTGTTCCTTTGCTAAACCACATTGATCCACCAGAGTCATAGCATGTGTGTTCTTTTCTTAAACCACATGAATCCACCAGAGTCATTGCATGTTTGTTCTTTTCATAAACTACATGGATCCACCAGAGTCATTGCATGTGTGTTCCTTTCCTAAACCACATGGATCCACCAGAGTCATTGCATGTGTGTTCTTTTCCTAAACCACATGGATCCACCAGAGTCATTGCATGTGTGTTCCTTTCATAAACCACATTGATCCACCAGAGTCATTTGATATGTGTTCCTTTCCTAAAGCACATGGATCCACCAGAGTCATTGCGTGTGTGTTCTTTTCCTAAACCACCACTAGAGTCATTGCATGTGTGTTCTTTTCCTAAACCACATGGATTCACCAGAGTCATTGCATGTGTGTTCTTTTCCTAAACCACCACCAAAGTCCTTGCATGTGTGATGCTTTCATAAACCACATGGATCCACCAGAGTCATTGCATGTGTGTTCCTTTCCTAAACCACATGAATCCACAAGAGTCATTGCGTGTGTGTTCCATTCCTAAACCACATTCATCCACCAGAGTCATTGCATGTATCTTCATTTCCTAAACCACCACCAGAGTCATTGCATGTGTGTTCTTTTCCTAAACCACCACTAGAGTCATTGCATGCTTGTTCATTTCCTAAACCACATTGATCCACCAGAGTCATTGCATGTGTGTTCTTTTCCTAAGCCACCCTCAGATTCATTAGATGTGTGTTCCTTTCATAAACCACAGGGATCCACCAGAGTAATTGCATGTGGTTTCCTTTCCTAAACCACATGGATTCACCATAGTCATTGCATGTGTGTTATTTTCCTAAACCACCACCAGAGTCATTGCATGTGCCTTATTTTCCTAAACCACATGGCTCCACCAGAGTCATTGCATGTGTGTTATTTTCCTAAAATACCACGAGAGTCATATCTCGTGTATTCATTTCACATACCACATTGATCCACCAAAGTCATTGCATGTGTGTTCCTTTCCTAAACCACATGGATCCACCAGAGTCATTGCATGTGTGTTCCATTCCTAATCCACATTGATCCACCAGAGTCATTACATGTGTGTTCTTTTCCTAAACCACCACCAGAGTCATTGCATGTGTGTTCTTTTTGTAAACCTGCACTAGAGTCATTGCATGTGTGTTATTTTCTTAATGCACCACCAGCGTCATTGCATGTGTGTCTTTGCCTAAACCACCACTAGAGTCATTGCATGCTTGTTCATTTCCTAAACCACATTGATCCACCAGAGTCATTGCATGTGTGTTCTTTTCCTAAACCACCACTAGAGTTATTGCATGTGTGTTCCTTTCCTAAACCACCACTAGAGTCATTTCATGTGTATTCCTTTCCAAAATCACATTGATCCACCAGAGTCATTGCATGTGTGTTATTTTCCAAAACCATCACCAAAGTCATTGCATGTGTGTTCCTTTCATGAACCACATGGATCCACCAGATTCATTGCATGTGTGGTCCTTTCCTAAACCACATGGATCCACCAGAGTCATTGCATGTGTGTTCCTTTGCTAAACCACATTGATCCACCAGAGTCATTGCATGTGTGTTCTTTTCTTAAACCACATGAATCCACCAGAGTCATTGCATGTTTGTATTTTTCATAAACTACATGGATCCACCAGAGTCATTGCATGTGTGTTCCTTTCCTAAACCACATGGATCCACCAGAGTCATTGCATGTGTGTTCTTTTACTAAACCACATGGATCCACTAGAGTCATTGCATGTGTGTTCCTTTCATAAACCACATGGATCCACCAGAGTCATTTGATGTGTGTTCCTTTCCTAAACCACATGGATCCACCAGAGTCATTGCATGTGTATTCTTTTCCTAAACCACCACTAGAGTCATTGCATGTGTGTTTCCTTCCTAAACCACATGGATCCACCGAGTCATTGCATGTGTGTTCCTTTCCTAATCCACATTGATCCACCAGAGTAATTACATGTGTGTTCTTTTCCTAAACCACCACCAGAGTCATTGCATGTGTGTTCTTTTCGTAAACCTCCACTAGAGTCATTGCATGTGTGTTATTTTCTTAATCCACCACCAGCGTCATTGCATGTGTGTTCTTTTCCGAAACCACCACTAGAGTCATTGCATGCTTGTTCCTTTCCTAAACCACATTGATCCACCAGAGTCATTGCATGTGTGTTCTTTTCCTAAACCACCACTAGAGTTATTGCATGTGTGTTCCTTTCCTAAACCACCACTAGAGTCATTTCATGTGTATTCCTTTCCTAAACCACATTGACCCACCAGTCATTGCATGTGTGTTATTTTCCAAAACCACCACTAGAGTCATTGCATGTGTGTTCCTTTCATAAACCACATGGATCCGCCAGATTCATTGCATGTGTGGTCCTTTCCTAAACCACATGGATCCACCAGAGTCATTGCATGTGTGTTCCTTTGCTAAACCACATTGATCCACCAGAGTCATAGCATGTGTGTTCTTTTCTTAAACCACATGAATCCACCAGAGTCATTGCATGTTTGTTCTTTTCATAAACTACATGGATCCACCAGAGTCATTGCATGTGTGTTCCTTTCCTAAACCACATGGATCCACCAGAGTCATTGCATGTGTGTTCTTTTCCTAAACCACATGGATTCACCAGAGTCATTGCATGTGTGTTCTTTTCCTAAACCACCACCAAAGTCCTTGCATGTGTGATGCTTTCATAAACCACATGGATCCACCAGAGTCATTGCATGTGTGTTCCTTTCCTAAACCACATGAATCCAGAAGAGTCATTGCGTGTGTGTTCCATTCCTAAACCACATTCATCCACCAGAGTCATTGCATGTATCTTCATTTCCTAAACCACCACCAGAGTCATTGCATGTGTGTTCTTTTCCTAAACCACCACTAGAGTCATTGCATGCTTGTCCATTTCCTAAACCACATTGATCCACCAGAGTCATTGCATGTGTGTTCTTTTCCTAAGCCACCCTCAGATTCATTAGATGTGTGTTCCTTTCATAAACCACAGGGATCCACCAGAGTAATTGCATGTGGTTTCCTTTCCTAAACCACATGGATTCACCATAGTCATTGCATGTGTGTTATTTTCCTAAACCACCACCAGAGTCATTGCATGTGCCTTATTTTCCTAAACCACATGGCTCCACCAGAGTCATTGCATGTGTGGTCTTTTCGTAAAATACCACTAGAGTCATATCATGTGTATTCCTTTCAGAAACCACATGGATCCACCAAAGTCATTGCATGTGTGTTCCTTTCCTAAACCACATGGATCCACCAGAGTCATTGCATGTGTGTTCCATTCCTAATCCACATTGATCCACCAGAGTCATTACATGTGTGTTCTTTTCCTAAACCACCACCAGAGTCATTGCATGTGTGTTCTTTTTGTAAACCTCCACTAGAGTCATTGCATGTGTGTTATTTTCTTAATGCACCACCAGCGTCATTGCATGTGTGTTCTTTGCCTAAACCACCACTAGAGTCATTGCATGCTTGTTCATTTCCTAAACCACATTGATCCACCAGAGTCATTGCATGTGTGTTCTTTTCCTAAACCACCACTAGAGTTATTGCATGTGTGTTCCTTTCCTAAACCACCACTAGAGTCATTTCATGTGTATTCCTTTCCAAAACCACATTGATCCACCAGAGTCATTGCATGTGTGTTATTTTCCAAAACCATCACCAAAGTCATTGCATGTGTGTTCCTTTCATGAACCACATGGATCCACCAGATTCATTGCATGTGTGGTCCTTTCCTAAACCACATGGATCCACCAGAGTCATTGCATGTGTGTTCCTTTGCTAAACCACATTGATCCACCAGAGTCATTGCATGTGTGTTCTTTTCTTAAACCACATGAATCCACCAGAGTCATTGCATGTTTGTATTTTTCATAAACTACATGGATCCACCAGAGTCATTGCATGTGTGTTCCTTTCCTAAACCACATGGATCCACCAGAGTCATTGCATGTGTGTTCTTTTACTAAACCACATGGATCCACTAGAGTCATTGCATGTGTGTTCCTTTCATAAACCACATGGATCCACCAGAGTCATTTGATGTGTGTTCCTTTCCTAAACCACATGGATCCACCAGAGTCATTGCATGTGTATTCTTTTCCTAAACCACCACTAGAGTCATTGCATGTGTGTTCCTTTCCTAAACCACATGGATCCACCAGAGTCATTGCATGTGTGTTCCTTTCCTAATCCACATTGATCCACCAGAGTAATTACATGTGTGTTCTTTTCCTAAACCACCACGATCGTCATTGCATGTGTGTTCTTTTCGTAAACCTCCACTAGAGTCATTGCATGTGTGTTATTTTCTTAATCCACCACCAGCGTCATTGCATGTGTGTTCTTTTCCGAAACCACCACTAGAGTCATTGCATGCTTGTTCCTTTCCTAAACCACATTGATCCACCAGAGTCATTGCATGTGTGTTCTTTTCCTAAACCACCACTAGAGTTATTGCATGTGTGTTCCTTTCCTAAACCACCACTAGAGTCATTTCATGTGTATTCCTTTCCTAAACCACATTGACCCACCAGAGTCATTGCATGTGTGTTATTTTCCAAAACCACCACTAGAGTCATTGCATGTGTGTTCCTTTCATAAACCACATGGATCCGCCAGATTCATTGCATGTGTGGTCCTTTCCTAAACCACATGGATCCACCAGAGTCATTGCATGTGTGTTCCTTTGCTAAACCACATTGATCCACCAGAGTCATAGCATGTGTGTTCTTTTCTTAAACCACATGAATCCACCAGAGTCATTGCATGTTTGTTCTTTTCATAAACTACATGGATCCACCAGAGTCATTGCATGTGTGTTCCTTTCCTAAACCACATGGATCCACCAGAGTCATTGCATGTGTGTTCTTTTCCTAAACCACATGGATTCACCAGAGTCATTGCATGTGTGTTCTTTTCCTAAACCACCACCAAAGTCCTTGCATGTGTGATGCTTTCATAAACCACATGGATCCACCAGAGTCATTGCATGTGTGTTCCTTTCCTAAACCACATGAATCCAGAAGAGTCATTGCGTGTGTGTTCCATTCCTAAACCACATTCATCCACCAGAGTCATTGCATGTATCTTCATTTCCTAAACCACCACCAGAGTCATTGCATGTGTGTTCTTTTCCTAAACCACCACTAGAGTCATTGCATGCTTGTCCATTTCCTAAACCACATTGATCCACCAGAGTCATTGCATGTGTGTTCTTTTCCTAAGCCACCCTCAGATTCATTAGATGTGTGTTCCTTTCATAAACCACAGGGATCCACCAGAGTAATTGCATGTGGTTTCCTTTCCTAAACCACATGGATTCACCATAGTCATTGCATGTGTGTTATTTTCCTAAACCACCACCAGAGTCATTGCATGTGCCTTATTTTCCTAAACCACATGGCTCCACCAGAGTCATTGCATGTGTGGTCTTTTCAGAAATACCACTAGAGTCATATCATGTGTATTCCTTTCAGAAACCACATGGATCCACCAAAGTCATTGCATGTGTGTTCCTTTCCTAAACCACATGGATCCACCAGAGTCATTGCATGTGTGTTCCATTCCTAATCCACATTGATCCACCAGAGTCATTACATGTGTGTTCTTTTCCTAAACCACCACCAGAGTCATTGCATGTGTGTTCTTTTTGTAAACCTCCACTAGAGTCATTGCATGTGTGTTATTTTCTTAATGCACCACCAGCGTCATTGCATGTGTGTTCTTTGCCTAAACCACCACTAGAGTCATTGCATGCTTGTTCATTTCCTAAACCACATTGATCCACCAGAGTCATTGCATGTGTGTTCTTTTCCTAAACCACCACTAGAGTTATTGCATGTGTGTTCCTTTCCTAAACCACCACTAGAGTCATTTCATGTGTATTCCTTTCCAAAACCACATTGATCCACCAGAGTCATTGCATGTGTGTTATTTTCCAAAACCATCACCAAAGTCATTGCATGTGTGTTCCTTTCATGAACCACATGGATCCACCAGATTCATTGCATGTGTGGTCCTTTCCTAAACCACATGGATCCACCAGAGTCGTTGCATGTGTGTTCCTTTGCTAAACCACATTGATCCACCAGAGTCATTGCATGTGTGTTCTTTTCTTAAACCACATGAATCCACCAGAGTCATTGCATGTTTGTATTTTTCATAAACTACATGGATCCACCAGAGTCATTGCATGTGTGTTCCTTTCCTAAACCACATGGATCCACCAGAGTCATTGCATGTGTGTTCTTTTACTAAACCACATGGATCCACTAGAGTCATTGCATGTGTGTTCCTTTCATAAACCACATGGATCCACCAGAGTCATTTGATGTGTGTTCCTTTCCTAAACCACATGGATCCACCAGAGTCATTGCATGTGTATTCTTTTCCTAAACCACCACTAGAGTCATTGCATGTGTGTTCCTTTCCTAAACCACATGGATCCACCAGAGTCATTGCATGTGTGTTCCTTTCCTAATCCACATTGATCCACCAGAGTAATTACATGTGTGTTCTTTTCCTAAACCACCACCAGAGTCATTGTGTGTTCTTTTCAGAACCTCCACTAGAGTCATTGCATGTGTGTTATTTTCTTAATCCACCACCAGCGTCATTGCATGTGTGTTCTTTTCCGAAACCACCACTAGAGTCATTGCATGCTTGTTCCTTTCCTAAACCACATTGATCCACCAGAGTCATTGCATGTGTGTTCTTTTCCTAAACCACCACTAGAGTTATTGCATGTGTGTTCCTTTCCTAAACCACCACTAGAGTCATTTCATTTGTATTCCTTTCCAAAACCACATTGATCCACCAGAGTCATTGCATGTGTGTTATTTTCCAAAACCACCACTAGAGTCATTGCATGTGTGTTCCTTTCATGAACCACATGGATCCACCAGATTCATTGCATGTGTGGTCCTTTACTAAACCACATGGATCCACCAGAGTCATTGCATGTGTGTTCCTTTGCTAAACCACATTGATCTACCAGAGTCATTGCATGTGTGTTTTTCTTAAACACAATGAATCCACCAGAGTCATTGCATGTTTGTACTTTTCATAAACTACATGGATCCACCAGAGTCATTGCATGTGTGTTCCTTTCCTAAACCACATGGATCCACCAGAGTCATTGCATGTGTGTTCTTTTACTAAACCACATGGATCCACTAGAGTCATTGCATGTGTGTTCCTTTCATAAACCACATGGATCCACCAGAGTCATTTGATGTGTGCTCCTTTCCTAAACCACATGGATCCACCAGAGTCATTGCGTGTGTATTATTTTCATAAACCACCACTAGAGTCATTTGATGTGTGTTCCTTTCCTCACCCACATGGATTCACTAGAGTCATTGCATGTGTGTTCTTTTCCTAAATCACCACCAAAGTCCTTGCATGTCTGATCCTTTCATAAACCACATGGATCCACCAGAGTCATTGCATGTGTGTTCCTTTCCTAAACCCCATGAATCCATCACTGTCATTGCATGTGTGTTCCACTCCTAAACCACATTGATCCACCAGACTCATTGCATGTGTGTTCCTTTCATAAACCACATGGATCCACCAGAGTCATTGCATGTGTGTTCTTTTCCTAAGCCACCCTCAGATTCATTGCATGTGTGTTCCTTTGATAAACCACAAGGATCCACCAGAGTCATTGCATGTGGTTAACTTTCCTAAACCACATGGATTCACCGTAGTCATTGCATGTGTGTTATTTTCTTAAACCACCACCAGAGTCATTGCATGTGTCTTATTTTCCTAAACCACATGGATCCACCAGAGTCATTGCATGTGTGGTCTTTTCGTAAAATACCACTAGAGTCATATCATGTGTATTCCTTTCAGAAACCACATGGATCCACCAGAGTCATTACATGTGTGTTCCTTTCCTAAACCACATGGATCCACCAGAGTCATTGCATGTGTGTTCCTTTCCTAATCCACATTGATCCACCAGAGTAATTACATGTGTGTTCTTTTCCTAAACCACCACCAGAGTCATTGCATGTGTGTTCTTTTCGTAAACCTCCACTAGAGTCATTGCATGTGTGTTATTTTCTTAATCCACCACCAGCGTCATTGCATGTGTGTTCTTTTCCGAAACCACCACTAGAGTCATTGCATGCTTGTTCCTTTCCTAAACCACATTGATCCACCAGAGTCATTGCATGTGTGTTCTTTTCCTAAACCACCACTAGAGTTATTGCATGTGTGTTCCTTTCCTAAACCACCACTAGAGTCATTTCATGTGTATTCCTTTCCTAAACCACATTGATCCACCAGAGTCATTGCATGTGTGTTATTTTCCAAAACCACCACTAGAGTCATTGCATGTGTGTTCCTTTCATAAACCACATGGATCCGCCAGATTCATTGCATGTGTGGTCCTTTCCTAAACCACATGGATCCACCAGAGTCATTGCATGTGTGTTCCTTTGCTAAACCACATTGATCCACCAGAGTCATAGCATGTGTGTTCTTTTCTTAAACCACATGAATCCACCAGAGTCATTGCATGTTTGTTCTTTTCATAAACTACATGGATCCACCAGAGTCATTGCATGTGTGTTCCTTTCCTAAACCACATGGATCCACCAGAGTCATTGCATGTGTGTTCTTTTCCTAAACCACATGGATCCACCAGAGTCATTGCATGTGTGTTCCTTTCATAAACCACATTGATCCACCAGAGTCATTTGATATGTGTTCCTTTCCTAAAGCACATGGATCCACCAGATTCATTAAGGTGTGTTCTTTCCTAAACCACCACTAGAGTCATTGCATGTGTGTTCTTTTCCTAAACCACATGGATTCACCAGAGTCATTGCATGTGTGTTCTTTTCCTAAACCACCACCAAAGTCCTTGCATGTGTGATGCTTTCATAAACCACATGGATCCACCAGAGTCATTGCATGTGTGTCTTTCCTAAACCACATGTATCCACTAGAGTCATTGCGTGTGTGTTACATTCCTAAACCACATTCATCCACCAGAGTAATTGCATGTATCTTCATTTCCTAAACCACCACCAGAGTCATTGCATGTGTGTTCTTTTCCTAAACCACCACTAGAGTCATTGCATGCTTGTTCATTTCCTAAACCACATTGATCCACTAGAGTCATTGCATGTGTGTTCTTTTCCTAAGCCACCCTCAGATTCATTAGATGTGTGTTCCTTTCATAAACCATGTGGATCCACTAGTAATTGCATGTGGTTTCCTTTCCTAAACCACATGGATTCACCATAGTCATTGCATGTGTGTTATTTTCCTAAACCACCACTCAGAGTCATTGCATGTGCCTTATTTTCCTAAACCACATGGCTCCACCAGAGTCATTGCATGTGTGGTCTTTCAGAAAATACCACTAGAGTCATATCATGTGTATTCCTTTCAGAAACCACATGGATCCACCAAAGTCATTGCATGTGTGTTCCTTTCCTAAACCACATGGATCCACCAGAGTCATTGCATGTGTGTTCCATTCCTAATCCACATTGATCCACCAGAGTCATTACATGTGTGTTCTTTTCCTAAACCACCACCAGAGTCATTGCATGTGTGTTCTTTTTGTAAACCTGCACTAGAGTCATTGCATGTGTGTTATTTTCTTAATGCACCACCAGCGTCATTGCATGTGTGTCTTTGCCTAAACCACCACTAGAGTCATTGCATGCTTGTTCATTTCCTAAACCACATTGATCCACCAGAGTCATTGCATGTGTGTTCTTTCCTAAACCACCACTAGAGTTATTGCATGTGTGTTCGTTTCCTAAACCACCACTAGAGTCATTTCATGTGTATTCCCAAAATCACATTGATCCACCAGAGTCATTGCATGTGTGTTATTTTCCAAAACCATCACCAAAGTCATTGCATGTGTGTTCCTTTCATGAACCACATGGATCCACCAGATTCATTGCATGTGTGGTCCTTTCCTAAACCACATGGATCCACCAGAGTCATTGCATGTGTGTTCCTTTGCTAAACCACATTGATCCACCAGAGTCATTGCATGTGTGTTCTTTTCTTAAACCACATGAATCCACCAGAGTCATTGCATGTTTGTATTTTTCATAAACTACATGGATCCACCAGAGTCATTGCATGTGTGTTCCTTTCCTAAACCACATGGATCCACCAGAGTCATTGCATGTGTGTTCTTTTACTAAACCACATGGATCCACTAGAGTCATTGCATGTGTGTTCCTTTCATAAACCACATGGATCCACCAGAGTCATTTGATGTGTGTTCCTTTCCTAAACCACATGGATCCACCAGAGTCATTGCATGTGTATTCTTTTCCTAAACCACCACTAGAGTCATTGCATGTGTGTTCCTTTCCTAAACCACATGGATCCACCAGAGTCATTGCATGTGTGTTCCTTTCCTAATCCACATTGATCCACCAGAGTAATTACATGTGTGTTCTTTTCCTAAACCACCACCAGAGTCATTGCATGTGTGTTCTTTTCGTAAACCTCCACTAGAGTCATTGCATGTGTGTTATTTTCTTAATCCACCACCAGCGTCATTGCATGTGTGTTCTTTTCCGAAACCACCACTAGAGTCATTGCATGCTTGTTCCTTTCCTAAACCACATTGATCCACCAGAGTCATTGCATGTGTGTTCTTTTCCTAAACCACCACTAGAGTTATTGCATGTGTGTTCCTTTCCTAAACCACCACTAGAGTCATTTCATGTGTATTCCTTTCCTAAACCACATTGACCCACCAGAGTCATTGCATGTGTGTTATTTTCCAAAACCACCACTAGAGTCATTGCATGTGTGTTCCTTTCATAAACCACATGGATCCGCCAGATTCATTGCATGTGTGGTCCTTTCCTAAACCACATGGATCCACCAGAGTCATTGCATGTGTGTTCCTTTGCTAAACCACATTGATCCACCAGAGTCATAGCATGTGTGTTCTTTTCTTAAACCACATGAATCCACCAGAGTCATTGCATGTTTGTTCTTTTCATAAACTACATGGATCCACCAGAGTCATTGCATGTGTGTTCCTTTCCTAAACCACATGGATCCACCAGAGTCATTGCATGTGTGTTCTTTTCCTAAACCACATGGATTCACCGTAGTCATTGCATGTGTGTTCTTTCCTAAACCACCACCAAAGTCCTTGCATGTGTGATGCTTTCATAAACCACATCGATCCACCAGAGTCATTGCATGTGTGTTCCTTTCCTAAAACACATGAATCCGTAAGAGTCATTATGTGTGTTCCATTCCTAAACCACATTCATCCACCGTAGTCATTGCATGTATCTTCATTTCCTAAACCACCACCGAGTCATTGCATGTGTGTTCTTTTCCTACACCACCACTAGAGTCATTGCATGCTTGTCCATTTCCTAAACCACATTGATCCACCAGAGTCATTGCATGTGTGTTCTTTTCCTAAGCCACCCTCAGATTCATTAGATGTGTGTTCCTTTCATAAACCACATGGATCCACCAGAGTAATTGCATGTGGTTTCCTTTCCTAAACCACATGGATTCACCATAGTCATTGCATGTGTGTTATTTTCCTAAACCACCACCAGAGTCATTGCATGTGCCTTATTTTCCTAAACCACATGGCTCCACCAGAGTCATTGCATGTGTGTTCTTTTTCGTAAATACCACTAGAGTCATATCATGTGTATTCCTTTCAGAAACCACATGGATCCACCAAAGTCATTGCATGTGTGTTCCTTTCCTAAACCACATGGATCCACCAGAGTCATTGCATGTGTGTTCCATTCCTAATCCACATTGATCCACCAGAGTCATTACATGTGTGTTCTTTCCTAAACCACCACCAGAGTCATTGCATGTGTGTTCTTTTTGTAAACCTCCACTAGAGTCATTGCATGTGTGTTATTTTCATAAACCACCACGAGAGTCATTGCATGTGTGTTCATTTCCTAAACCACCACTAGAGTCATTGCATGCTTGTTCATTTCCTAAACCACATTGATCCACCAGTCATTGCATGTGTGTTCTTTCCTAAACCACCACTAGAGTTATTGCATGTGTGTTCCTTTCCTAAACCACCACTAGAGTCATTTCATGTGTATTCCTTTCCAAAACCACATTGATCCACCAGAGTCATTGCATGTGTGTTATTTTCCAAAACCATCACCAAAGTCATTGCATGTGTGTTCCTTTCATGAACCACATGGATCCACCAGATTCATTGCATGTGTGGTCCTTTCCTAAACCACATGGATCCACCAGAGTCGTTGCATGTGTGTTCCTTTGCTAAACCACATTGATCCACCAGAGTCATTGCATGTGTGTTCTTTTCTTAAACCACATGAATCCACCAGAGTCATTGCATGTTTGTATTTTTCATAAACTACATGGATCCACCAGAGTCATTGCATGTGTGTTCCTTTCCTAAACCACATGGATCCACCAGAGTCATTGCATGTGTGTTCTTTTACTAAACCACATGGATCCACTAGAGTCATTGCATGTGTGTTCCTTTCATAAACCACATGGATCCACCAGAGTCATTTGATGTGTGTTCCTTTCCTAAACCACATGGATCCACCAGAGTCATTGCATGTGTATTCTTTTCCTAAACCACCACTAGAGTCATTGCATGTGTGTTCCTTTCCTAAACCACATGGATCCACCAGAGTCATTGCATGTGTGTTCCTTTCCTAATCCACATTGATCCACCAGAGTAATTACATGTGTGTTCTTTTCCTAAACCACCACCAGAGTCATTGCATGTGTGTTCTTTTCGTAAACCTCCACTAGAGTCATTGCATGTGTGTTATTTTCTTAATCCACCACCAGCGTCATTGCATGTGTGTTCTTTCCTAAACCACCACTAGAGTCATTGCATGCTTGTTCCTTTCCTAAACCACATTGATCCACCAGGGTCATTGCATGTGTGTTCTTTTCCTAAACCACCACTAGAGTTATTGCATGTGTGTTCCTTTCCTAAACCACCACTAGAGTCATTTCATGTGTCTTCCTTTCCTAAACCACATTGATCCACAGAGTCATTGCATGTGTTATTTTCCAAAACCACCACTAGAGTCATTGCATGTGTGTTCCTTTCATAAACCACATGGATCCGCCAGATTCATTGCATGTGTGGTCCTTTCCTAAACCACATGGATCCACCAGAGTCATTGCATGTGTGTTCCTTTGCTAAACCACATTGATCCACCAGAGTCATAGCATGTGTGTTGTTTTCTTAAACCACATGAATCCACCAGAGTCATTGCATGTTTGTTCTTTTCATAAACTACATGGATCCACCAGAGTCATTGCATGTGTGTTCCTTTCCTAAACCACATGGATCCACCAGAGTCATTGCATGTGTGTTCTTTTCCTAAACCACATGGATCCACCAGAGTCATTGCATGTGTGTTCCTTTCATAAACCACATTGATCCACCAGAGTCATTTGATATGTGTTCCTTTCCTAAAGCACATGGATCCACAGGAGTCATTGCGTGTGTGTTCTTTTCCTAAACCACCACTAGAGTCATTGCATGTGTGTTCTTTTCCTAAACCACATGGATTCACCAGAGTCATTGCATGTGTGTTCTTTTCCTAAACCACCACCAAAGTCCTTGCATGTGTGATGCTTTCATAAACCACATGGATCCACAAGAGTCATTGCATGTGTGTTCCTTTCCTAAACCACATGAATCCACAAGAGTCATTGCGTGTGTGTTCCATTCCTAAACCACATTCATCCACCAGAGTCATTGCATGTATCTTCATTTCCTAAACCACCACCAGAGTCATTGCATGTGTGTTCTTTTCCTAAACCACCACTAGAGTCATTGCATGCTTGTTCATTTCCTAAACCACATTGATCCACCAGAGTCATTGCATGTGTGTTCTTTTCCTAAGCCACCCTCAGATTCATTAGATGTGTGTTCCTTTCATAAACCACAGGGATCCACCAGAGTAATTGCATGTGGTTTCCTTTCCTAAACCACATGGATTCACCATAGTCATTGCATGTGTGTTATTTTCCTAAACCACCACCAGAGTCATTGCATGTGCCTTATTTTCCTAAACCACATGGCTCCACCAGAGTCATTGCATGTGTGGTCTTTTCGTAAAATACCACTAGAGTCATATCATGTGTATTCCTTTCAGAAACCACATGGATCCACCAAAGTCATTGCATGTGTGTTCCTTTCCTAAACCACATGGATCCACCAGAGTCATTGCATGTGTGTTCCATTCCTAATCCACATTGATCCACCAGAGTCATTACATGTGTGTTCTTTTCCTAAACCACCACCAGAGTCATTGCATGTGTGTTCTTTTTGTAAACCTCCACTAGAGTCATTGCATGTGTGTTATTTTCTTAATGCACCACCAGCGTCATTGCATGTGTGTCTTTGCCTAAACCACCACTAGAGTCATTGCATGCTTGTTCATTTCCTAAACCACATTGATCCACCAGAGTCATTGCATGTGTGTTCTTTTCCTAAACCACCACTAGAGTTATTGCATGTGTGTTCCTTTCCTAAACCACCACTAGAGTCATTTCATGTGTATTCCTTTCCAAAACCACATTGATCCACCAGAGTCATTGCATGTGTGTTATTTTCCAAAACCATCACCAAAGTCATTGCATGTGTGTTCCTTTCATGAACCACATGGATCCACCAGATTCATTGCATGTGTGGTCCTTTCCTAAACCACATGGATCCACCAGAGTCATTGCATGTGTGTTCCTTTGCTAAACCACATTGATCCACCAGAGTCATTGCATGTGTGTTCTTTTCTTAAACCACATGAATCCACCAGAGTCATTGCATGTTTGTATTTTTCATAAACTACATGGATCCACCAGAGTCATTGCATGTGTGTTCCTTTCCTAAACCACATGGATCCACCAGAGTCATTGCATGTGTGTTCTTTTACTAAACCACATGGATCCACTAGAGTCATTGCATGTGTGTTCCTTTCATAAACCACATGGATCCACCAGAGTCATTTGATGTGTGTTCCTTTCCTAAACCACATGGATCCACCAGAGTCATTGCATGTGTATTCTTTTCCTAAACCACCACTAGAGTCATTGCATGTGTGTTCCTTTCCTAAACCACATGGATCCACCAGAGTCATTGCATGTGTGTTCCTTTCCTAATCCACATTGATCCACCGTAGTAATTACATGTGTGTTCTTTTCCTAAACCACCACCAGAGTCATTGTATGTGTTCTTTTCAGAACCTCCACTAGAGTCATTGCATGTGTGTTATTTTCTTAATCCACCACCAGCGCCATTGCATGTGTGTTCTTTCCTAAACCACCACTAGAGTCATTGCATGCTTGTTCCTTTCCTAAACCACATTGATCCACCAGAGTCATTGCATGTGTGTTCTTTCCTAAACCACCACTAGAGTTATTGCATGTGCCCTTTCCTAAACCACCACTAGAGTCATTTCATGTGTATTCCTTTCCTAAACCACATTGATCCACCAGAGTCATTGCATGTGTGTTATTTTCCAAAACCACCACTAGAGTCATTGCATGTGTGTTCCTTTCATAAACCACATGGATCCGCCAGATTCATTGCATGTGTGGTCCTTTCCTAAACCACATGGATCCACCAGAGTCATTGCATGCGTGTTCCTTTGCTAAACCACATTGATCCACCAGAGTCATAGCATGTGTGTTCTTTTCGTAAACCACATGAATCCACCAGAGTCATTGCATGTTTGTTCTTTCATAAACTACATGGATCCACCAGAGTCATTGCATGTGTGTTCCTTTCCTAAACCACATGGATCCACCAGAGTCATTGCATGTGTGTTCTTTTCCTAAACCACATGGATCCACCAGAGTCATTGCATGTGTGTTCCTTTCATAAACCACATTGATCCACCAGAGTCATTTGATATGTGTTCCTTTCCTAAAGCACATGGATCCACCAGAGTCATTGCGTGTGTGTTCTTTTCCTAAACCACCACTAGAGTCATTGCATGTGTGTTCTTTTCCTAAACCACATGGATTCACCAGAGTCATTGCATGTGTGTTCTTTTCCTAAACCACCACCAAAGTCCTTGCATGTGTGATGCTTTCATAAACCACATGGATCCACCAGAGTCATTGCATGTGTGTTCCTTTCCTAAACCACATGAATCCACAAGAGTCAATGCGTGTGTGTTCCATTCCTAAACCACATTCATCCACCAGAGTCATTGCATGTATCTTCATTTCCTAAACCACCACCAGAGTCATTGCATGTGTGTTCTTTTCCTAAACCACCACTAGAGTCATTGCATGCTTGTTCATTTCCTAAACCACATTGATCCACTAGAGTCATTGCATGTGTGTTCTTTTCCTAAGCCACCCTCAGATTCATTAGATGTGTGTTCCTTTCATAAACCACAGGGATCCACCAGAGTAATTGCATGTGGTTTCCTTTCCTAAACCACAAGGATTCACCATAGTCATTGCATGTGTGTTATTTTCCTAAACCACCACCAGAGTCATTGCATGTGCCTTATTTTCCTAAACCACATGGCTCCACCAGAGTCATTGCATGTGTGGTCTTTTCGTAAAATACCACTAGAGTCATATCATGTGTATTCCTTTCAGAAACCACATGGATCCACCAAAGTCATTGCATGTGTGTTCCTTTCCTATACCACATGGATCCACCAGAGTCATTGCATGTGTGTTCCATTCCTAATCCACATTGATCCACCAGAGTCATTACATGTGTGTTCTTTTCCTAAACCACCACCAGAGTCATTGCATGTGTGTTCTTTTTGTAAACCTCCACTAGAGTCATTGCATGTGTGTTATTTTCTTAATGCACCACCAGCATCATTGCATGTGTGTTCTTTGCCTAAACCACCACTAGAGTCATTGCATGCTTGTTCATTTCCTAAACCACATTGATCCACCAGAGTCATTGCATGTGTGTTCTTTTCCTAAACCACCACTAGAGTTATTGCATGTGTGTTCCTTTCCTAAACCACCACTAGAGTCATTTCATGTGTATTCCTTTCCAAAACCACATTGATCCACCAGAGTCATTGCATGTGTGTTATTTTCCAAAACCATCACCAAAGTCATTGCATGTGTGTTCCTTTCATGAACCACATGGATCCACCAGATTCATTGCATGTGTGGTCCTTTCCTAAACCACATGGATCCACCAGAGTCATTGCATGTGTGTTCCTTTGATAAACCACATTGATCCACCAGAGTCATTGCATGTGTGTTCTTTTCTTAAACCACATGAATCCACCAGAGTCATTGCATGTTTGTATTTTTCATAAACTACATGGATCCACCAGAGTCATTGCATGTGTGTTCCTTTCCTAAACCACATGGATCCACCAGAGTCATTGCATGTGTGTTCTTTTACTAAACCACATGGATCCACTAGAGTCATTGCATGTGTGTTCCTTTCATAAACCGCATGGATCCACCAGAGTCATTTGATGTGTGTTCCTTTCCTAAACCACATGGATCCACGAGAGTCATTGCATGTGTATTCTTTTCCTAAACCACCACTAGAGTCATTGCATGTGTGTTCTTTTCCTAAACCTCATGGATTCACTAGAGTCATTGCATGTGTGTTCTTTTCCTAAACCACCACCAAAGTCCTTGCATGTGTGTTCCTTTGCTAAACCACATGGATCCACCAGAGTCATTGCATGTGTGTTCCTTTCCTAAACCCCATGAATCCATCACAGTCATTGCATGTGTGTTCCACTCCTAAACCACATTGATCCACCAGAGTCATTGCATGTGTGTTCCTTTTATAAACCACATGGATCCACCAGAGTCATTGCATGTGTGTTCTTTTCCTGAGCCACCCTCAGTTTCATTGCATGTGTGTTCCTTTGATAAACCACACGGATCCACCAGAGTCAATGCATGTGGTTAACTTTCCTAAACCACATGGATTCACCGTAGTCATTGCATGTGTGTTATTTTCTTAAACCACCACCAGAGTCTTTGCATGTGTCTTATTTTCCTAAACCACATGGATCCACCAGAGTCATTGCATGTGTGGTCTTTTCGTAAAATACCACTAGAGTCATATCATGTGTATTCCTTTCAGAAACCACATGGATCCACCAGAGTCATTGCATGTGTGTTCCTTTCCTAAACCACATGGATCCACCAGAGTCATTGCATGTGTGTTCCTTTCCTAATCCACATTGATCCAGCAGAGTAATTACATGTGTGTTCTTTTCCTAAACCACCACCAGAGTCATTGCATGTGTGTTCTTTTCGTAAACCTCCACTAGAGTCATTGCATGTGTGTTATTTTCTTAATCCACCACCAACATCATTGCATGTGTGTTCTTTTCCAAAACCACCACTAGAGTCATTGCATGCTTGTTCCTTTCCTAAACCACATTGATCCACCACAGTCATTGCATGTGTGTTCTTTTCCTAAACCACCACTAGAGTTATTGCATGTGTGTTCCTTTCCTAAACCACCACTAGAGTCATTTTATGTGTATTCCTTTCCTAAACCACATTGATCCACCAGAGTCATTGCATGTGTGTTATTTTCCAAAACCACCACTAGAGTCATTGCATGTGTGTTCCTTTCATAAACCACATGGATCCACCAGATTCATTGCATGTGTGGTCCTTTCCTAAACCACATGGATCCACCAGAGTCATTGCATGTGTGTTCCTTTGCTAAACCACATTGATCCACTAGAGTCATAGCATGTGTGTTCTTTTCTTAAACCACATGAATCCACCAGAGTCATTGCATGTTTGTTCTTTTCATAAACTACATGGATCCACCAGAGTCATTGCATGTGTGTTCCTTTCCTAAACCACATGGATCCACCAGAGTCATTGCATGTGTGTTCTTTTCCTAAACCACATGGATCCACCAGAGTCGTTGCATGTGTGTTCCTTTCATAAACCACATTGATCCACAAGAGTCATTTGATATGTGTTCCTTTCCTAAACCACATGGATCCACCAGAGTCATTGCGTGTGTGTTCTTTTCATAAACCACCACTAGAGTCATTGCATGTGTGTTCTTTTCCTAAACCACATGGATTCACCAGAGTCATTGCATGTGTGTTCTTTTCCTAAACCACCACCAAAGTCCTTGCATGTGTGATGCTTTCATAAACCACATGGATCCACCAGAGTCATTGCATGTGTGTTCCTTTCCTAAACCACATGAATCCACAAGAGTCATTGCGTGTGTGTTCCATTCCTAAACCACCACTAGAGTCACCGCATGTGTATTCCTTTCATAAACGCAAATGGATCCACAAGAGTCATCGCATGTGTGTTCCTTTACTAAACCACATTGATCCGCCAGAGTCATTGCATGTGTGTTCTTTTCCTAAACCACCACCAGAGTCATTGCATGTGTGTTCTTTTCCTAAACCACCACTAGAGTCATTGCATGCTTGTTCATTTCCTAAACCACATTGATCCACCAGAGTCATTACATGTGTGTTATTTTCTTAATCCACCACCAGCGTCATTGCATGTGTGTTCTTTTCCTAAACCACCACTAGAGTCATTTCATGCTTGTTCCTTTCATAATCCACATTGATCCACCAGAGTCATTGCATGTGTGTTCTTTTCCTAAACCACCACAAGAGTTATTGCATGCGTGTTCCTTTCCGAAACCACCACTAGAGTCATTTCATGTGTATTCCTTTCCTAAACCACATTGATCCACCAGAGTCAATGCATGTGTGTTATTTTCCTAAACCACCACCAGATTCATTGCATGTGTGTTCCTTTCCTAAACCACATGGATCCACCAGAGTCATTGCATGTGTGTTCCTTTGCTAAACCACATTGATCCACCAGAGTCATAGCATGTGTGTTCTTTTCTTAAACCACATGAATCCACCAGAGTCATTTCATGTTTGTTCTTTTCATAAACTACATGGATCCACCAGAGTCATTGCATGTGTGTTATTTTCCTAAACCACCACTAGAGTCATTGCATGCTTGTTCCTTTCCTAACCCACATTGATCCACCAGAGTCATTGCATGTGTGTTCTTTTCCTAAACCACCACTAGAGTTATTGCATGTGTGTTCCTTTCCTAAACCACCACTAGAGTCATTTCATGTGTATTCCTTTCCTAAACCACATTGATCCCCCAGAGTCATTCCTAAACCACCACCAGAGTCATTGCATGTGTGTTCCTTTCATAAACCACATGGATCCACCAGAGTCATTCCTAAACCACCACCAGAGTCATTGCATGCTTGTTCCTTTCCTAAACCACATGGATCCACCAGAGTCATTGCATGTCTGTTCCTTTGCTAAACCACATTGATCCTCTAGAGTAATAACACGTGTGTTCTTTTCTTAAACCACATGAATCCACTAGAGTCATTGCATGTTTGTTCTTTTCATAAACTACATGGATCTACCAGAGTCATTACATGTGTGTTCCTTTCCTAAACCACATGGATCCACCAGAGTCACTGCATGTGTGTTCTTTTCCTAAACCACATGGATCCACCAGAGTCATTGCATGTGTGTTCTTTTCCTAAACCACATGGATCCACCAGAGTCATTGCATGTGTGTTCCTTTCGTAAACCACATGGATCCACCAGAGTCATTACATGTGTGTTCCTTTCCTAAACCACATGGATCCACCAGAGTCATTACGTGTGTGTTCTTTTCCTAAACCACCACCCGAGTCATTGCATGTGTGTTCTTTTCCTAAACCACATGGATTCACTAGAGTCACTGCATGTGTGTTCTTTTACTAAACCACATGGATCCTCTAGAGTCATTGCATGTGTGTTATTTTCCTAAACCACCACCAGAGTCACTTCATGTGTGTTCCTTTCATATACACAAATAGATCCACAAGAGTCATCATGTGTTCCTTTACTAAACCACATTGATCCGCCAGACTCATTGCATGTGTGTCCTTTTCCTAAACCACCACTAGTGTCATTGCATGTGTGTTCTTTTCGTAACCACCACTAGAGTCATTGCATGTGTGTTCTTTACCTAAAGCACCACCAGAGTCATTGCATGTGTGTAATTTTCATTAACCACTACTAGAGTCATTGCATGTGTTCCTTTCCTAAACCACGACAAGAGTCATTGCATGTCTGTTCCTTTCATAAACCACATGGATCCACTAGAGTCATTTTATGTGTGGTCCTTTCCTAAACCACATGGATCCACGAGAGTCATTGCATGTGTGTTCCTTTGCTAAACCACATTGATCCACCAGAGTAATTGCATGTTTGTTCTTTTCTTAAACCACATGGATCCACCAGAGTCATTGCATGTGGTTTCCTTTCCTAAACCACATGGATTCACCATAGTCATTGCATGTGTGTTATTTTACTAACCCACCACCAGAGTCATTGCATGTGTCTTATTTTCCTAAACCACATGGATCCACTAGAGTCATCGCATGTTTGTTCCTTTCCTAAACCACATGGATCCCCCAGAGTCATTGCATGTGTGTTCCTTTCGTAATCCACATTGATCCACTAGAGACGTTACATGTGTGTTCTTTTCCTAAACCACCACCAGAGTCATTGCATGTGTGTTCTTTTCCTAAACCTCCACTAGAGTCATTGCATGTGTGTTATTTTCTTAATCCACCACCAGAGTCATTGCATGTGTGTTCTTTTCCTAAACCACCACAAGAGTCATTGCATGCTTTTTCCTTTCCCTAAACCACATTGATCCAACAAAGTCATTGCATGTGTGTTCTTTTCCTAAACCACCACTAGAGTTATTGCATGTGTGTTCCTTTCCTGAACCACCACTAGAGTCATTTCATGTGTATTCCTTTCCTAAACCACATTGATCCACCAGAGTCATTGCATGTGTGCTATTTTCCTAAACCACCACCAGAGTCATTGCATGTGTGTTCCTTTCTTAAACCACATGGATCCACCAGATTCATTGCATGTGTGGTCCTTTCCTAAACCACATGGATCCACCAGAGTCATTGCATGTGTGGTCCTTTGCTAAACCACATTGATCCACCACAGTCATTGCATGTGGTATCTTTTCTTAAACCACATGAATCCACAAGAGTCATTGCATGTTTGTTCTTTTCATAATCTACATGGATCCAGCAGAGTCATTGCATGTGTGTTCCTTTCCTAAACCACATGGATCCACCAGAGTCATTGCATGTGTGTTCTTTTCCTAAACCACATGGATCCACCAGAGTCATTGCATGTGTGTTCCTTTCGTAAACCACATGGATCCACCAGAGTCATTACATGTGTGTTCCTTTCCTAAACCACATGGATCCACCAGAGTCATTACGTGTGTGTTCTTTTCCTAAACCACCACTCGAGTCATTGCATGTGTGTTCTTTTCCTAAACCACATGGATTCACTAGAGTCACTGCATGTGTGTTATTTTACTAAACCACATGGATCCTCTAGAGTCATTGCATGTGTGTTATTTTCCTAAACCACCACCAGAGTCACTTCATGTGTGTTCCTTTCATATACACAAATAGATCCACAAGAGTCATCGCATGTGTGTTCCTTTACTAAACCACATTGATCCGCCAGACTCATTGCATGTGTGTCCTTTTCCTAAACCACCACTAGTGTCATTGCATGTGTGTTCTTTTCGTAACCACCACTAGAGTCATTGCATGTGTGTTCTTTACCTAAAGCACCACCAGAGTCATTGCATGTGTGTAATTTTCATTAACCACTACTAGAGTCATTGCATGTGTTCCTTTCCTAAACCACGACAAGAGTCATTGCATGTCTGTTCCTTTCATAAACCACATGGATCCACTAGAGTCATTTTATGTGTGGTCCTTTCCTAAACCACATGGATCCACCAGAGTCATTGCATGTGTGTTCCTTTGCTAAACCACATTGATCCACCAGAGTAATTGCATGTTTGTTCTTTTCTTAAACCACATGGATGCACCAGAGTCATTGCATGTGTATTCCTTTCATAAACCACATGGATCCACCAGAGTCATTGCATGTGTGTTCTTTTCCTAAGACAGCCTCAGATTCATTACGTGTGTGTTCCTTTCATAAACCACATGGATCTAGCAGAGTCATTGTATGTGGTTTCCTTTCCTAAACCACATGGATTCACCATAGTCATTGCATGTGTGTTATTTTCCTAAACCACCACCAGGGTCATTGCATGTGTCTTATTTTCCTAAACCACAAGGATCCACCAGAGTCATTGCATGTGTGGTCTTTTCCTAAAATACCACTAGAGTCATATCATGTGTATTCCTTTCAAAAACCACATGGATCCACCAGAGTCATTGCATGTGTGTTCCTTTCCTAAACCACATGGATACACCAGATTCGTTGCATGTGTGTTCCTTTCCTAATCCACATTGATCCACCAGAGTCATTACATGTGTGTTCTTTTCTTAAACCAGCACTAGAGTCATTGCATGTGTGATCCTTTCATAAACTACATGAATCCACCAGAGTCATTTCATGTGTGTTCCTTTCCTAAACCACATGGATCCACAAGAGTCATTGCATGTGTGTTCTTTTCCTAAACCACAACTAGAGTCATTGCATGTGTGTTCTTTTCCTAAACCACCACCGGAGTCATTGCATGTGTGTTCTTTTCCTAAACCACATGGATCCTCTAGAGTCATTGCATGTGTGTTATTTTTCCTAAACCACCACCAGAGTCATTGCATGTTTGTTACTTTCATAAACCACATGGATCCACCAGAGTCACTTCATGTGTGTTCCTTTCATATACACAAATGGATCCACAAGAGTCATCGCATGTGTGTTCCTTTACTAAACCACATTGATCCGCCAGACTCATTGCATGTGTGTTCTTTTCCTAAACCACCACGAGAGTCATTGCATGTGTGTTATTTTCGTAAACCACCACTAGAGTCATTGCATGTGTGTTCTTTTCCTAAGCCAGCCTCAGATTCATTACATGTTTGTTCCTTTCATAAACCACATGGATCCACCAGAGTCATTGCATGTGGTTTCCTTTCCTAAACCACATGGATTCACCATAATCATTGCATGTGTGTTATTTTCCTAAAACACCACCAGAGTCATTGCATGTGTCTTATTTTCCTAAACCACATGGATCCACCAGAGTCATTGCGTGTGTGGTCTATTCCTAAAATACCACTAGAGTCATATCATGTGTATTCCTTTCAAAAACCACATGGATCCACCAGAGTCATTGCATGTGTGTTCCTTTCCTAAACCACATGGATCTAGCAGAGTCGTTGCATGTGTGTTCCTTTCCTAATCCACATTGATCCACCAGAGTCATTACATGTGTGTTCTTTTCCTAAACCACCACCAGAGTCATTGCATGTGTGTTCTTTTCCTAAACCTCCACTAGAGTCATTGCATGTGTGTTATTTTCTTCATCCACCACCAGCGTCATTGCATGTGTGTTCTTTTCCGAAACCACCAGTAGAGTCATTGCATGCTTGTTCCTTTCCTAAACCACATTGATCCACCAGGGTCATTGCATGTGTGTTCTTTTCCTAAACCACCACTAGAGTTATTGCATGTGTGTTCCTTTCCTAAACCACCACTAGAGTCATTTCATGTGTATTCCTTTCCTAAACCACATTGATCCACCAGAGTCATTGCATGTGTGTTATTTTCCTAAACCACCTCTAGAGTCATTGCATGTGTGTTCCTTTCATAAACCACATGGATCCACCAGATTCATTGCATGTGTGGTCCTTTCCTAAACCACATGGATCCACCAGAGTCATTGCATGTGTGTTCCTTTGCTAAACCACATTGATGCACCAGAGTCATATCATGTGTGTTCTTTTCTTAAACCACATGAATCCACCAGAGTCATTGCATGTTTGTTCTTTTCATAAACTCCATGGATCCACCAGAGTCATTGCATGTGTGTTCCTTTCCTAAACCATATGGATCCACCAGAGTCATTGCATGTGTGTTCTTTTCCTAAACCACATGGATCCACCAGAGTCATTGCATGTGTGTTCCTTTCATAAACCACATTGATCCACCAGAGTCATTTGATATGTGTTCCTTTCCTAAACCACATGGATCCACCAGAGTCATTGCGTGTGTGTTCTTTTCCAAAACCACCACTAGAGTCATTGCATGTGTGTTCTTTTCCTAAACCACATGGATTCACCAGAGTCATTGCATGTGTATTCTTTTCCTAAACCACCACCAAAGTCCTTGCATGTGTGATGCTTTCATAAACCACATGGATCCACCAGAGTCATTGCATGTGTGTTTCTTTCCTAAACCACATGAATCCACAAGATTCATTGCGTGTGTGTTCCATTCCTAAACCACATTCATCCACCAGAGTCATTGCATGTATGTTCATTTCCTAAACCACCACCAGATTCATTGCATGTGTGTTCTTTTCCTAAACCACCACTAGAGTCATTGCATGCTTGTTCATTTCCTAAACCACATTGATCCACCAGAGTCATTACATGTGTGTTATTTTCTTAATCCACCACCAGCGTCATTGCATGTGTGTTCTTTTCCTAAACCACCACTAGAGTCATTGTATGCTTGTTCCTTTCCTAAACCACATTGATCCACCAGAGTCATTGCAAGTGTGTTCTTTTCGTAAACCACCACTAGAGTTATTGCATGTGTGTTCCTTTCCTAAACCACCACTAGAGTCATTTCATGTGTATTCCTTTCCTAAACCACATTGATCCACCAGAGTCAATGCATGTGTGTTATTTTCCTAAACCACCACCAGAGTCATTGCATGTGTGTTCTTTCATAAACTACATGGATCCACCAGATTCATTGCATGTGTGGTCCTTTCCTAAACCACATGGATCCACCAGAGTCATTGCATGTGTGTTCCTTTGCTAAACCACATTGATCCACCAGAGTCATAGCATGTGTGTTCTTTTTTCTTAAACCACAGGAATCCACCAGAGTCATTGCATGTTTGTTCTTTTAATAAACTACATGGATCCACCAGAGTCATTGCATGTGTGTTATTTTCCTAAACCACCACCAGAGTCATTGCATGTATGTTCCTTTCATAAACCACCACTAGAGTCATTGCATGCTTGTTCCTTTCCTAACCCACATTGATCCACCAGAGTCATTGCATGTGTGTTCTTTTCCTAAACCACCACTAGAGTTATTGCATGTGTGTTCCTTTCCTAAACCACCACTAGAGTCATTTCATGTGTATTCCTTTCCTAAACCACATTGATCCACCAGAGTCATTCCTAAACCACCACCAGAGTCATTGCATGTGTGTTCATTTCATAAAAAACATGGATCCACTAGATTCATTGCATGTGTGGTCCTTTCCTAAACCACATGGATCCACCAGAGTCATTGCATGTGTGTTCCTTTGCTAAACCACATTGATCCTCCACAGTAATAACATGTCTGTTCTTTTCTTAAACCACATGAATCCACCAGAGTCATTGCATGTTTGTTCTTTTCATAAACTACATGGATCCACCAGAGTCATTACATGTGTGTTCCTTTCCTAAACCACATGGATCCACTAGAGTCATTGCATGTGTGTTCTTTTCCTAAACCACATGGATCCACCAGAGTCATTGCATGTGTGTTCCTTTCCTAAACCACATGGATCCACCAGAGTCATTTGAGGTGTGTTCCTTTCCTAAACCACATGGTGTTGGAATTATGCCCTAGAGGCAATAATAAAGATGTTATTATTATAATTCTTGTTCATGATAAAGTTTATATTCCATGCTAGAATTGTATTAAGCGGAAACATTAATACTTGTGTGGTTTGTGAACAACACCGTGTCCCTAGTACGCCTCTATGGACTAGCTCATTGATCAATGATGGTTAAGGTTTCCTAACCATAGACATGAGTTGTCAATTGATAATGAGACCATATCATTGGGAGAATGATATGGTGGACAGACCCAAACTAAGCAAAGCTATTAGATCGTTTCATTGTGTTCTTCTTTGCGAAGCTTTTCCTATGTCAAATATTGTATTCCTTAGACCATGAGATAATACAACTCCCTGGTATCGGAAGAAAGCTTTGAGGTCATCAAACGTCATCCTATGAGAGGGTGATCATAAAGGTGTCTCTCAGGTGATCGGAAAGTATCTGTTGGGTTGTATGTATCGAGATGGAATTTGTCCCTCCCAAGTCGGAGAGATATACTTCGGGCCCACTCGGTAATCGATATCAACACCGCTTGCAAGCATGTGGTTAAGGAGTTAATCACAAAGTGATATCAGATTACGGAACGAGTAAAGTACTTGCTGTGAACGAGATTGAACTAGGTATGACGATACCGACGATCAATCTCGCAAGTAAAATATCGCGAGACGAAGGGAATATATATATGGGATTGATTGAATCCTGGCATCGTGGTTCATCCGATATGATCATCGATGAATGTGTGGGAGTCAATATGGGTGGCCAGACCCCGCTGTTGATTATTGATAGAAGATCATGTCTGTATATTTTCGAACCCGCAGGGTCACACACTTAACGTGTCTCGACGCTAGGATAGATTGGATACCTGGTTTATGAATTTTTTGTTCGGAGTCTCGGATGGTATCCGGGACATCACGAGAGGTTCCGGAGTGGTCCGGAGAATAAGATTCATATAAGGCAGTGCAGTTTTTGGAGTTCGGAATTGTACCGGATTAATCGGTATTGTACCGGAGATAGAGGGCTGGTGCGCCCCCTCCCCCCAACCTACACCTTCCTCCAAACCCTAGTTGCCCTGCTGCCCTCCTCTCTCCCTTCCGACTGTTTGTAGGCGAAGCCCTGCTGCAAAAATTCTCCACCATATACACCACGCTGTCGTGTTGTAGATCCAATCTATCTCTCCACCCTACTTGCTGGTCCGAGGAAGGAGGAGACGTCGAGGTGCTGCACGTGTGCATCTCACGGAGGCACCGCCACTTGTGGTGCTAGATCGGATCGGATCGCGAGGAGGAGAAGCGAGTACGACTACATCACCCATGTTCCGACAAACGTTCCGCTGTGCGAATCTTCAAGGGTATGAAGATATAATTCAATCTCTCTCGTTGTTTGCATCTCCTAGATTAGATCTTGGCTTTCCTGCTCGCTTCAGAGAAAATTTTGATTTACTATGCTGCTAAACCCTTCAGGGTATCGTAGCTAGATCTATGCGTAGATGTGTTTCACGAGTAGAACGCAACATGGTTGTTTGGGCGTTGATGTTTTCTGCTGCAAGCCTCTTGTTTGTTTTTCTTATGACGCGATAGTGAGATTGAAGCGTCCAGCCAACCTTACGCGACGCCGTTCACGAGACCGCTCCGCACTTGACGTGGCTTGTACCATACATGCGGCTGGTGGATGTCGGCTTTCTCACTATAGTTGTCATGGGATTAACACCGAGTTTGGCAATCATAATATCACCGTTGTGGCTTTCCGTAGGTAAGAATCGTTTAGCATCTACTCCCATAAGCCACGAAACATGCAACAACAAAGTAGAGGTGTCTAACTTGTTTTTGCAGGAGTGTTTCTGTGATATGGTATGGCCCAAGATGTGATGTGTATAATGTATGCGATGATCATGTTTTGTAATGTTTCACGACTTGCATGTCAATGAGTACACAACCGCAGGAGCCATATGGTTGTCTTTATAATTGTGTATGACCTGAAGTCAACTTCTTATACGCTATGTAATAGCTTTACTTTATCGCTAAGTAGTTAGCAATAGTTGCGCTATATTCGTGGTGGAGGCAATCATGGTGGAGTGATGGAGATCATGCCGAATGCACAAGATGGAGATCATTGCCTAAGATTGGCTATACCATGTCACATAAAGTTATATGCATGTGATGTTTATCCTTTATGTATCTTATTATGCTTAGATCGCGACGGTAGCATTATAAGATGACTCTCACTTAAAGATCAAGATAAACTGTTCTCCCCATGTATGCACTGCTATGAAGTTCGTCGTGTCCAAGCATCACGTGATGATCGGGTGCTATAGACTCTACGCCACATACAACGGGTGCAAGCCAGTTTTGCACACGCGAAATACTTGGTTTGACTTGACGAGCCTAGCATGTACGAGACATGGCCTCGAACACATGAACCAAAGGTTAAGCATGAGTCATATGAATGATATGATCGACACTTCGTTGTCCACCATTGAAGCCACATCTCTTCTCATGAAGATCGGATTAGGTGTGGTGAATTTGGATCGTGTTCACTAAACAACTTGAGGGATGTTGAATTTAGTTGTAGTTCATCTAGTAATTTGATTAAGTTGAACTATTTATAATGAACATAGTCTAAATTGTACTTGCAAATACTGTAGATAACATGGCCAAGTCCAACTTCAACTTCAACGCTTTTTGCTGAGAAAGAAAAGCTTAGAAACAATGGGTCTAACTTCACCAACTGGTTCCGCAATCTAAGAATCATTCTGTTCGGACAAAAGGACTATGTCCTTGGGAAAGCGTTAGGTGACCCCTCATCAACTGGCTTACCGATGAGAAAGTTGTCTATCAGTCGCACAAAGATGATTATGGTGTGATTAAGAGCACCATGTTGTTTGCTATGGAACCGGAACTTCAAAATCGTTTTTAAAACTATCCCGGGCCCTTTGAGATTCTCAAGAGCTGAAACCATGTTTCGTGACTCAGGCCCGCTTCGAGAGATATGAGATCTCCAGAAGTTCTTTAACTGCAAGATGGAGGAAGGAGTTCGTTAGTGAGCACGCCATTAAGATGTCGGGCTACACTCAACGCCTTTGAGCAACTGAATCAAGAAGATTCCAGAGGAGCTCAAGATTGACAGGTTCTGCAATCACTCCTCCCAGCTACAAAAGTTTTGTAGTGACTCACAATCAGATTGGTTCCATCGATACAATCACCGAGCTCTTCGCAAAGTCAAGGCTGCGAGGTGGACATCAAAAGGATAATCATGTGTTGATGGTCAACAAGCCCTCCTTTAAGAAAGGTAAAGGTGCAAAGAAGCCCTTCAAGAAAAGCGGCGGTAAGCGCGTTGCCCCTGCTGAGAAGAAGCTCAAGTCTAGACCTAAGCTGGACACTGAGTGCTTCTATTGCAAGGACAAGGGTCACCGGAAGCGCAACTGTCTGAAGTACTTAGCGGACAAGAAGGCTGGCACGATCAAAGGTATATTTGATATACATGTTATTGATGTTTTCCTTACTAGCCCTCGCTAGTGCTCGGTATTTGATACTGGTTCAGTTGCTAATATTTGTAACTCGAAACAGGAGCTAAGGAATAGACGACGGCTTGCGAGGGATGAGGTGACGATGCGCGTTGGCAACGGATCAAGAGTTGATGTGATGGTCGTCGGCACGCTCTCCTTAGTTTTACCTTCGGGATTAGTTTTAAACCTTAATAAATGTTATTATGTGCCTGTGTTGAGCATGAACATTATCTCTGGATCGTGTTTATTGCAAGACGGTTATTCATTTAAATCGGAGAATAATGGTTGTTCTATTTATATGAGTAACATATTTTATGGTCATGCACCCCTTGTGAATGGTTTATTTCTTCTAAATCTCGAAAGGGATGAAACACACATCCATAACATTGAGGCTAAGAGATGCAAAGTAGATAGTGATAATACTACTTATTTGTGGCACTGCTGCTCAGGTCATATTGGTGTAAAGTGCATGAAGAAACTCCATTCTGATGGACTTTTGGAATCTCTTGATTTTGAATCATTTGACACATGCGAACCATGCCTTATGGGCAAGATGATCAAAACCCCGTTCTCCGGTATGATGGAGCGAGCAACGGACTTGTTGGAAATCATACATACCGATGTATGCGGACCGATGAGTGTTTCGACGCGTGGTGGATATCGCTATTTTCTCACTTTTTCCGATGACTTAAGTAGATATGGGTATATCTATTTAATGAAACATAAATCTGAAACGTTTGAAAAGTTCAAAGAATTTCAGAATGAAGTGGAGAACCATCGTAATGTAAAGATTAAGTTTCTACGATCCGATCGTGGGGGCGAATATTTGAGTTATGATTTTCTCACGCATCTCAAAGCAAGTGGAATCGCTTTCACAACTCACGCCACCGAACACCACACAGCAATGGTGTGTCTGATCGCGAATCGAACCCTATTAGATATGGTCCGATCGATGATGTCTCTTGATTTGCTATCATTTTGGGGTTATGCATTAGAAACCGCTGCATTCACTTTAAATAGGGCTCCATCTAAATCCGTTGAGACGACACCGTATGAACTGTGGTTTGGTGCTAAACCTAAGTTGTCGTTTCTTAAAGTTTGGGGATGAAGCTTACGCCAAGAAGTTGATGCCGACAAGCTCGAACCCAAAGCGAGAAGTGCGTCTTCATAGGATACCCTAAGGAAACTATTGGTATACCTTCTATCACGTAACCGAAGGCAAAGTGTTTGTCGAAGAACGGTTCCTTTCTTGAGAAGGAGTTTCTCTCAAAGAAGTGAGTGGGAGGAAAGTAGAGCTAGACGAGGTTATTGAACCTTCTCTTGAATTGGAGAGTAGCGCAGCACCTGAAATTGTTCCAAAGGTCACTGCACCAACAATAGAGGAAGCTAATGACAAGGATCATGAAGCTTCGACGATGTCGCTACTAAACGTCAGGTCGACAAGGTCGCTGCCCTCTCCCGAGTGGTACTAACTGCCTTTGACCGTCTTGTTAGTAGAAGACAACGAACCTACGAACTATGAGGAAGCGATGATGAGCCCAGACTGAGAAATGGCTAGAAGCCATGAAATCAATTGGGATCCATGAGCGAAAACCAAGTATGGACTTTGGTGGACCTCCTAGCGACCGAAAGGCCGTTGAGTGCAAATGGATTTTCAAGAAGAAAACGAACGCGAATGGTAATGTTACCGTCTATAAAGCACGGCTTGTTGCGAAAGGTTTTCGACAAGTTCAAGGTGTTGACTACGATGAGACTTTCTCTCCCGTAGCGATGTTTAAGTCCATTCGGATTTTATTAGCAATTGCTGCGTTTCATGATTATGAAATATGGCGATGGATGTCAAGATCGCTTTCCTCAATGGCAACATTGATGAAGAGTTGTATATGATGCAACCCGGTTTTGTCGATCCTAAGGATGTCGATAAAGTATGCAAACTTCAGCTCCATTTATGGATCAAGCAAGCATCTCGGAGTTGAACCTTCGTTTTGATCAAGTGATCAAGAGCTTTGGATTTGTCCCAAATTGCTACGAAGCTTGCATCTACAAGAAAGTGAGTGGGATCTCGGTGACGTTTCTGGTACTATATGTGGATGACATATTGATTATTGGAAATGACATCGACATGCTTAACGATGTGAAGAGTTATTTGAACAAGTGTTTTTCAATGAAAGACCTAGGTGAAGCTGCTTATATATTGGGCATCAAAATCTATATAGATAAAGACGCCTGATAGCTTTAAGCCAGAGTACATACCTAGACAAAGTTCTGAAAAGGTTCAGAATGGATAAGGCATTGAAAGGTTCAGTGCCTATGTTGTCGTAAGATATTGAGCAAGGCTCGATTGTCCAGCTACGGTAAATGATAGGGAAGCTATGAGCAAAGTGCCTTATGCCTCGCCATAGGTTCCATCATGTATGCCATGTTGTGTACTAGACCAGATGTGTCCAATGCTCTAAGTTTGACGAGGATATCAAAGTGATCCAGAGTGGAACATCGGACAGTGAAGAACATCCTAAGGTACCTAAATAGGACTAAAGAAATGTTCTTAGTCTATGGGGGTGATGAACAAATGTCGTAAAAGGTTACGTCGATGCTAGTTTCGACACCGACAAGGATGATTCTAAATCTCGACGTGATACGTGTATATTTTGAATGGAGGAGCTGTGAGCTGGAGAAGCGCAAAGCAAAGCGTGATCACGGGATCTACAAGAGAAGCGAATACATGGCTGCTGCAGCGTCAAGTGAAGGAGTTTGGATCGAAACTTCATCATCGAGCTTGGTGGTTCCAAGTGCATTGGACCCACCGAGATATTGTGACAACATCGGGCGCCATAGCACTCGCTAAGGAACCAAGATATCATCCAAAGACCAAGCATATCAACTCAAAGTTTCATATAATCCGAGATTATATAGCGTATGGAGATCAAGATCAGCAAAGTACATACAGATCTGAATGTCGTAGATCCATTGACTAAACCTCTTCCACGTGTAAAACATGATAAGCACCTCAGTGCCATGGGTGTGAGATTGTTGCCAAATGTAAACTAGATTATTGACTCTAGTGCAAGTGGGAGACTGTTGGAATTATGCCCTAGAGGCAATAATAAAGATGTTATTATTATAATTCTTGTTCATGATAAAGTTTATATTCCATGCTAGAATTGTATTAAGCGGAAACATTAATACTTGTGTGGTTTGTGAACAACACCGTGTCCCTAGTACGCCTCTATGGACTAGCTCATTGATCAATGATGGTTAAGGTTTCCTAACCATAGACATGAGTTGTCAATTGATAATGAGACCATATCATTGGGAGAATGATATGGTGGAATTCAAACTAAGCAAAGCTATTAGATCGTTTCATTGTGTTCTTCTTTATAAGCTTTTCCTAAGTCAAATATTGTATTCCTTAGACCATGAGATAATACAACTCCATGGTATCGGAAGAAAGCTTTGAGGTCATCAAACATCATCCTATGAGAGGGTGATCATAAAGGTGTCTCTCAGGTGATCGGAAAGTATCTGTTGGGTTGTATGTATCGAGATGGAATTTGTCCCTCCCAAGTCGGAGATATATACTTCGGGCCCACTCGGTAATCGATATCAACACCGCTTGCAAGCATGTGGTTAAGGAGTTAATCACAAAGTGATATCGGATTACGGAACGAGTAAAGTACTTGCTGTGAACGAGATTGAACTAGGTATGACGATACCGACGATCGAATCTCGGGCAAGTAAAATATCGCGAGACGAAGGGAATATATATATGGGATTGATTGAATCCTGGCATCGTGGTTCATCCGATATGATCATCGATGAATGTGTGGGAGTCAATATGGGTGCCTGCACCGTTGATTATTGATAGAAGATCATGTACGCATATTTTCAACCCGCAGGGTCACACACTTAACGTGTCTCGACGCTAGGATAGATTGGATACTTGGTTTATGAATTTTTGTTCGGAGTCTCGGATGGTATCCGGGACATCACGAGAGGTTCCGGAGTGGTCCGGAGAATAAGATTCATATAAGGCAGTGCAGTTTTTGGAGTTCGGAATTGTTCCGGATTAATCGGTATTGTACCGGAAGCTTCTAGAACCTTCCGGAAGGGGACCAACGTGGCCCCACCTTCCGGGAGGGGGCATGGGCCTATGAGGGAGTGTCCTGGCCGCATTGGGCCAGGGGCACAAGGCCCCATAGGGCCCAGCCGATCCTAGATAAGTTTAAATCGTTTAAACTAGAGATAAGATAGGGTTTCTAGAAGGGAGAGTTTAAATCGTTTAACCTAGAGATAGGCTTGGAGGAAGGGCAAGGGCTGGCCGCACCCCCCCTCTATATATAGAGGGCTGGTGCGCCCCCTCCCCCCCAACCTACACCTTCCTCCAAACCCTAGTTGCCCTACTGCCCTCCTCTCTCCCTCCCGACTGTTTGTAGGCGAAGCCCTGCTGCAGAAATTCTCCACCATATACACCACGCCGTCGTGTTGTAGATCCAATCTATCTCTCCACCCTACTTGCTGGTCCGAGGAAGGAGGAGACGTCTAGGTGCTGCACGTGTGCATCTCACGGAGGCACCGCCACTTGTGGTGCTAGATCGGATCGGATCGCGAGGAGGAGAAGCGAGTACGACTACATCACCCACGCCCGTTAACGCTCCATTGCGAATCTTCAAGGGTATGAAGATCTAATCCAATCTCTCTCGTTGCTTGCATCTCCTAGATTAGATCTTGGCTTTCCCTCTGTTCGCTTCCATAGAAATTTTTGATTTACTATGCTGCGAAACCCTTCACATGAATCCACCAGAGTCATTGCGTGTGTGTTCTTTTCCTAAACCACCACTAGAGTCATTACATGTGTGTTCTTTTCCTAAACCACATGGATTCACTAGAGTCATTGCATGTGTGTTCTTTTCCTAAACCACCACCAAAGTCCTTGCATGTGTGATCCTTTCGTAAACCACATGGATCCACCAGAGTCATTGCATGTGTGTTCCTTTCCTAAACCACATGAATCCACCAGAGTAATTGCGTGTGTGTTCCATTCCTAAACCACATTCATCCACCGGAGTCATTGCATGTATGTTCATTTCCTAAACCACCACCAGAGCATTGCATGTGTGTTCTTTTCCTAAACCACCACTAGAATCATTGCATGTATGTTCCTTTACTAAACCACATTGAACCACCAGAGTCATTGCATGTGCGTTATTTTCCTAAACCACCACCAGAGTGATTGCATGTGTCTTGTTTTCATAAACCACATGGATCCACCGGAGTCATTGCATGTGTGTTCTTTTCTTAAACCACCACTAGAGTAATTGCATGTGTGTTCCTTTCATAAACTACATGGATCCACGAGAGTCATTTTATGTTGGGTCCTTTCCGAAACCACATGGATCCACCAGAGTCATTGCATGTGTGTTCCTTTGCTAAACCACATTGATCCACCAGAGTCATTGCATGTGTGTTATTTTCTTAAACCACATGGATCAACAAGAGTCATTGCATGTGTGTTCCTTTCCTAAACCACATGGATTCACCAGAGTCATTGCATGTATGTCCTTTTCCTAAACCACATGGATCCACTAGAGTCATTGCATGTGTGTTCCTTTCATAAATCACATGGATCCACCAGAGTCATTGCATGTGTGTTCTTTTCCTACGCCACCCTCAGATTCATTGCATGTGTGTTCCTTTCATAAACCACATGGATCCACCAGAGTCATTGTATGCGGTTTCCTTCCCTAAACCACATGGATTCACCATAGCCATTGCATGTGTGTTATTTTACTAACCCACCACAAGAGCCATTGCATGTGTCTTATTTTCCTAAACCACATGGATCCACTAGAGTCATTGCATGTGTGTTGCTTTCCTAAACCACATGGATCCCCTAGAGTCATTGCATGTGTGTTCCTTTCCTAATCCACATTGATCGACTAGAGTCATTACATGTGTGTTCTTTTCCTAAACCACCACCAGAGTCATTGCATGTGTGTTCTTTTCCTAAACCTCCACTAGAGTCATTGCATGTGTGTTATGTTCTTAATCCACCACCAGAGTCATTGCATGTGTGTTCTTTTCCTAAACCACCACTAGAGTCATTACATGCTTTTTCCTTTCCCTAAACCACATTGATCCAATAGAGTCATTACATGTGTGTTCTTTTCCTAAACCACCACTAGAGTTATTACATGTGTGTTCCTTTCATAAACCACATGGATCCACCAGATTCATTGCATGTGTGGTCCTTTCCTAAACCACATGGATCAACCAGAGTCACTGCATGTGTGTTCCTTTGCTAAACCACATTGATCCACCACAGTCATTGCATGTGGTATCTTTTCTTAAACGACATGAATCCACAAGAGTCATTGCATGTTTGTTCTTTTCATAATCTACATGGATCCAGCAGAGTCATTGCATGTGTGTTCCTTTCCTAAACCACATGGATCCACCAGAGTCATTGCATGTGTGTTCTTTTCCTAAACCACATGGATCCACCAGAGTCATTGCATGTGTGTTCCTTTCGTAAACCACATGGATCCACCAGAGTCATTACATGTGTGTTCCTTTCCTAAACCACATGGATCCACCAGAGTCATTACGTGTGTGTTCTTTTCCTAAACCACCACTCGAGTCATTGCATGTGTGTTCTTTTCCTAAACCACATGGATTCACTAGAGTCACTGCATGTGTCTTGTTTTCCTGAACCACCAGAGTCCTTGCATGTGTGTTCCTTTCATAAACCACATGGATCCACTAGAGTCATTGCATATGTGTTCCTTTCCTAAACCACATGAATCCACCAGAGTCATGGCATGTGTGTTTCATTCCTAAACCACATCGATCCACCAGAGTCATTGCATGTGTGTTCTTTTCCTAAACCACCAAAGTCATTGCATGTGTGTTCTTTTCCTAAACCACCACTAGAGTCATTGCATGTATGTTACTTTACTAAACCACATTGAACCACCAGAGTCATTGCATGTGTGTTATTTTCCTAAACCACCACTGGAGTCATTTCATGTGTGTTCTTTTACTAAACCACATGGATCCTCTAGAGTCATTGCATGTGTGTTATTTTCCTAAACCACCACCAGAGTCATTGCATGTGTGTTACTTTCATAAACCACATGGATCCACCAGAGTCACTTCATGTGTGTTCCTTTCATATACACAAATGGATCCACAAGAGTCATCGCATGTGTGTTCCTTTACTAAACCACATTGATCCGCCAGACTCATTGCATGTGTGTTCTTTTCCTAAACCACCACCAGTGTCATTGCATGTGTGTTCTTTTCGTAAACGACCACTAGAGTCATTGCATGTGTGTTCTTTACCTAAAGCACCACCAGAGTCATTGCTTGTGTGTACTTTTCATTAACCACTACTAGAGTCATTGCATGTGTTCCTTTCCTAAACCACCACAAGAGTCATTGCATGTTTGTTCCTTTCATAAACCACATGGATCCACCAGAGTCATTTTATGTGTGGTCCTTTCATAAACCACATGGATCCACCAGATTCATTGCATGTGTGGTCCTTTCCTAAACCACATGGATCCACCAGGGTCATTGCTTGTGTGTTCCTTTTCTAAACCACATTGATCCACCAGAGTCATTACATGTGTGTTCTTTTCTTAAACCACATGAATCCACCAGAGTCATTGCATGTTTGTTCTTTTCATAAACTACATGGATCCACTAGAGTCATTGCATGTATGTTCCTTTCCTAAACCACATGGATCCACCAGACTCATTGCATGTGTGTTCTTTTCCTAAACCACCACCAGTGTCATTGCATGTGTGTTCTTTTCAGAACCACCAGTAGAGTCATTGCATGTGTGTACTTTTCATTAACCACTACTAGAGTCATTGCATTTGTTCCTTTCCTAAACCACCACAAGAGTCATTGCATGTCTGTTCCTTTCATAAACCACATGGATCCACCAGAGTCATTTTATGTGTGGTCCTTTCCTAAACCACATGGATCCACCTGAGTCATTGCATGTGTGTTCCTTTGCTAAACCACATTGATCCACCAGAGTCATTGCATGTTTGTTCTTTTCTTAAACCACATGGATGCACCAGAGTCATTGCATGTGTGTTCCTTTCATAAACCACATGGATCCACCAGAGTCATTGCATGTGTGTTCTTTTCCTAAGCCAGCCTTAGATTCATTACATGTGTGTTCCTTTCATAAACCACATGGATCCACCAGATTCATTGCATGTGTGGTCCTTTCCTAAACCACATGGATCAACCAGAGTCACTGCATGTGTGTTCCTTTGCTAAACCACATTGATCCACCACAGTCATTGCATGTGGTATCTTTTCTTAAACGACATGAATCCACAAGAGTCATTGCATGTTTGTTCTTTTCATAATCTACATGGATCCAGCAGAGTCATTGCATGTGTGTTCCTTTCCTAAACCACATGGATCCACCAGAGTCATTGCATGTGTGTTCTTTTCCTAAACCACATGGATCCACCAGAGTCATTGCATGTGTGTTCCTTTCGTAAACCACATGGATCCACCAGAGTCATTACATGTGTGTTCCTTTCCTAAACCACATGGATCCACCAGAGTCATTACGTGTGTGTTCTTTTCCTAAACCACCACTCGAGTCATTGCATGTGTGTTCTTTTCCTAAACCACATGGATTCACTAGAGTCACTGCATGTGTCTTGTTTTCCTGAACCACCAGAGTCCTTGCATGTGTGTTCCTTTCATAAACCACATGGATCCACTAGAGTCATAGCATATGTTCCTTTCCTAAACCACATGTATCCACCAGAGTCATGGCATGTGTGTTTCATTCCTAAACCACATCGATCCACCAGAGTCATTGCATGTGTGTTCTTTTCCTAAACCACCAAAGTCATTGCATGTGTGTTCTTTTCCTAAACCACCACTAGAGTCATTGCATGTATGTTACTTTACTAAACCACATTGAACCACCAGAGTCATTGCATGTGTGTTATTTTCCTAAACCACCACTGGAGTCATTTCATGTGTGTTCTTTTACTAAACCACATGGATCCTCTAGAGTCATTGCATGTGTGTTATTTTCCTAAACCACCACCAGAGTCATTGCATGTGTGTTACTTTCATAAACCACATGGATCCACCAGAGTCACTTCATGTGTGTTCCTTTCATATACACAAATGGATCCACAAGAGTCATCGCATGTGTGTTCCTTTACTAAACCACATTGATCCGCCAGACTCATTGCATGTGTGTTCTTTTCCTAAACCACCACCAGTGTCATTGCATGTGTGTTCTTTTCGTAAACGACCACTAGAGTCATTGCATGTGTGTTCTTTACCTAAAGCACCACCAGAGTCATTTCTTGTGTGTACTTTTCATTAACCACTACTAGAGTCATTGCATGTGTTCCTTTCCTAAACCACCACAAGAGTCATTGCATGTTTGTTCCTTTCATAAACCACATGGATCCACCAGAGTCATTTTATGTGTGGTCCTTTCATAAACCACATGGATCCACCAGATTCATTGCATGTGTGGTCCTTTCCTAAACCACATGGATCCACCAGGGTCATTGCTTGTGTGTTCCTTTTCTAAACCACATTGATCCACCAGAGTCATTACATGTGTGTTCTTTTCTTAAACCACATGAATCCACCAGAGTCATTGCATGTTTGTTCTTTTCATAAACTACATGGATCCACTAGAGTCATTGCATGTATGTTCCTTTCCTAAACCACATGGATCCACCAGACTCATTGCATGTGTGTTCTTTTCCTAAACCACCACCAGTGTCATTGCATGTGTGTTCTTTTCGTAAACCACCAGTAGAGTCATTGCATGTGTGTACTTTTCATTAACCACTACTAGAGTCATTGCATTTGTTCCTTTCCTAAACCACCACAAGAGTCATTGCATGTCTGTTCCTTTCATAAACCACATGGATCCACCAGAGTCATTTTATGTGTGGTCCTTTCCTAAACCACATGGATCCACCTGAGTCATTGCATGTGTGTTCCTTTGCTAAACCACATTGATCCACCAGAGTCATTGCATGTTTGTTCTTTTCTTAAACCACATGGATGCACCAGAGTCATTGCATGTGTGTTCCTTTCATAAACCACATGGATCCACCAGAGTCATTGCATGTGTGTTCTTTTCCTAAGCCAGCCTTAGATTCATTACATGTGTGTTCCTTTCATAAACCACATGGATCCACCAGAGTCATTGCATGTGGTTTCCTTTCCTAAACCACATGGATTCACCATAGTCATTGCATGTGTGTTATTTTCCTAAACCACCACCAGAGTCATTGCATGTGTCTTATTTTCCTAAACCACATGGATCCACCAGAGTCATTGCATGTGTGGTCTTTTCCTAAAATACCACTAGAGTCATATCATGTGTATTCCTTTCAAAAACCACATGGATCCACCAGAGTCATTGCATGTGTGTTCCTTTCCTAAACCACATGGATCCACCAGAGTCGTTGCGTGTGTGTTCATTTCCTAATCCACATTGATCCACCAGAGTCATTACATGTGTGTTCTTTTCCTAAACCACCGCCAGAGTCATTGCGTGTGTGTTCTTTTCCTAAACCTCCACTAGAGTCATTGCATGTGTGTTCTTTTCTTAATCCACCACTAGAGTCATTGCATGTGTGTTCTTTTCCAAAACCACCACCAGAGTCATTGCATGTATGTTCCTTTACTAAACCACATTGAACCACCAGAGTCATGGCATGTGTGTTATTTTCCTAAACCACCACTAGAGTCATTGCATGTGTCTTCTTTTCATGAACCACATGGATCCACCGGAGTCATTGCATGTGTGTTCTTTTCTTAAACCACCACTAGAGTCATTGCATGTTGGTTCCTTTCATAAACTACATGAATCCACCAGAGTCATTTCATGTGTGTTCCTTTCCTAAACCACATGGATCCACAAGAGTCATTGCATGTGTGTTCCTTTCCTAAACCACATTGATCCACCAGAGTCATTGCATGTCTGTTCTTTTCTAAACCACCACTAGAGTCATTGCATGTGTGTTCTTTTCCTAAACCACCACTAGAGTCATTGCATGTGTGTTCTTTTCGTAAACCACCACCGGAGTCATTGCATGCGTGTTCTTTTCCTAAACCACATGGATCCTCTAGAGTCATTGCATGTGTGTTATTTTCCTAAACCACCACCAGAGTCATTGCATGTGTGTTACTTTCATAAACCACATGGATCCACTAGGGTCACTTCATGTGTGTTCCTTTCATAAACACAAATGGATCCACAAAAGTCATCGCATGTGTGTTCCTTTACTAAACCACATTGATCCGCCAGACTCATAGCATGTGTGTTCTTTTCCTAAACCACCACCAGTGTCATTGCATGTGTGTTCTTTTCGTAAACGACAACTAGAGTCATTGCATGTGTGTTCTTTACCTAAAGCACCACCAGAGTCATTGCATGTGTGTACTTTTCATTAACCACTACTAGAGTCATTGCATGTGTTCCTTTCCTAAACCACCACAAGAGTCATTGCATGTTTGTTCCTTTCATAAACCACATGGATCCACCAGAGTCATTTTATGTGTGGTCCTTCCATAAACCACATGGATCCACCAGATTCATTGCATGTGTGGTCCTTTCCTAAACCACATGGATCCACCAGGGTCATTGCTTGTGTGTTCCTTTTCTAAACCACATTGATCCACCAGAGTCATTACATGTGTGTTCTTTTCTTAAACCACATGAATCCACCAGAATCATTGCATGTTTGTTCTTTTCATAAACTACATGGATCCACTAGAGTCATTGCATGTGTGTTCCTTTCCTAAACCACATGGATCCACCAGACTCATTGCATGTGTGTTCTTTTCCTAAACCACCACCAGTGTCATTGCATGTGTGTTCTTTTCGTAAACCACCAGTAGAGTCATTGCATGTGTGTTATTTACCTATAGCACCACCAGAGTCATTGCATGTGTGTACTTTTCATTAACCACTACTAGAGTCATTGCATTTGTTCCTTTCCTAAACCACCACAAGAGTCATTGCATGTCTGTTCCTTTCATAAACCACATGGATCCACCAGAGTCATTTTATGTGTAGTCCTTTCCTAAACCACATGGATCCACCTGAGTCATTGCATGTGTGTTCCTTTGCTAAACCACATTGATCCACCAGAGTCATTGCATGTTTGTTCTTTTCTTAAACCACATGGATGCACCAGAGTCATTGCATGTGTGTTCCTTTCATAAACCACATGGATCCACCAGAGTCATTGCATGTGTGTTCTTTTCCTAAGCCAGCCTTAGATTCATTACATGTGTATTCCTTTCATAAACCACATGGATCCACCAGAGTCATTGCATGTGGTTTCCTTTCCTAAACCACATGGATTCACCATAGTCATTGCATGTGTGTTATTTTCCTAAACCACCACTAGAGTCATTGCATGTGTCTTATTTTCCTAAACCACATGGATCCACCAGAGTCATTGTATGTGTGGTCTTTTCCTAAAATACCACTAGAGTCATATCATGTGTATTCCTTTCAAAAACCACATGGATCCACCAGAGTCATTGCATGTGTGTTCCTTTCCTAAACCACATGGATCCACCAGAGTCGTTCCGTGTGTGTTCCTTTCCTAATCCACATTGATCCACCAGAGTCATTACATGTGTGTTCTTTTCCTAAACCACCGCCAGAGTCATTGCGTGTGTGTTCTTTTCCTAAACCTCCACTAGAGTCATTGCATGTGTGTTATTTTCTTAATCCACCACTAGAGTCATTGCATGTGTGTTCTTTTCGAAAACCACCACCAGAGTCATTGCATGTATGTTCCTTTACTAAACCACATTGAACCACCAGAGTCATGGCATGTGTGTTATTTTCCTAAACCACCACTAGAGTCATTGCATGTGTCTTCTTTTCATGAACCACATGGATCCACCGGAGTCATTGCATGTGTGTTCTTTTCTTAAACCACCACTAGAGTCATTGCATGTGTGTTCCTTTCATAAACTACATGAATCCACCAGAGTCATTTCATGTGTGTTCCTTTCCTAAACCACATGGATCCACAAGAGTCATTGCATGTGTGTTCCTTTCCTAAACCACATTGATCCACCAGAGTCATTGCATGTCTGTTCTTTTCTAAACCACCACTAGAGTCATTGCATGTGTGTTCTTTTCTTAAACCACCACTAGAGTCATTGCATGTGTGTTCTTTTCGTAAACCACCACCGGAGTCATTGCATGCGTGTTCTTTTCCTAAACCACATGGATCCTCTAGAGTCATTGCATGTGTGTTATTTTCCTAAACCACCACCAGAGTCATTGCATGTGTGTTACTTTCATAAACCACATGGATCCACTAGAGTCACTTCATGTGTGTTCCTTTCATAAACACAAATGGATCCACAAGATTCATCGCATGTGTGTTCCTTTACTAATCCACATTGATCCGCCAGAGTCATTGCATGTGTGTTATTTTCCTAAACCACCACCAGAGTCATTGCATGTGTTTTCTTTTCATAAACCACCACTAGAGTCATTGCATGTGTGTTCTTTTCCTAAGCCAGCCTTAGATTCATTACATGTGTGTTCCTTTCATAAACCACATGGATCCACCAGAGTCATTGCATGTGGTTTCCTTTCCTAAACCACATGGATTCACCATAATCATTGCATGTGTGTTATTTTCCCAAAACACCACCAGAGTCATTGCGTGTGTCTTATTTTCCTAAACCACATGGATCCACCAGAGTCTTTGCTTGTGTGGTCTTTTCCTAAAATACCACTAGAGTCATATCATGTGTATTCCTTTCAAAAACCACATGGATCCACCAGCGTCATTGCATGTGTGTTCCTTTCCTAAACCACATGGATCCACCAGAGTCGTTGCATGTGTGTTCCTTTCCTAATCCACATTGATCCACTAGAGTCATTACATGTGTGTTCTTTTCCTAAACCACCACCAGAGTCATTGCAGGTGTGTTCTTTTCCTAAACCTCCACTAGAGTCATTGCATGTGTGTTATTTTCTTAATTCACCACCAGCGTCATTGCATGTGTGTTCTTTTCCTAAACCACCAGTATAGTCATTGCATGCTTGTTCCTTTCGTAAACCACATTGATCCACCAGGGTCATTACATGTGTGTTCTTTTCCAAAACCACCACTAGAGTTATTGCATGTGTGTTCCTTTCCTAAACCACCACTAGAGTCATTTCATGTGTATTCCTTTCTGAAACCACATTGATCCACCAGAGTCCTTGCATGTGTATTATTTTCCTAAACCACCTCCAGAGTCATTGCATGTGTGTTCCTTTCATAAACCACATGGATCCACCAGATTCATTGCATGTGTGGTCCTTTCCTAAACCACATGGATCCACCAGAGTCATTGCATGTGTGTTCCTTTCCTAAACCACATTGATCCACCAGAGTCATTGCATGTGTCTTCTTTTCATAAACCACATGGATCCACCGGAGTCATTGCATGTGTTTTATTTTCTTAAACAACCATTTGAGTCATTACATGTGTGTTCCTTTCATAAACTACATGAATCCACCAGAGTCATTGCATGTGTGTTCCTTTCCTAAACCACATGGATCCACAAGAGTCATTGCATGTGTGTTCCTTTCCTAAACCACACTGATCCACCAGAGTCATTGCATGTCTGTTCTTTTCTAAACCACCACCAGAGTCATTACATGTGTGTTCTTTTCCTAAACCACCACTAGAGTCATTGCATGTGTGTTCTTTTCCTAAACCACCACCAGAGTCATTGCATGTGTGTTACTTTCATAAACCACATGGATCCACTAGAGTCACCGCATGTGTATTCCTTTCATAAACGCAAATGGATCCACAAGAGTCATCGCATGTGTGTTCCTTTACTAAACCACATTGATCCGCCAGAGTCATTGCATGTGTGTTCTTTTCCTAAACCACCACCAGAGTCATTGCATGTGTGTTCTTTTCGTAAACCACCACTAGACTCATTGCACGTGTGTTCTTTACCTAAACCACCACCAGAGTTATTGCATGTGTGTACTTTTCCTTAACCACCACTAGAGTCATTGCATGTGTTCCTTTCCTAAACCACCACAAGAGTCATTGCATGTGTGTTCCTTTCATAAACCACATGGATCCACCAGAGTCATTTTATGTGTGGTCCTTTCCTAAACCACATGGATCCACCAGAGTCATTGCATGTGTGTTCCTTTGCTAAACCACATTGATTCACCAGAGTCATTGCATGTTTGTTCTTTTCTTAAACCACATGGATGCACCAGAGTCATTGCATGTGTGTTCCTTTCATAAACTACATGGATCCACCAGAGCCATTGCATGTGTGCTCTTTTCCTAAGCCAGCCTCAGATTCTTTACATGTGTGTTCCTTTCATAAACCACAAGGATACACCAGAGTCATTGCATGTGGTTTCCTTTCCTAAACCACATGGATTCACCAGAGTCATTGCATGTGTGTTCTTTTCCTAAACTACCACTAGAGTCATTGCATGTGTGTTCTTTTCCTAAACCACCACCGGAGTCATTGCATGTCTGTTCTTTTCCTAAACCACCACCAGAGTCATTGCATGTGTGTTCCTTTCCTAAACCACATGGATCCTCTAGATTCATTGCATGTGTGTTATTTTCCTAAACCACCACCAGAGTCATTGCATCTGTGTTACTTTCATAAACCACATGGATCCACCAGAATCATTGCATCTGTGTTCCACTCATAAACACAAATGGATCCACAAGAGTCATTGGATGTGTGCTCCTTTCCTAAACCACATTGATCCACCAGAGTCATTGCATGTGTGTTGTTTTCCTAAACCACCACCAGAGTCATTGCATGTGTGTTATTTTCCTAAACCACCACTAGATTCATTGCATGTGTGTCCTTTACCTAAACGACCACTAGAGTCATTGCATGTGTGTCCTTTACCTAAACGACCACTAGAGTCATTGCATGTGTGTTCTTTTCCTAAACCACCACCAGAGTCATTGCATGTGTGTTACTTTCATAAACCACATGGATCCACTAGAGTCACCGCATGTGTATTCCTTTCATAAACGCAAATAGATCCACAAGAGTCATCGCATGTGTGTTCCTTTACTAAACCACATTGATCCGCCAGAGTCATTGCATGTGTGTTCTTTTCCTAAACCACCACCAGAGTCATTGCATGCGTGTTCTTTTCGTAAACCACCACTAGAGTCATTGCACGTGTGTTCTTTACCTAAACCACCACCAGAGTTATTGCATGTGTGTACTTTTCCTTAACCACCACTAGAGTCATTGCATGTGTTCCTTTCCTAAACAACCACAAGAGTCATTGCATGTGTGTTCCTTTCATAAACCACATGGATCCACCAGAGTCATTTTATGTGTGGTCCTTTCCTAAACCACATGGATCCACCAGAGTCATTGCATGTGTGTTCCTTTGCTAAACCACATTGATTCACCAGAGTCATTGCATGTTTGTTCTTTTCTTAAACCACATGGATGCACCAGAGTAATTGCATGTGTGTTGATTTCATAAACTACCTGGATCCAGAGTCATTGCATGTGTGCTCTTTTCCTAAGCCAGCCTCAGATTCTTTACATGTGTGTTCCTTTCATAAACCACAAGGATACACTAGAGTCATTGCATGTGGTTTCCTTTCCTAAACCACATGGATTCACCAGAGTCATTGCATGTGTGTTCTTTTCCTAAACTACCACTAGAGTCATTGCATGTGTGTTCTTTTCCTAAACCACCACCGGAGTCATTGCATGTGTGTTCTTTTCCTAAACCACCACCGGAGTCATTGCATGTGTGTTCCTTTCCTAGACCACATGGATCCTCTAGAGTCATTGCATGTGTGTTATTTTCCTAAACCACCACCAGAGTCATTGCATCTGTGTTACTTTCATAAACCACATGGATCCACAGAATCATTGCATCATGTTCCACTCATAAACACAAATGGATCCACAAGAGTCATTGGATGTGTGTTCCTTTCCTAAACCACATTGATCCACCAGAGTCATTGCATGTGTGTTGTTTTCCTAAACCACCACCAGAGTCATTGCATGTGTGTTATTTTCCTAAACCACCACTAGATTCATTGCATGTGTGTCCTTTACCTAAACGACCACTAGAGTCATTGCATGTGTGTACTTTTCATTAACCACAACTAGAGTCAATGCATGTGTTCCTTTCCTAAAACACCACTAGAGTCATTGCATGTGTGTTCCTTTCCTAAACCACATTGATCCACGAGAGTCATTGTATGTGTGTTCTTTGCCTAAACCACCACTAGTGTCATTCCATGTGTGTTCCTTTCCTAAACCACATGGATCCACGAGAGTCATTGCATGTGTGTTCCTTTCCTAAACAACCAACATAGTCATTGCATGTGTGTTCTTTTCCTAAACCACAACCAGAGTCATTGCATGTGTGTTCTTTTCCTAAACCACATGGATCCACCAGAGTCATTGCATGTGTGTTATTTTCCTAAACCACCACCAAAGTCATTTCATGTGTGTTCCTTTCGTAAACCATATGGATCCGCCAGAGTCATTGCATGTGTCTTGTTTTCCTAAACCACATGGATCCACCAGAGTCATTGCATCTGTGTTCATTTCCTAAACCACCACTAGAGTTATTGCATGTGTGTTCCTTTCATAAACCACATGGATCCACCAGAGTCATTACATGTGTGTTCGTTTCCTAAACAACATGGATCCATCAGAGTCATTTCATGTGTGTTCCTTTCCTAAACCACATAGATCCACCAGAGTCATTGCATGTGTGTTCTTTTCCTAAACCACCACTAGAGTTATTGCATGTGTGTTCCTTTCCTAAACCACCACTAGAGTCATTTCATGTGTATTCCTTTCCTAAACCACATTGATCCACCAGAGTCATTGCATCTGTGTTATTTTCCTAAACCACCACCAGAGTCATTGCATGTGTGTCCTTTACCTAAACGACCACTAGAGTCATTGCATGTGTGTCCTTTACCTAAACGACCACTAGAGTCATTGCATGTGTGTTCTTTTCCTAAACCACCACCAGAGTCAATGCATGTGTGTTACTTTCATAAACCACATGGATCCACTAGAGTCACCGCATGTGTATTCCTTTCATAAACGCAAATAGATCCACAAGAGTCATCGCATGTGTGTTCCTTTACTAAACCACATTGATCCGCCAGAGTCATTGCATGTGTGTTCTTTTCCTAAACCACCACCAGAGTCATTGCATGTGTGTTCTTTTCGTAAACCACCACTAGAGTCATTGCACGTGTGTTCTTTACCTAAACCACCACCAGAGTTATTGCATGTGTGTACTTTTCCTTAACCACCACTAGAGTCATTGCATGTGTTCCTTTCCTAAACAACCACAAGAGTCATTGCATGTGTGTTCCTTTCATAAACCACATGGATCCACCAGAGTCATTTTATGTGTGGTCCTTTCCTAAACCACATGGATCCACCAGAGTCATTGCATGTGTGTTCCTTTGCTAAACCACATTGATTCACCAGAGTCATTGCATGTTTGTTCTTTTCTTAAACCACATGGATGCACCAGAGTAATTGCATGTGTGTTCCTTTCATAAACTACATGGATCCACCAGAGTCATTGCATGTGTGCTCTTTTCCTAAGCCAGCCTCAGATTCTTTACATGTGTGTTCCTTTCATAAACCACAAGGATACACTAGAGTCATTGCATGTGGTTTCCTTTCCTAAACCACATGGATTCACCAGAGTCATTGCATGTGTGTTCTTTTCCTAAACTACCACTAGAGTCATTGCATGTGTGTTCTTTTCCTAAACCACCACCGGAGTCATTGCATGTGTGTTCTTTTCCTAAACCACCACCGGAGTCATTGCATGTGTGTTCCTTTCCTAGACCACATGGATCCTCTAGAGTCATTGCATGTGTGTTATTTTCCTAAACCACCACCAGAGTCATTGCATCTGTGTTACTTTCATAAACCACATGGATCCACCAGAATCATTGCATCTGTGTTCCACTCATAAACACAAATGGATCCACAAGAGTCATTGGATGTGTGTTCCTTTCCTAAACCACATTGATCCACCAGAGTCATTGCATGTGTGTTGTTTTTCTAAACCACCACCAGAGTCATTGCATGTGTGTTATTTTCCTAAACCACCACTAGATTCATTGCATGTGTGTCCTTTACCTAAACGACCACTAGAGTCATTGCATGTGTGTACTTTTCATTAACCACAACTAGAGTCAATGCATGTGTTCCTTTCCTAAAACACCACTAGAGTCATTGCATGTGTGTTCCTTTCCTAAACCACATTGATCCACGAGAGTCATTGTATGTGTGTTCTTTGCCTAAACCACCACTAGTGTCATTCCATGTGTGTTCCTTTCCTAAACCACATGGATCCACGAGAGTCATTGCATGTGTGTTCCTTTCCTAAACAACCAACATAGTCATTGCATGTGTGTTCTTTTCCTAAACCACAACCAGAGTCATTGCATGTGTGTTCTTTTCCTAAACCACATGGATCCACCAGAGTCATTGCATGTGTGTTATTTTCCTAAACCACCACCAAAGTCATTTCATGTGTGTTCCTTTCGTAAACCATATGGATCCGCCAGAGTCATTGCATGTGTCTTGTTTTCCTAAACCACATGGATCCACCAGAGTCATTGCATCTGTGTTCATTTCCTAAACCACCACTAGAGTTATTGCATGTGTGTTCCTTTCATAAACCACATGGATCCACCAGAGTCATTACATGTGTGTTCGTTTCCTAAACAACATGGATCCATCAGAGTCATTTCATGTGTGTTCCTTTCCTAAACCACATAGATCCACCAGAGTCATTGCATGTGTGTTCTTTTCCTAAACCACCACTAGAGTTATTGCATGTGTGTTCCTTTCCTAAACCACCACTAGAGTCATTTCATGTGTATTCCTTTCTGAAACCACATTGATCCACCAGAGTCATTGCATGTGTGTTATTTTCCTATACCACCACCAGAGTCATTGCATGTGTGTTCCTTTCATAAACCACATGGATCCACCAGATTCATTGCATGTGTGGTCCTTTCCTAAACCACATGGATCCACCAGAGTCATTGCATGTGTGTTCCTTTTCTAATCCACATTGATCCACCAGAGTCATTACATGTGTGTTCTTTTCTTAAACCACATGAATCCACCAGAGTCATTGCATGTTTGTTCTTTTCATAAACTACATGGATCTACCAGAGTCATTGCAAGTGTGTTCCTTTCCTAAACCACATGGATCTACCATTGTCATTGCATGTGTGTTCTTTTCCTAAACCACATGGATCCACCAGAGTTATTGCATGTGTGTTCCTTTCATAAACCACATGAATCAACCAGAGTCATTAGATGTGTGTTCCTTTCCTAAACCACATGGATCCACCAGAGTCATTGCGTGTGTGTTCTTTTCCTAAACCACCACTAGAGTCATTGCATGTGTGTTCTTTTCCGAAACCACATGGATTCACCAGAGTTATTGCATGTGTTTTTTTCCTAAACCACCACCAGAGTCCTTGCATGTGTGATACTTTCATAAACCACATGGATCCACCAGAGTCATTGCATGTGTGTTCCTTTCCTAAACCACATGAATCCACCAGAGTCATTGCATGTATGTTCCATTCCTAAACCACATTTATACACCAGAGTCATTGCATGTATATTCATTTCCTAAACCACCACCAGAGTCATTGCATGTTCTTCTTTTCCTAAACCACCACTAGAGTCATTGCATGTATGTTCCTTTACTAAACCACATTGAACCACCAGAGTCATTGCATGTGCGTTATTTTCCTAAACCACCACCAGAGTCATTGCATGTGTCTTCTTTTCATAAACCACATGGATCCACCGGAGTCATTGCATGTGTTTTATTTTCCTAAACAACCAGTAGAGTCATTACATGTGTGTTCCTTTCATAAACTACATGAATCCACCAGAGTCATTGCATGTGTGTTCCTTTCCTAAACCACATGGATCCACAAGAGTCATTGCATGTGTGTTCCTTTCCTAAACCACACTGATCCACCAGAGTCATTGCATGTCTGTTATTTTCTAAACCACCACCAGAGTCATTGCTTGTGTGTTCTTTTCCTAAACCACCACTAGAGTCATTGCATGTGTGTTCTTTTCCTAAACCACCACCAGAGTCATTGCATGTGTGTTACTTTCATAAACCACATGGATCCACTAGAGTCACCGCATGTGTATTCCTTTCATAAACGCAAATAGATCCACAAGAGTCATCGCATGTGTGTTCCTTTACTAAACCACATTGATCCGCCAGAGTCATTGCATGTGTGTTCTTTTCCTAAACCACCACCAGAGTCATTGCATGTGTGTTCTTTTCGTAAACCACCACTAGAGTCATTGCACGTGTGTTCTTTACCTAAACCACCACCAGAGTTATTGCATGTGTGTACTTTTCCTTAACCACCACTAGAGTCATTGCATGTGTTCCTTTCCTAAACAACCACAAGAGTCATTGCATGTGTGTTCCTTTCATAAACCACATGGATCCACCAGAGTCATTTTATGTGTGGTCCTTTCCTAAACCACATGGATCCACCAGAGTCATTGCATGTGTGTTCCTTTGCTAAACCACATTGATGCACCAGAGTCATTGCATGTTTGTTCTTTTCTTAAACCACATGGATGCACCAAAGTCATTGCATGTGTGTTCCTTTCATAAACTACATGGATCCACCAGAGTCATTGCATGTGTGCTCTTTTCCTAAGCCAGCCTCAGATTCTTTACATGTGTGTTCCTTTCATAAACCACAAGGATACACCAGAGTCATTGCATGTGGTTTCCTTTCCTAAACCACATGGATTCACCAGAGTCATTGCATGTGTGTTCTTTTCCTAAACTACCACTAGAGTCATTGCATGTGTGTTCTTTTCCTAAACCACCACCGGAGTCATTGCATGTGTGTTCTTTTCCTAAACCACCACCGGAGTCATTGCATGTGTGTTCCTTTCCTAGACCACATGGATCCTCTAGAGTCATTGCATGTGTGTTATTTTCCTAAACCACCACCAGAGTCATTGCATCTGTGTTACTTTCATAAACCACATGGATCCACCAGAATCATTGCATCTGTGTTCCACTCATAAACACAAATGGATCCACAAGAGTCATTGGATGTGTGTTCCTTTCCTAAACCACATTGATCCACCAGAGTCATTGCATGTGTGTTGTTTTCCTAAACCACCACCAGAGTCATTGCATGTGTGTTATTTTCCTAAACCACCACTAGAGTCATTGCATGTATGTTCGTTTACTAAACCACATTGAACCACCAGAGTCATTGCATGTGCGTTATTTTCCTAAACCACCACCAGAGTCATTGCATGTGTCTTCTTTTCATAAACCACATGGATCCACCAGAGTCATTGCATGTGTATTCTTTTCTTAATCCACCACTATAGTCATTGCATGTGTGTTCCTTTCATAAACTACATGGATCCACTAGAGTTATTGCATGTGTGTTCCTTTCCTAAACCACGCGGATCCACAAGAGTCATTGCATTTGTGTTCCTTTCCTAAACCACATTGATCCACTAGAGTCATTGCATGCCTGTTCTTTAAAAAACCACCACTAGAGTCATTGCATGTGTGTTCTTTTCCTAAACCACCACGAGAGTCATTGCATGTGTGTTCTTTTCTAAACCACCACCGAAGTCATTGCATGTGTGTTCTTTTCCTAAACCACCACCAGAGTCATTGCATGTGTGTTCTTTTCCTAAACCGCCACTAGAGTCATTGCATGTGTGTTCTTTACATAAACCACCACCAGAGTCATGGCATGTGTGTACTTTTCCTTAACCACCACTAGAGTCATTGCATGTGTTCCTTTACTCAACCACCACAAGAGTCATTGTATGTGTGTTCCTTTCATAAACCACATGGATCCACCAGAGTCATTTTATGTGTGGTCCTTTCCTAAACCACATGGATCCACCTGAGTCATTGCATGTGTGTTCCTTTGCTAAACCACATTGATCCACCAGAGTCATTGCATGTTTGTTCTTTTCTTAAACCACATGGATGCACCAGAGTCATTGCATGTGTGTTCCTTTCATAAACCACATGGATCCACCAGAGTCATTGCATGTGTGTTCTCTTCCTAAGCCAGCCTCAGATTCATTACATGTGTGTTCCTTTCATAAACCACAAGGATCCACCAGAGTCATTGCATGTGGTTTCCTTTCCTAAACCACATGGATTCACCATAGTCATTGCATGTGTGTTACTTTCCTAAACCACCACCAGAGTCATTGCATGTGTCTTATTTTCCTAAACCACATGGATCCACCAGAGTCATTGCATGTATGGTCTTTTTCTAAAATACCACTAGAGTCATATCATGTGTATTCCTATCAAAAACCACATGGATCCACCAGAGTCATTGCATGTGTGTTCCTTTCCTCAACCACATGGATCCACCAGAGTCATTGCATGTGTGTTCCTTTCCTAATCCACATTGATCCACCAGAGTCATTACATGTGTGTTTTTTCCTAAACCACTACCAGAGTCATTGCATGTGTGTTCTTATCCTGAACCTCCACTAGAGTTATTGCATGTGTGTTATTTTCTTAATCCACCAGCAGAGTCATTGCTTGTGTGTTCTTTTCCTAAACCACCAGTGGAGTCATTGCATGCTTGTTCCTCTCCTAAACCACATTGATCCACCAGAGTCATTGCATGTGTGTTCTTTTCCTAAACCACCACTAGAGTTATTGCATGTGTGTTCCTTTCCTAAACCACCACTAGAGTCATTTCATGTGTATTCCTTTCTGAAACCACATTGATCCACCAGAGTCATTGCATGTGTGTTATTTTCCTAAACCACCAGCAGAGTCATTGCATGTGTGTTCCTTTCATAAACCACATGGATCCACCAGATTCATTGCATTTGTGGTCCTTTCCTAAACCACATGGATCCACCAGAGTCATTGCATGTGTGTTCCTTTTAGAAACCACATTGATCCACCAAAGTCATTACATGTGTGTTCTTTTCTTAAACCACATGAATCCGCCAGAGTCATTGCATGTTTGTTCTTTTCATAAAATACATGGATCCACCAGAGTCATTGCATGTGTGTTCCTTTCCTAAACCACATGGATCCACCAGAGTCATTGCATGTGTGTTCCTTTCATAAACCACATGAATCAACCAGAGTCATTAGATGTGTGTTCCTTTCCTAAACCACATGGATCCACCAGAGTCATTGCATGTTTGTTCATTTCCTAAACCACCACCAGAGTCATTGCATGTGTGTTCTTTTCCTAAACTACCACTAGAGTCATTGCATGTATGTTCCTTTACTAAACCACCACTAGAGTCATTGCATGTGTGTTCTTTTCCTAAACCACCACCGGAGTCATTGCATGTGTGTTCTTTTCCTAAACCACATGGATCCTCTAGAGTCATTGCATGTGTGTTATTTTCTTAAACCACAACCAGTGTCATTGCATCTGTGTTGCTTTCATAAACCACACGGATCCAGCAGAATCATTGCATATGTGTTCCTCTCATAAACACAAATGGACCACAAGAGTCATTGGATGTGTGTTCCTTTCCTAAACCACATTGATCCACCAGAGTCATTACATGTGTGTTCTTTTCCAAAACCGCCACCAGAGTCATTGCATGTGTGTTCTTTTCCTAATCCACAACTAGATTCATTGCATGTGTTCCTTTCCTAAACCACCACTAGAGTCATTGCATGTGTGTTCCTTTCCTAAACCACATTGATCCACCAGAGTCATTGCATGTGTGTTATTTGCCTAAACCACCACCAGAGTCATTCCATGTGTGTTCCTTTCCTAAACCACATGGATCCACGAGAGTCATTGCATGTGTGTTCCTTTCGTAAACAACAAACAGAGTCATTGCATGTGTGTTCCTTTCATAAACCACATGGATCCACCAGAGTCATTGCATGTGTGTTCTTTTCCTAAGCCAGCCTCAGATTCATTACATGTGTGTTCCTTTCATAAACCACAAGGATCCACCAGAGTCATTGCATGTGGTTTCCTTTCCTAAACCACATGGATTCACCATAGTCATTGCATGTGTGTTACTTTCCTAAACCACCACCAGAGTCATTGCATGTGTCTTATTTTCCTAAACCACATGGATCCACCAGAGTCATTGCATGTATGGTCTTTTTCTAAAATACCACTAGAGTCATATCATGTGTATTCCTATCAAAAACCACATGGATCCACCAGAGTCATTGCATGTGTGTTCCTTTCCTCAACCACATGGATCCACCAGAGTCATTGCATGTGTGTTCCTTTCCTAATCCACATTGATCCACCAGAGTCATTACATGTGTGTTTTTTCCTAAACCACTACCAGAGTCATTGCATGTGTGTTCTTATCCTAAACCTCCACTAGAGTTATTGCATGTGTGTTATTTTCTTAATCCACCAGCAGAGTCATTGCTTGTGTGTTCTTTTCCTAAACCACCAGTGGAGTCATTGCATGCTTGTTCCTCTCCTAAACCACATTGATCCACCAGAGTCATTGCATGTGTGTTCTTTTCCTAAACCACCACTAGAGTTATTGCATGTGTGTTCCTTTCCTAAACCACCACTAGAGTCATTTCATGTGTATTCCTTTCTGAAACCACATTGATCCACCAGAGTCATTGCATGTGTGTTATTTTCCTAAACCACCAGCAGAGTCATTGCATGTGTGTTCCTTTCATAAACCACATGGATCCACCAGATTCATTGCATTTGTGGTCCTTTCCTAAACCACATGGATCCACCAGAGTCATTGCATGTGTGTTCCTTTTAGAAACCACATTGATCCACCAAAGTCATTACATGTGTGTTCTTTTCTTAAACCACATGAATCCGCCAGAGTCATTGCATGTTTGTTCTTTTCATAAAATACATGGATCCACCAGAGTCATTGCATGTGTGTTCCTTTCCTAAACCACATGGATCCACCAGAGTCATTGCATGTGTGTTCCTTTCATAAACCACATGAATCAACCAGAGTCATTAGATGTGTGTTCCTTTCCTAAACCACATGGATCCACCAGTCATTGCATGTTTGTTCATTTCCTAAACCACCACCAGAGTCATTGCATGTGTGTTCTTTTCCTAAACTACCACTAGAGTCATTGCATGTATGTTCCTTTACTAAACCACCACTAGAGTCATTGCATGTGTGTTCTTTTCCTAAACCACCACCGGAGTCATTGCATGTGTGTTCTTTTCCTAAACCACATGGATCCTCTAGAGTCATTGCATGTGTTATTTTCTTAAACCACAACCAGTGTCATTGCATCTGTGTTGCTTTCATAAACCACACGGATCCAGCAGAATCATTGCATATGTGTTCCTCTCATAAACACAAATGGACCACAAGAGTCATTGGATGTGTGTTCCTTTCCTAAACCACATTGATCCACCAGAGTCATTACATGTGTGTTCTTTTCCAAAACCGCCACCAGAGTCATTGCATGTGTGTTCTTTTCCTAATCCACAACTAGATTCATTGCATGTGTTCCTTTCCTAAACCACCACTAGAGTCATTGCATGTGTGTTCCTTTCCTAAACCACATTGATCCACCAGAGTCATTGCATGTGTGTTATTTGCCTAAACCACCACCAGAGTCATTCCATGTGTGTTCCTTTCCTAAACCACATGGATCCACGAGAGTCATTGCATGTGTGTTCCTTTCGTAAACAACCAACAGAGTCATTGCATGTGTGTTCTTTTCCTAAACCACAACCAGAGTCATTGCATGTGTGTTCTTTTCCTAAACCACATGGATCCACCAGTCATTGTGTGTTATTTTCCTAAACCACCACCAAAGTCATTTCATGTGTGTTCCTTTCATAAACCATATGGATCCACCAGAGTCATTGCATGTGTCTTATTTTCCTAAACCACATGGATCCACCAGAGTCATTGCATCTGTGTTCATTTCCTAAACCACCACTAGAGTAATTGCATGTGTGTTCCTTTCATAAACCACATGGATCCACCAGAGTCATTACATGTGTGTTCGTTTCCTAAACAACATGGATCCATCAGAGTCTTTTCATGTGTGTTACTTTCCTAAACCACATTGATCCACCAGAGTCATTGCATGTGTTTTTTTTCCTAAGCCACCACCAGAGTCATTGCAAGTGCATTCCTTTCATAAACCACATGGATCCACCAGAGTGAGTGCATGTGGGTTCCTTTCCTAAACCACATGGATCCACTAGTCATTGCATGTTTCTTGTTTTCCTAAACCACATGGATACACCAGAGTCATTGCATGTGTGTTCTTTTCCTAAACCACCACTAGAGTCATTGCATAATTGTTCCTTTCATAAACCACATGGATCCACCAGAGTCATTGCATGTGTGTTCCTTTCTTAAACCACATGGATCCATCAAAGTTATTTTATGTGTGTTCCTTTCCTAAACCACATTGATCCACCAGAGTCATTGCATGTGTGTTCTTTTCCTAATCCACATTGATCCACCAGAGTCATTACATGTGTGTTCTTTTCCTAAACGACCACCATAGTCATTGCATGTGTGTTCTTTTCCTAAACCTCCCCTAGATTCATTGCATGTGTGTTATTTTCTTAAAATACCACCAAGTTATTGCATGTGTGTTCTTTTCCTAAACCACCACTAGAGTCATTGCATGCTTCTTCCTTTCCTAAACCACATTGATCCACCAGAGTCATTCCATGTGTGTTTTTTTCGTAAACCACCACTAGAGTTATTGCATGTGTGTTCCTTTCCTAAACCACCACTAGAGTCATTTCATGTGTATTAATTTCCTAAACCACATTGATCCACCAAAGTCATTGCATGTGTGTTATTTTCCTAAACCACCACCAGAGTCATTGCATGTGTGTTCCTTTCATAAACCTCATGGATCCACCAGATTCATTGCATGTGTGGTCCTTTCCTAAACCACATGGATCCACCAGAGTCATTGCATGTGTGTTCCTTTGCTAAACCACATTGATCCACCAGAGTCATTGCATGTGTGTTCTTTTCTTAAACCACATGAATCCACCAGAGTCATGGCATGTTTGTTTTTTTCATAAACTACATGGATCCACTAGAGTCATTGCATGTGTGTTCCTTTCCTCAACCACATGGATCCACCAGAGTCATTGCATGTGTGTTCCTTTCCTAATCCACATTGATCCACCAGAGTCATTACATGTGTGTTCTTTTCCTAAACCACTACCAGAGTCATTGCATGTGTGTTCTTTTCCTAAACCTCCACTAGAGTTATTGCATGTGTGTTATTTTCTTAATCCACCACCAGAGTCATTGCTTGTGTGTTCTTTTCCTAAACCACCAGTAGAGTCATTGCATGCTTGTTCCTCTCCTAAACCACATTGATCCACCAGAGTCATTGCATGTGTGTTCTTTTCCTAAACCACCACTAGAGTTATTGCATGTGTGTTCCTTTCCTAAACCACCACTAGAGTCATTTCATGTGTATTCCTTTCTGAAACCACATTGATCCACCAGAGTCATTGCATGTGTGTTATTTTCCTAAACCACCACCAGAGTCATTGCATGTGTGTTCCTTTCATAAACCACATGGATCCACCAGATTCATTGCATTTGTGGTCCTTTCCTAAACCACATGGATCCACCAGAGTCATTGCATGTGTGTTCCTTTTAGAAACCACATTGATCCACCAAAGTCATTACATGTGTGTTCTTTTCTTAAACCACATGAATCCACCAGAGTCATTGCATGTTTGTTCTTTTCATAAAATACATGGATCCACCAGAGTCATTGCATGTGTGTTCCTTTCCTAAACCACATGGATCCACCAGAGTCATTGCATGTGTGTTCCTTTCATAAACCACATGAATCAACCAGAGTCATTAGATGTGTGTTCCTTTCCTAAACCACATGGATCCACCAGAGTCATTGCATGTTTGTTTATTTCCTAAACCACCACCAGAGTCATTGCATGTGTGTTCTTTTCCTAAACCACCACTAGAGTCATTGCATGTATGTTCCTTTACTAAACCACCACTAGAGTCATTGCATGTGTGTTCTTTTCCTAAACCACCACCGGAGTCATTGCATGTGTGTTCTTTTCCTAAACCACATGGATCCTCTAGAGTCATTGCATGTGTGTTATTTTCTTAAACCACAACCAGTGTCATTGCATCTGTGTTGCTTTCATAAACCACACGGATCCAGCAGAATCATTGCATATGTGTTCCTCTCATAAACACAAATGGACCACAAGAGTCATTGGATGTGTGTTCCTTTCCTAAACCACATTGATCCACCAGAGTCATTACATGTGTGTTCTTTTCCAAAACCACCACCAGAGTCATTGCATGTGTGTTCTTTTCCTAAACCACAACTAGATTCATTGCATGTGTTCCTTTCCTAAACCACCACTAGAGTCATTGCATGTGTGTTCCTTTCCTAAACCACATTGATCCACCAGAGTCATTGCATGTGTGTTATTTGCCTAAACCACCACCAGAGTCATTCCATGTGTGTTCCTTTCCTAAACCACATGGATCCACGAGAGTCATTGCATGTGGGTTCCTTTCGTAAACAACCAACAGAGTCATTGCATGTGTGTTCTTTTCCTAAACCACAACCAGAGTCATTGCATGTGTGTTCTTTTCCTAAACCACATGGATCCACCAGAGTCATTGCATGTGTGTTATTTTCCTAAACCACCACCAAAGTCATTTCATGTGTGTTCCTTTCATAAACCATATGTATCCACCAGAGTCATTGCATGTGTCTTATTTTCCTAAACCACATGGATCCACCAGAGTCATTGCATCTGTGTTCATTTCCTAAACCACCACTAGAGTAATTGCATGTGTGTTCCTTTCATAAACCACATGGATCCACCAGAGTCATTACATGTGTGTTCATTTCCTAAACAACATGGATCCATCAGAGTCTTTTCATGTGTGTTACTTTCCTAAACCACATTGATCCACCAGAGTCATTGCATGTGTTTTTTTCCTAAGCCACCACCAGAGTCATTGCATGTGCATTCCTTTCATAAACCACATGGATCCACCAGAGTGAGTGCATGTGGGTTCCTTTCCTAAACCACATGGATCCACTAGTCATTGCATGTTTCTTGTTTTCCTAAACGACATGGATACACCAGAGTCATTGCATGTGTGTTCTTTTCCTAAACCACCACTAGAGTCATTGCATAATTGTTCCTTTCATAAACCACATGGATCCACCAGCGTCATTGCATGTGTGTTCCTTTCTTAAACCACATGGATCCATCAAAGTTATTTTATGTGTGTTCCTTTCCTAAACCACATTGATCCACCAGAGTCATTGCATGTGTGTTCTTTTCCTAATCCACATTGATCCACCAGAGTCATTACATGTGTGTTCTTTTCCTAAACGACCACCATAGTCATTGCATCTGTGTTCTTTTCCTAAACCTCCCCTAGATTCATTGCATGTGTGTTATTTTCTTAAACTACCACCAAGTTATTGCATGTGTGTTCTTTTCCTAAACCACCACTAGAGTCATTGCATGCTTCTTCCTTTCCTAAACCACATTGATCCACCAAAGTCATTCCATGTGTGTTCTTTTCGTAAACCACCACTAGAGTTATTGCATGTGTGTTCCTTTCCTAAACCACCACTAGAGTCGTTTCATGTGTATTCCTTTCCTAAACCACATTGATCCACCAAAGTCATTGCATGTGTGTTATTTTCCTAAACCACCACCAGAGTCATTGCATGTGTGTTCCTTTCATAAACCTCATGGATCCACCAGATTCATTGCATGTGTGGTCCTTTCCTAAACCACATGGATCCACCCGAGTCATTGCATGTGTGTTCCTTTGCTAAACCACATTGATCCACCAGAGTCATTGCATGTGTGTTCTTTTCTTAAACCACATGAATCCACCAGAGTCATTGCATGTTTGTTCTTTTCATAAACTACATGGATCCACCAGAGTCATTGCATGTGTGTTCCTTTCCTCAACCACATGGATCCACCAGAGTCATTGCATGTGTGTTCCTTTCCTAATCCACATTGATCCACCAGAGTCATTACATGTGTGTTCTTTTCCTAAACCACTACCAGAGTCATAGCATGTGTGTTCTTTTCCTAAACCTCCACTAGAGTTATTGCATGTGGGTTATTTTCTTAATCCACCACCAGAGTCATTGCTTGTGTGTTCTTTTCCTAAACCACCAGTAGAGTCATTGCATGCTTGTTCCTCTCCTAAACCACATTGATCCACCAGAGTCATTGCATGTGTGTTCTTTTCCTAAACCACCACTAGAGTTATTGCATGTGTGTTCCTTTCCTAAACCACCACTAGAGTCATTTCATGTGTATTCCTTTCTGAAACCACATTGATCCACCAGAGTCATTGCATGTGTGTTATTTTCCTAAACCACCACCAGAGTCATTGCATGTGTGTTCCTTTCATAAACCACATGGATCCACTAGATTCATTGCATGTGTGGTCCTTTCCTAAACCACATGGATCCACCAGAGTCATTGCATGTGTGTTCCTTTTAGAAACCACATTGATCCACCAAAGTCATTACATGTGTGTTCTTGTCTTAAACCACATGAATCCACCAGAGTCATTGCATGTTTGTTCTTTTCATAAAATACATGGATCCACCAGAGTCATTGCATGTGTGTTCCTTTCCTAAACCACATGGATCCACCAGAGTCATTGCATGTGTGTTCCTTTCATAAACCACATGAATCAACCAGAGTCATTAGATGTGTGTTCCTTTCCTAGACCACATGGATCCACCAGAGTCATTGCATGTTTGTTCATTTCCTAAACCACCACCAGAGTCATTGCATGTGTGTTCTTTTCCTAAACCACCACTAGAGTAATTGCATGTATAATCCTTTACTAAACCACCACTGGAGTCATTGCATGTGTGTTCTTTTCCTAAACTACCACCGGAGTCATTGCATGTGTGTTCTTTTCCTAAACCACATGGATCCTCTAGAGTCATTGCATGTGTGTTATTTTCCTAAACCACAACCAGTGTCATTGCATCTGTGTTGCTTTCATAAACCACACGGATCCAGCAGAATCATTGCATATGTGTTCCTCTCATAAACACAAATGGACCCACAAGAGTCATTGGATGTGTGTTCCTTTCCTAAACCACATTGATCCACCAGAGTCATTACATGTGTGTTCTTTTCCAAAACAACCACCAGAGTCATTGCATGTGTGTTCTTTTCCTAAACCACAACTAGATTCATTGCATGTGTTCCTTTCCTAAACCACCACTAGAGTCATTGCATGTGTGTTCCTTTCCTAAACCACATTGATCCACCAGAGTCATTGCATGTGTGTTATTTGCCTAAACCACCACCAGAGTCATTCCATGTGTGTTCCTTTCCTAAACCACATGGATCCACGAGAGTCATTGCATGTGTGTTCCTTTCGTAAACAACCAACAGAGTCATTGCATGTGTGTTCTTTTCCTAAACCACAACCAGAGTCATTGCATGTGTGTTCTTTTCCTAAACCACATGGATCCACCAGAGTCATTGCATGTGTGTTATTTTCCTAAACCACCACCAAAGTCATTTCATGTGTGTTCCTTTCATAAACCATATGGATCCACCAGAGTCATTGCATGTGTCTTATTTTCCTAAACCACATGGATCCACCAGAGTCATTGCATCTGTGTTCATTTCCTAAACCACCACTAGAGTAATTGCATGTGTGTTCCTTTCATAAACCACATGGATCCACCAGAGTCATTACATGTGTGTTCGTTTCCTAAACAACATGGATCCATCAGAGTCTTTTCATGTGTGTTACTTTCCTAAACCACATTGATCCACCAGAGTCATTGCATGTGTTTTTTTTTCCTAAGCCACCACCAGAGTCATTGCATGTGCATTCCTTTCATAAACCACATGGATCCACCAGAGTGAGTGCATGTGGGTTCCTTTCCTAAACCACATGGATCCACCAGTCATTGCATGTTTCTTGTTTTCCTAAACCACATGGATACACCAGAGTCATTGCATGTGTGTTCTTTTCCTAAACCACCACTAGAGTCATTGCATAATTGTTCCTTTCATAAACCACATGGATCCACCAGAGTCATTGCATGTGTGTTCCTTTATTAAACCACATGGATCCATCAAAGTTATTTTATGTGTGTTCCTTTCCTAAACCACATTGATCCACCAGAGTCATTGCATGTGTGTTCTTTTCCTAATCCACATTGATCCACCAGAGTCATTACATGTGTGTTCTTTTCCTAGACGACCACCATAGTCATTGCATGTGTGTTATTTTCCTAAACCTCCACTAGAGTCATTGCATGTGTGTTATTTTCTTAAACTACCACCAGAGTTATTGCATCTGTGTTCTTTTCCTAAACCACCACTAGAGTCATTGCATGCTTCTTCCTTTCCTAAACCACATTGATCCACCAGAGTCATTCCATGTGTGTTCTTTTCGTAAACCACAACTAGAGTTATTGCATGTGTGTTCCTTTCCTAAACCACCACTAGAGTCATTTCATGTGTATTCCTTTCCTAAACCACATTGATCCACCAAAGTCATTGCATGTGTGTTATTTTCCTAAACCACCACCAGAGTCATTGCATGTGTGTTCCTTTCATAAACCTCATGGATCCACCAGATTCATTGCATGTGTGGTCCTTTGCTAAACCACATGGATCCACCGGAGTCATTGCATGTGTGTTCCTTTGCTAAACCACATTGATCCACCAGAGTCATTGCAGGTGTGTTCTTTTCTTAAACCACATGAATCCACCAGAGTCATTGCATGCTTGTTCTTTTCATAAACTACATGGATCCACCAGAGTCATTGCATGTGTGTTCCTTTCCTAAACCACATGGATCCACCAGAGTCATTGCATGTGTGTTCTTCTCCTAAAACACATGGATCCACCAGAGTCATTGCGTGTGTGTTCCTTTCATTAACCACATGGATCCACCAGAGTCAATACATGTGTGTTCCATTCCTAAACCACATGGATCCACCAGAGTCATTGCGTGTGTGTTGTTTTCCTAAACAACCACTAGAGTCATTGCATGTGTGTTCTTTTCCTAAACCACATGGATTCACCAGAGTAATTGCATGTGTGTTATTTTCCTAAACCACCACCAGAGTCTTTGCATGTGTGATCCTTTCATAAACCACATGGATCCACCAGAGTCATTGCATGTGTGTTCCTTTCCTAAACCACATGAATCCACAAGAGTCATTGCATGTGTGTTCCATTCCTAAACCACATTGATCCACCAGAGTCATTGCATGTATGTTCATTTCCTAAACCACCACTAGAGTCATTACATGTGTGTTGTTTTCCTAAACCACCACCAGAGTCATTGCATGTGTGTTCTGTTCCTAAACGTCCACTAGAGTCATTGCATGTGTGTTATTTTCTTAATCCACTACCAGAGTCATTGCATGTGTGTTCTTTTCCTAAACCACCACTAGAGTCATTGCATGCTTGTTCCTTTCCTAAACCACATTGATCCACCAGAGTCATTGCATGTGTGTTGTTTTCCTAAACCACTACCAGAGTCATTGCATGTGTGTTCTTTTCGTAAACCACCACTAGAGTTATTGCATGTGTGTTCCTTTCCTAAACCACCACTAGAGTCATTTCATGTGTATTCCTTTCCTAAACCACATTGATCCACCAGAGTCATTGCATCTGTGTTATTTTCATAAACCACCACCAGAGTCATTGCATGTGTGTTCCTTTCATAAACCACATGGATCCACCAGATTCATTGCATGTGTGGTTCTTTCCTAAACCACATGGATCCACCAGAGTCATTGCATGTGTGTTCCTTTGCTAAACCACATTGATCCACCAGAGTCATTGCATGTGTGTTCTTTTCTTAAACCACATGAATCCACCAGAGTCATTGCATGTTTGTTCTTTTCATAAACTACATGGATCCACCAGAGTCATTGCATGTGTGTTCCTTTCCTAAACCACATGGATCCACCAGAGTCATTGCATGTGTGTTCTTCTCCTAAAACACATGGATCCACCAGAGTCATTGCCTGTGTGTTCCTTTCATTAACCACATGGATCCACCAGAGTCATTACATGTGTGTTCCTTTCCTAAACCACATGGATCCACCAGAGTCATTGCGTGTGTGTTGTTTTCCTAAACAACCACTAGAGTAATTGCATGTGTGTTCTTTTCCTAAACCACCACCAGAGTCCTTGCATGTGTGATCCTTTCATAAACCACATGGATCCACCAGAGTCATTGCATGTGTGTTCCTTTCCTAAACCACATGAATCCACAAGAGTCATTGCATGTGTGTTCCATTCCTAAACCACATTGATCCACCAGAGTCATTGCATGTATGTTCATTTCCTAAACCACCACTAGAGTCATTACATGTGTGTTGTTTTCCTAAACCACCACCAGAGTCATTGCATGTGTGTTCTTTTCCTAAACCTCCACTAGAGTCATTGCATGTGTATTATTTTCTTAATCCACTAGCAGAGTCATTGCATGTGTGTTCTTTTCCTAAACCACCACTAGAGTCATTGCATGCTTGTTCCTTTCCTAAACCACATTGATCCACCAGAGTCATTGCATGTGTGTTGTTTTCCTAAAACACCACCAGAGTCATTGCATGTGTGTTCTTTTCGTAAACCACCACTAGAGTTATTGCATGTGTGTTCCTTTCCTAAACCACCACTAGAGTCATTTCATGTGTATTCCTTTCCTAAACCACATTGATCCACCAGAGTCATTGCATCTGTGTTATTTTCCTAAACCACCACCAGAGTCATTGCATGTGTGTTCCTTTCATAAACCACATGGATCCACCAGATTCATTGCATGTGTGGTTCTTTCCTAAACCACATGGATCCACCAAAGTCATTGCATGTGTGTTCCTTTGCTAAACCACATTGATCCACCAGAGTCCTTGCATGTGTGTTCTTTTCTTAAACCACATGAATCCACCAGAGTCATTGCATGTTGTGGCATCCCGCTAAAACCACTATTAGAAAATCGATGTGTTTTTATGCATTGCATCATCATGACCGCATGCTCATGTCATCATGCCACATTGAATTTGAGCATCGTCATGTCATCATGCATTTATTTTCCTAAAACTATTTTCTAAAAGCCTATTTTGTTTTCTAAATACTCCCTTGATAATTCAAATGTAAAACCCCTAACTTATCCGGATCTTTTATCTAGAAACTATTTACAAAAGTCTATTCAAAAATAAAATAAACAGTTTTATAAAACCTGGGGAGGCCGCCAGCCTGCCAGGCGAAAAGCCCGGTAAACCAGCAGCCTACAACCCGTCCCAAACTAGACAAACTCCTGCCTAAAACCTAACCCTAGCTAGTCCATCACCCACACCCCTAGTCGCCACCACCACCTCTTGCATTCACGCAAACAACCACACGCGCGCGTCGTGTTCCTAGCCCCAACGACCGACGGGCTCCACTTCCCTGGCCCCACCTACCGCAAATCGCCCATCCCCACCCGAACACGCAACACAACACGCACGGGACGCTAGCGCCATGTGGTGCACGTTCCGCCTCGCGCTCCCTGGCCCACCACCACGCGACCCTGCTCCCTCTCTCTCCCCGTGATACCCGCCCCGCTCACCAACCGCCCTCCCCGTGCCACGCTCCCGCTCGCCCCCTGCCCAAATCCCACCGCGTGCACCCACCCCTCAGGACACTCACGCGGTCACGCCACCGCTCCCGCATGTCTCCACCCCGCCTCTCTCTCATCCGCCTCTCCCCGCCGCCTCCGCATCGGCTCGGCCCCGTTCGCCGGCCTCTCCCTCACACCAACCGCGCGCGCCGCTGCTGCCGGATCCTTGCTCCGCCGCCCCGCAACTCCGGCCATGGATGCGGACGCCCCGCTCCCTCCTCCTTGCTCGCCTCGAGCCGCCACCGTCTCTCTCTTGCCGTCCAGTGCCATTCTCAGCGTCCTCCCGAGCTCGTCGGGGCCGTGTCCCCGAGTGCAGCTCTGCCGCCTCCACATCGAGACCCCATCTCGCTTCCACCGCGAGTCCTCGCCAACCCCCATTCGATTCCTTCACCGAGGCCTCCCTCGAGCGTTGACCTCCTCCTCCCTGCTCCAGGCGCCATCGCCCGCTTCCTCCCTGGTCGCATGCCGCCAGGTCTCCGCCGCCTCTCAAGGAGGCCACCATGGAGCCTGACCTCCCTCCTCGCCTCCCCACCGGCCGTTCGAGCCTGCCCCGAGGCCACCTCGTCGCGTAGGCCGCCTCTCGTCCTCCGTTGGCCGTGCTTGGATGCCCATCTCCCCCTGTCGCTCGACCCTCGCGGTCAACTCCTGCCTCAGGCCATGCGCGTGTACCAACCTGACGGCAACCGGCTTGTGCCATTTTTGATCTCTCTCGCGCGAGACGCGCCTCTGTTAGCTGGCCGCCTATTGTTTTCTAGTATATGTGTGTTTTCTGTATGTGCTCATTCGGCTGCAACAATCCAGAAGCCCAGCAATCGTGCATCTGGACTCCGTCTGTGGCGACCCACCAAGCGTTTGACAAGTTCTTCTACTTGGACGACGGAGTTCTCCATCCCGGTTTCGAAGACCGATACGATGACGATACACCGAGGCGATCCGCAACCCCCACAAGATCACGTTTGCACCAAGAGCGGCCACGTCAAGAACTTCAACCCGGACCCGGTAGTGTCGGGACATCATGCTCTTCAACCCGGACCGAAGACGACTAGACCGTCGACATGATCTTCCTCGGTCCTTCGACATGGAATCACCAAGATCTACTGGCACCGACCCCAAGGCCGCAAACGTCACCCGAGAACTTCGACAAGGACGCCAAGGTCACCTACATGGAACGACAAGTTCTCCATCGCGAGTCCGAACCTCGCCGATCCCCGCCGTTCCCGCCGAGACCGATCCCCGTCGAACCCTGTCGGACCCCGGACCCCCGGAACCCAGATCTTCCAAATCCAGATGTGTGACCCCGATCCGATATCCCTATTTTACAAATGCTATATATTCTCATTGCATTAAAGCATTTATCTCGCATACATATCATTGTTGTTTGGGGGTGTTTAGGTGATTCACCTGAATTAGATATGGAGTCCATGTGCGGGCTACTCTAGTCTTATATTGGCTCCATTTAAATTTGTGTAGCGAACCGATGCCCTGTTTCGCCTTGTTAATCCAACATTTAATTTGTGGGGTAGCTAAATCACTCGAACCTATTAATTAATTGTCGGGACCCCGGTTCCGCTTAACACTACCTAATTGCACCGTACTTTTGCCATGCCATGCATCATACCATGAACATGTCGATTCTTCTGCCGTAGCATTAAATAGTGCATCTGGTGTTTGTTCTAGTGTTTTCTTCTTCGCAGATTAGGCCGATGAGTGGATGCGAGTATCGTCAAGTTCTCCGGATATGATCCTTCGACAGTGTTTCCCAGGCGAGCATTCTCCCCCTTTCTACCTGTTTTGCATTTATAGTCTTTATTTCCTCCTGTTGATCTATTGCTATCCGTGTCGCGATGCTTTAATTTCCGTGCACCAGCGATATCTCGTGCAACCTCTATATTCCCATGGACACCTCCTAATACCCGTTGTTTGGTAGATAGCTGGCCTTGCGAGTCGTAGTTGCTTGCTCAGGTGCGATCTCGTGTTGTCGAGTACCACAGTTGTTGGAATGCTGGCAGATGTTTATGGTGGAGAGGATCATGACTTTAAATACAACTATTAAAATGCTAGATATAACTAATGCAGAGGCATCGTTGGGCAATAGATGTTATTTGGTTCTTCCATGCTCACTTGTGTCCCATAGGCCCCGAGTACTTGATACATGTTCCTTGACTATTCGCACTATCCACATCTGGCAGGCCTTATGGACCCCCGTGAGCTAGAGCTTGATTCATTTCTATTTCTTGGGGCCACAAAGTAGTTTGGGGCTTTATTATTATCCTGTACCTATGCCATGTTTTACTGCTTTATTTACGATTGTGCGTGGAGCACATGTACTGTTATGGAACGTGGAATGTTTTCGCGGTATCGACAAGCCCAGTCACACTTTTGGGTTCCTAGTCGTTTACAGCCATTGTTACAAACCCTGGGTCCGTTCCGGAGCCGGCCAACTTTGTTGCGGGTAGCTTAGTGGGGTGGCCCCCAGAAATATTTTATGAATCCTGTGATTGCTTTGTCGTGAAAGCCTCGTTGGGTTTTGAGGTGGTTTTTTCGAGGTTGATCGAGTGTGTGTTGCTATTTGTGCACCCCTGCAGGGTGAAACTTTCTGAAAGCCGTGTCCGTGGTTATGGACGACTTGGAGCACAGTATCTTGATCATAGACAAGCATAACTAAAGTAGTGCTATAAATTTGACTTAATATGTGACTAGTAATCAGATTCAAATACAACGGAATGTAAATTAAAAATGCCAACAACTGGTGGATCTGTGGTGATCTGTGTCATACTATACCTGCCTAGTAAGTATTGCAACTCCAATGGAATGTGATAAAAGTGCCAACAACTGCTGGGTTTTGGGATTCCCCAGGACAATTATATCTGACTAGTAAATGTTCCAACTACAACGGAATGTTAACTAAAACTGCCCACTACTTATGCTATCAGGATGACTCATGCTATCTATATCTCACTAGTAAGTGCTTCAACTATAATGGAATGAATAAAACTACCAACTGTGTGAGTTCCTCGGTTTGACTTCCTCGTTTGGTCTCGAGGGGGAATACCAGGATGGGTATGATTGGTGATAGTATCAGGTTGGATCCGAATAGGTCTCTCTTATCCCTCTCTAATAGCCGACAGATGAATCGAGTCTCTATAGATTCTTTAGTGCATGCTGCGCTGCTGCTTCAGTCCACCATACCTATGTAGGCGAGAGCCGCCGAATTCTAGCCTCGCTGTGTCGGCCTCGATCACGCGCTCCTCTTTTTCCTTTGCCCTTTGTCGGCACCCCTTTTGTGTTAGCAGGTTTGAGATCGACGTTGTTAGCAGGGTTATCCTTCCGGCTTGGCCTGGGCAGGGTTATGGACGCCATTGGTTATTTTTTAGGGCTCTCAGCCCAATTTGCTTCTTGTTCGTACTCGGACGTTGTATCGATTTCAAGGTGCTTTGGATCTTTGTATTGTATATCTGTATTCTTGACTCGTGGAGTCGCTGTTGTATATATATCTGTTCTGTGGGTCCCATCGAGGACTGTTGTGTAATGGTATTACTTCATTTTCCACCCGCATGAAAGTGCCTGCTGGGCGTCCTTGAATCGTTTCTATGTGGGTTTGGCGGGAAGCGCTAAAACTTGCATATGGCCGATTTGAGGATGTTACAGAGTGGTATCAGAGCCCAGCAGTTGCGATACTCCACTGGTCCAGCCTATAGGATAACCTAGCTAACGGCCGAACTAGAGTGTCAAAACTATTTTGCAAAATCGGTTGGATAGATCTGATTAGGTCTAATTTTACTCCTTACCCTCTGCTGTTCTCCTCTTACCTCTGCGTGTTCTGGATCTGTTCTCTTATCTTTTCTTCGAGTCCAGGAATTCTCGTGGTTGGGTTTCTGTCGTACCTTCAGGGTTTCGCTTCCTTCTTTGGTAACGGTGCTTCTACATCCAGTCTTCATGCTATCTGAATGATCCTTTATCTGTGGTACCATTCTTTGTTCCATGTTTGTGCCTTCCGGTGTTTTCCGACGCGACGACATCATCTACGCCAGATCCGATGCAGAGCCTACATCACTCCTTTGTTCTGAACGTCGATTGTCGAGATCTCCAGTCTAATTCCAAGAATGGTTGCACGCTTTTCTTCTGATTGTGCGGAGTAATAGATTGGGTGCATGATGGATTGGCCCCCATGCCAACTACTTGCTCTATTTGCTCGTGTACATTGATGTGGATGAGAATGCATCGTCTCTCTCCTTCTATCGAAGTTAGAGGTGGCTTTATTTGTTGATACCTCTACATTCTCCCTTTGTTCCCGGAGTGTTCTCTCAACGATCACGGACAACGACCTCTTGTTAGTGGTGTCGCGGGGATCTACATGTAGCGAGAAGATTCAGATTGTCGACCTTCTTCCCGGTAACATGAGGCGGATCTCGAGGGCGAGATCCCTTGTTAGTGGTGTCGAATTGTGGCATCCCGCTAAAACCACTACTAGAAAATCGCTGTGTTTTTGTGCATTGCATCATCATGACCGCATGCTCATGTCATCATGCCACATTGCATTTGAGCATCGTCATGTCATCATGCATTTATTTGCCTAAAACTATTTTCTAAAAGCCTATTTCGTTTTCTAAATACCCCCTCGATAATTCAAATGTAAAACCCCTGACTTATCCGGATCTTTTATCTAGAAACTATTTACAAAAGTCTATTCAAAAATAAAATAAACAGTTTTATAAAACCTGTGGAGGGCGCCAGCCTGCCAGGCCAAAAGCCCGGTAAACCAGCATCCTATAACCCGGCCCAAACTAGACAAACTCCTCCCTAAAACTTAACCCTAGCTACTCCATCTCCCACACCACTAGCCGCCACCACCACCTCTCGCGTGCACGCAAACAACCACACGCGCGCGTCACGTTCCCAGCCCCAGCGATCGACGCGCTCCACTTCCTTGGCCCCACCTACCGCAAATCGCCCATCCCCACCCGAACACGCAACACGACACGCACGGGACGCCAGCGCTGTGCGGTGCACGTTCCGCCTCGCGCTCCCTGGCCCACCACCACGCGACCCTGCTCCCTCTCTCTCCCCGTGATACCCGCCCCGCTCACCAACCGCCCTTCCCGCGCCACGCTCCCGCTCGCCCCCTGCCCAAATCCCACCGCGTGCACCTACCCCACCAGTCCGACAGTCCCACCTGCGCCTGGCCCCACCCCTCAGGACACTCACGCGGTCACGCCACCGCTCTCGCACGTTTCCACCCCGCCTCTCCCTCATCCGCCTCTCCCCGCCGCCTCCGCATCGGCTCGGACCCGTTCGCCGGCCTCTCCCTCGCACCAACCGCACGCGCCGCCGCTGCCGGATCCTTGCTCCGCCGCCCCGCAACTCCGGCCATGGATGCGCAGGCCCCGACCGCTCCTCCTTGCTCGCCTGGAGCTGCCACCGTCTCTCTCTCACCGTCCAGCGCCGTTCTCAGCGTCCTCCCGAGCTCGTCGGGCCCGCGTTCCTGAGTGCAGCCCTGCCGCCTCCACCTCGAGACCCCATCTCGCTTCCACCGCGAGTCCTCGCCCACCCCCGTTCGATTCCTTCACCGAGGCCTTCCTCGAGCGTTGACCTCCTCCTCCCTGCTCCAGGCGCTATCGCCCGCTTCCTCCCTAGTCGCAAGCCGCCAGGTCTCCGCCGCCTCTCAAGGACGCCACCATGGAGCCTGACCTTCCTCCTCGCCTCCCCACCGACCGTCCGAGCCCGCCCCGGGGCAACCTCGTCGCGCAGGCCGCCTCTCGTCCTCCATTGGCCGCGCTCGGCCGCCCATCTCCCCGCGTCACTCGACCCTCGCGGTCAACTCCTGCCTCAGGCCATGCGCGTGTACCAACCTGACGGCAACCGGCTTGTGCCATTTTTGATCTCTTTCACGCGAGACTTGCCTATGTTAGCTGGCCGCCTATTGTTTTCTAGTATATGTGTGTTTTCTGTATGTGCTTATTTGGCTGCAACAATCCAGAAGCCCAGCAATCGTGCATCTGGACTCCGTCTGTGGCGACCCGCCAAGCGTTCGACAAGTTCTTCTACTTGGACGGCGGAGTTCTACATCCCGGTTACGAAGACCGATCCGATGACGATACACCGAGGCGATCCGCAACCCCCACAAGATCATGTTTGCACCAAGAGCGGCCACGTCAAGAACTTCAACCTGGACCCGGTAGTGTCGGGACCTCATGCTCTTCAACCCGGACCGAAGACGACTAGACCGTCGACATGATCTTCCTCGGGCCTTCGACATGGAATCGCCAAGATCTACCGGCACCGACCCCAAGGCCGCAAACGTCACCTGAGAACTTCGACAAGGACGCCAAGGTCGCCTACATGGAACGACAAGTTCTCCATCGCGAGTCTGAACCTCTCCGATCCCTACCGTTCCCACCGAGACCGGTCCCCGTCAAACCCTGTCGGACCCCGGACCCCCGGAACCCAGATCTTCCGAATCCAGATGTGTGACCCCCATCTGATATCCCTATTTTAACAATGCTATATATACTTGTTGCATTAAAGCATTTATCTCGCACACATATCATTGTTGTTTGGGGGTGTTTAGGCGATTCACCTGAATTAGATATGGAGTCCATATGCGGGCTACTCTAGTCTTATATTGGCTCCATTTAAATTTGTGTAGCGAACCGATGCCCTGTTTCGCCTTGTTAATCCAACATTTAATTTGCGGGGTAGCTAAATCACTCGAACCTATTAATTAATTGTCGGGACCCCGGTTCCGCTTAACACTGCCTAATTGCACCGCACTTTTGCCATGCCATGCATCATACCATGAACATGCCGATTCTTCTGCCGTAGCATTAAATAGTGCATCCGGTGTTTGTTCTAGTGTTTGCTTCTTCGCGGATTAGGCCGATGAGTGGATGCGAGTATCGACAAGTTCTCCGGATATGATCCTTCGGCAGTGTTTCCCAGGCGAGCATTCTCCCCCTTTCTACCTATTTTGCATTTATAGTCTTTATTTCCTCCTGTTGATCTATTGCTATCCGTGTCATGATGCTTTAGTTTCCGTGCACCAGTGATATCCTGTGCAGCCTCTATATTGCCATGGACACCTCCTAATACCTATTGTTTGGTAGATAGCTGGCCTTGCCAGTCGTAGTTGCTTGCTCAGGTGCGATCTCATGTTATCGAGTACCACAATTGTTGAAATGCTGGCAGCTGTTTATGGTGGAGAGGATCATGACTTTAAATACAACTATTAAAATGCTAGATATAACTAATGCAGAGGAATTAGTGGGCAATAGATGTTATTTGGTTCTTCCACGCTCACTTGTGTCCCGTAGGCCCCGAGTACTTGATACCTGTTCCTTGACTATTTGCACTATCCACATCCGGAAGGCCTTATGGACCCCCCTGAGCCAGAGCTTGATTCATTTCTATTTCTTGGGGCCACAAAGTAGTTTGGGGCTTTATTACTATCCTGTACCTATGCCATATTTTACTGCTTTATTTACGATTGTGCGTGGAGCACCTGTACTGTTTTGGAACATGGAATGTTTTCGCGGTATCGACAAGCCCAATCACACTTTCGGGTTCCCAGTCGTTTACAACCATTGTCACAAACCCTGGGTCCGTTCTGGAGCCGGCCAACTTCGTTGCGGGTAGCTTAGTGGGGTGGCTCCTTGAAATATTTTATGAATCCTGTGATTGCTTTGTCGTGAAAGCCTTGTTGGGTTTTGAGTTGGTTTTTCCAAGGTTGATCGAGTGTGTGTTGCTATTTGTGCACCCCTACAGGGTAAAACTTTCTGAAAGCCGTGTCCGCGGTTATGGACGACTTGGAGCACAATATCTTGATCATAGACAAGCATAACTAAAGTAGTGCTATAAATTTGACTTAATATGTGACTAGTAATCAGATTCAAATACAACAGAATGTAAATTAAAAATGCCAACAACTGGTGGATCTATGGTGATCTGTGTCATACTATACCTGCCTAGTAAGTATTGCAACTCCAATGGAATGTGATAAAAGTGCCGACAACTGCTGGGTTTTGGGATTCCCCAGGACAATTATATCTGACTAGTAAATGTTCCAACTACAACGGAATGTTAACTAAAACTGCCCACTACTTATGCTATCAGGATGACTCATGCTATCTATATCTGACTAGTAAGTGCTTCAACTATAATGGAATGAATAAAACTACCAACTGTGTGAGTTCCTCGGTTTGACTTCCTCGTTTGGTCTCGAGGGGGAATACCAGGATGGGTATGATTGGTGTTAGTATCAGGTTGGATCCGAATAGGTCTCTCTTATCCCTCTCTAATAGCCGACAGATGAATCGAGTCTCTATAGGTTGTTTAGTGCATGATGCGTTGTTGCTTCAGTCCACCATACCTATGTAGGCAAGAGCCGTCGAATTCTAGCCTCGCTGTGTACTGGCCTCAGTACTGACGCTCCTCTTTTTCCATTGCCCTATGTCGGCACCCCTTTTGTGTTAGCAGGTTTGAGATCGACGTCGTTAGTAGGGTTATCCTTACGGCTTGGCCTGGGCAGGGTTATGGACGCCATTGGTTATTCTTTAGGGCTCTTAGCCCAATTTGCTTCTTGTCCGTACTCGGACGTTGTATCGATTTCAAGGTGATTTGGATCTTTGTATTGTATATCTGTATTCTTGACTCGTGGAGTCACTGTTGTATATATATCTATTTTGTGGGTCCCATCAAGGACTGTTGTGTAATGGTATTACTTCGTTTTCCACCCACAAGAAAGTGCCTGGTGGGCGTCCTTGAATCGTTTCTATGCGGGTTTGGCGGGAAGTGCTAAAACTTGCATAGGGCCGATTTGAGGGTGTTACACATGTTTGTTCTTTTCATAAACTACATGGATCGACCAGAGTCATTGCATGTGTGTTCCTTTCCTAAACCACATGGATCCACCAGAGTCATTGCATGTGTGTTCTTTTCCTAAACCACAAGGATCCACCAGAGTCATTGCATGTCTGTTCCTTTCATTAACCACATGGATCCACCAGAGTCATTACATGTGTGTTCCTTTCCTAAACCACATGGATCCACCAGAGTCATTGCGTGTGTGTTCTTTTCCTAAACCACCACTAGAGTCATTGCATGTGTGTTCTTTTCCTAAACCACATGGATTCACCAGAGTAATTGCATGTGTGTTCTTTTCCTAAACCACCACCAGAGTCCTTGCATGTGTGATCCTTTCATAAACCACATGGATCCAACAGAGTCATCGCATGCGTGTTCTATAACATCCCAATTTCAGCAACCCTGATTAATTGTCCAGAATGCAAAAATCAGGGGGAACAAAAACTTTTCCTTGTTTAGTTCTGAAGTGTTTGCTTGTTATTTGGATATGCTTATGCATATGAAGGTGTATTAGATGATATCCCTCTTACCTTAACCCCAGTTGACAAAAGCTATCTAGCAAAACAGTCTTGGCTTAATTTCCATATTCTCCAATGTTCTGACAATTCAAAACTTGAGCCAAGATGCTTATGAAACCAAAATTATTTTAGTAGCTTCTATTTATAAAACTATGGAGAGCTATATAACATAATCTCCTTATGTTTTCAAGACAGAACCTTCTAATACTCTTACCTCTAGATTTAACAACACCTTTTTTGTAAACTTTTGAATTCTACTCTTGGTAGAGATACCAAGGACCTTACCTTGTTCAAACTCCAACCTATTTCAAAATACCCATCCTTACCTCAAGCTAAGCTTGGTGGTAACCCCAGTAGTAGTTGATTTGTTTGTAAGATAGGTTGCCTTGATCTGCTGTTTGACTTGATTGCTTAGAAGTAGTATGAGCTACTCTAGGAGCTCATCAGTAGGATCAAGAGGTCTCCAAATCACCACATCCTAAGGAAGAATACAATCTGGATCTAATCTCTAGCCACCAGATAATCATCTAAAACCCTTAACGAGATCAATTCTGCAGTGATCCATTCTAGAAGCTTCAAAGTCAATGAAGACCAATATCAAGCATGGAACCCTTCCACTCAAACTACACTTACACACCATCCACTTGATGATGCTTGGGTACCTTGTACCCCATCAAAAACACCCCATCTCATATTCTAGTCAAAAACCCTAAATCTGCCAAATTTGGCTAAGTCTGGAAATCTGATTCCCACATCACCTTTTTGAATGCCTCCCTTTCTCAACCCTTGTGCATTTTTGGAAATGCATCTGAACCATCTTGTTAACCATCCTAAGGACTACCAAGGCCCATTATTGCCCTTGGTTAGATCATTGTACAACCCACTTGTTCTTGATGGTCTTGCAGGCAAAAAAATAAATTTTCCTGCAAATCTAGTCAACAGACCTACTTTGATAGAAGCTCACACCATCATCCGTCCTTCTATGGACCAACTCTTTGCATGGTTGTGTTCTAAAAATAAAGTTTTATCAACATATACTTCACTTGTTCCAAGTGGATCTTTGTGCTACTCAAACCCACAAGGTTTTGAAGGCTAGTTGATAATCTGCTTTGGCAGGCTTATTTTATTCAAAGTTTGAAAGCTTGTCTTGGTGAACTCAAGCAGGATCAAGCTCAAACCTCTGCACCATGTTGATGTACATCACTTGGTCTATCCATAAATCTACCCCCGCCCCAAGTGGAGATCTGAACTCCAAGATACAACCATGTTTTGATGGTATGAAATTAACATCACCCTAGATCCTTAATCTAGGGTATTCCACCAAAAATCAACTTGGATTCTCCAATCCCAAGGTTGCAAATGCTTTCTAGACCTTGTCTACACCATATACCTTGATCATCAAGATTTATAAAATATTATCCATATTTATATGGACCAAAACTATTTAATTCCCTAAATATGCAAAATCTCCAAAACTCCTCTCATAAAGGAAATTTTGGTTTTTGCCAAAACACTTCCCCAAATTTTGGCCCAAGTGAGGTCCCTATATCATACCCCATCCTCCCACTTCAAAAATAAATATTTTTGAAGAGCTTTATTATTTCTTTTTGCCCATTTTCTTAAATGGCTGAATTGGAATAATAATTGTGTTAAATACTTTTATCTTCCAATAAATCTTGGGAAAATTCGCCTAAGTGTGTATTCACACTTGGGACCATCTGATATCAAAAACTCCACCTGTCCATTGTAAAATTATCAAATTATCCTCTAGAAACTACTTCTGTACTTTTTGAATAAATGGTTTTAAGTGGACTTTAAATCTTTAGAAAAATCCCAAATAAATCCTAGAGAGGCCTATTAACTCTATCCATCTACCAATACCATTTCCTCATCTTGGACAATGCAAGTTTCTGAACTTGTTTCACAACCACCTATTCCCCCAATTTGGCAAGTCTAGCTAGAAATGAACTAAACCAAGAACAAACCACCACCACTCTTGCAAGACAAGGCACCATAACCCCCAGCACTCATCTCTGGTCGTGATTACTGTAGAATGGCGCTGTAGCACCCCCTTCCCCTTGTCCTTTAGTGCTTGGAGGAAGGAGAGATGCACCCATTGGTTACACTTTCCATTTTACTTCTTGCAGCAGCCATCTCACCTCACCCCTCCTCTGCACCCGACTAGAACCACCCCTCCACCACCCCCAGAAAACCCTCCCCTGGTGTCACACCTTCCTCCTTTCCCCTCATGGACCATGTCCATGATGCACCCTCTCTCGGTTTTTAAGGCCAGAGGCCACCCCCACTCCTCTCTCCACTCTTATTTTCCCCTTCTCCCTCCCACTCAACACCTCCCAGCACCCCTCCCTATCCTTTGCTCAGACCTGGCCAGAACAAGGAGGAGAAGGCCTCCCGGCTGTTTTCAAGGAACCGCTCGGGTTCCCTCTCTGCTACTCCTATCTCCTTGCATGCTACTCCATCGAGATCCCCTGGCCCCTCTAAGTCTAACCCACCCTTTTTCTAGGCTCAAAACCACCACAGGTACCAACTCCGGCGATCACTGAGGGTAGCTCCGGGAGCGTGCTCGTGCACAGGGCGTCCCTACATCGGACCGAGCTTTGCTGCCCATCGCCAGAACCGCCTCTGACCCCTGCATCGCCGAACACCCTTGCCGCCAACATGCACGCCTCTCAGGCCCTGCTCCGATGAGCTCCCAAGAGCATCGCCGCATGCGTCGTCACGCGGGTCCTCATCTGGAGCCGAAGCAGTGACTCCTGCCCCTCGCCGGACTCGTCAGGAGCCGCCGCGTTTCCCTGAGGCCTCCCCTTCGCCAAGTGCGGCCGCTGGTGAGCTTCCCGTGCCTCCCCCACCGTCCCTAGGGTTTCCTTCGCTAGCCCCCTGTTTAGTTGGGGACGACGACTGACGACCGTCGATCCTCCCTGGATCCAACGCCCCACATTTATCCATACGCTGACCGCCTAGGCATTGATGGCGGGCCCTGAGCCTTTGAATCTCATCCCTGCAGAGGCGCCCGAGTTGGCTGATTTCGCTCCCCCAAGCCCATCTCCACTCGAATTCAGCCTAGTCGCCCCCACCCTCTTTTCCATTTATTTAAGTTACTCCAGATCTGAAATTAGACTGATTGGTTTAATTCAAAATAAAAATGGAAAATGCTCCCAAATGCCAAGATCTATATTCTTGCTTGTAAACAAATGTTTTGCCCAACATGCAGAACCAAAATCCTAGCCTAATATCATTTCCAACTTGTTTAGAAATTAAAATGCTAGCACCTATCCATCTCACTAAATAAAATCCTATGTGAGCTTCACTTATCTTTTTGAAGTAAAACCAACTGCCTCTGAAAGGTATTAGAAGTACCTATCCCTGGACCTTGGTCTCATGCCAAGGTGACTTCTAGTCTGCCTGTAGCAAAAATAACAAAATCCATGCAGTTAGGCCTTTGGAAAATTTCCTACATCAAACCATGAGTCCAATTGAACCAATTTCAAATCCAAGTGATGTGGTACATCACTACCTATCTAAATCCAGGAGCTGAGGATTTATTGAGCTTTGGATATTTCTCTGTGAATTAAACTATTTTGTGCATGGTTTATTCACCTCTAAATTCACTACAGTAGTTATACAGCTCCAAAAAGGTTGATTCCAATTTCTACAGAAAGGTATTCCAAATACCTACAATGTGCCTTTGGAATAAAATCAAAATCTTATGTAGATTTAATTTGGTGAAAAAGACAAAACACCCACAGAACTGCTTTTAGGAATTTCCTAAGGGCATTCTGGTAATTGTCTTGACCTGATTCCAACTCTCAGTGAACAGTACACCAAACCCTACTGAACCATCCAAGGAAATAATGTTTGGAGCTCCAGAACTTTTCTGGTGAATTATTTCCTAAAACTAGAGTCTTTTTCACTATAGAATTCACTATAAATCTTTGGTAACTGATAAAATAGCGAAACCACTTTTGTTGGTTTCATTTTTCAATACCTATCTGTTGGTATCATGTTTTTACAATGGTACCATACAGAAGATTGTCTTGTCCAAAAATCCATCTCCTAGGTAGTTTCTAGACTATAAATCCTAAGGGGTATTCATTCCCTTCTCCAAGACCATCTCAACCTCCTAAACCCAATCCTCTCTAAAACTACTGAACCTTAATTGGAGTTTATTCAATTGCTTGTTTGCTGAATGGTAGTGGTGATTGTATGCCTTGTATTGATTGGGCCCTTTTGTTTGTCTGCATGTGTTCCATATCGATGATAGTTGCAATTATATCAGAGAGGAGAAGAAGATGGATTTTATTGGTTATTATGGTTTTCTAAGAAGAAGTCCAAGGACATTTATGCCATATTGCTGATCTCAGGCAAGCCACCTTCTTGCTCATAAGCCTTCTCCTACTATTTTACTTATGCATGTTTTATCTGCTATTTCTGAAACTGCATTGTTTTATTATATGTTTACATATATATGGTAGTGGTTTGGCTCCTCCAAACTATGACACTATTGTAATATTAAGTACAACCCCCTTGGTGATACCTACTTGACCCTAGTAGAATAGATGGTGTATTACACCATACCCCTTTGGAGACCCCGATTTAGCCGAAGCAAAGCTAGAGGATGGGAAGAACCCGGAAAAGTTTTACCAAATGTTTTCTGATAAAACCTTGGTGAGGTGGGACCTCCCAGGAGTTGTTGAGAAAGAAAAATGTTTTGTTTTACAAAATGCTGGAGGAAAACCGGAGGAAAAAGGTTTACAAAAACGCACCTGGTTCTTTGCAGTCTAGCTATAACAACTTAACCCTGTGCAACCACATTACTCTGGTATGGGACAGGACTGGATTTGAAGGTTGTCTATTCCGGTATAATCTACCTCGTAACTACTACAGGGGATCGGGGATCCCTGGAGGGTGGTCCTTCTCCGATATAGGTCCATGTGAGACATCGACCTGGAGAAGGAACGAAGGGTCGGCAGGCCTCCACGCGTTACTATGAGCCCCTCATTGAAAGTGCGCACGTGGGACGTGCACTAAGCGCTCCGGTTGGTCCTCGCCCGACGTCCCGGTTTTGAGGTGATTAACACTCATGGGGTAGGCACTTATATTGGAGTGGGCATCCGAAGAGTCTTGATCGGTTACTCGACCCACGATCGGTGAAGATCAGGGTAGGGTACCCGGATGGTGTGGGTAAAGTGTACAACCTCTGCAGAGTGTAAATCTATTCGAATAGCCGTGTCCGCGGTTAAGGACGGGTTGGACAAACTTCTGTAGAGTGTTGCTGGTTTTGTTTTCAAAAAGGATTTTAGAAAAGCAAAGGCTTTGAAAATGTTTTGACCATGGGATGGTCGAACAGGATACCTGCTTTGACCATGGGATGGTCAGACAGGTATGGAAGGAGTTTGGTCGTGGGACGACCGGGAGAAGGAAACAAATGGGTGACCCAGTCCTAGGGTTTTCCAAAACTTTTCAAAAGGAGTTTCCAAAATGTTTTACAAAAGTTTTCAACAAGGTTATGTAGATGCTATATCTACAAGAGAAACTATTTAGAAAATAACCCCTCTTGGAGCCCTCCTACTACCATAGACATGTTGCATATCCTCTTGTTATTATTATCTTAAGGTGGTTTGCGAGTACATTCAAAGTACTCACTGGCATTGTCCCTGGCTATTAACTTGGCCAGATCTCAAGAAGAAGATGGCATTGGCGACTATGCGAGCTAGGACGTTCTCCCAGTCAGTTGCCTGTAGGTTAAGGCATGGCTCGGGCTCTGCGCTTGTTGAAGTCCGCTGCTGATTATTGATGTAGCCATAACGGCATTTATGTAAGTCCTGTAATTTGGAATATTCTCGGATGTGGCAATGATACTTGTCGGTTATGTGCCACGACTAACTGATCATCGGATCGTGGTTGTATGCATAACAGGGATTCTCGGAGGATTAATCCGGGGGCCCCACAGACTTGGTATCAGAGCCATCCTGACTGTAGGAGAACCTTAGTTAGCATGGTCACTAGACAGGAAACTTATTTTGAAAACCCCAACCTTTGAAAACTAGTTACCCAATGAGTTTCAAAAAGTTCTGCTTCTTATCTTATTCTAAGAAAATATTTTCGAAAATGGTTTCCTCTAACTCTCGTCGAAACTTCAAACCTACGGATTTTAGATAACTAGGATCTAGAACCCGGTGAGGACAATGAGAACAAGATGAAGACAAGCAACTACTAGCAAACACAGGAGACTACAATATCGCTCTATCAGCGGAATCTTCACAATCAGAAGAAATCGGGTGTTGCACTATCGAGAAGCCTCCGATGACACGACGAAGGCTTCATTCGCAAGACAGTGACCCAGACCTCAATCTCGTGAAATCTAGGATTAATAAGTCCTAAGAATAGGATTCCCCGATATCGCGAGTAGTTAACTCCTTGGTCCCTAGCATTGACCGTGTTTGCTTGCCTAAGTGCATCCTATGTTGCTTGTTGTGTGTTGTCTGCCGAGGACATTGTAATTCCCTCGCTCTGTTCGCCTTGTTTGTAGGTTCTGGTTTGCCTTGGCCTCCTTAAAAATGTGACTCGAGGAGCGATAACCCACCTAGTAACTCAGGAAACCCCTGTGTTAGTTGTCGATAATAAGACCCCGACTAACCTCGAGAGTTGCGAAAGGAAAAGCATCGCAAGACCTAGGAGTTCGACATCGTCAAGTCAGAATCAACTCGAAGATTTCACCCCAGCAAGAAGGCATACCCCGTCAAACTCACCTCGCAAGACCCATCAATAACACCACACTCCCCTGTTCCCCAATCTACTATAGCAAGAATCCCGTCAGAGCTGAAAGTCGATCACCGAAGGATCCTCAATATCCACAAGAAACCACCCAATTAGTCAACCAAGACAAGAGGTGAATGTTGGGTCCGCAGCATAGAAAACAAAAAAATTCCTACGGTGTGAACTACACGCCAAGATCTATCTACTAGGTACAAAGCAAACAGGTGGACATACATCCATAGAGAACTTACCCTCGAAGACAACGAGCTTTGTTAACAAGTAGGAACTCGTGGTTGATGTAGTCGTCCACTTGCCGATCTCAAGATCGTGAGGAAGTCCGAGCGCTGCAACTCAGCAGCGCATCCGCACTCGCACACACGTTCAAGCCACCGAACAACCTCCACCTCCTCGCTCCAGCGATCCAGCGGAAGCAGCAACTCCTTCCAGATGAAATGCCACCGGGAACATGTATCTCGCTAATCCGAGACCATGGGGAATAATACTAGAGGGAAGAGAGATCCTTCACAAGGAGGTGTGGATGAAGGAGGAATGTGGCCTTTTATAGGAGGAGGGGGGTGCCCCCTCTCTCCATGGCCGGCGCATGGGGGGGTGACCCCTCACCTCCCCCATTCATGTGGTGGTAACTCCTCCACATTAAAATGCCTCTTCACATTCCCTTTTAAAGTCTCCACTTTAAATGAGTTAAGTTTCTCCAAATTTAATGCTCTCTCATTTAATAAAACTCTTTTATTAAATTTATTCAGAATTTTGTTAATTACTTTAATTAACAAACATTCACATATAGCCCCTTGCAATATTTCAATATCACATGCAGAACCACTTTCTGCAATTTCACCCGAAACAATTTCCGGTTTCTATTGAAACAATTCCTGTGCTTTGCAATTCATTCGTCTGAAACATATGTGCTCCAAAATGGTGTCCGGTAACTCTTAAGTGTGCCACCCTACGGTTCGCGAATAATGCAGACATGATCGAGACCCTTCTCCGATCAATAATCAGCAGCGGGACCTGGAGATCCGTACTGACTCCTACACAATCAACGATGACTCCTGTGATCGTGAGAAACTTTAACGCTTGTAACTAAATCCCTTTGTCTCTCGATATATTACATGTCCGAGATTCAATCATCGGTATCTCCATACCTAGTTTGATCTCGTTACCGACATGCACTCTTTTCTCGTTCCCGTGATATAACATTCTAGTGATCACATCACTTGCTTGCCAGCTATCCTAATGTGTTATCACCGAGAGGGCCCAGAGTATATCTATCTATCACCTGGATTGACAAATTCCACATAGTGATAAATCTAACACCCATGGAGTTCTGGTGTTGATCATGTTTTGCCCTAGGGAGTACTTTAGTCAACAGATCTGCTACATTCAGGTCCGTGTGCACTTTACAAATCTTTATATCTCCATCCTTGACATGTTCGCGGATGGAGTGAAACCGGCGCTTAATATTCTTGGAATTCTCGTGAGACCTTGGTTCCTTGGCGTTGGCTATGGATCCATTGTTGTCACAATAGTTCACCATCGGGTCCAACGCACTGGGAACCACACCCAGTTCCGTTATGAACTCTTTCATCCAAATCGCTTCCTCGCCCGCTTCAAGCAAAGAACATATTCCGCCTCGTTGTTGATCTAGCCACCACAGTTGTTTGGAGCTCCTCCAACTAACGCTGCTCCGCTCAAGAGAAATACGTATCCGGATTGAGACTTAGAGTCATCCGGATCATTGTCAAAGCTAGCATCGACATAACACTTAGCGACTAGCTCTTCTTCACCTCCAGATATAAGAAACATATCCTTAGTTCTTCTCAAGTACTTAAGGATATTCTTGACCGCTATCCGATGTTCAACCTCGGATCGATTGGTACCTACTAGTCAAACTAATAGCATGTGCCAGATCCGTCTTGTACATAGCATGGCATACATTATAGAGCCTATGGTGGCTGAGGCATAGGGATCCTATCCATTATCTCTTTCTTCCAACAGTGTGGGACTTTGAGTCTTACTCAATGTCTTGCCTTGCAACATAGGTAAGAACCCCTTCTTACTTCCGTCCATATTAAACTTCTTTAATATCTTATCAAGGTATGTACTCTACGATAGCCCAATTAGGCGTCTTGATCTATCTCTATAGATTTTAATGCCTAATATATATGAAGCTTCACCAAGGTCCTTCATCGAAAATTTGCTGTTTAGATAACTTTTAACATTGTTTAAAAGATCTAAATCATTTCCAATCAATAATATGTCATCCACATATAATATCAGAAATGCCAAATTGCTCCCACTCACTTTCTTGTAAATACAAGCCTCTCCATAAGTTTGGACAAATCCAAACTCTTTGATCACCTCATCAAAGCGGAGATTCCAACTCCGTGATGCTTGCTTCAGTCCATAGATGGATCGCTGAAGTTTGCACACCTTATTAGCATCCTTAGGATCGACAAAACCCTCAGGTTGTATCATATACAACTCTTCTTCAATCTTACAATTGAGGAACGCAGTTTTGACATCCATCTACCATATTTCATAATCGAAATATGCAGCAATTGCTAACATAATCCTAACCGACTTAAGCATCGCTACGGGAGAGAATGTCTCATCATAGTTAACTCCTTGAATTTTTCGAAACCCCTTTGCGACAAGTCAAGCCTTATAGATGGTCACATTACCATTAGCATCATTTTTCCTTTTGAAAATCCATTTATTCTCAACGGCCTTTCGGTCGTGAGGTAAGTCTACCAAGTTCCAAACTTGGTTCTCGTACATGGATTCCATCTCGGATTTCATGGCTTATAGCCATTTGATGGAATCCGGGCTCATCATCGCTTCTTCATACGTCGCAGGGTCATCTATTTCATCAATCATGAAATTCATAACAGGATTGCTGTATAGTTCAGGAGTTGCACGTGTCCTGCTTGACCTGCGAGGTTCGGTAGTGTCCTCTTTCGGAGTTTCATGATCATTATCATTAGCTCTCTCTTCATCAGGTGAAGTCAACTCCGAAACAACTTCCGGTGCTGCGCCACTCGCCATTCCATGAAGAGAAGGTTCAATAACCTCTTCGAGTTCTACCTTCTGACTACTCACACCTTTCGCGAGAAACTCCTTCTCAAGAAAGGATCCATTCTTGGCAACAAAGACCTTGCCCTCGGATCTGTGATAGAAGGTATACCCAATCGTTTCCTTAGGGTATCCTATGAAGACGCATTTTTCTGCTTTGGGTTCGAGTTTATCCGGTTGAAGTTTCTTCACATAAACATTGCATCTCCAAACTTTAAGAAATGACAGCTTAGGTTTGTTTCCAAACCATAATTCATACGGTGTCTTTTCAACGGATTTAGATGGTGCCCTATTTAAAGTGAATGTAGCGGTTTCCAGTGCATAACCCCAAAATGACAGTGGCAAGTCAGTCAGAGACATCATAGATCGAACCATATCCAATAAAGTACGATTACGACGTTCTGACACACCATTACGTTGTGGTGTTTCGGCAGGCGTGAGTTGTGAAACTATTCCACAGTCTTTCATATGTGTGCTAAACTCGTAACTAAGATACTCTCCTCCACGGTCGGACCACAGAAATTTGATCTTTCTGTTACGATGATTTTCCACTTCATTCTGAAATTCTTTGAACTTTTCAAAAGTTTCAGACTTGTGTTTCATCAAATAGATATACCCGTATCTAGTCAAATCATCCGTGAAAGTAACAAAATAACGATATCCACCTCGCGCCGACACACTCATTGGTCCACACACATCAGTATGTATGATTTCCAATAGATCTGTCGCTCGTTCCATTGAACCGGAAAACAGCATTCTAGTCATCTTGCCCATAAGGCATGGCTCACATGTATCAAATGATTCAAAATCAAGTGATTCCAAAAGTCCATCAGAATGGAGTTTCTTCATGCGTTTAACGCCAATATGACCTAGACGGCAATGCCACATATATGTAGATATATCATTATCAAGTTTACTCCTTTTATCATCAACATTATGAATATGCGTAATACTACTATCGAGATCCAACAGAAATAAACCATTCAACATAGGTGCATGACCATAAAAGATATTATTCATATAAATCGAACAACCATTGTTTTCAGACTTAAATGAATAACCACTTTGCATCAAACATGATACGGATACAATGTTCATGCTCAGTGCAGGCACCAAATAACAATTATTTAGGTTTATAACTAATCCCGATGGCATATGGAGAGGCAGCGTTCCGACGGAGATCACATCAACTCTTGATCCATTGCTGACCCGCATCGAGACCTCATCCCTTGCTAGTTGTCGCTTGTTCCGCAGCCCCTGAACCGAGTTACATATATTAGCAACCGACCCCGTATCAAATACCTAGGTGCTACTGCGAGTACTAGTCAAGTACACATCAATAACATGTATATCACATATACCTTTGTTTGCCTTGCCGGACTTCTTGTCCGCCAAATACTTGGGGCAGTTGCGCTTCCAATGGCCAGTCCCCTTGCAATAGTAGCACTCGGTGTCAGACTTAGGGCCAGCTCGGGGTTTATTTTCAGGCGTAGCAACAGACTTGCCACCCTTCTTTCCCTTGTGCTTGCCTTTCTTGTCCTTCTTGAAACCGGTGGTCCTATTGATCATCAACACTTGATGTTCTTTCCTAATCTCCACTTCTGCAGTCTTAAGCATTGACAGAAGCTCGGGAAGAGACTTCTTCATGCCCTGCATATTATAGTTCATCACGAAGATCTTGTATCTAGGTGGCAGAGATTGGAGAACATGATGTATTCCTAAGTCAATGGGAATCGTTATTCCCAAGGACACAAGCTTATCGGCGTACCCAGACATTTTGAGTACGTGCTCACTAACAGAGCTATTTTCCTCCATCATGCAGCTAAAGAACTTTTCTGTAGCATTATAACTCTCTACGGCAGCATGGGTATCGAAAATCATTTTCAATTCTCCCATGGTATCAAAGGCATTGCCATTTTCGAAACGCTTTCGAAGTTCTGGCTCTAGCCCATACAGTATGCCATAATGAACTAAGTTGTGGTCCTCCTGACGAGTTATATAGACGTTCTTTTCTTCGTCAGGGGCATCAGGAGCTGGTGGGGGGCCTAGCGGCGCATCTAGCACATATTGCTTTTGTGCAGCAGTGAGGAGAATCCTCAAATTCATAGCCCAGTTGGTGAAGTTACTACCATTCGTAGCAAGTTTCTCTTTCTCCATGAACACATTGAAATTAAAAGGAGGTGGTGCCATCTACAACAGAATTTGTAAAGTATATTTAGACTAAGTTTATGACAGATTGAGTTCAACTAATCCAAATTACTAATGAACTCCCACTCAAAAACGACATCCCTCGTGTCCTTTTGGTGATTACATGAACCAAATCCACTACACCAAGTCCGATCATCACGTGAGTCCGTGTAGCTTCAAAGGCGAGCATCTATATGGGCATCATATCAACTATATGACTCGTGCTTAACCTTTCGGTCCGTGTTCCGAGGCCATGTCTGTACATGCTAGGCTCGTCAAGTAAGAACCTTAGTATTTGCGTGTGTAAAACTGTCTTACACCCGTTGTATGAAAGCGTAGAGTTGAAAACACCCGATCATCACGTGATGCCTCAAAACACGATCCACAAAACGGTGCATACTTAAGGAAGAACACATTTTATCTTGATATCTAAATGAGAGATCATCTTATAATGCTACCAAACGCGCCAAACTAGCAATATAAGATGCTAACATCTAATGTGTGAAGTGAGGTGATATGGTCCATGCATTTGATCTCTATCATTTGCATCGTGGTATGATCTCTATCATTCCTTTGTGTGTAAGGCCAAGGTCTATGGAACTTACACATTAAGTGAGTTGTAAGAGTATCTATTATACATCTACTTACAACAATACCATATTAAAACACTAGCCCAGCAATAATCTAAACTAGATGCCTCTAATTTATCAATTGCAAGTTTTACGTGGCTTAGGGCTTTCGGAGATAGAACCTGTCTAACCTACGAACATGAACCACAACGAGGATAACCAAGTTATTAGCAACTCGTTGTAAATCAGATATTGACTATAGTAGGAGAGACAGACACCCACCAGCCACTTATGCAAAACAAGTTGCATGTGAGTCGTGGAACCGGTCTCATGTACGATGACATGTAAGGTTGGTCTGGGCCGCTTCATCCCACTATGCCACCAATATCCAAAGTACATAGAAGATGCAATAACATGATCATCATCGCCCACATATACACATATGTGTACTACCCGTGCAAAGCACCTACGCACAGATCAGGCTCTGATACCACTGTTGGGTCCGCAACATAGAAAACAAAAATTTTCCTACGGTGTGAACTACACGCCAAGATCTATCTACTAGGTAGAAAGCAAACGGGTGGACATACATCCATAGAGAACTTACCCTCGAAGACAACGAGCTTTGTTAACGAGTAGGAACTCGTGGTTGATGTAGTCGTACACTTGCCGATCTCAAGATCATGAGGAAGTCCGAGCGCTGCAACTCAAAGCAGATCCGCACTTTTCACACGTTCAAGCCACCGGACAACCTCCACCTCCTCGCCTAGAGATCCAACGGAGCAGCAACTCCTTCCGCATTTAAATGCCACCGGGAACATGTATCTCGTTAATCTGATACCATGGGGGAATAATTCTAGAAGGGGAGAGAGATCCTTCACAAGGAGGTGTGTGGATGAAGGAGGGAATGGGTGGCCTTTTATAGGAGGAGGGGGGTGCCCCCTCTCTCCATGGCCGGCGCATGGGAGGGTGACCCCTCACCTCCCCCATCCATGTGGTGGTAACTCCTCCACATTAAAATGCCTCTTCACATTCCCTTTTAAAGTCTCCACTTTAAATGCATTAAGTTTCTCCAAATTTAATGCTCTCTCATTTAATAAAACTCTTTTATTAAATTTATTCAGAATTTTGTTAATTACTTTAATTAACAAACATTCACATATAGCCCCTTGCAATATTTCAATATCACATGCAGAACCACTTTCTGCAATTTCACCCGAAACAATTTCCGGTTTCTATTGAAACAATTCTTGCGCTCTGCAATTCTTTCGTCTGAAACATATGTGCTCCAAAATGGTGTCCGGTAACTCTTAAGTGTGCCACCCTATGGTTCGCGAATAATGCAGACATGATCGAGACCCTTCTCCGATCAATAATCAGCAGCGGGACCTGGAGATCCGTACTGACTCCTACACATTCAATGATGACTCCTATGATCGTGAGAACCTTTAACGCTTGTAACTAAATCCCTTTGTCTCTCAATATATTACATGTCCGAGATTCGATCATCGGTATCTCCATACCTAGTTTGATCTTGTTACCGACATGCACTCTTTTCTCGTTCCCGTGATATAACATTCTAGTGATCACATCACTTGCTTGCAAGCTATCCTAATGTGTTATCACCGAGAGGGCCCAGAGTATATCTATCCGTCATCTGGATTGACAAATTCCACTATTGATCCATGAGCCTCAACATAACACCTTCGTAGCACGGAACCCATCTTTATAGTCACCCTTTTATGGTGTGACGTTTGATGTTATCAAGATACTCTTTTGGTGTTATCAATTAACATGATCTCATGGTCTAAGGATAAAGATTACTTTGTATGATGTTATAGCAATATAAACACAATGACTTGATCGTAATGCTATACTTCGGATGAATGTTCATCACATCATTCCACCAATGGTGTGACCTTGTTATTAACAACATCCAATGTCCATGATCAGGAAACCTTGATCATCTTGTTAATCAACAAGCTAGTCTATAAGAGAGCCATGACTAGGAACCCTTTTTGTTATTAAACACACATGTATTGATGTTTCCTATCAATACAATTATAGCATGTAAAATAAACATCTATCATATACAAGGAATACATAATAACAACTTTATTATTGCCTCTCAGGGCATATTTCCTTTAGTGAAGACCTAACCACGCTAACCTTTAGTGTATTAGAGCTTCTAACCGCCTCAGGAGACTAACTAATCTAGTCGACCCTACCCAAACCAACGGGAAGCTCCTTCCTAGAAGGTCAGAACCACCCCTGAAGCCAGATGATAAGGAAGCGTGAAGACAATGAGTCAACTCCGCCCTCGAGTTGAAGCAACGCAAGGAATTCACGTGAAGGCGCTACCTCTGAAGATTAGTTTTCCTACTCTGATTGAAGGCTAAAAAGTGGAGCTGCAAACCGCTAACCACCCTAAAGGCTTCGTTAGGAAACCACCCCCTCCAAGGTTGGTAAAATAAGGCATCCCTCGAAGACCCCAGCCCAAGACTCCGGGAAGATACAGCCTTCCGCTAACATCGGGTCAGCACTGCAAGACAGAAGATCCGCAACCCCTCCTGAAGCACCTTAGTGAAGCCCTAAGGTGGAAAGACAACGTCTTTCCACTCAATCTTCAGAAGACTGTTTACCAAAAGATACTTCGGAAAATATCTCCGGCTCCGAAGTCTTTCCGCCAAGCAATAACCCGTGAGTATCCGATAAGGAAATAACTGAAGATTCTACAAGGTCCCTCCGCTACTTCAACTGAAGACCCACCCGAAGGACTGCCGAACCGCTAACCCCTAGGTCCTTAATGCTTAGAGGACTTGAGACTCCAATAACTCCACCAGGCTAAGTATGAATAATAGTAGTATATAAGCCCCGCAGGCCATAGCTCCATGGACGCTTTCCGAAGACCTCGACTACAGGAAAAATATGGACGACAATCTTCAGAACCGCCACCAATGAAGTCAAGAAGGAAGGAATGCGTTATCTCCGAGCTAACCTAGTCATATCCTAAGGGGGAAAGACTGCGTCTTTCCCACAAAATAGAATAACCCTCTGCCAGGAGCAACCTCAGGAGTCCTGACCCCAAAATGGTTAAATAGGATACGCTACGACCTTCAGGAAGAGCTGTGAGTCTTTAGACAGAAATACTCCCAACCGTAGATTCTATCCCCGACGAAATAATCCGTGAAGTTCAGAATCACGTTAGTCTGCCTAGTCTAAGCCCCCGAGATGTAGAGTCCAGAAGGAAAAGAAGGTCATCCCTCGTAATCAGGACTGGACTCCGCCCAACTCACCGTCTGTCCCGAAGGACGGAAGTACAACTTCATCGATAGAGTAGTCAATTTTCAAGGATGGAGCCCCTAAGATAGTATGCGTAAGACACCTAGTATCAATCCGACTCAAAATACCCTAACCCTACTCTCCGGAATCTCGGGACGAGATTCTTTTAAGGGGGAAAGATCTGTAACATCCCAATTTCAGCAACCCTGATTAGTTGTCCAGAATGCAAAAATCAGGGGGAACAAAAACTTATCCTTGTTTAGTTCTGAAGTGTTTGCTTGTTGTTTGGATATGCTTATGCATATGAAGGTGTATTAGATGATATCCCCCTTACCTTAACCCCAGTTGACAAAAGCTATCTTGCAAAACAGTCTTGGCTTAATTTCCATATTCTCCACTGTTCTGACAATTCAAAACCTGAGCCAACATGCTTATGAAACCAAAATTATTTTAGTAGCTTGAATTGATAAAACTATGGAGAGCTATATAACATAATCTCCTTATTTTTTCAAGACAGAACCTTCTAATACTCTTACCTCTAGATTTAACAACACCTTTTTGTAAACTTTTGAATTCTAATCTTGGTAGAGATACCAAGGACCTTACCTTGTTCAAACACCAACCTATTTCAAAATACCCATCCTTACCTCAAGCTTAGCTTGGTGGTAACCCCAGTAGTAGTTGATTTGTTTGTAAGATGGGTTGCCTTGATCTGCTGTTTGACTTGATTGCTTAGAAGTAGTATGAGCTACTCTAGGAGCTCATCAGTAGGATCAAGAGGTATCCAAACACCACATCCTAAGCAAGAATACAATCTGGATCTAATCTCTAGCCACCAGGTGATCATGTGAAACCCTTAACCAGATCAATTCCGCAGTGATCCATTCTAGAAGCTTCAAAGTCAATGAAGACCAATATCAAGCATGGAACCCTTCCACTCAAACTACACTTCCACACCATCCACTTGATGATGCTTGGGTACCTTGCACCCCATCAAAAACACCCCATCTCATATTCTAGTCAAAAACCCTAAATCTGCCAAAATTTGGCTGTCTGGAAATCTGATTCCCACATGACCTTTTTGAATGCCTCCCTTTCTCAACCCTTGTGCATTTTTGGAAATTCATCTGAACCATCTTGTTAACCATCCTAAGGACTACCAAGGCCCACTCTTTCCCTTGGTTATATCATTGTACAACCCACTTGTTCTTGATGGTCTTGCAGGCAAGAAAATAACTTTTCCGGCAAATCTAGTCAACATGCCTAGTTTGATAGAAGCTCACACCATCATCAAACCTTCTATGGACCAACTCTTTGAATGGTTGTGTTCTACTAATAAAGGTTTATCAACATCTACTTCACTTGTTCCAAGTGGATCTTTGTGCTACTCAAACCCACAAGGTTTTGAAGGCTAGTTGATAATCTGCTTTGGTAGGCTTATTTTATTCAAAGTTTGAAAGCTTGTCTTGGTGAACTCAAGCAGGATCAAGCTCAAAACTCTGCACCATGTTGATGTACATAACTTGGTCTATCCATCCATCTACCCCCGTCCCATGTGGAGATCTGAACTCCAAGATACAACCATGTTTTGATGGTATGAAATTAACATCACCCTAGATCCTTAATCTAGGGTATTCCACCAAAAATCAACTTGGATTCTCCAATCCCAAGGTTGCAAATGCTTTCTACACCTTGTATACATCATATACCTTGATCATCAAGATTTATAAAATATTATCCATATTTATTATGGACCAAAACTATTTAATTCCCTAAATAGGCAAAATCTCCAAAACTCCTCTCATAAAGGAAATTTTGGTTTTTGCCAAAACACTTCCCCACCTTTTGTCCCAAGTGAGGTCCCTATATCATACCCCATCCTCCCACTTCAAAAATAAATATTTTTGAAGAGCTTTATTATTTCTTTTTGCCCATTTTCTTAAATGGCTGAATTGGAATAATAATTGTTTTAAATACTTTTATCTTCCAATAAATCTTGGGAAAATTCCCCTAAGTGTGTATTCACATTTGGGACCATCTCACATCAAAAACTCCACCTGTCCATTGAAAAATTATCAAATTATCCTCTAGAAACTACTTCTGTACTTTTTGAATAAATGGTTTTAAGTGGACTTTAAATCTTTAGAAAAATCCCAAATAAATACTAGAGAGGCCTATTAACTCTATCCATCTACTAGTACCATTTCCTCATCTTGGACAATGCAAGTTCCTAAACTTGTTTCACAACCACCAATTCCCCCAATTTGGCAAGTCTAGCTAGAAATGAACTAAACCAAGAACAAACCACCACCACTCTTGCAAGACAAGGCACCATAACCCCCAGCACTCATCTCTGGTCGTGATTACTGTAGAATGGCACTGTAGCACCCCTTCCCCTTGTCCTTTAGTGCTTGGAGGAAGGAGAGATGCACCCATTGGTCACACTTTCCCTTTTACTTCTTGCAGCAGCCATCTCACCTCACCCCTCCTCTGCACCCGACCAGAACCACCCCTCCACCTCCCCTAGAAAACCCTCCCCTGGTTTCACACCTACCTCCATTCCCCTCATGGACCATGTCCATGATGCACCCTCCTCTCTCGGTTTTTAAGCCAGAGGCCACCCCCGCTCCTCTCTCCACTCTCATTTCCCCTTCTCCCTCCCACTCAACACCTCCCAGCACCCCTCCCTATCCTCTGCTCAGACCTGGCCAGAACAAGGAGAAGGCCTCCCGGCCATTTTCAAGGAACCGCTCGGGTGCCCTCTCTGCTACTCCTATATCCTTGCATGCTACTCCATAGAGATCCCCTGGCCCCTCTGAGTCTAACCCACCCTTTTTCCGGGCTCAAAACCACCACAGGTACCAACTCCGGTGATCACTGAAGGTAGCTCCGGGAGGGTGCTCGCGCATAGGGCGTCCCTACGTCGGACCGAGCTCTGCTGCCCGTCGCTAGAACCGCTTCTGACCCCTGCGTCGCCCAGCACCCTCGCCGCCAACATGCATGCCTCTCCGGCCCTGCTCCGGTGAGCTCCCGAGAGCACCGCCGCGGGCGTCGTCGCGTGAGTCCTCATCTGGAGCCAAAGCAGTGACTCCTGCCCCTCGCCGGACTCGGGCTGAGCCGCTGGCCCGAGGCCTCCCTTCACCAAGTGCGGTCATTGTGAGCCTCCCCGTCCTCGCCACCCCTAGGGTTTCCACCGCCAGCCCCCAGTTTAGTTGGGGACGACGACTGACGACCGTCGATCCCCCCTGGATCCAACGCCCCACATTTATCCATACCGCTTCGGCCACCCAAGACGCTGACGGGCGGGCCCCGCCTGCAGGCCTTTAAATCTCCATCCCACGCATAGAGGTGCCCGAGTGGGCCGATTTTGCTCCCCCAGTCCCATCTCCGCTCGAATTCAGCCCAGTCGCCCCCGCCCTCTTTTCCATTTATTTAAGTTAGTCCCAGATCTGAAATTAGACTGATTGGTTTAATTCAAAATAAAAATGGAAAATGCTCCCAAATGCCTAGATCTGTATTCCTGCTTGTAAATAAATGTTTTGCCCAACATGCAGAACCAAAATCCTAGCCTAATATCATTTCCAACTTGTGTAGAAATTAAAATGCTAGCACCTATCCATCTCACTAAATAAAATCCTATGTGAGCTTCACTTATCTTTTTGAAGTAAAACCAACTGCTTCTGAAAGGTATTAGAAGTACCTATCCCTGGACCTTGGTCTCATGCCAAGGTGAATTCTAGTCTGCCTGTAGCGAAAATAACAAAATCCATGCAGTTAGGCCTTTGGAAAATTTCCTACATCAAACCATGAGTCAAATTGAACCAATTCCAAATCCCAGCGATGTGGTACATCACTACCTATCTAAATCCAGGAGCTGAGGATTTATTGTGCTTTAGACATTCCTTTGTGAATTAAACTATTTTGTGCATGGTTTATTCACCTCTAAATTCACTACAGTAGTTATCCAGCTCCAAAAAGGTTGATTCTAATTTCTATAGAAAGGTATTCCAAATACCTACAATGTGCCTTTGGAATATAATAAAAGGTCCTGTAGATTTAATTTGGTGAAAAAGACAAAAACCCCTAGGGTTTCCTAGGGTTTCCTTCGCTAGCCCCCTGTTTAGTTGGGGACGACGACTGACGACCGTCGATCCTCCCTGGATCCAACGCCCCACATTTATCCATACCGCTTCGGCCGCCTAGGCCGCTGATGGGCGGGCCCCGCCTGCAGGCCTTTGAATCTCTGTCCCGCGCAGAGAGGCGCCCGAGTTGGCTGATTTCGCTCCCCCAAGCCCATCTCCACTCGAATTCAGCCTAGTCGCCCCCACCCTCTTTTCCATTTATTTAAGTTACTCCAGATCTGAAATTAGACTGATTGGTTTAATTCAAAATAAAAATGGAAAATGCTCCCAAATGCCAAGATCTATATTCTTGCTTGTAAACAAATGTTTTGCCCAACATGCAGAACCAAAATCCTAGCCTAATATCATTTCCAACTTGTTTAGAAATTAAAATGCTAGCACCTATCCATCTCACTAAATAAAATCCTATGTGAGCTTCACTTATCTTTTTGAAGTAAAACCAACTGCCTCTGAAAGGTATTAGAAGTACCTATCCCTGGACCTTGGTCTCATGCCAAGGTGACTTCTAGTCTGCTTGTAGCAAAAATAACAAAATCCATGCAGTTAGGCCTTTGGAAAATTTCCTACATCAAACCATGAGTCCAATTGAACCAATTTCAAATCCAAGTGATGTGGTACATCACTACCTATCTAAATCCAGGAGCTGAGGATTTATTGAGCTTTGGATATTTCTCTGTGAATTAAACTATTCTGTGCATGGTTTATTCACCTCTAAATTCACTACAGTAGTTATACAGCTCCAAAAAGGTTGATTCCAATTTCTACAGAAAGGTATTCCAAATACCTACAATGTGCCTTTGGAATAAAATCAAAATCTTATGTAGATTTAATTTGGTGAAAAAGACAAAACACCCACAGAACTTCCTTTAGGAATTTACTAAGGGCATTCTGGTAATTGTCTTGACCTTATTCCAACTCTCAGTGAACAAGTACACCAAACCCTACTCAACCATCCAAGGAAATAATTTTTGGAGCTCCGGAACTTTTCTCGTGAATTATTTCCTAAAACTAGAGTCTTTTTCACTATAGAATTCACTATAAATCTTTGGTAAGTGATAAAATAGTGAAACCACTTTTTTTGGTTTCATTTTATCAATACCTATCTGTTGGTATCATGTTTTTATAATGGTACCATACAGAAGATTGTCTTGTCCAAAAATCCATCTCCTAGGTAGTTTCTAGACTATAAATCCTAAGGGGTATTCATTCCCTTCTCCAAGACCATCTCAACCTCCTAAACCCAATCCTCTCTAAAACTACTGAACCTTAATTGGAGTTTATTAAATTGCTTGTTTGCTGAATGGTAGTGGTGATTGTATGCCTTGTATTGATTGGGCCCTTTTGTTTGTCTGCATGTGTTCCATAGCGACGATAGTTGCGATTATATCGGAGAGGAGAAGAAGATGGATTTTATTGGTTATTATGGTTTTCTAAGAATAAGTCCAGGGACATTTATGCCATATTGCTGATCTTAGGCAAGCCACCTTCTTTCTCATAAGCCTTGTCCTACTATTTTACTTATGCATGTTTTATCTTCTATTTCTGAAATTGCATTGTTTTATTATATGCTTACGTATATATGGTAGTGGTTTGGCTCCTCCGAACTATTACACTATTATACTATTAAGTACAACCCCCTTGGTGATACCTACTTGACCCTAGTAGAATAGATGGTGTATTACACCATACCCCTTTGGAGACCCCGATTTAGCCGAAGCAAAGGTAGAGGATGGGAAGACCCCGGAAAAGTTTTACCAAATGTTTTCTGATAAAACCTTGGTGAGGTGGGAGATCCCAGGAGTTGTTGAGAAAGAAAAATGTTTTGTTTTACAACATGCTAGAGGAAAACCAGAGGAAAAAGGTTTACAAAAATGCACCTGGTTCTTTGCAGTCTAGCTATAACAACTTAACCCTGTGCAACCACATTACTCTGGTATGGGACAGGGCTGGATTTCAAGGTTGTCTATTCCGGTATAAGCTGCCTCGTAACTACTACAGGGGATCGGTGATCCCTGGAGGGTGGGCCTTCTCCGATATAGGTCCATGTGAGACATCGACCTGGAGAAGGAACGAAGGGTCGGCAGGCCTCCACGCGTTACTATGAGCCCCTCATTGAAAGTGCGCACGTGGGACGTGCACTAAGCGCTCCGGTTGGTCCTCGCCCGACATCCCGGTTTTGAGGTGATTAACACTCATGGGGAACTTATATTGGAGTGGGCATCCAGAGAGTCTTGATCGGTTACTCGACCCACGATCGGTGAAGATCAGGGTAGGGTACCCGGATGGTGTGGGTAAAGTGTACAACCTCTGTAGAGTGTAAATCTATTCGAATAGCCGTGTCCGCGGTTAAGGACGGGTTGGATAAACTTCTGTAGAGCGGTGCTGGTTTTGTTTTCAAAAAGGATTTCAGAAAAGCAAAGGCTTTGAAAATGTTTAAACCATGGGATGGGCGAACATGATACCTGCTTTGACCATGGGATGGTTAGACAGGTATGGAAGGAGTTTGGTCGTGGGACGACCGGGAGAAGGAAACAAATGGGTGACCTAGTCCTAGGGTTTTCCAAAACTTTTCAAAAGGAGTTTCCAAAATGTTTTACAAAAGTTTTCAACAAGGTTATGTAGATGGTATATCTACAAGAGAAACTATTTAGAAAAGAACCCCTCTTGGAGCCCTCCTACTACCACAACCATATTGCATATCCTCTTGTTATTATTATTATCTTAAGGTGGTTTGCGAGTACATTCAAAGTACTCACTGGCATTGTCCCTGGCTATTAACTTGGCCAGATCTCAAGAAGAAGATGGCGTTGGCGACGATGCGAGCTAGGACGTTCTATCAGTCAGTTGCCTATAGGTTAAGGCATGGCTCGGGCTCTACGCTTGTTGAAGTCCGCTGCTGATTATTGATGTAGCCATAACGGGATTTATGTAAGTCTTGTAATTTGGTATATTCTCGGATGTGGTAATGATACTTGTCTGTTATGTGCCACGACTAACTGATCATGGGATCGTGGTTGTATGCATAACAGGAATTCTCGGAGGATTAATCCGGGGCCCCACATGTTCCTTTCCTAAACCACATGAATCCACTAGGGTCATTGCATGTGTGTTCCATTCCTAAACCACATTGATCCACCAGAGTCATTGCATGTATGTTCATTTCCTAAACCACCACCAGAGTCATTACATATGTGTTTTTTTCCTAAACCACCACCAGAGTCATTGCCTGTGTGTTCTTTTCCTAAACCACCACTAGAGTCATTGCATGTGTGTTATTTTCTTAAACCACCACCAGAGACATTGCATGTATGTTCTTTTCCTAAATCACCACTAGAGTCATTGCATGCTTGTTCCTTTCCTAAACCACATTGATCCACTAGAGTCATCGCATGTTTGCTCTTTTCCTAAACCACCACTAGAGTTATTGCATGTGTTCCTTTCCTAAACCACCACTAGAGTCATTTCATGTGTATTACTTTCCTAAACCACATTGATCCACCAGAGTCATTGCGTGTGTGTTATTTTCCTAAACCACCACTAGAGTCATTCCATGTGTGTTCCTTTCATAAACCACATGGATCCACCAGATTCATTGCATGTGTGGTCCTTTCCTAAACCACATGGATCCACCAGAGTCATTGCCTGTGTGTTCCTTTGCTAAACCACATTGATCCACCAGAGTCATTGCATGTGTGTTCTTTTCTTAAACCACATGAATCCACCAGAGTCATTGCATGTTTTTTCTTTATATAAACTACATGGATCCACCAGAGTCATTGCATGTGTGTTACTTTCCTAAACCACATGGATCCACCAGAGTCATTGCATGTGTGTTCTTTTCCTAAACCACATGGATCCACCAGAGTCATTGCATGTGTGTTCCTTTCATTAACCACATGGATCCACCAGAGTCATTATATGTGTGTTCCTTTCCTAAACCACATGGATCCAACAGAGTCATTGCGTGTCTATTCTTTTCCTAAACAACCACTAGAGTGATTGCATGTGTGTTATTTTCCTAAACCACATGGATTCACTAGAGTCATTGCATGCGTGTTCTTTTCCTAAACCACCACCAGAGTCCTTGCATGTGTGATCCTTTCATAAACCACATGGATCCACCAGAGTCATTGCATGTGTCTTCCTTTCCTAAACCACATGAATCCACCAAAGTCATTGCATGTGTGTTCCATTCCTAAACCACATTGATCCACTAGAGTCATTGCATGTATGTTCATTTCCTAAACCACCACCAGAGTCATTGCATGTGTGTTCTTTTCCTAAACCACCACTAGAGTCATTGCATGTATGTTCCTTTACTAAACCACATTGAACCACCAGAGTCATTGCATGTGCGTTATTTTCCTAAACCACCACCAGAGTCATGCATGTGTCTTCTTTTCATAAACCACATGGATCCACCGGAGTCATTGCATGTGTGTTCTTTTCTTAAACAACCACTAGAGTCATTGCATGTGTGTTCCTTTCATAAACTAGATGGATCCACCAGAGTCATTGCATGTGTGTTCCTTTCCTACACCACATGGATCCACAAGAGTCATTGCATGTGTGTTCCTTTCCTAAACCACATTGATCCACCAGAGTCATTGCATGTCTGTTCTTTTCTAAACCAGCACCAGAGTCATTGCATGTGTGTTCTTTTCTAAACCACCACCAGAGTCATTGCATGTGTGTTCTTTTCTGTCATTGCATGTGTGTTCTTTTCCTAAACCACCACCGGAGTCATTGCATGTGTGTTATTTTCCTAAACCACATGGATCCTCTAGAGTAATTGCATGTGTGTTGTTTTCCTTAACCACCACCAGAGTCATTGCATCGTGTTACTTTCATAAATCACATGGATACACCAGATTCATTGCATGTGTGTTACTTTCATCAACACAAATGGATCCACAAGAGTCATTGCATGTGTGTTCCTTTCCTAAACCACATTGATCCACCAGAGTCATTGCATGTGTGTTCTTTGCCTAAACCACCACCAGTCATTGAATCTGTGTTCCTTTCCTAAACCACATGGATCCACGAGAGTCATTGCATGTGTGTTCCTTTCCTAAACCACCAACAGAGTCATTGCATGTGCGTTCTTTTCCTAAACCACCACCAGAGTCATTGCATGCGTGTTATTTTCCTAAACCACATGGATCCACCAGAGTCATTGCATGTGTGTTATTTTCCTAAACCACCACCATAGTCACTTCATGTGTGTTCCTTTCATAAAACACATGGATCCACCAGAGTCATTGCATGTCTCTTCTTATCCTAAACCACATGGATCCACCAGAGTCATTGCATCTGTGTTCATTTCCTAAACCACCACTAGAGTAATTGCATGTGTGTTCCTTTCATAAACCACATGGATCCACTAGATTCATTGGATGTGTGTTCCTTTCATAAACCACATTGATCCACCAGAGTCATTGCATGTGTGTTCTTTTCCTAAGCCAACACCAGAGTCATTGCATGTGTGTTCCTTTCATAAACCACATGGATCCACCAGAGTCAGTGCATGTGGGTTTCTTTCCTAAACCACATGGATCCACCAATCATTGCATGTTTATTTGTTGGGGAGGTAACCCCGGATAGGGTAAGGACGGGGAAAGACGAAAGGATTATTCCCCGTCCAGTTTCCGAGTTATATTCTAAGCTGGCCGAGTCTTGTAAAGGTCGGCCGAGATAGGAAAAGGCAGGACCTCAGTATGAATGGCAAGGCATTACCCGGCCGAGATATGGCGTAAGTCGGCCGGGTTGGCCCGAATGATCTTAATGCAGGTGAAGGACAGGCCGAGTTACGCGAGGAAGGGCCGAATGATACGAAGCTTGCAGGAGAAGGAGAAGCCCGAAGTCAAACCCTAGTCGCGGAATCTATGCAGAGCCAAGAGCTAAAGACAAATGTGCAGAACGACAGAGGGGCAGAAGGAGGTCACGGAGGTGACAGTTCTAGAGCCCGAGGCAAGCAGGAGGGGCCCTCTGGAATCTTACCGCAGTGAGAAGGGCGACAGGGAAAGAAGAGCGCCGAACTACTATATTGGGACAAGCATATTCCTCGAATATGCTTGCCACGTCAGCCCTAGAAGAACCCAGGGCTCTCCTTTATAAGGGGAGCCTTGGACCCTGATAAAAGGATCGACTCATTCTTAGTACCGTTAGGCTGGTAAAGTTCTCTCTTTCTCCTTGTATGCAGCTCAAGGAGCACTTGTAGCCCAAGGAAGGAGAAATAAAGATCTTTGCGTTAGCTTTCTGTGTGTAGAATCAACTACATCTTCCCTCCCCAGATCCCAGTAGCATCCATTGGCCCCAACCTTTAGCCTACCCATGGCATCTGCCGTGCCACCACCACGACAGTTGGCGCCCACCGTGGGGCCAGCAGCGGTGCTAGCTGGAGTTATGATCCAGACGGGAAACTTCATCAAGACTGGCGAGCGCGTTGTTTCTGGCTTGGTCCAGAGATTTGATCTCTGTGACTATGTCAGCGACAATGCAGGGAGCTTCAGGGGGAAAACACCCCCGCGTAATGGTGTCTTCATCAACCTAGGCGGGCACAAGGTCTACGTCGGCATCGACATCTCCAGCGTTTATCCTCACCAAGTTATTGTTGCAGGAGAGCCACCTCTTAACGCTGCGAGCCGTCCACCCAGAGCACATCCTGTAGGCAACGTCGAGGTGATGGTCGCGCGAGTGCAACCGGAGCAGCAATGCTGGGTCAAGCAGAACCCGCCACCGCCAGACAGGCGCACTGCAGACCGCACCGCTACACGTCGAGGTAATCCCGCCAGCGACCAACCCAACCGAGGTGCAGGACACCACCCCAAAGGCACCAAGAGTAAGAGGGCCACCTCTGGAAAGGCCAGAGAACATTCTTCAGGCGACCATAGAAAACTTGACTACGCCTGTAGCGCCAATACTTGATCCGGCAAATGCTCAGGCAGAGTTGGAGGAAACCAGGCAAAAGGTGCTGGTAGAGGACAAAAAGGTGTCGGCCTTATGGAGTCCTTAAACAGACCTCGCGAGAATATGCCAAAGCTAATAAGCAGCGTCGCACCCGAACGGGTGGAAATTAAGATTGAGAGGAAAAACCTCATGGATGATATCAATAAAGAGCATGATGCTCATAAAGCGTAATCGTGATTTGGGTTTCCGAGTACAAGACCGAAACAACCTAAGAGCGGCAAATGCCGCAGCATTAGAGTTAGAGGGGTTGACCGACGAGGCCCGGCAGAAACAGCCAGAAAGAGTAAACGAGCTGGTGCGCATCGCGAACCAGCAAAACGAGGAAATGCTGAGAGCAAACCCGGCGAGGCCGGGGGCCTCGCAAATGGTTCACTCGGCAGAGCAGACCTGCCTTTGTCTGCGTGGCGGCATCTTCACCCGGAAATAATGCACGAAGGGACAAAGTAGTAACCTCAGGAAAGAGGAACAAGCAAATTGTTCCATATGATCCGGCAATGGCCGGAAAGGCAAATGAGAACAGAGGCAATGCAAGCCGAGGTAACAGTGGGGAGAGGAACCACGGCCGTATTGAGAAAGATGGCGGAAGCCGAGGCAACGGAGATCTCGGCAGAAGAGAACCTGCGAGAGGCAATCAAGAGAACAATACCCCGGTCGAAGTAAGGAGAGAACTGCCACTCAACCCGCAACCAAGGCATGAACCCCGGCAGGAAAGAGAAACGAGGCCAGCTCGCCACAATCAAATTAATGAAAGATACAATGATGGTTATTCTGAGATGGAATATGCGATCCATGGCGGAAATAATCACTATGGAATACAGATGTAGTTACATGAGATTTTCCATCAAATGATGCAAGAGTGAAGCTGGACTGGCTATACAGGTCCGAGTTGTTGGAAGAACAGGGTCCGCCAGGGCCGGCATGCTTTGGACCACGGATCATGGGCGAACCACACATGCGAACTTTCAGCCGGCAAGGGCACGAAAACATATAATGGGAGTACCAAACCACAAGATGGTTAATTGACTATACCATCGCTGTGAAAATAGCGGTGGAAACTACGGTGCGATGCAGACGTCCCACAAATGCTGGAAGGACCAGCTAGGGTGTGGCTGAATAATTTACCAGCGGGCAGTATCAACTGTTGGCTGGATTTTGAGGAAATGTTTGTCAGCAACTTTACCAGCACGTACAAGAGGCCGAACAGGCCACAACAGTTAGCCATGTGCAAGCAGAGGCCGAATGAAACAGATAGAGAATTTTTAACTCGGTGGTGCAACCTGAGAAACTCATGTGAAGGAGTTATAGAATCGCAAGCAATAGCTTGGTTCGCGCAAGGATGCCGTTATGGCAGCGTACAGGCAACGCTCGCAAAGAGATATGCCGACCACACTGGCAGAAACTATCAGAATAGCGGACTCCTACGCGTTAGGAGACCCGACGCAACCAGAATTAATGTCGGCGGATCACCGCGAGCAACAGGACCATTATGCAAGAGATTTGGCCGGGTCATCCAGGCGCGGTGATTTCAGAGGAAGAAGAAGAGAGGAAAGGCCGGATTATAGATATAATTCGGCCCAAGTGGCGGCAGTAGTGCGAGATCAGCCGAGTCACGGAGCGACTCAACGGCAAAAGAATGGTCCTCAGCAGTGGACACCAAGGAATGAAGGAAAAAGGCAGTGGACCCCCGAACAAAAGAAACAGTGGCAGGAGAGGCCGAAGTACACGTTCGAATCCATGTTAGATCAGCCGTGCAAATTTCACACGTCAAACCCATCCAGGCCAGCCAACCATACAACCCGCCAATGTGCATGGATGAAAAATGCAATGGGGAACCCCGCAGGAGTTCAGGCACCCCATCAAGTACATCAGCAGCATCAACCACAGTTGACTGGAGCAAATGCACATCAACTGATGTTACCGCCCCCTCCCCCGAGGTACAATAACTCGGATCGGAGAGACGCGGTGCATCAAGAGATGAACCAAGTCCAAGATGGAAGAACAAACCCGGCAAATACGGGACGCAATGATTACAGAGAACATCATCAGTCTTATTGCGTGTTCACAACGGAACAACAAGACAAACAGAGTGTGCGACGCTGGCATATGGAAGTAAATGCAGTTATGCCGGCGGTACCAAGATATGTGCCTTGGCGGATCAGGAAGTAACTTGGAGCATAAAGGATCATCCCAAGATAATGCCGAATCCCGGATCATATGCACTCGTGTTGGATCCGACATTTGTTGGACCAAGCATCAATGTGAAATTCTCAAAAGTACTCATTGACAATGGAAGTAGTATCAACATCATGTACAAAGATACCATGCATAAACTGGGAATATCGCAGAACATGTTGCAGTCCATGAGGACCACTTTCCATGGGATAGTGCCAGGGCTTTCATGTGAACCCATTGGTAAGGTCCGGGTAGATGTGTTATTCGGCACAAGAGATAACTGCAGAGCAGAAAACTTAGAGTTTGAAGTGGTGGATCTAGAGAGTTGTTATCATGCTTTACTCGGACGGCCAGCGTTTGCCAAATTCATGGGCAGCTGTCATATAAGTTATCTGAAAATGAAGCTACCCGGACCACAAGGAGTGATAACAGTTGTAGGGGATTACAAGAAGTCAATGGAGTGTGCTTCAGCCGGGTCAAATTTGGCCGAATCATTGGTTATAGCAAGAGAAAAAAGAAGGATTCAGGAGGTAGCATCCCTCGCTCAGTCGGCGCAGCTGAACATGCCAGCACTAGCCAACCCGCATGGCAGTGTCTCTTTTCAGCCGACTAAGGAAACGAAGAAGTTTCAGATAGATGAGCAATTCCCGGAGTGTATTGTTACTATTGGTGCAGGCCTGGACGCTAAATAGGAAAGCGAGCTCACCAACTTCCTCCGTGAGAATCGGGACATATTTGCATGGTCAACTCAGATCCGCAATGCCCGAGGGAGTTGGCTGAGCACTCTTTGAATGTAAGGCCAGGAGCAAGGCCGGTGAAGCAACCTCTCCGCCGCTTCGCCGAAGATAGGAGAAAAATAATAGGGGATGAAATAGATCGGCTCCTCGCAGCCGGGTTCATCATGGAGGTGCTGTATCCGGATTGGCTATCGAATCCGGTGCTAGTAGAAAAGAAGAAGGATGATCCCAATGTAGCCATTGTATGGCGAATGTGTATCGATTACACGAACCTGAACAAGGCGTGTCCAAAAGATCCTTTTCCATTACCTAGAATAGACCAAGTCATTGATTCGACCGCTGGTTGTGAGTTATTGTCATTTGTAGACGCGTATTCTGGTTTCCACCAGATACCGTTAAATCCGGCTGATCAAATAAAGACTGCATTTATTACCTCAGACGGGCTTATTGCTATCGCACAATGTTATCTCGCCTTAAACGCAGGAGAAACATATCAGAGATGTATGCAAAAATGTCTACACGATCAGATAGGAAAAAATGTACAAGTATATGTAGATGACGTGGTCATCAAAACCAAGGAAAGCAAAACGTTGCTGGAAGATATACGGCAGACTTTTGCGAACCTGAGAAGGTTCCGAATGAAGCTTAATCCGGAAAAATGCACGTTTGGCGTGCCGGCAGGAAAATTACTCGGTTTCCTTGTATCTAGCCGAGGTATAGAGGCCAACCCAACAAAGATAAAGGCAGTAGAAAGAATGGAAATGCCAAGATGCTTAAATGATGTACAAAAATTCACGGGTTGTCTAGCCTCGCTCAGCCGGTTTGTATGTCGGCTGGGAGAGAAGGCGCTACCACTATATCAGCTGATGAAGAAATCAGATAAATTCGTTTGGACTCCACAAGCGGACAACGCGTTTCATGAGTTGAAAAAAATGTTGGTCACAACACCTATTTTGGCTTCTCCATTATCAAAAGAGCCTATGTTACTCTATATAGCGGCTACCAATAGAGTAGTAAGTGATGTAGTCGTAGTAGAACGACTTGAAGATAGTAAGTCCATACAGAGGCCGGTATATTATTTAAGTGAGGTGTTATCCACTTCAAAACAGAATTACCCACATTATCAAAAGATGGCTTATGGGGTGTATATGTCGGCAAAAAAGCTTAAACATTACTTCGAAGAGCATCCCATCAGAGTGATCTGTGAAGCGCCCATAGCCGACATATTGAGCAACAAAGATGTAAGTGGCCAAATAGCAAAATGGGCAATCGAATTGTCACCATACGCTCCACAATTTGATAGGAGAGATGCAATCAAATCTCAAGCAGTCGCCGACTTCTTCGTATATTGGGCCGAAGTGCAATATGAGCCACCATTACCAGATCCAAATTATTGGACGATGCATTTCGATGGTTCCAAACTAAGAACTGGTTTGGGGGCAGGAATAGTGTTAACCTCGCCTAAAAGAGATCAGCTGAAATATGTGCTACAAATACATTTTGCCGCATCCAACAACGTAGCCGAATATGAAGCACTGGTCCATGGATTGAAAGTAGCAAAAGAGATTGGCATACGCCGAATCTTATGCTATGGGGACTCGGATCTAGTGGTACAACAAATCTCAGGCAATTGGGATGCGTTAGATGCCAATATGGCTTTATACAGATTTCATGTGCAAAAGATCAGTGGGTACTTTGAAGGATGTGAATTTCACCACGCACTCGCAGAAAATGATGCCGCAGACACGTTGTCAAAACTCGGATCAACCCGACAGTCAATTCCCCCGGGTATTGCCTTGGAACACCTCAGAAAACCATCAATAATCCCGTCACCAGAATCCGAATCTATCTTTATTCCGGCAAATTCAGCAGGAGATAATGCGCCGACGGAAGTAGACCAGCAATATGACTCGAAACCCCCCAAGAAGAGGATAGCAGAAGTAAGCACAATTATGGAGAAGGCCGAGGTAGATATGCCGGCAGAAAACATGGAAATAGACAGTGAGACCACACCAGAAAAAATCACACCGTTGTGGGCGCAACCCATATTCTCTTACCTTAAAGACGCGATGTTACCGAGCAATGAAGTGTTAGCAAGACAAACTGTAAGGAGAGCGAAAGCTTATACGATCATAAACAATGAGCTATATAAAAGAAGCGTCACAAGCGTATTGCAGAAATGTGTTAGTTCGGCAGAAGGCCAGGAGATCCTCCTAGATATACATCAAGGAGAGTGTGGACACCATGCTTCATCTCGTGCCTTGGTAGCCAAAGCATTCAGGCACGGATTTTATTGGCCGACGGCGTTGAAAGAAGCCAAAGAGTTGGTTGAAAAATGCAATGATTGTCAGAGATATGCAACCAAGATACATATGCCATGGGCCGAGTTAAAAACAATACCCATCACTTGGCCATTTTCTATGTGGGGCTTAGATATGGTGGGACCATTTAAGCCGGCCCGAGGGGGAATGACCCACATATTGGTTATGGTGGACAAGTTCACAAAATGGATTGAGGTGAAACCAATAAGAAAATGCGATGGGCCCACAACAGTAAAATTCCTCAAAGATATTATTTTAAGATATGGGTATCCGCACAGTATTATCACAGATAATGGCACAAATTTTGCAGAAGGAGCTTTCGCCAGATTTTGCCGAGAGAAACACATAAGACTAGATGTTGCCTCTGTGGCTCCTCCAGCATCTAATGGGCAAGTGGAAAGGTCTAATGGACTAGTATTGTCAGGAATAAAACCACGACTTGTTGAACCACTGCAAAGGTCGGCAGGATGTTGGATTGAGGAACTCCCAGCCATATTATGGAGCCTCAGGACTACTCCGAATAGATCAACATGCTATACACCATTCTTTATGGTATACAGGGCAGAGGCGGTGCTTCCAGCCGACATAATACATGACTCGCCAAGAGTTACTTAGTATACAACCTCAGAGATAAACGAAATAGCTCGGCAAGATACTGTAGACCTGCTAGAAGAAGCCAGAGAACTGGCACTATCACGATCAGCTATTTATCAGCAGAACTTGCGAGGATATCACAGCAAGAAGGTGAATCCAAGGGTATTCAAAGAAGGATATTTAGTCCTCTGACTGGTGCAACGCACGGCCGGCATGCACAAGCTGTCACCTCCATGGGAGGGACCATTCATCGTGAGTAAAGCATTACATAACGATGCCTATTATCTAACCGACGCTCAATCCCGGAGGAACAAGGCGCATAAAGTTGGCGAAGAAACGGCGGCCATGGAATGTAGCCTTGCTTCGTCCATTTTACTCATAGCATAGTATTTCAAGGTCAGGGACCAATGATGTATTAAACCTCGGCATCCAGAGCAGTGACTCGGGGACTGCCTTATGTTATTTCAGTCTCATCTTATGTACTAAACCTCGGCGTCCAGAGCAGTGACTCGGGGACTGCCTTATGTTATTTCAATCTCATCCTATGTATTAGACCTCGGCGTCCAAAGCAGTGACTCGGGGACTGCTGTATGTTATTTCAATTTCATCTTATGTATTAAACCTCGGCATCCAGAAAGCAAAGGGCTCGGGACTGCTATATGTTATTTCAATTTCATCTTATGTACTAAACTTCGGCATCCAGAGCAGTGACTCGGGGACTGCTATATGTTATTGAAATTTCATTTTATGTACTAAACCTCGGCATTCAAAGCAGCGACTAGAGAACTACCATATACCGCCCCAGTGTTATGTTGAGCACCAAAACTTAACACTCGAAAGCAGCGCCGGCGGTGGTCTTATATTATTCCTGAAATTTAGTTTACACACTAGACTTCAGCGAAGTAAATACCCGGGGACTGCCATATATTGTTCCAAAGTGGCAGTCAATCTTTGATACAAAAAAGGTATCATATTTCGGCACTCAGAATAAGAACAGATCAACCCCGTATGATGTTCGAAGCTCACATCCAGATTACTCGACTAAAACACGAGAAAACAAAAACAAAGATACATCCTAACAACAAAAATTGCAGGCTACCAACGTAAGAATTCGGATGGAAACCCACTTAAACAAAGTTATAATAACTGCAAACTTATATGTCGCAGCAATGTGCGGCAAAAGGAGATTCAGGTCATACAGGAAATAAACAAGTGTTCCACGGACATCGTACGCCCGGCATACCAGGGACAAGTAATAACTTAAAGATTTTCCGTTGGAGAGGCAATGGTTGTGTTAGGAGCCGGATGCTCCGAGATAGGTGGAACCTCGGCCGAGGTTGCCTCGCTTTCCACGACCGAATGCACGACTTCGGTGAAGCTGAGGCTGCCGAGGGGCATCGGGCCAGATTGAGTGCCCAGTACCTTTGCAGGAGGATCGCGCGTCACCGTTGCCATTCGAGCTCGAACTGGAGTCACCAGAGGAAGCCGAATCATCTGCACCTTCACCCTGTTCAGCCGAGTTATTGTCTGATGCATCTTCTACCACAACCTCATCGTCCGAGTTCGGGAGAAAGCTCGGACCTTCATTCCAGGTATGCACGTCGGCATACTCAACGAGCTGGAAGGCGCGAGCTTGCCGAAGAGCAACAAAGGTGGGGTCCTCAACCCAACGGGAACCTGTGTGCAAATTCCTCAGGATATCAAGAGAAATGTCTTCGTACCATGACAGGATAACGGTGAGGGCCATATCAGCGCCAGCTCGCCCAGCTGATTCCCTCCAGAGACTTAGTTGTTTTTCAGACGCCATTAATCTTTTCACCAGCAATTCGACCTCGCTGATATTAGGAGTCCTGGAGGTATTCGGCCAGAGAACATGGTAGGCTCGGATAGCGGCCTACACCAAGTCCCTGCCCATAATTTTCATCGGACCAACGGCAGCACCAACAACGACAAGGAAATCTTCCATTGAGTACTCCGAATCAATGTCAACAGGGACACCTCGGCGCGCACGAGCTGCAAGAACCGCTTTCGAGCTCACAGGCTTAGCTTCTGGGAAATGACCTGCGCAAAACACGAATGCGTCAGGAGACAGCAAAGACAAAGAGAAAAACATAATCCGGCTGTGATAAGAAACTTACAATGAATATAACTCAACATTATCTGGAGGTCTTTAGCCCAGATGATCTTGATCTTCTCAAAAGAAGCGATTTCATCGCTCATTCCACAAATTTTTAGTTCGGCAGCCTCGAGGAGTTCTTTATTCTTCTGCAGCTCCAGAGCTAGCCGATTCTTCTCCTCAGAAAATTCCTGATCGACCTTTTCTAATTCGGACCTCTGAGAGAGCTTAAGGGCCTCCACTTCAGCGCTTAGGCGAGCTATTTCATCGTCCTTTTCCTTAAGCTGTGCCGAGTGGGTAGCGCTTTGTTCTAAAAAAATGCAGCATTACATCAGGCATGGGCATACAGTCTTGGGGAGATACTGCAAAGGTTCGTATCTCGGCTTTACCAAAGCCAAACAAAGCGAAAGAAACCTAGTGCACATTTTAGAAAGGGAAAAGTATGAGGTAAATGGAAAACTAACCTTCCAAGTTCTTGACTTTCTTTTCAAGACGAATGTTGAGATTATTGATGTTACCTGTTAACCCACAAAGTAAGCCGGCATCCCGCATACAAAACAATGACAATATCAGAGATGACAAGGAAAATGGTCGACTTACCTGCTTTTTTCACCACAGGAAGAACTTTTTCATATTTTTCTTCCAACTTCCTATGCGAGAAAAGCAGTCTTTGAAATTCAGCAGTCCGCCGGTCATGTGCAACCTGAGCAATAGAACAAACGATGAGTGGATATTCAAAGCCCAATCAGATCCCAGTTAAGCGAAAACTTAACTCAGATCTAGGTGGCTGGATATTCAAAGCCAAAACAGATCCGAGTTAAGCGAAAACTTAACCCGGACCTAGGTGGATGGATATTCAAAGCCAAATCAGATCCGAGTTGTTTAAAACTTAACCTGCACCTAGGTGGCTGGATATTCAAAGCCAAATCAGATCCGAAAGGTTAGCGAAAACTTAACCTGATCTAGGTGGCTGGATATTCAAAGCCAAAACAGATCCGAAGGTTAAAACTTAACCCGGACCTAGGTGGCTAGATATTCAAAGCCAAATCAGATCCGAGTTAAGCGAAAACTTAACCCAGATCTAGGTGGCTGGATATTCAAAGCCAAAACAGATCCGAGTTAAGAGAAAACTTAACCCAGATCTAGGTGGCTGGATATTCAAAGCCAGAAGTAGATTCGAGTCAAGCGAAAGCGTAACCCGGACCTATGTGGATAGACATTCAAAGAACAGCTAGATAAAATTTAAGCAAAGTTTAAGATAGATCTACTCCGATATAGGCTCGAACCCTAGATTAAGTCGAATTAAGTAAAGCACTATAAAAACTTCCAAGCGAATAATAAATTACTCGTTTGCAAGTTTCGGGGACTAATGTATATATAATAGCATATGGAGAATGAGTCAAAACCCCGAGAAGCATCAATTACCTCGTTCATCTTGTTGCTATCCAGAATGATCTTGGCAGCTTCATCCAAACGGCTGCTGATGTCGGAAAGTTGAAACGGCTGACTGATTGGATTGCCCTCGAGCTGATCAGCAGCATTCCAGTTATGAGCATATTCCACCAGCGAGCCGAGGCTGTTCCCACTGGCCGTTCGAGTAAGGACTTTACCCCGGACGTGCTGGGTAATTACCGAGGCAGCAGGGCTCTTATGAAGAGCAAGCTGGGTACTGGCGGCCAGAGTAACGGAGGCTTTGGCGGGAGCAATCCCTTTGTGCAGCACGTCGTCAATACTCGGCTGAGAAGAGCCGGCAAGACCTTTTTGGGAAGTGGAAGCCTTGGTGGCAACAGTTTTTCTTACTGTAGAGGAGGCACCAGCAGAAGCCGATACCTCGGCAATGGGAACAGTGCCTTTAGGAGCAGGAGGGATCACAGGTGCAGAGGACGCCGGGGTATTAACGACCACGGCTGCGGCTGGGGTTACTTTAGGAACTACCGAGGTAGAAAGAGGCTCGGTGGGTATGCTCGGATTCAATGGAGGGGCAACAGGTTCGGTAGAAATCTCGGAGGCACGAGTATCAGGAGCATCGTGACGAGGGGGTGACAGATGCTGAGCTGGAGGAGACACAGCATGAGCAGGACTAGGAATCCTAGTATCTTCAACGGGCGGAGGAGACGGCTGCCGAATCGGGCGGCTAGTCATGCTAGGACCGCCAGGCTTAAGAGAAAGCGGAGCACTGCGAAAATAAGAAAGAGAAAAGGGTGTCAGGATGAAAAACAAAAAGAGGGAAACAAAAAATACGAGCAAAATGAACTTACCCTGCGACCCCAGGCATGGTCTTGCGCCTGGGAGGATTCGGAGCAGACTTCTTCATTCGTTTCTTGGGGGCCACCTCTGAGGCACTAGCAGGAGCCCAGCTTCCCGAGGTAATCGGGGCCGGAAGCAATAGGCTCGGCGTCGTGAACCTGACCGGCCGGATTAGCTGGGAAAGTAGAAGCCGGAAATGCATAAGAAATAGGCATTGCGGCAACTACCTCAAGAACTTGGACCTCGTCCGAATCACCTTCCTCCTCATGGACCGAAGTCTTGCCACGAGCGCGGGCCGGAGTAGGATCCGACTTAGGGACGAATTCTTCGGAGTTCGGTTCCCCAACGTCCGGGGTATTCCGGTCCGCAGTCCACGGAAGCGACAAAACCTCGGCATCCTCGTCCTTTTGCTCTGCGAACCTCTGTGAGGCGAAAAAGAAGGAAGGTTAGCAAAAACAAGCTATGAAAACAATAGAAAATCAAAGCATTAATGGTTGAACTTACTGCGGGAGGAGGATTCTCGCGGGTAAACGGTTTCAATCCCCAAGTCCAATCTTCAGACATCGCCGTCTTAAATATAGCTCGGACACGCTTGAAGACGAGGTAGTTGTCCAGCTCGACGGTCGAGACTCGGTTGGTATCAAGTGGACCACTCATGTAGCAAAGTTTGTGCGTCCTTTTCTAGAATGGGCAAATTCGGCTACTGATGAAGGTAGCCATCAAGTCCTCGCCGCATAACCCGGCCCTGATCAGCTCCTTGAGCCGAGTCTCGAAAAGCTCGGCCAAGACGTGACTCCTCCTCGGATTGTAAGTCCAATTCACCTTGGAAGGCGGACCAATGGAGAAGGCAGGGAGCCGAATCTTGTCTTCCGTCCCTCTGTTCTTGACATAAAAGAAGGATTTGTGCCACTTCTTTCACGACTCTAACCCGGTGACACGAGGGAATACGGACTTCCTCCGAGGTGTAATGGACGCCGCCCCGCACTGAGTAAGCAGTTTCTCGGAAGGGTGCAGAGACTTGTCAGGGACCACATTAGAACGAATCTGGAAGAACTTCGACCAGACGTCCACGGACGGCCATAGGCCGAAGTATCCCTCCGAGGCGGAGATGAATGCAGAAAGAGAAGCGATGACATTCGCAGGAAGATGATGCGTGAAGGTCAAGTAGTCGAAACTCTTGCAAAATCGCTAAGAGGGAGACCAAAGCCACGAGAAATGTGACATAAAACTACATACGCCTCCTAACATCCGGAGATAACTTCGCTGGGTAAACGACAAGAGGCCTCGGCGGGAATCCTCCGGTTCGGATGAGCCACTCGATCTCCGCGGGTAATCGAGAGCCCTGCCATGAGCCTCGCCGCCGCCCGAGCCAAGATCATCATCCTCTACGAGGGCACCGCTAAAGGAACTAGACGTGGTTTCGCCGGAAAGATCGCCGGAGGAAGAACTCGCGGCGGAGGAAAACTTAGAGCTACAAGGCCCCATCGCAATTCTACGCAAAAACGGCGGCAGAACGACGACAGAACCGCGACGCTAGAACAAAGAGGAAACGAAGGGATCTAGAAGAAGGCCTAGGCGGCAAGGCCGAAAAGAACTCACTGGCGACGACGCCGGAGCAAGTGAGCGGCGACGAGGCAGACGGAGCAGCGCGGCGGAGTCCTCCTCGTCGCAGAACCAGTTGAGCGCGCGGCGGCGGAACCACGAACGAGCGCAGAAGCGCGAGGAAGAAGAAGGGTGCGGGCGAGCGAGAAGGGGAAAGTGAAACTCCCAGGCGCCGCGCCCCTCTTTATAACCGAGCCACCTGCGAGGTAGTGGGATCGTGGGTGTGGCGGTTCGTGTGTGCTGCACGACCACGCATCGCTGAGCGGAGCCGCACCAAGGACCACACGATTGACCAAGGAGCTCACGATCCCCAACGAGAACGGCGCACGAGGCGTCGCAGCAACGGCGCGACAGGCGCGGCAGTAACTGTAGCTTGTCAGTAAACACTGTATAGGAACAAAAAACTAGAGAGACAATGATGAGGATGACACGTAAGACGAGGCATGCACTAGTAAATACGGTGTCACCACGAGCGTGCAGAAGATAACTCGGAAAGAATGCATAACGTGTATCATGAAACTGATACGACCCGGCCGAGGTTATCGGCGGGACCATATCAGCTTCGGGGACTAATGTTGGGGAGGTAACCCCGGATAGGGTAAGGACGGGGAAAGACGAAAGGATTATTCCCCGTCCAGTTTCCGAGTTATATTCTAAGCTGGCCGAGTCTTGTAAAGGTCGGCCGAGATAGGAAAAGGCAGGACCTCCGTAGTAATGGCAAGGCATTACCCGGCCGAGATATGGCGTAAGTCGGCCGGGTTGGCCCGAATGATCTTAATGCAGGTGAAGGACAAGCCGAGTTACGCGAGGAAGGGCCGAATGATACGAAGCTTGCAGGAGAAGGAGAAGCCCGAAGTCAAACCCTAGTCGCGGAATCATGCGAGCCAAGAGCTAAAGACAAATGTGCGTAACGACAAAGGCGAAGGAGGTCACGGAGGTGACGCCTGGAGCCCGAGGCAAGCAGGAGGGGCCCTCTGGAATCTTACCACAGTGAGAAGGGCGACAGGGAAAGAGGAGCGCCGAACTACTATATTGGGACAAGCATATTCCTCGAATATGCTTGCCACGTCAGCCCTAGAAGAACCCAGGGCTCTCCTTTATAAGGGGAGCCTTGGACCCTGATAAAAGGATCGACTCATTCTTAGTACCGTTAGGCTGGTAAAGTTCTCTCTTTCTCCTTGTATGCAGGTCAAGGAGCACTTGTAGCCCAAGGAAGGAGAAATAAAGATCTTTGCGTTAGCTTCCTGCGTGTAGAATCAACTACATCTTCCCTCCCCAGATCCCACTAGCATCCATTGGCCCCAACCTTTAGCCTAGCCATGGCATCTGCCGTGCCACCACCACGACATTCTTCTTTTCCTAAACCACATGGATCCACCAGAGTCATTGCATGTATGTTCTTTTCCTAAACCACCACTAGAGTCATTGCATATGTATTCCTTTCATAAACCACATGGATCCACCAGAGTCATTGCATGTGTGTTCCTTTCTTAAACCACATGGATCCATCAGAGTCATTTCATGTGTGTTCCTTTCCTAAACCACACTGATCCACCAGAGTCATTGCATGTGTGTTCTTTTCCTAAACCACCACCAGAGTCATTGCATGTGTGTTCTTTTCATAAACTACATGGATCCACCAGAGTCATTGCATGTGTGTTCCTTTCCCAGACCACATGGATCCACCAGAGTCATTGCATGTGTGTTCTTTTCCTAAACCACATGGATCCACTAGAGTCATTGCATGTGTGTTCCTTTCATAAACCACATGGATCCACCAGAGTCATTACATGTGTGTTCCTTTCCTAAACCACATGGATCCACAAGAGTCATTGTGTGTGTTCTTTTCCTAAACAACCACTAGAGTCATTGCATGTGTGTTCTTTTCCGAAACCACATGGATTCACCAGAGTCATTGCATGTATGTTCTTTTCCTAAACCACCACCAGAGTCCTTGCATGTGTGATCCTTTCATAAACGACATGGATCCATCAGAGTCATTGCATGTGTGTTCCTTTCCGAAACCACATGAATCCACCAGAGTCATTGCTTGTGTGTTCCATTCCTAAACCACATTGATCCACAAGTCATTGCATGTGTATTCATTTCCTAAACCACCAGAGAGTCATTGCATGTGTGTTCTATTCCTAAACCACTACTAGAGTCATTGCATGTCTGTTCCTTTACTAAACCACATTCAACCACCAGAGTCATTGCATCTGCGTTATTTTCCTAAACCACCACAAGAGTCATTGCATGTGTCTTCTTTTCATAAACCACATGGATCCACCAGAGTCATTGCATGTGTGTTCTTTTCTTAAACCACCACTAGACTCATTGCATGTGTGTTCCTTTCATAAACTACATGGATCCACCAGAGTCATTGCATGTGTGTTCCTTTCCTAAACCACATGGATCCACAAGAGTCATTGCATGTGTGTTACTTTGCTAAACCACATTGATCCACCAGAGTCATTGTATGTCTGTACTTTTCTAAACCACAACCAGAGTCATTACATGTGTGTTCTTTTCCTAAACCACCTATAGAGTCATTGCATGTGTGTTCTTTTTCTAAACCACATGGATCCTTTAGAGTCATTGCATGTGTGTTCTTTTCCTAAACCACCACCAGAGTCATTGCATGTGTGTTACTTTCATAAACCACATGGATCCACCAGAGTCATTGCATGTGTGTTCGTTTCATAAACACAAATGAATCCAGGAGAGTCATTGCATGTGTGTTCCTTTCCAAAACCACATTGATCCACCAGAGTCATTGCTTGTGTGTTATTTTCCTAAACCACCACCAGAGTCATTGGATGTGTGTTCTTTTCCTAAACCACCACTACAGTCATTGCATGTGTGTTCTTTACCTAAACCACCACCAGAGTCATTGCATGTGTGTACTTTTCCTTAACCACCACTAGAGTCCTTGCATGTGTTCCTTTCCTAAACCACCACTAGAGTCATTGCTTGTGTGTTCCTTTCCTAAACCTCACTGATGCACCAGAGTCATTCCATGTGTGTTGTTTTCCTAAACCACCACCAGACTTATTGTATGTTTGTTCCTTTCCTAAACCACATGGATCCACGAGAGTCATTGCATGTGTGTTCCTTTCCTAAACCACCAACAGAGTCATTGCATGTGTGTTCTTTTCCTAAACCACTAGAGTCATTGCATGTGTGTTGTTTTCCTAAACCACATGGATCCACCTGAGTCATTGCATGTGTGTTATTTTCCTAAACCACCACCAAAGTCACTTCATGTGTGTTCCTTTCATAAACCACATGGATCCACCATAGTCATTGCATGTGTCTTCTTTTCCTAAACCACATCGATCCACCAGAATCATTGCATGTGCGTTATTTAACTAAACCACCACTAGAGTCATTGCATGTGTGTTCCTTTCATAAACCACATGGATCCAACAGAGTAATTGCATGTGTGTTCCTTTCCTAAACCACATGGATCCATCAGAGTCATTTCATGTGTTCCTTTCCTAAACCACATTGATCCACCAGAGTTATTTCTTGTGTGTTCTTTTCCTAAGCCACCACCAGAGTCATTGCATGTGTGTTCCTTTCCTAAACCACATGGATCCACCAGAGTTAGTGCATGTGGGTTCCTTTCCTAAACCATATGGATCCACCAGTCATTGCATGTGTGTTATTTTCCTAAACCACCAAGAGAGTTATTGCATGTCTCTTCTTTTCGTAAACCATGTGGATCCACCAGAGTCATTGCATGTGTGTTCTTTTCCTAAACCACCACTAGAGTCATTGCATCTATGTTCCTTTCATAAACCACATGGATCCACCGGAGTCATTGCATGTGTGCTCTTTTCCTAAACCACCACTAGAGTCATTGCATGTGTGTTCGTTACCTAAACCACCACTAGAGTCATTGCATATGTGTTCTTTTCCTAAACCACATTGATCCACTAGAGTTATTGCATGTTTGTTCTTTTCCTAACCACCACCAGAGTCATTGCATGTGTGTTCTTTTCCTAAACCACCACAGAGTCATTGCATGTATGTTCCTTTCATAAACCACATGGATCCACCAGAGTCATTGCATGTGTCGTCTTTTCCTAAACCACATGGATCCACCAGAGTCATTGCATGTGTGTTCTTTTCCTAAACCACCACTAGAGTCATTGCATGTTTGTTCCTTTCGTAAACCACATGGATCCACCAGAGTCATTGCATGTGTGTTCCTTTCCTAAACCACGTGGATGCATCAGAGTCATTTCATGTGTGTTCCTTTCCTAAACCACATTGATCCACCAGAGTCATTGCATGTGTGTTCTTTTCGTAAGCCACCACCAGAGTCATTGCATATGTGTTCCTTTCATATACCACGTGGATCCACCAAAGTCAGTGCATGTGGCTTACTTTCCTAAACACATGGATCCACCAGAGTCATTGCATGTTGATATGTTGCTAACGTATCCATAATTTTTGATGTTCCATGCTTGGTTTTATCAACTTTCTTATGTTTTGTTCCAACTTTGGAGTAATTTCTATACACTTTCTTGGACTAACCTATTAACAAGAGGCACAGTTCCAGCTGCCTATTTTCTGCTGTTGTTGGTTCTAGGAAAGTCAGAAAATGAATATTCTCGGAATTGAACGGGACGAAACCCAAAGTCAGTTTTTCACCGAGGGACACAAGGAGCCAGAATACGAGACGGAGAGGGGCCAGGGGGCCGCCACACCAACTGGCCACACGGCCCAGCCTGGCACGCGCCAGGAGGTGGTCTGTCCGCCTCCGGTACCCCCTCGGCCTCCCCTTTCGCCTATAAGATGCCTCCGATACAGAAACCCTAAGTACCCGATCAAAAATTCCACGAAAGAGTCTGTAGCCGCCATCATCTTCATCCCTAGATCGGGAGGGATCTGAAGCTCTTCCCGGCACCCTGCCGGAGAGGGGAATTCACTCTGGAGGCCTTCTTCATCACCATGCAAGCCTCCAGTGTGATGCGTTAGTAGTTCATCCTTGGACTACGGGTCCATGTAGTAGCTAGATGGCTGATTCTTCTCCTTTGTGCTATCATGTTTAGATCTTGTGAGCTCCGTTCATGATCAAGATCATCTATTTGTAATTCTACATGTTGTGTTTGCGGGGATCCGATGGATATTGAGATGCTATTTTCAGATTGATTATTGATTCTATCATGTCTTTGTTATTTGTGATCTTGCATGCTTTCCTTTGTTAGTAGCTATATTGGCCAAGTAGATGCTAGCAACTCCAAGAGTTAGTATTTATGCTCGATAGTGGGTTCATGCCTCTAGTAATCTTGGGAAGTGACAGCAATCTCTAAGGTACTAGATGTGTTGTTGCTACTAGGGAGAAAACAACAATCCTTTGTTCATAGAACAATCGTATTGTTTACTTTACATGCAATGCATAATGCAATTATCTGTTGCTTGCAACTTAATACTGGAGGGGGTTCGGATGATAACCTGAAGGTGGATTATTAGTCATAGATGCAGTTGGATTACGGTCTATGTATAATGTTGTAATGCCCAATCAAATCCCAAAGGAGTCAAGATGAGTAGTATATGCATGATTGCTTTCTCGATGTTTGTCAATTGCCCCGTTGTAATTTGTTCAGCCAACATATCATCTATCTTAAGAAGAGCCACCATTAGTGAAGTATGGACCCCTGTCCTTTCTTTTACTATCAATCTACACTCAAATGTTTACTGCTTTCTGTTTACTTTTTGTAAACTATTACTTTCTTCCACACAATATGTTTAATCCTTTGTTTTCAGCAAAACCGGTGAGATTGACAACCTCACTGTAAGTTGGGGGCAGAGTTCTGTGGTTGTGTTGTGCAGGTCTCCATGCCGTGGAAACGGCCACGGCAGTCGCTGCTACTGGAAGCGATTGATTGCAACGTGAGGAAGAGCTGGCGGCCATCTGCGGTGCGAGATGGGGGCGGATGCACATGGTTTACCCAGGTTCGACCCCCCGGAGGGTAAAGACCTACTCCTGCTAGATTGGATTAATGGAGAGCGAGTTACAGGGGTGGCGAGCTCGGCGTCTAAGTAGCGAGTCGCTTGAGGGGGTGTATGATGGAACGTAAGTCCTCAAGGTACCCTAGGGAGGTTTATATATGAGGCACCTCGCTAGGTTTTATAGTTTACCACCGAACAAGATATGGATTCGATGGCTTTTGACCTAATCCGACTGGGCTTCAAGTACACTTTTGGGCCTTCAATCTCCAGTCGCTAGACCTTCTCCCACGTCGCATTCCAGTTGCCGTCCTTCAGGCCCACTCACAGACCCTTCGGCCCAATCAGAACGTCCTGCTGGGCATACCCCCTTTGGCATATCCCCATCAGTAGTCCCCGAGACCATTGTTGATTCAGGCGCAGGTGTCCTTTTGGTGGTCGAAGTAGGCGAGCCCAATTTGGACGCCCAGCCGAGTCGGCGATGGACTCCACTAAAACCGAGGAAATTTTCCCCAGGCTTCTATTCGCCGCTTCAGCGAATATCACCACTACCAAGTCACTGCTTCAGCGAGTGGAGAGGACTAGCGGGTAGCGAGTGGAATGGAGGAGTTGGACCGTCAATCTGGTCAAACTATCCGTTGGATATTTCAATGGTAACTTGGGCGTAATTACAGCAAGTAACGGCTACTCCGAATTTGGCGTGTAGCGTTCCTTTATAAGGGGAGTGGCCAATCAGCTCTGCAGATCCTTCCCCGCATTCTTCACTCTCCCACATTCATTCTTTATGTCTTCCTTCGATTCGATCCTTCTGCATCGAGCGACTCCACATCCTTCCCGATGGTGCCTCCCAAAGGCTCATGGGGAAAATCCAAGTGCACCACAGCCCAGCTCAAGTCCTTCGAGGACGCCAGAGTCCTCCGCAACGGGAACTGGCGGGTTCCCCCTCCCTCCGAGACCGAGCCAAAACCGCGAGCTAGCGAATTCATTTGTTTCCCCAGCCATCTAGAGAGAGGTTTGGGGTTTCCCACCTCGCTCTTCTTCCGGCGCTTCTGTGCGTATTACGCAATCAAGCCGTTGGATCTTGGCCCGCACAGCATCGAGCAGCTGGCGATCTTCGTCGCCTTCTGCAAATGCTACCTCGGCTGCAAGCCGTATTTTCCGCTGTGGCTGGAGCCCTTCCACGGCCGCATCGGGCGTGAGGCGTCCAGCGGGTTGATGCTGGCGGCCGGCGGCGTCACGTTCCAATTGAAACCCAAGGCCGACTTCATCAAGCTCCTTCTGCCGAAGAAAGCCGCAAGCGAGTGGAAGAAGAGTTGGTTCTATGTGAGGGAATCCACTCCCTCTGGCGAGGTGGCGCTTCCCGAATTCGTCGTTGAAAGGAGCAAGCCTCACCGGCTGGCACCGAAGAAGCTCCCCGAAGACCAGAAGATGGCCTTCGTGGAGATGATGGACCAGATCCATATGTTGAAGGACCAGGTGTTGATTTCGATCAACCTTTACAACTGCTGGCTCGGGCGGCGCCTGGTTTCGCTGGCAGCTCGGCCGCATTGGATGTACAAGTATAGCGGAAAGCACGAACCCTCCCGAACCAGCAAGGAGTCATGGTAGGCTGAAGACTACAAGGCCTCTCTGAAGAAGATTACTGACGCGGAGTTCACCACCGTATCGGTCTGGCTCGCCCCGTATATTCCCGTGAAGAATGAAGCCCCCACGGTAAGTTTTCTCTCCAGCCGCCATTCCCACAATGTAATTTGCAGTCGCATCATTTGGTATTCACTTGTTGTTGTTCTCAGCTGTTCTAGGTGTTGGAAGGCTGGATCCCTCCGCTCGACGAAGAGGTTCCCCGGGAACTTGAAGAGGCCTCCGAAGGAGACTCCTCCGAAAGCGACAAGGAGGAGGTTCCTCCCCCAGCGCCTATGGCTTGTAATACTCGCATGCAGAAACAGCGCGAGTTTGAGGCGAGCCGCAACCTCGATGAACACGAAGGAGGTGACGAGATCATGCAGGAGAACACGTCCCGGTGCACGGCCATGTCGTCGAAGCCCGCGCACAAACCTAAGTCGCCAGCGAAGAAGTCAACGTCGCCATCCAAGTCGGCGTTGGTGTTCGAGTTAGACGATGACTCTGACGATGAAGACACTCCCGAAATTTCGCACAAGGCCCTAGAGGATGCAATTCCGATGAAAGGGTTGGAGGGTGAGGACACCGAGGCGGCGGTAGAGGTTCCCCTGGCGATGATTGCACCAACGGTTTCAAGGGTTCCAAGCCAGGAGGCGGTTGAGGCAGCGGTGTCGAAGTCGCCGCAACCGTCGAGAGCGGCCGCGTCTTCGGAGCCAGAAATTCCAGCGATGGCGGCTTCATCGTCGAGGAAGCCCGCGGTGTCGTGGGCTTTAAACGTCTTTGACAGAGGGCTCACGCGCAAGATGGGTCCAGAATTGGATAAGCCCGCCCACATCAACACCGGGCTGAGCGTTCTCCCAATCGCCAAGTAAGCCTTGGATTTTCCATTCTGAGTCGTGTTCTGTTTTTGTGACGTCTTTGTGTTGATTTTTCCATTTTGACAGGTCTGGAGTCAAAAAGATCGGCCGCCCTTCGATGGAGAAGATTCCGCCGACCACCACCATAGGAGAAGGCGACCTCCCCAAGAAGAGGAAGTCTGCTGACGACATAGCGACCATGGAGGGCGCGAAGAGGCAAAAAGGCGGTGCCGATGATTCCATCGAGACGACTAGCACCAAGGGGATCGACCCTGCTGCAGTCGTCAAAGAGGTGGTGGCTGCACGGTTGGAGCCAGTCGCGGTCGCCCCTGCGTCGGGAGCGCCGGCTCCGGCGACCAGTGCCCCAGCTAGAGCGTTGGCGATGTTCCCTCGCTTCATGGCGAGGAGGTTCACAGGTGTAGTGGATAACCAGTGTCCGCAGAGCCCGGAGGTCGTCGATGGAGACATTGGATCTCGTCATGGGCGCACCTCCTTCACAATCCTGTCGACTGACGCCGACGAGCTTCACAAAATACTTGGCGCCACCATTCAGGTATGTCCAGTCCTCAAGTGTCTAGCTGCTGAATTTCAGCGGCTAGGCACTGAGTTGCTTCGGCTCTCCAGTCCCCGAGTTCCTGGTCGCTGAATTTCAGCGGCTAGGAACTTGATATTATTCTTCGTAAGTACTGACTTTGTTGTTTTTGCAGGGTTTGCAGAGGGAGTCGACCGATCGACAGGCAGCCAAGGAGCGTTTGGAGCGGGATCTGCACGTGGCGCAAGAGGCCAACCGGCGACTCCAGGAGACTATTGGTAAGTATTTGCGTCTTTTCATGTTTTCTCTTTAAGCTGTGAACTGTTGGTGTGTGGCGTGTTGATGATTTGTCTCTTTCCTTTTCAGATGGCCTTCTTGATGCAATTTCTAAGGACCGTGAAGTGTATGTTCTAGTCGCCGAGTTGGACGCGGCGAATGAGCGAATTGCTTTGCTGATTCATGACTTGGAGGAGGCGAGATCGGCCTCAACTTCGTCTGAGGACCGAGCTAAAGCTGCTGTTGCTGTGGCTGAGGAGGAAGGCAAGGCCACCGACTCGATCATCTTGGGGTTGCAGAATGATCATGCCGCCTTGGAGAAGCATGTCACGCTGAACTGCCGCAAGCTCCTCGGTGAGTCTCCATCTTTGCTTGACTCGTTTGGCGAATCCCTGATTGGGGGAGTCCGTAGTTTCATTGACGTCTGATTTTGCAGCTGTGATAGGGCAAAGCGACCCGGTGGTTTAGACCTTCAATGCCTCGCAGTACGTGACTGTCATGGTGAAGGCAGCCACGGCTTCGGTGTTATGTGTCCAAGCGGTTCTTCAAGGCATGTCCCCCACCGAGGTTATTCCTGGGGGGCTTACAGAAGTGTGGCGCTATCTGGAGGAAGCGCCTATCGTCGTGGAGTGGATGGCGCACTCGGCATTTAGGCGCGGGGCCACCACGACATTGATCCTAGGTCTTGCCCACTTCCCCGACGATTTCGACCTTGATGACGTCATCAGCGACCGGCACGGTGGAGATGTCAGAGGTGTTGAAGCTGACTGCAAAGGCCGCCCCTTTTGCCCATCAGGTGTTGGCGATGGGGGATCTTCTGCCGTACCAGGAGACAGTGTTGGCGCCTGGCGACCCCGAGACGGAGCATCGCGACATGAAGTCGGAGCAGCCCTTCCGGTCGGTGTTGTCGAAGTCACTGACGACCTACCCGACAAACCCGTGGCAACCTTTTATTCGTGTCAAGGGGGGTGGTGGTGCTTCTTCGCCAGAACCTGTGGAATAGACAGAGTAGTTGGGCAGTTTGTAATATACGCCAAGTGGCGACTCCTGTAATGTGACCAATATTTTGAGTACAGGGGAGTCAATCGACTCGTATTGTGACCATAATTTTGTGGTGTGTTTATTTTTGTTTGAGCGAATCCCCGAGCGCGTCCGCTCTTTAATGGGGTATAACTCGATTGCATACTTATGTGTTTTCGTTTGGTTGTGCACTGTTTTGTCACTTGTGTCTTCTGAGGGGGCGAGTCCCCGAGCGCGAGTGTGGTTATTTTGTAGGCGAGTCCCCGAGCGTGGTGCTCAACCGTACTGTGCATGTTCCTGTTGTAGATTGTTTTAATGCGTTGTTTGTAACGCGTCTCTTCCCCTAGCTTAGAAAGCCAGTCGTTGGGCGAGTCCAAGGCAGCTCTCGTACTTGGTGTGTTCCCGAGCCGCATGAGGATTCCATTCTTGCGGAGTCCCCGTGCCTGGTACTTAACCGGTCAAGTCTCTTTGCACGAGGATGGGAAGGACATGTCGCTGTGAGGAGCGTATACTGGTCGTCTTGTCCTGGTGGGCCAGTCGAGCTAGGCAACTCCGATGGTGGCTCCGGGTTGGCGTATTCGTGGACGTCCTAGGCCCAAATATTTTCGGAGCCCTTAGGCCGCACTACTTAGCCGTTCCGGTCGCTCAACAAAGGGTTGACTTCCATGGGTAGCGTATTGCTAGTTTGTATGAGTGCGAGTGGCACAAGAATATGGCGAGTAGACACAATTTGTGTGATCCGAATGAATTTCATTATATATCATCTGGGTACTAGGTTGAGTTCTATGTATAGAACTTTCGGAGAAGGTTTACATTCCATGGCCTTCCGACCTCGAGCTGGCCGTCACCCCATATGTCGATGAGGTAGTAGGCGTTGTTGCCGAGGACTCGCCCTATGGCGAATGGTCCCTCCTATGGGGGGAGAGTTTGTGCATGCCCTTCTTGTCCTAGGCCAGTCGGAGGACCAGGTCGCCCTCCTAGAAGGTGCGTGTTAGATGGCGGTGCGGGAGCAGGCCAGGTCGCGTGCCTCGTCGAGGTTGTCGATGCGGTCTTGGCGGGCGACCTCGTTGGTCGCCTCGACGTAATTTCCGACTCGAGGTGAATCGTGCTCCAGGTCAGTTGGCATTACAGCCTCGGCACCATACACCATGAAGAAGGGTGTGAACTCGGTGGAGCAATTGACGGACGTGCGGATCCCCCATATTACGGAGGGGAGCTCGTCGACCCAGCATCCTGGGGTGTGCTCGAGGGGCACCTGGAGTCGCGGTTTGAGCCCGTGGAGGACGCTCTGGTTGGCGCGTTCTGCTTGGACGTTCGACTCCGAGTGGGCGACTGAAGCGAGGTCAAGTCGTATGCCATGGCCCCCTTGACGAAGTTGGTGCCATTGTCTGTTATGATGTTGTGCGGGTAGTCGTACCGGTAGATGAGCTCACGTAAGAACTTGGTGGCCGTCTTGCTGTCGCACTTTTTGATCAACTTGGCCTCGACCCATTTGGTGAACTTGTCGACCGCGACTAGGACATGGGTGAAGCCGGATGGGGCCTTCTTGAACGGGCCTACCATGTCCATGCCCCATACGGCGAATGGCCATGTGATGAGGATGGTCTTGAGTGCCGAACCAGGGAGGTGCGTCTGGTGGGCGTACTTCTGGCATCTGACGCATCGCTGGACGATGTTGGTGGCATCGGCGTGTGCGATGAGCCAGTAGAAACCATGGCGCATGGTCTTGGCGACCAGCAACTTGGCGCCGGCGTGATGGCCGCAGTCACCAGCGTGAATGTCCTGGAGGATCTTGCAGCCTTCTTCTGGCTGTACGCAGCACTGGAACACGCCTGTCATGCAGCGTCTGTGAAGCTCGCCGTTGATGATGACGAAAGATTTGCAGCGGCGCACGATCATTCGCGCCTCCGTCTTGTTGCTCGGTAGGATATTGTGCTCGAGGAGGACGACGTATGGTGCCGTCCAGTCGCTAGGCTCCACAACCATGGCGACTAGGGACGGCTCTGGTTGCAGTGGTATCCCGACGTCGATCTCCTTTGGTGGGTGGACCAAGGGTTTGTGGATGATGTCGAGGAAGACACCTGCTGGTGGCGCTTGTCGGGCCGATCTGATGCGGCAAAGGGCGTCTGCCTCGTCGTTCTTGCGTCTGTCGGTCCACTCGACAGAATAGCCGTCAAAGTGTCCTCCCAGATGGTATACCGCTTGGCGGTACGCGATCATTGTTGGAGAGACGGCGTCGCATGTCCCGGCGACCTGGCCGGCGACTAGGTCGGAGTCGTCACAGCATCATAAGCGGTTGATGTTCATCTCCTTAGCGGCCCTCATGCCGTGGAGGAGGGCCTCGTATTCTTCCATGTTATTGGTGTAGGGCTTGAAGTTGAGGTGGAGCATGTAGAGGAGCTTGTCTCCTTTGGGAGAGGTTAGTATGACCCTAGCCCCTGCGCCATCGGCGTTCTTGGAGCCGTCAAAATGGAGCGACCAGTAGTGGAGGTACAAGAGCTTCTCCGGCTGCTGTGCTTCTTCCCAATCTGCGAGGAAATCAACTAGGGCTTATGACTTGATTGCTTTGGGGGGCTCGTATTTGATGTTGTGGACGCCAATTTTGACGGCCAACTTGGCGACTCGCCCGGTCGCCTCGCGATTGTGTATTATGTCGTGCATAGGTGCGGAGGAGACCACCGTGATCGGGTGCTCCTGGAAGTAGTGCGGGAGTCGCTGCTGAGCTCGGAATACCGCGTACACCAGTTTCTGGTACTACGGGTAGCGCTGTCGTGAATCCATCAGGACTTCGCTGATATAATAGACAGGGCGCTCCTTGCCCTCCTCCAGTTGTTCGACGACAATCACGGTGCTGACGACTCGAGTGGAGGTTGCCATGTAGAAGAGCATTGGCTCTTTGTCGAGTGGAGCAGCGAGGAGTGGAGCCGCGAGTAGCACTTCTTTGAGCGCTTTGAGTGCGTCGTCTGCCTCCGCGTCCCATTGGAACATGGGGTTCTTGCGCATCAGGTGGTAGAGAGGCATTGCCTTCTCGCCTAGTCGGGAGATGAAGCGACTTAGAGCTGCGACTCGCTCGGCCAACTTATGGACGTCACGCAGGAACTCTGGTTTTCCGATTCGCGCGATGGTATCGATCTTGGTAGGGTTGGCCTCGATGCCACGCTTGGAGACTACGTATCCCAGTAGCTGTCTTGTGGGGACGCTGAAGGTGCATTTTTCAGGGTTCAGCTTGATTTTGTACCTCCGAAGATTAGTGAAGGTCTCAGCTAGGTCGGCGAGCAGGTCGTCCTGGCTGGTGGATTTTACCACCACGTCGTCGATGTAGACGTGGATGTTGCGGCCAATTTGTCTCGCGAGGCACTCCTGCATGCACCTTTGGTATGTGGCGCCAGCATTCTTGAGGCCGAACGTCATGGCCGTGTAACAGAAGGCACCGAATGGCGTGATGAACGCCGTCTTCTCCTCGTCCTCGACCGCCATCTTGATCTGGTTGTAGCCAGAATATGCGTCGAGGAAGCACAACGACTCCGATCCTGCGGTCGAATCGATGATCTGATCAATGCGCGGCAGGACGAACTCCTCCTTCGGGCAGGTGCTGTTGAGGTTGGTGTAGTCGCTACACATTCTCCATGTGTTGTTCTTTTTCAGAACCAGGACTGGGTTTGCCAGCCACTTGGAGTATTTGATTGGCCGAATGAAGCCTGCGGCTAGCAGGCGTTGTACTTCTTCGGTGATTGCTCGATGGTGCTCTTCATTGAAGGGTCGTAGCGACTGCTTTACTGGTCGCACTTTGGGGTCGGCGTTTAGTTTGTTCTCAGCGAGTTCCCTCAGGACACCTGGCATGTCAGATGGTTTCCATGCGAAGATGTCGCGGTTCTCATGGAGGAACCCGATGAGCGCGGTTTCCTATGCAGGGCACATGTGCACCCCGATGGTGACCGTCTTGCTGGAGTCGCCCGGGACGAGCTCGACGGTGCGGGTGTGCGTGGTCGCCTCGAATGTGGAGTTCACGGCGGTTGGCTTCTTCAAGATGGTGGGGTCGTCCTTGTTGATGTTGCCCGCTTATTTCGCGAGTTCCTCTGTGTGGTCGGTTTCCGCAGTGATGATGGCGTCGGTGAGCTCGGCTCGTTTATCCTCGCATTCCACGGCCATATCGGGGTCGCCGTGGACGGTGATGATGCCGCTTGGCCCTGGGAGCTTCATCATGTTCTACGCGTAGTGGGGGGGTCGCCATGAATTTGGCAAACGTCTAGCGTCCCAGCATGCAGTGGTAGGGGCTGCGGAAGTTCACCAGCTCGAACTCGATTCGCTCGGTGAGGTAGTTCGCCGGTGTGCCGAAGGTGACGGGTAGCGTCACTTTTCCGATCGGGTATGCCTTCCGACCGGGGACGATGCCATGGAAGGTTGTCAGGATCGGCTGGATTGCCGACTCCGGGAGTTGTAGCCTCTTGAACGTGTCCAGATACATGATGTTGATGGAGCTCCCGCCATCCATCAATGTCTTGGGTAGCCAGTAATCGGCCACTTTGGGCCTGACTACCAGGGCGACTCGCCCTGGGTACTCGATTCTAGGGGCATGGTCCTGGCGACTCCAAGTGATGCTCTGCTCGGACCAGTTGAGGAAGCGTGGGATGTTGACCTGTGTCACCGCATTGACGGCGACTGCGAGGGCGAGCACCTTCCTCTCACGCTTGGTGCCGAGTCTGGTGAAGGTGTGTAGCGAGCCGCCGGCGTTGCTGAAGCCGCTGGCGTTTCTGTTGTCCCTTGGTGGGTTGTTGTCGGGGTCCTCCATCGCTCGCCTCGCCTTCTCAATCTCTTTGAGAGAGTGGCAATCCGCGGTGGTGTGGGTGGTGGGTTTTCCCTTCCTGCTATGGTAGATGCAGGGCTGATTGAGCAGGGCAGCGGGGTCGAATTTTGGCTTTGCTGTGTTGTTGGAGCGGTAGTTTCCGCTGTCACGGTAATTTCCTCCGTCGCGACAGTAATTCTTGGGGTCGTGTTGGCCATAGCCGGCGTTGGCGACGAAGTCGACTCGCCCATCCGTGCGGCGCTTGCTGGTGATGCGGGTGTTGCTGTAGCACATGTCGCGTAGGTGCCCGCTGTCGTGGATGCTGGTTCGGCGTCTTCCTCCCGACTCGTCGTCGGAGTGTTGGTTGGGGTCCTCCTCCGCGCAGTGCTTGGCGATCTCGAGGAGGTAGGGGATGTTTTCGAGCGTCCGGTATACCCTCTTGATCTTAGTGACCAGGGGTTCGTACCGGCACGTGTTCTTGAAACAGTGTATCGCCGTGTCTGGGTGGATGCCGGAGGGGTTGATCCACAGTTCTTGCCACCTTTGAATCCAGTGGAGGGTCGACTCGCGTTGTCCCTGGATGCACCGCTCTAGGTCTTCAATCGTGGTGGCGCGGGTGTAGGAGCCCTCGAAGTGCCTGACGAAGGCATCCCTATTTCCTCCCAGGAGTCGATGCTATCGGCAGGGAGGGTGTTGATCCATTGCCTGGTCGCGCCTTCCATCATCAGGGGGAGGTAGGGAGCGGCGAGCAGGTTGGTGTGGCCGGCGATTCCCATCGCCATGAGGTATGTGTCCAGCCATACTGCTGGGTCGCGTCGTTAGTCGTGCATTTTCGATCTCTTTGGGGGCCTTGAAGTTGGCGGGGTACTTTTCCCCTCTGATCATAGGCCCAAAGCATTGGGGGCCGACTCGGCTGAGCGAGCCCCTTGGTTCAGGGTCGCCGTGATTACTAAGGGTGTCCCTCAGGTCATTGGGTTGGCGCGCCCGCTAGGCCTGGTTGTTGATGATGTGTGTGCGGGCATCGATTGGCTGCCCGTTGGCGGCGACCGTGTTGTTCACCGGTCTCGGTTCATTGGTGGAGAGTTCAGGGTTGGCGGCCCGCGGCTGGTTTGCCAGTGGCTACGGTGGTGGGCAGGTCACGGCGTTGGCGATGGTGGGGTGGCCACTCGAGGCCGCCCTGCTAGCTGAGGAGTGGGAATACATCCGCCCTCGCGGGTCGACTCCGCGGCTTGTTACTCGACGGCCCTAGCGAGTAGGGCCTTGGCATACTGGATCTGCAGCGCTCCGTCACCTTGGACGTAGAGGTTGGCGACCGCGGCGTCGGCCGCGACGATGTTGTCCATCGGGGTGGAGTAGAGTGGGAGTCCGTTGGCGTCGCGGGCTTGTGGCGAGATGATGATCCACAGCTGATCCGGCGGGGGCGCGTGGCCAATGGGTGGTGGAGGGGCTCTAGTCGTCGGTGCGCCGGGTGGTGGTCTCGGAGGGTTGCTTCTGCCTGGCGGCGTGTTCTCGCAGTATTCGCGCTCGGCCACACGTGCGGGGTCGCTTTCGTCGTTGAAGTTCAGGATGCGGCCCTGGACGTTGGAGTTTAGGCGGGTTCTGATGCGGCACTGGTGATAGAGCGATAGCTCCCGCGCTGTTTCTCGCTCGAGGCGGTATTTCTCGTGCTCGGCGAGCTCGTTGTGTTGTGCCTCCGCGAGTCGCAGGCGGGCTTCCTCCAACACTATGGCCGTGGCGGTCGGCGGGATCGGCATGGAGAATAGATCTAGCGAGGCGTCCGTGCTACCCGCCATGTAGATCGGGTTAAAGCGATTGGATCTAGCGTGGAAGTCTTCAAGCGACTCCGAGCCGGAATTGGAGTCGAAGATCTCGAGGATGGAGGAGTCCTCGAAATCCTCCGGGTTGGAGACTCGTGTGATGGAGTATTCTCGTGGTGCCATGGTGATAGATCCGTCGACCGAGGCAGGGGTCCCGGAGTCGGCATCGTTGTTTAGGGCCCATCGTTCATGGCGGCGTTGGTCTCGGCCGCGTCGTTGGCGACCGAGTCGTACTTGGTGATGAGGCTCCTGATGGAGCGGACCTGCTCTTCCGAGAGCAGATCGCGGTGCGGCGGCGATCCGCCAACGATCACCGTTGCAGCTGGGTCGACCGCACCCGTGAAGCCGACGAAGAGGTTGATGGAGCCGACCGGCATCACCGCGCCGTGAGTGACCGGGCGTGACGCCGGGATGTAGCTGCTGGGCAGAATCTATAAGATCACGCCGATGGCGATCATGCGGCCGGTGGCGAGCGGCCGATCGATCGGCGAGTAGGGTCTCACCGTAGAACTCAGGCCAGTCCCGCTATACCCCATGGTGGGCGCCACTGTCGTGGAAATGGCCACAATAGTCGCTGCTACTGGCATCGACTGATTGTAACATGAGGAAGAGCTGGCGGCCATCTGCGGTGTGAGATGGGGGCGGATGCACATGGTTTACCCAGGTTTGGCCCCCAGAGGGTAAAGACCTACTCCTGCTAGATTGGATTAATGGAGAGCAAGTTACAGGGGTGGCGAGCTCGGCATCTAAGCAGCGAGTCGCTTGAGGGGGTGTATGATGGAACGTAAATCCTCAAGGTACCCTAGGGAGGTTTATATATGAGGCACCTCGCTAGGGTTTACAGTTTACCACCGAATAAGATATGGATTCAGAGGCTTTTGACCTAATCCGACTGGGCTTCAAGTACACTTCTGGGCCTTTAGTCTCCAGTCGCTAGGCCTTCTCCCACGTCGCATTCCAGTCGCCATCCTTCAGGCCCACTTGCAGACCATTCGGCCCAATCGGAACGTCCTGCTGGGCATACCCCCTTGGCATATCCCCATCACTCCAGGTTGCTGGTAGCACCGGTAGTGCGCCCTGACAAAGTCTAGCTAGCAACACCTTTGAGGTGTTTCCTTGCTCCTACTGGTTCGATTAAACCTTGGTTTCATAACTAAGGGAAACTTGCTGCTGTGCTCATCATACCTTCCTCTTGGGGTTCCCCAACGAGCTCGAGATATCTTGGGCCATCACATGTGTGTTCCATTCCTAAACCACATTGATCCACCAGAGTTATAACATGTGTGTTCTTTTCCTAAACCACCACCAGAGTCATTGCATGTGTGTTCTTTTCCTAAACCACCACTAGCGTCATTGCATGTGTGTTCCTTTCCTAAACCACATTGATCCACTCGAGTCATTGCATGTGTGTTAGTTTCCTAAACCACCACCAGAGTCATTTCATGTGTGTTCCTTTCCTAAACCACATTGATCCACCAAAGTCATTGCATGTGTGTTCTTTTCAAAAGCCACCACCAGAGTCATTGCATGTGTGTGCCTTTCCTAAACCACATGGATCGACCAAAGTCAGTGCTTGTGGGTTCCTTTCGTAAACCACATGGATCCACCAGTCATTGCATGTTTCTTCTTTTCCTAAACCCCATGGAGCCACCAGAGTCATTGCATGTGTGTTCTTTTCCTAAACAGCCACTAGAGTCATTGCATGTGTGTTCCTTTCATAAACCACATGGATACACCTGAGTCATTGCATGTGTGTTCCTTTCCTAAACCACATGGATCCATTAGAGTATTTTCAGGTGTGTTCCTTTCCTAAACCACATAGATCCACCATAGTCATTTCATGTGTGTCCTTTTCCTAAACCACCACGAGAGTCATTGGATGCGTGTTCTATTCCTAAACTACCACTATAGTCATTGCATGTGTGCTCCTGTACTAAACCACATTGATCCACCAGAGTCATTGCATGTGTGTTAGTTTCCTAAACCACCATTAGAGTCATTGCATGTGTCTTCTTTTCCTAAACCACATGGATCCACTAGAGTCATTTCATGTGTGTTCTTGTCCTAAACCACCACTAGAGTCATTCCATGTCTGTTCCTTTCATAAACCACATGGATCCACCAGACTCGTTGCATGTGTGTTCCTTTCCTAAACCACATGGATCCACAAGAGTCATTGCATGTGTGTCCCTTTCCTAAACCACATTGATCCACCAGAGTCATTGCATGTCTGTTCTTCTCTAAACCACTAGAGTCATTACATGTGTGCTCTTTTCCTAAACCACCACTAGGTCATTGCATGTGTGTTGTTTTCCTAAACCACACCGGAGTCATTGCATGTGTGTTTATTTCCTAAACCACATGGATCCACTAGAGTCATTGCATGTGTGTTATTTTCCTAAACCACCACTAGAGTCATTGCATGTGTGTTACTTTCATAAACCACATGGATCCACCAGAGTCATTGCATGTATGTTCCTTTGATAAACACAAATGGATCCACAAGAGTCATTGCATGTGTGTTCCTTTCCTAAACCACATTGATCCACCAAAGTCATTGCATGTCTGTTCTTTTCCTAAACCACCACCAAAGACATTGCATGTGTATTATTTTCCTAAACCACCACTAGAGTCATTGCATGTGTGTTATTTACCTAAACCACCACCAGAGTCATTGCATGTGTCTTATTTTCCTTAACCACCACTAGAGTCATTGCATGTGTTCCTTTCCTAAACCACCACTAGAGTCATTGCATGTGTCTTCCTTTCCTAAACCACATTGATCCACCAGAGTCATTGCATGTGTGTTATTTTCCTAAACCACCACCAAAGTCATTGCATGTGTGTTCCTTTCCTAAATCACATGGATCCACGAGAGTCATTGCATGTGTGTTCCTTTCCTAAACCACCAAAAGAGTCATTGCATGTGTTTTATTTTCCTAAACCACCAGCATAGTCATTGCATGCGTGTTCTTTTCCTAAACCACATGGATCCACCAGAGTCATTTCATGTGTGTTATTTTCCTAAACCACCACCAAAGTCACTTCATGTGTGTTCCTTTCATAAACCACATGGATCCACCAGAGCCATTGCATGTGTCTTCTTTTCCTAAACCACATGGATCCACCAGAGTCATTACATGTGTGTTCTTTTGCTAAACAACCACTAGATTCATTGCATGTATGTTCCTTTCATAAACACAAATGGATCCACAAGAGTCATTGCATGTGTGTTCCTTTCCTAAACCACATTGATCCACCATAGTCATTGCATGTCTGTTCTTTTCCTAAACCACCACCAAAGACATTACATGTGTATTATTTTCCTAAACCACCACTAGAGTCATTGCATGTGTGTTATTTACCTAAACCACCACCAGAGTCATTGCATGTGTGTTATTTTGCTTAACCACCACTAGAGTCATTGCATGTATGTTCCTTTCATAAACACAAATGGATCCACAAGAGTCATTGCATGTGTGTTATTTACCTAAACCACCACCAGAGTCATTGCATGTGTGTTATTTTCCTTAACCACCACTAGAGTCTTTGCATGTATGTTCCTTTCATAAACACAAATGGATCCACAAGAGTCATTGCATGTGTGTTCCTTTCCTAAACCACATTGATTCACCAGAGTCATTGCATGTCTGTTCTTTTCCTAAACCACCACCAAAGACATTGCATGTGTATTATTTTCCTAAACCACCACTAGAGTCATTGCATGTGTGTTATTTACCTAAACCACCACCAGAGTCATTGCATGTGTGTTATTTTCCTTAACCACCACTAGAGTCATTGCATGTGTTCCTTTCCTAAACCACCACTAGAGTCATTGCATGTGTATTCCTTTCCTAAACTACATTGATCCACCAGAGTCATTGCATGTTTGTTATTTTCCTAAACCACCACCAAAGTCATTGCATGTGTGTTCCTTTCCTAAATCATATGGATCCACGAGAGTCATTGCATGTCCGTTCCTTTCCTAAACCACCAACAGAGTCATTGCATGTGTTTTCTTTTCCTAAACCACCAGCATAGTCATTGCATGCATGTTCTTTTCCTAAACCACATGGATCCACCAGAGTCATTTCATGTGTGTTATTTTCCTAAACCACCACCAAAGTCAATTCATGTGTGTTCCTTTCATAAACCACATGGATCCACCAGAGCCATTGCATGTGTCTTCTTTTCCTAAACCACATGGATCCACCAGAGTCATTACATGTGTGTTCTTTTGCTAAACAACCACTAGAGTCATTGCATGTATGTTCCTTTCATAAACCACATGGATCCACCAGAGTCATTGCATGTGTGTTCCTTTCCTAAACCACATGGATACATCAGAGACATTTCATGTGTGTTCCTTTCCTAAACCACATTGATCCAGCAGAGTCATTACATGTGTGTTCTTTTCCTAAGACACCACCAGAGTCATCGCACGTGGGTTCCTTTCATAAACCACATGGATCCACCAGAGTCAGTGCATGTGGGTTCCTTTCTTAAACCACATGGATCCACCAGTCATTACATGTATGTTATTTTCATAAACCACCACTATAGTCATTGCATGTCTCTTGTTTTCCTAACCACATTGATCCACCAGAGTCATTGCATGTGTGTTGCTTGTCTAAACCACCACTAGCGTCATTGCATGTATGTTCCTTTCATAAACCACATGGATCCACTAGAGTCATTGCATGTGTGTTTTTTTACTAAACCACCAGTAGAGTCATTAAATGTGTGTTCTTTACCTAAACCACCACTAGAGTCATTGCATCTGTGTTCCTTTGTAAACCACAATGATCCACCAGAGTCATTGTAGTATTGTTCTTTTCCTAAACCACGACCAGAGTCATTGCATGTGTGTTCTTTTCCTAAACCACCACCAGAGTCATTGCATGTGTGTTCCTTTCAAAAACCACATGGATCCACCAGAGTCATTGCATGTGTGTTCTTTTCCTAAACCACCACTAGAGTCATTGCATGTGTGTTATTTACCTAAACCACCACCAGAGTCATTGCATGTGTGTTATTTTCCTTAACCACCACTAGAGTCATTACATGTATGTTCCTTTCATAAACACAAATGGATCCACAAGAGTCATTGCATGTGTGTTCCTTTCCTAAACCACATTGATCCACCAGAGTCATTGCATGTCTGTTCTTTTCCTAAACCACCACCAAAGACATTGCATGTGTATTATTTTCCTAAACCACCACTAGAGTCATTGCATTTGTGTTATTTACGTAAACCACCACCAGAGTCATTGCATGTGTCTTATTTTCCTTAACCACCACTAGAGTCATTGCATGTGTCTTCCTTTCCTAAACTACATTGATCCACGAGAGTCATTGCATGTGTGTTATTTTCCTAAACCACCACCAAAGTCATTGCATGTGTGTTCCTTTCCTAAATAACATGGATCCACGAGAGTCATTGCATGTCCATTCCTTTCCTAAACCACCAACAGAGTCATTGCCTGTGTTTTCTTTTCCTAAACTACCAGCATAGTCATTGCATGCGTGTTCTTTTCCTAAACCACATGGATCCGCCAGAGTCATTTCATGTGTGTTATTTTCCTAAACCACCACCAAAGTCACTTCATGTGTGTTCCTTTCATAAACCACATGGATCCACCAGAGCCATTGCATGTGTCTTATTTTCCTAAACCACATGGATCCACCAGAGTCATTACATGTGTGTTCTTTTGCTAAACAACCACTAGAGTCATTGCATGTCTGTTCCTTTCATAAACCACATGGATCCACCAGAGTCATTGCATGTGTGTTCCTTTCCTTAACCACATGGATACATCAGAGACATTTCATGTGTGTTCCTTTCCTAAACCACATTGATCCAGTAGAGTCATTGCATGTGTGTTCTTTTCCTAAGACACCACCAGAGTCATCGCACGTGGGTTCCTTTCATAAACCACATGGATCCACCAGAGTCAGTGCATGTGGGTTCCTTTCTTAAACCACATGGATCCAACAGTCATTACATGTATGTTATTTTCGTAAACCACCACTATAGTCATTGCATGTCTCTTGTTTTCCTAAACCACATTGATCCACCAGAGTCATTGCATGTGTGTTGCTTGTCTAAACCACCACTAGAGTCATTGCATGTATGTTCCTTTCATAAACCACATGGATCCACTAGAGTCATTGCATGTGTGTTCTTTTCCTAAACCACCAGTAGAGTCATTAAATGTGTGTTCTTTACCTAAACCACCACTAGAGTCATTGCATCTGTGTTCCTTTGTAAACCACAATGATCCACCAGAGTCATTGTAGTATTGTTCTTTTCCTAAACCACGACCAGAGTCATTGCATGTGTGTTCTTTTCCTAAACCACCACCAGAGTCATTGCATGTGTGTTCCTTTCAAAAACCACATGGATCCACCAGAGTCATTGCATGTGTGTTCTTTTCCTAAACCACCACTAGAGTCATTGCATGTGTGTTATTTACCTAAACCACCACCAGAGTCATTGCATGTGTGTTATTTTCCTTAACCACCACTAGAGTCATTGCATGTATGTTCCTTTCATAAACACAAATGGATCCACAAGAGTCATTGCATGTGTGTTCCTTTACTAAACCACATTGATCCACCAGAGTCATTGCATGTCTGTTCTTTTCCTAAACCACCACCAAAGACATTGCATGTGTATTATTTTCCTAAACCACCACTAGAGTCATTGCATGTGTGTTATTTACCTAAACCACCACCAGAGTCATTGCATGTGTGTTATTTTCCTTAACCACCACTAGAGTCATTGCATGTGTTCCTTTCCTAAACCACCACTAGAGTCATTGCATGCGTCTTCCTTTCCTAAACTACATTGATCCACCAGAGTCATTGCATGTGTGTTATTTTCCTAAACCACCACCAAAGTCATTGCATGTGTGTTCCTTTCCTAAATCACATGGATCCACGAGAGTCATTGCATGTCCATTCCTTTCCTAAACCACCAACAGAGTCATTGCATGTGTTTTCTTTTCCTAAACCACCAGCATAGTCATTGCATGCGTGTTCTTTTCCTAAACCACATGGATCCACCAGAGTCATTTCATGTGTGTTATTTTCCTAAACCACCACCAAAGTCACTTCATGTGTGTTCCTTTCATAAACCACATGGATCCACCAGAGCCATTGCATGTGTCTTCTTTTCCTAAACCACATGGATCCACCAGAGTCATTACATGTGTGTTCTTTTGCTAAACAACCACTAGAGTCATTGCATGTCTGTTCCTTTCATAAACCACATGGATCCACCAGAGTCATTGCATGTGTGTTCCTTTCCTAAACCACATGGATACATCAAAGACATTTCATGTGTGTTCCTTTCCTAAACCACATTGATCCAGTAGAGTCATTGCATGTGTGTTCTTTTCCTAAGACACCACCAGAGTCATCGCACGTGGGTTCCTTTCATAAACCACATGGATCCACCAGAGTCAGTGCATGTGGGTTCCTTTCTTAAACCACATGGATCCACCAGTCATTACATGTATGTTATTTTCGTAAACCACCACTATAGTCATTGCATGTCTCTTGTTTTCCTAAACCACATTGATCCACCAGAGTCATTGCATGTGTGTTGCTTGTCTAAACCACCACTAGAGTCATTGCATGCATGTTCCTTTCATAAACCACATGGATCCACTAGAGTCATTGCATGTGTGTTCTTTTCCTAAACCACCAGTAGAGTCATTAAATGTGTGTTCTTTACCTAAACCACCACTAGAGTCATTGCATGTGTGTTCCTTTGTAAACCACAATGATCCATTAGACTCATTGTAGTATTGTTCTTTTCCTAAACCACGAACAGAGTCATTGCATGTGTGTTATTTTCCTAAACCACCACCAGAGTCATTGCATGTGTGCTCCTTTCATAAACCACGTGGATCCACCAGAGTCATTGCATGTGTGTTCTTTTCCTAAACCACCACTAGAGTCATTGCATGTGTGTTCCTTTCATAAACCACATGGATCCACCAAAGTCATTGCATGTGTGTTCCTTTCCTAAACCACATGGACACATCAGAGTCATTTCATGTGTGTTCCTTTCCTAAACCACATTGACCCACCAGAGTCATTGCATGTGTGTTCTTTTCCTAAGCCACCACCAGAGTCATTGCATGTGTGTTCTTTTCATATACCACATGGATCCACCAGAGTCAGTGCATGTGGGTTCCTTTCCTAAACCACATGGATCCACCAGAGTCATTGCATGTGTCTTATTTTCCTAAACCACCACCTGAGCCAGTGCATGTGGGTTCCTTTCCTAAACCACATGGATCCACCAGTCATTGCATGTGTGTTATTGTTGGGGGGATACCCCCGGGTAGGGTCACGCTTGGGTATAAAGGCCGAATTAGCCGAGGTACGACAAGGTCAAAGCTGGTACTGGCCGAGTCTCCTCAAGGAAGGCCGAATCACGGGGTAACCCGGACCAGTGGATGTCCACCTAACTGGGTCTCAGCCGACTTATATCATAAATCGGTGAGATATATCTAACTTGTATGCAGGTACAGGTATGGCCGGATCTACTAGGTACGATCCGGGTTATATCAAGCTTACAAGAGAAGGAAGGTATCTCGCTGGTCAAAGGGTGACCACTGTACGCAGAGCGTGAGCAAAGCGGACAGAGGCCAGGACCACCGAGGCGTGGCCGACAAAGGTGACGAAGCCTGTGTCGGATGACGCGGGTGCCGCAGAGGCTCATGTAGCCTCTGCATGGATGGCGCTGGGTTAAAGTGACCCGGTCGGCTTACTGTTTTGAGAGGAGGCATATTCCTTGGAATATGCCTCCACGTATGCCCTAATTGGAGACCTAGCCACCCCTATATAAGGAGGGCTAGGGCCTCTATAGAAGGGGTGGGTTTTTGACTAGTTGATCTTTAGAGGTTTATGTTCTACGAGCGAGTTCCTGAGGGCTAGCTAGCGGTGAGAGTAAGAGAGTCCCTTCTTCCTCCTCTCCCCGATGCAGCTCGAGGAGCACTTGTAATCTATGGAAGTGAATCAAATACAAAGCTACTATGTGTGGAATCACCACACTATCCCTCCCTGGATTCCCCTAGTGCATTTAGTCCCCACCTTTAGCCTATCCATGGCATCTGCCGTGACACCACCACGACAGTTGGCGCCCACCATGGGGCTAGCAGCGCTAGCAGGGGTGAAGATCCGGATGGGAAACCTCATCGGCACCAGCGAACGCATCGTCTCCTAGCTCGTTCAGCGCTTTGGAGCGCTAGACTTTGTCAGCGACAACGCTGGCTGCTTTGGCAAGCGTCCTCTTCCGCGCAACGGCCTCTTCGTCAAGCTCGGCGCGCACAAGATCTATGTTGCTGTCGATGTGTCGTGCGTTCACCCGCGACACGTCATCGAAGGGGGCGAGCCACCCCTTAGCGTGGTTCACGGGGCGCGTATCACTCGCTCCCCGGACCGTGCCGAGGTAATGATGACTGTGCCTGGCGCTGGCGCAAGCAAGGATCCGCCACCGGATCCGGAGGTAACGCCTAAGGCACCGAGGAAAAGTAGAGGTCCTCCACTAGAGACGATAGAGAATGTGCTGCAGCAAGCGATGGATAGCTTGGCAAACCCAGTAGCAGCAACGGTCGATCCGACTCAGGCATAGGCCAAGCTAGAGGAGACTAGGCAAAAAATACTAGAGGGTGCAGAAAAGATAGCCGCGGCTCAGCAGTCGTTGAACATGACACTACGTGAGTACGCAAAGGCAAATAAAGTAGATGCTGTAAAAGTAAAGGGGAGAAACCTCATGAGTGAAATGAACAAAGAGGGTGATACTAGGATTGAGGAGTCAGAGAACTGTTTATCCCTGGGGCTGCCAAAGTATAGTACCCCGGCAAAATGTTTGTCAGCAATTTCTCAAGTACGTATCAGAGGCCGAATAGGCCACAGACCCTAGCGATGTGCAAGCAGAAACCGAATGAGACGGACCGGGAGTTCCTGACCCGGTGGTGTACCGTGGGAAACTCCTGTGAGGGTGTAATTGAGTCACAGGCCATAGCATGGTTTGTGCAAGGGTGCAGATTTGCAAGCATGTTGTGGCAAAGATTGCAAAGGGATATGCCAACTACATTGGCAGAGACAATCCAGATCGCTGATTCGTATGCCTTGGGTGATCTAACTCAACCCAGGTTAATGCCAAGTGAGTCAAACAAGGAATACTACCAGAGAGATGCAGCCAGGTCATCCCAGAGGAATGATTACCGAGCTAAAAGCAGAGATGACAGACCGGATTATCGGTACAGTTCGCAACAAGTTACTGCTGCGAATCAAGATCAATCTGGTGCAGGAAGCAACCAATGTCAGAAAACTGGAGGACAACAATGGACACCGAGAAATGATGGCAAGAAAACTTGGACGATAGAGTAGAAGAAACAGTGGCAAGAAAAGAAGGACCGTCCAAGGTACACCTATGAGGCAATGCTGGATCAGCCGTGTAAATTTCACACGCCAAACCCGAGTAACCCGGCGGGTCACACGACTTGACAATGTGAGTGGATGAGGAAGATAGAACAAAGTGGTTCGGGGAATGCTCAGGCACCTCGAAATGATCAACCTCAGCAGGAGTTACCCCGGCAGCAATTGCTCTCCGGAGCAAACACGCAACAGTTAATGTTGCCTCCCCCTCCGCCGAGGTATGACAACCATGAGAGAAGGGATGCAGTGCATCAAGTGGAAGACTAGCATCGACCATATCAGAGGTACCCCGGAAACAAGGTAAGGAATGAGTACAGAGAACATCATCAGAGTTACTGTGTGTTTACCACAGAGGAAACAGATAGAAAGAGCTTGCAGCGCCGACACATGGAAGTGAATGCGGTAATGCCCGTAGTGACGAGGTATATGCCATCGTCGGATCAGGAAATCACCTAGAGTATCAAGGATCACCCCAAGCTTATGCCAAGCCCCGGTTCATATGCGTTATTGCTGGACCCAACATTCATAGGGACAAATATCAATGTGAGATTCTCCAAGGTGCTGATAGATAATGGCAGTAGCATCAATATCATGTATGCGGATACGACGCGCAAGTTGGGTATCTCGGAGAACATGCTCCAGGCTACCGGAACGACATTCCATGGCATTGTGCCAGACATTTCTTGTGAGCCCATAGGCAGGGTTCGGGTTGACGTATTGTTCGGCACGCGAGATAACTACCAAACTGAGAATTTGGAGTTTGAAGTGGTGAACTTAGAAAGTGCGTATCACGCGTTCCTCGGTAGGCCAGCACTGAACAAGTTCATGGCAAGTTGTCACATCAGCTATCTGAAGATGAAGTTGCCTGGGCCAAATGGAGTAATTACCATAGTTGGAGATTTCCGACGTTCCATTGAGTGTGCGTCAGCCGGGTCTAACCTAGCCGAGTCACTCATGATTGCGCAAGAGAAAAGAAAGATACAGGAAGTGGCATCATTGGCTCAGTCCGCGCAACAGTATATGCCGGTGCTGAGTAACCTGCATGGTAGTGTTTCGTTCTAGGTGACAAAAGATACCAAGAAAGTGCCTGTTGATGATATGTTCCCAGAGCGCGCCGTAACAATTGGTGCCGGGTTAAATGATAAATACGAAAGCGAGCTCGTCAACTTCCTCCGTGAGAATCGGGATATTTTTGTTTGGTCCACACAGGACTTGCAAGGTGTTCCGAGGGAGTTGGCCGAGCACTCTTTGAATGTGAGACCCGGAGCAAGGACGGTGAAGCAACCTCTCCGCCGCTTCACCGAAGATAGGAGAAAAGTCATTGGAGATGAGATAGCTCGGTTACTGGCAGCTGGATTTATCATGGAAGTTCTTTACCCGGATTGGCTATGTAATCTGGTGCTGGTGGAGAAGAAGAAGGATATTCCGAATGTGGCAGTGGTTTGGCGTATGTGTATCGATTACACGAATCTGAATAAGGCGTGTCCAAAAGATCCATTTCCACTGCCAAGGATAGATCAAGTCATAGATTCAACTGCTAGGTGTGAACTGTTGTCATTCATTGGTGCATATTCTGGTTTCCACCATATACCCCTGAATCCGGGTGATCAAATAAAGACTGCATTTATCACTCCGTATGGGGCTTATTGCTATCGCACCATGCCATTTGGTTTATGTAATGCAGGGGCAACGTACCAAAGATGTATGCAGAAATGTTTGCACGACCAAATTGGTCAAAATGTGCAGGTGTATGTGGATGATGTTGTTATCAAGACCAAGGAAAGCAAAACGCTCCTTGATGATATCAGGCAGACATTCGTGAACCTAAGAAGGTTCCGGATGAACCTTAACCCAGAAAAATGTACCTTCGGTGTCCCGGCTGGAAAATTACTCGGATTCCTCGTCTCCGGCCGAGGTATTGAAGTCAATACAACTAAAATCCGGGCCATAGAGCGAATGGAACTGCCGAAGTGCCTTAACGATGTCCAGAAGTTCACTGGTTGCCTGGCATCGTTAAGTCGGTTTGTATGTCGGTTGGGAGAAAAGGCACTGCCTCTCTATCAACTCATGAAAAAGTCGAACAAGTTCATTTGGACGCTGCAGGCCAATGAAGCCTTTATCCAATTAAATAAATGTTAGCCACTGCACCAGTGTTAGCCTCTCCACTATCAAAGGAGCCAATGTTGCTTTACATAGCTGCAACCAACCGAGTTGTAAGTGCAGTAATTGTGGTAGAGCACGAGGAAGAGGGTAAGTCAGTGCAAAGGCCAGTATATTACCTAATCGAGGTATTATCCGCATCAAAGCAAAATTATCCGCATTATCAGAAAGTGGCATGGTGTGTACATGTCGGCTAAGAAGCTAAAACACTATTTTGAGGAGCACCCCATCAAATTAATATGTGAAGCTCCCATATCCGAGATAATGAGTAACAAAGATGCAAGTGGCAGAATTGCAAAATGGGCAATTGAAGTAGCCCCCTATGCGCCACAGTATGACATAAGAGAAGCAATCAAGTCTCAGGCTGTGGACGACTTTTTTGTGGACTGGGCCGAGGTGCAATATGAACCACCACTACCAGATTCGAATTACTGGAGAATGCACTTTGACGGGTCAAAAACAAAAACCGGGTTAGGCGCCGGAGTTGTGCTTACCTCGCCAAAAATGACCAGCTGAGGTATGTGCTACAGATCCATTTCGCAGCATCAAATAATGTGGACGAATATGAGGCACTTGTACATGGGCTCAAAGTGGCAAAAGAAATTAGGATACGTCGGATTCAATGCTTTGGCGACTCGGATTTGGTAGTTCAGCAAGTGTCGGGGCTGTGGGACGCTCTTGATCCAAACATGGCATTATACAGATTCCATGTGCAGAAGATATCTGGTTCCTTTGAGGGATGCGAATTTCGCCATGTACCCCGGGTGGAAAATGAGGCTGTCGACGTATTATCGAAGCTTGGATCAAGCCGACAAGCAACTCCACCAGGTGTAGCATTAGAACACCTCAGAAAACCATCCATCAGGTTGTCCCCAGAAACCGGCTCAATTTACGTCCCGGAGGATTCGGAGTCCGGAGCCGTACCCATGGACATTGACATGGGAGGTGGTACGCTTAACCCGGGGACTGCCTCAGTGAACCCGGGGACTGCTTCGCAAGACCCGGGGACTTCTCAGTGTGATCCGGTTGAGGTTATGCCGGTGGATCAGATGGAAATTGATGAGGATGTGTTCCCAGTGCGAGCTGTACCATCTTGGGCGTTACCCATATTTCAATTCCTGAAAGATGGAACCTTACCCGCTGAGGAGGTATTGTCCAGGCAAACTCAGAGGAGAGCAAAGGCATACACGATCATCAATTCCGAGCTATACAAAAGGAGTGTGACTAATGTCCTCCAGCGATGTGTTGACCCGGAAGAAGGGCTTGACATCCTCCGGGATATACATCAAGGGGAATGTGGGCATCATGCCTCGTCCAGAGCCTTGGTAGCAAAAGCTTTCCGGCATGGATTCTACTAGCCAAGTGCCTTAGAACAAGCAGAGGACTTGGTAGGAAAATGCAATGGTTGTCAGAGGTATGCTACCAAGACACATATGCCAATATCGGAGCTCAAGACCATACCAATCACCTGGCCATTTTCCGTATGGTGTTTGGACATGGTTGGCCCGTTCAAACCAGCGAGGGGAAATATGACTCACATTTTGGTCATGGTTGATAAATTTACAAAGTGGATTGAAGTAAAACCAATAAGAAAATGTGATGGAGCTACGGCCGTGACATTTCTCAAAGACATCATCTTGAGATACGGTTATCCTCACAGTATCATAACAGAAAATGGCACAAATTTTGCTGAAGGAGCATTTGCGCGATTCTGCCGAGATAAGAAGATCCGGCTGGACGTTGCCTCGGTAGCCCACCCCGCATCGAACGGACAAGTGGAGAGATCCAACGGATTAGTATTATCCGGGATAAAACCCCGGCTCATTGAGCCGTTACAGAGATCAGCGGGGTGCTGGATAGAAGAACTACCAGTAGTTCTGTGGAGTTTAAGAACAACTCAGAATCGATCAACAAGCTATACGCCATTATTTCTGGTATATGGGGCAGAAGCTGTATTACCAGCCGACATAGAGCATGACTAGCCTAGGGTCACCCAATACACAGAAGCCGAAGTGCAAGAATCCCGGCAAAATGATGTTGATCTGCTGGAAGAAGCGAGAGAATTGGCATTGTCCAGATCCGCCATATATCAGCAAAATCATCGACGCTATCATAGACGGAAATTAAACCCCCGAGTTTTCCGGGAAGGTGATCTGGTACTCCGGTTGGTACAATGTACTACTGGCATGCACAAGTTATACCCCCATGGGAAGGGCCGTTCATTGTGAGAAAAGCATTGCATAATGATTCTTATTATCTTATCGATGCAAAACCATAGGAGAAGAACGAGGCGGACAGGTCCGGTGAGGAATCTAAGCGTCCATGGAATGTAGCTCTACTTCATCCTTTTTACACTTAGCAGAGAAGTGTATGTATCCAAGTCTCTCATATGTCGGTGTGTATGCCGACAATGAGTCTATCAATGAAATGTGAGCACCACGAGCAGTAACTCTGGGACTGCCTTGAAAATGTTTGTTGTCTTCTGTATTTATTATTTATACGTCGGCTGGCGTAAGTTGTTTCTACTTAAGCCGGATTAGTAGTGTGTGAGCACCAAGAACCCAACTCTTCGACTTGCTGCTGTCCAACAAGATTTGGCTTCATGGCAAGCAAGAGAACAAGTTTGGAATTGCGTAGCACATGAAAAACGACTAAGGAAAGGAACTTAATCGAGCCGACGTTTGTTTTTTGGACTAACCTTATGCTTACTTTAAATTTGCTTTGCTGAATTATTTTGAGCTAAATCCTAAAGTTTCCAAGTATTGTTAAGACAATTTTTAAAGCTTGAACGCGTAAGTCATAAAACCGAACCAAGGTAGACACGAGCCGAGCCAAGAAATTGGAAGAACAAGAAAATGAAACTCGGGGACTACGCCCAAGTCAATCCAGCATAAAAACTTAGTAGCAAAATATCACTTGTGTGCTTGATACAAGTGCACCCGGCATACCGGGGTTTTGATGAAATTTAAAGTGTTTATAATCAAGGAGCAGCAGGAGGAGGTAATTCGGCGCCAGCAGGTGCAGCCCCAGCCTCGGCTTCAGAGTCATCTGCGTCTTCCTCGATGTCCGAAGCTTCGTCCTCTTCATCCTCATCCGAATCATGTTCAACGTTTTCAGCATTTTCATCATCGGCGGCATCTAGGAAGCTTGGTCCCTCGTTCCATTGATGAACAAGGGCGTATTTGATGAAGCTATGGGCGCAAGCCTTGCATCGAGCTACCCAATCCGGGTCAGTGGACCATGTCGTGGTGGTGTCACGGCAGATGCCATGGATAGGCTGAAGGTGGGGACTAATACACGCTAGGGGAATCCAGGGAGGGATAGTGAAGTGATTCTCCACACAGAAGTTTATATTTGCTTTGCCTCCAAGGTTACAAGTGCTCCTAGAGCTGTATTGGCGAGAGGAGGAAGAAGGATCTCTCTTACTCTCGCTTACAGATAACCCTTAAAACCCTAGCCAAATTAGAAAAATCGGACCCCCTCTACAGAAGCCCTAACCCTCCTTATATAGGGGGGAGGCTAGGTCTCCACTTAGGGCATACAGGGAGGCATATTCCTAAGAATATGCCATCTCCCAAAGTAGTAAGCCGATCGGGTTACTTTTCCCTCGCGTCACACATGCAGAGGCTACATGAGCCTCTGCGGCGCCCACGTCAGCCGACATGGGCATCGTCACCCTTGTCGGCCATGCCTCGGTGGTCCTGCCATTGTCTGCTTCACTCAGGCCATGCGTACCGGGGCTTCTTTTGACCAACGAGATTCCTTCCTTCTCCTAGAAGCTAGATGTGCCCTGGATCATAGTTGATCCGGCCACACCAGTTCCTGCATACAAGTTAAACATGCATTTCCGACTTACTGCTTAAGTCGGTTGAGACTTAGTTAGGCGAATGGCCCCTGGTCCGGGTTACCCCGTGATTCGGCCTGCCTTGAGGTGACCCGGCCAGCATCCACTTTGGCCTTGCCAAACCTCAGCTAACTCGGCCTTTATACCCCGGCGTGACCCTACCCGAGGGTATCCCCCAACATTAGTCCCCGAAGCTGGTGCGGTCTTAGCTGCCTCGGCCGCTAAGGCCACATCAGGTTTAATTATGTTTGGCCTTTGGATGTTATTTCCGAGTTACCTCCTTGTCTCGGGTTATATGGATTTACGTTCCCCTTGCACGTTCCAAGTTTTCACTTGTCGGCCGGGTTACCACTTCAACTCGGACCTCATGGTTTTACTTTCCCTCTGCACATTCCAAGTTTTCACTTGTTGGCTGGGTTACCACGGTCCTATCCGGGTCTTGCTTCCTTCTCTCGTACGCCAACCCACGTGGAGGCTAATCATTATGTTGTCTCATTTTAAGGGCCAAGACAGAATCGCCGCAGAATTGTCGGCCATCATCCGCATGCTGGTCACGTCACGCCTGCCTCCTCATTTACCGCATCAACGCATCACGTCATGGGACCAACTCCACTCTATGGCCTTCCATGTGGCTCCTTGCTGATTGGTCGATGCGGGTGGTACACGGCCACTGCGTGTGGCGTGACCGCAGGACGCGATCCCACTTTCTCCTCGTGGGAGAGGTTAAATAGGGGAGGGGCGCATCACTTAGGCTTTTTCCCCTTACTACGCCCTTCTGCCCTTTGCTCTTCTTCTTCGTCTTCCTCGCGACCGCGCTGCCGCCAGTGCTCCCAAGCGGCAGCGCCGCAGCCGCATCTTTTCCCGCATATTTCTACGTCGTCACCACCGCTACGCGCCTCCTCCACCACGGGTCGCTGCCAATCTAGGCCTTTGCCCCAAGCCGCCGCTAGCGCCAGCGAGGGCAGCGATCATCAGATGACGGAGGAGGAGCTCGTCGTTGCTGAGCAAGAGATGGAGGAGGACTCCGCCGCTGCGGACCGTGGTGCGTGGGCCGGGTCCTGGGTCTGCCAAGATGATTTGGACTAGCTCTACCGGACCATACGCATCCCCGCCGGCGTCATCGTGCGCCTTGCCTCCACCGAACTCGCCCCCTCACCCAATCCAGGTGAGTACGTTGTGTTCTTGTCGCACTTCCAATGGGGGTGCGGTTTGCCGGTCAGCGATTTCTTCCATGACTGGTTAAGCACATACGGACTCCAGCCGCACCACCTTCCTGCCAACGCAATCACTTCTCTTTCCTCTTTTGCCTCTATGATCGAGGGCTACGCCGGATTATGGCCCACGAAGGAGCTATGGATCCGGTTTTTCGGCCTTCGTCGTAATGTCATTCCGAATATTCAACTCGATCCGGAGGACAAGCAGCTCACTCAATTCGGAGCTGCATCCATCTCACCCCGGAGGCTATCCGTTTTCCCTCGAGTCACCGGGCTGGACTCCTGCAAAGGATAGGCCCGGACTTTCTTTTATGTCCGGAACGAGGGCACTGAAGACTTGATCGGGTTGCTTCCCTATGCTCCGGGTCCACCTAACCCGGAGTCGTGGGACGTTGTCCCCAAGAAGCCCACTGCCTTGGCCAACCAGGTCAACAAGAGGTTTGCGGAGCTGAAGAAGCTCGGGTTGCGCAACGAGGATGCTGTGATCATGTTCGTGCGCAACCGAATCTCCCCCTCCAGAGGCACACCCACAAGGTGTGCCACATGAGCTTCGGCCGCGACCCCAATCGGACCTCGTCCTTCGAGTTGAGAAACTCGAAGATCTATCGCCGGGTCAAGGCTCTCTTCACCACCCACAAGGACTTCTCCTCTGAATGGACGTGGGGAATTGAGCATTTCTGCTAGGATAGGCTTCCTCCCTTGGTGAGCTTCGTGGCGCAAATTTACTCCGGGTTAATTATATGTCGGTCATTGTTCCACTTTTGACTCTGTTGTTCATTTTCCTCAGCTATTCCTTCAGCAGACCCTCGAGGACGGCACCGATCCGACCCTTAAATTGGCGCCCGACCGGGAGAGCCTGGACAAGGAAGAGCCGGACCAGGAGATGTTCCTCCCGATGACCGACGCTACGAAGCGACCCACCGGTAAACCCTCTTCTATTAGAGATTGGCCCGATGATGAAGGTGACTCGGATATCGAGGTGATTGAACCTGTTGATGCTGTCCCCCTTTCTTTTGCCTTTCTGGCATCAGCTAACCCCGGTGGGCAGATCCACGAGGACCCTCCCCTTGCCACGGGTGAACCTGTTCCGGCAGCGCCAAAGAAGAGGCGTGGAGCTGCATCAAGTTCCTCCTCCGGACGTTCTCAGCCCTCCAAAAGGCGAAAGAAGTCTGGAGACAAAACTGCTTCCAAGCCTGCAGGCAAGGCCCCAACACGAAGATCTCGTAAACCCAAGGAGCCCCTGACCTCGGATGCGTAAGCCTCTTTTCCCTCTACAACTTATTCTTCCTTGCATTGTTTTAGTCTTTCTTCTGACATTGTTTGGTTTGGCAGTGCTGCGGAGGATGTTCCCAGAGTGGATCTAGCATCTCTTCACCGCTCCGACCTAGCCCTTCTCCCCCTCATGACGACGAGTCACGCCCGCTGAGCCCTATTCCAGAGGGTTCTGCGGCTGCTCCGGGTTCCATCCCACCTCGTCAAGAGGGGGGCAACCCCGGAGCAGGGGAGACGGACCCAGCTGAGGCAACGACATCCACCACTTCGGCTCCGCCGCAACCAGCAACTACCGAGACTACCTCCATACCAGCACCGACACCAGCACCAATTCCGGCACCAGCAACAAGGGCACCAGCGCCAAGCTCCTCCGCCTCGTCCGAGTCTTCTCAGTCTCGGCGAGGAAGTACCCAGGCAACTCCTAAGGGAAAATCTACCGCAACCACTTCCTCCTCTCAGCAAGCCAAAGGCAAGAAAGCCCCTGACATCACCAGGGCAGCGTCCACCGGGTCTAGACAGCGCACCCTCGCGTCCATGCTTGCCCAAAAGGTTCCAGCACCGAAGGATGCCCCTGCCGAGCCAACTAGTGCGCAACAACTTGTTCTGCACACCAGTCTGGCCCTTGCTCAGGTTGAGAGGAGAGAGGAACATGCGAGGGGCTTGGTGGCGCCCCACATGCTCAGCGGTGAGTGATATCCTCCGACCTTGATCGAGTTTATGAATAACTGGAACAAGGCGGAGTTCGTCTATAACGACGATCTCCCGGAGAAGTTCGGTCCCACCGAATTCGCTGCCCAGATGAACACAGCCTCTAAGGCGATCAACCTCGCGGGTCTGATGATGGAGGTATGTTACTTCACCTTTTCCTTAGCATGCACTAGCGATATAACCATTAGTCCCCGAGCCTCCGGGGGAGTAACTTGTTACTTGGCCGGACGCTCCTTATAAAACTAACGTAGCTCCCTGACAACTTCAAATATGCACACACCTAGAGCCGGGTTAAGTTCCACTTGGCTCGGATCTTGCACACTTCAAATATGCACACACCTAGAGCCGGGTTAAGTTCCACTTGGCCTGAATCTTGTACACTTCGAATATGCACACACCTAGAGCCGGGTTAAGTTCCACTTGGCCTGGATCTTGTACACTTCGAATATGCACACACCTAGAACCGGGTTAAGTTCCACTTGGCCCGGATCTTGTACACTTCGAATATGCACACACCTAGAGCCGGGTTAAGTTCCACTTGGCCCGGATCTTGCACACTTCAAATATGCACACACCTAGAGCTGGGTTAAGTTCCACTTGGCCCGAATCTTGCACACTTCAAATATGCACACACCTAGAGCCGGGTTAAGTTCCACTTGGCCCGGATCTTGTACACTTCGAATATGCACACACCTAGAGGCGGGTTAAGTTCCACTTGGCCTGGATCTTGTACACTTCGAATATGCACACACCTAGAGCCGGGTTAAGTTCCACTTGGCCCGGATCTTGTACACTTCGAATATGCACACACCTAGAGCCGGTTTAAGTTTCACTTGGCCCGGATCTTGTACACCTCGAATATGCACAAGGCTTAAGCCAAATTTTTGTATTCTTTTCAGGTGACCACCAACCGCTGGAGTGCTGAGTTCCAGCGTCTTCTGGATACCCACAAGATGTTGCTCGCAAAGCACAATGCACATCTCGCTGAGCATGAGAAAAGGGTTAAGTTTCTCCCTTTGCGCTTCTCCATTTTCCTTCATCTTCCTCTGCCGAACTAATCTCATTATTTGGTTTCCGCAGCTGGGGTGGAGGCTGAGAACAAGATTATGCGAAAGAACCTGGAGCAGATCAAGGTTAAGTCATTTTTGTCCGACCCTGCTTTTCTTTCCATCTTCTTTTCTTCTTGGCTCGGCAAACATTCATACCTCGGTTCTGCCGGGTGGACACGCTATTTCAGCATCTCTTGAAGATAGTGTGCCTGTGCCTGACATGATGCTGCATTTTCTCGAACAAGCAGGACAGCATCAGGCCGAGCTCAAAAAGAAAGACGATGAGCTTGCCCTCCTCCGAACCAAGAACGACGAGATTGCCACGCTAAAGGCAGAAATGAAGAAGATGAAGGCGCAACACCAAACCGAGCTTGAAAAGGCTGGCCAGGACTACACCAAAGAGCGCGAGCGCCTCAACCTCCAAATTGCTAAGGACCGCGGACTTCTCCAGGAGGCCGACGTCAAACTTGAGTCGGCGAACGCTGAACTGGTGCAGCTCCGCCAAAGACGCGATAAATGCATCAATGAATTGACCCGGAACCACAACCACATTTCATGTAAGTTCCTTTCCCTTATCCGACATACTTCTCCGGGTTACTTCATATGTCTTTTCTTAAGCTTCTTCCTTTGCCTTGTTTTTAGGCCAGTTTCCAGAGGGTACTCCCATTGCGAGTGCTGCCATTCCAATTTCCGCCGAGAGAGGGGTACTCCCGTCGCTCCTGACGGTGAGAGCATTCCCTTTGACATGGAGGACCTATTGGTCAGCCTGTCATCTCGCGTGGAAATCATCAAGAACTACGGCAAGGATCTCCTCGACGTTTCAGTCCGAGTCTTCAACATGTTCTGGCCCGGCGAGGGCGCTTCGAAGAGAATCGCACTTCTTGCTGAAAAGCTGACGGAGATCGAGACCCAGCTCGACCTTTGGAGGGAGTCTGCTAGACGTGCTGCAGCTGAGACCGTTCTTCACCATGTACTCACGTGGTATGAGAAGATCGATCTCAGCCTCCTGACGTGCCTACGCACCGGATCCAAGTGGACCAATGACCCAGAATGGGTAGCTCGGCGCCAGGCTTGCGCCCATAGCCTCATTGAATATGCTCCCATTCACGAATGGACTGAGGGTCCAAGCTTCCTGGAAGCCGCTGGCGACGAAGAGGTCGAGAATGTTGAAGATGGTTCAGACGAGGATGGAGAGGACGATGCCTCGAATATCGAAGAAGGCGAAGATGACGCCGAACTTCCTCCTCCTAGCGCTCCTTAAGTAAAAACACTTGAAAACTTATCAGATCCCCGGTATGCCGGGTGGAAATGTGTCCTGTACTTATGTAATATTTTGCTACTAAGTTTGTATGCCGGATTAACTTGGGCGTAGTCCCCGAGTTTCATTTTCTTGTTCATCCAATCTTCTGGCTCGGTTCGTGTCTACCTTGATTCGGTTTTATGACTTACGAATCCGAGCTTCAAAAATTATTTTAACAATACTTAGAAACTTTTAGGCTTAGCTCAAAATAATTTAGCATAATAGTTTGAAAGTAAATACAAGGTTAGTTCGAAAAACAAACGTCGGCTCGATTAAGTTCTTTTCCTTAGTCATTTTTCATGTGCTACGCAATTCCAAACTTGTTCTCTTGCTTGCCATGACGCCAATTCTTGTTGGACAACAGCAAGTCGAAGAGTTGGGTTTTTGGTGCTCACACACTACTAATCCGAGTTAAGTAGATCAACTTACTCCAGCTGACGTAAAAATAAAAAAATAAAAAAAAATATTATTAAGGCAGTCCCCGAGTTACTGCTCGAGGTGCCAATATTTCATTCATAAGCTCATTGCCGGCATACATACCGACATATGAGAAGACTCGGATACATACACTTCTCTGCTAAGTGTAGAAAGGACGAAGTAGAGCTACATTCCATGGGCGCTTAGATTCTTCGCTGGACCTGTCCGCCTTGTTCTTTTCCTGTGGCTTTGCATCTATAAGATAATAAGAGTCATTGTGCAATGCTTTGCTCATGATGAACGGCCCTTCCCATGGGGGGGGGGATAATTTATGCATGCCGGCAGTACGCTGTACCAACCGGAGAACCATATCGCCTTCCTGAAAGACTTGGGGGCTTACTTTCCGGCTATGATAGCGTCGGAGATTTTGCTGATATATGGCGGATCTGGACAATGCCAGTTCTCTCGCTTCTTCCAGCAGATCAACATCATTTTCCCGGGCTTATTGCACTTCGGCTTCTGTGTATTGGGCGACCCTAGGCGAATCATGCTCTATGTCGGATGGTAATACAGCTTCTGCCCCATATACCAGCAAAAACGGCGTATAGCCTATTGATCGATTCGGAGTTGTTCTTAAACTCCATAGTACCGCTGGTAGTTCTTCTATCCAGCACCCCGCTGATCTTTGCAGCGGCTCAATGAGCCGAGGTTTTATCCCGGATAATACTAATCCGTTGGATCTTTCCACTTGTCCGTTCGATGCGGGGTGGGCTACCGAGGCTACGTCGAGTCGGATCTTCTTGTCCCAGCAGAAGCGCGCAAATGCTCCTTCCGCAAAATTTGTTCCATTATCGGTTATGATACTGTGTGGATAACCGTACCTCAAGATTATATCCTTGAGAAACGTTACGACCGTAGCCCCATCACATTTCCTTATAGGCTTTACTTCGATCCACTTCGTAAACTTGTCCACCATGACGAAAATGTGAGTCATGTTTCCCCTTGCTGGTTTGAACGGGCCAACCATATCCAAGCACCATACGGCAAATGGCCATGTAATTGGTATGGTCTTGAGTTCCGACATTGGCATATGTGTCTTGGTAGCGTACCTCTGACAACCATTGCATTTTCTCACCAGATCTTCTACTTGTTCTAAGGCACTTGGCCAGTAGAATCCATGCCGGAACGCTTTTGCCACCAAGGCTCGGGATGAGGCATGATGCCCGCACTCTCCTTGGTGTATATCTCGGAGGATGTCAAGCCCTTTTTCCGGGTCAACGCATCGCTAGAGGACATTGGTCACACTCCGTTTGTACAGCTCGGAATTGATAATTGTGTATGCCTTTGCTCTCCTCTGAGTTAGCCTGGATAACACCTAACGTTCCATCTTTCAGTAATTGAAATATAGGCAGTGCCCAAGCTGGTATTGCTCGTACAGGGAACACATCCTCATCAATTTCCATCTAATCCACCGGCATAACTTCAATCGGATCATGCTGAGCAGTCCCCGGGTCCTGCGAGATAGTCTCTGGGTTCGCTGTGGCAGTCCCCGGGTTTGCTGATGCAGTCCCCGGGTTTCGCGCACCACCTCCCATGTCAATGTCCATGGGCTCAGCTCCGGATTCTGCATCTTCCGGGACATAGATCGAGTCGGTTCTGGGGCGGCACGATAGATGGTTTTCGAGGTGTTCCAATGCTACACCGGTGGAATTGCTTGTCGTTGATCCGAGCTTGACGAGATGTCGGCAGCCTCATTTTCCACCCGGGGTACATGGTGAAATTCACACCCCTCAAAGTAACCAGATATCTTCTGTACATGAAATGTGTACAGTGCCATGTTTGGATCAAGGGCGTCCCACAGTCCTGATACTTGCTGTACCACCAAATCCGAGTCGCCAAAGCATATGATCCAACGTATACCAATCTCTTTTGCTACCTTGAGCCCATGCACAAGTGCTTCATACTCTGCGACATTGTTCGATGCCGCGAAATGGATTTGCAGCACATATTTCAGCTGGTCCTTCTTAGGAGAGGTAAGCACAACTCCGGCGCCTAGCCTGGTTTTTGTTTTGACCCGTCAAAGTGCATCCTCCAGTAGTTCGGATCTGGTGGCGGTGGTTCGTATTGTACCTCGTCCCAATCTACAAAAAAGTCCGCCACCGCCCGAGACTTGATTGCTTCTCTTTTGTCATATTGTGGCGCATAAGGAGCTAGTTCGATTGCCCATTTTGCGATTCGACCACTTGCATCCTTGTTACTCATTATCTCAGATATGGGAGCTGCACATATTACTTTGATGGGGTGCTCCTCAAAGTAATGCTTTAACTTCTTAGCTGCCATATAGATACCATATGCCACCTTTTGATAGTGCGGGTAGTTCTTCTTTGAGGCGGATAACACCTCGCTCAAGTAATACACTGGCCTCTGCAATGACTTACCCTCTTCGTCGCGCTCTACTACAATTACTACACTTACAACTCGGTTGGTTGCGGCTATGTAGAGCAACATTGGCTCTTTGATAGTGGAGAGGCTAACACTGGTGCAGTGGCTAACATCTTTTTTAAGTGGGGAAAGGCTTCATCGGCCTGTGGCGTCCAAACGAACTTATCCGAGTTTTTCATGAGTTGGTAGAGAGGCAATGCCTTTTCTCCCAACCGACATACAAACCGGCTCAACGATGCTAGGCACCCAGTGAACTTCTGGACATCGTTAAGACACTTCGGCAGCTCCATTCGTTCAATGGCCCGGATCTTAGTTGGATTAACTTCGATACCTCGGCTCGAGACGAGAAATCCGAGTAATTTTCCAGCTGGGACACCGAAGGTACATTTTTCCGGGTTAAGCTTCATTCGGAACCTTCTTTATTTGATCATCCAGATTCAGAGGTATCTGGTGGAAACCAGAAAATGCATCAATGAATGACAACAGTTCACATCCCGCGGTTGACTCTATGACCTGATCTATCCTCGACAGTGGAAATGGATCTTTTGGACACGCCTTGTTCAGGTTCGTGTAATCGATACACATACGCCAAACCACTGCCACGTTCGGATCATCCTTCTTCTTCTCCACCAGCACCGGATTAGAGAGCCAATCCGGATAGAGTACTTCCATGATAAATCCCGTTGCTAGCAACCGAGCTATCCCGTCTCCAATGACTTTTCTCCTATCCTCCGTGAAGCGGCGGAGAGATTGCTTCACCGGCCTTGCTCCAGGTCTCACGTTCAAAGAGTGCTCAGCCAACTCCCTCGGAACACCTTGCAAGTCCTGTGTAGACCAAGCAAAAATATCCCGATTCTCACGGAGGAAGTTGACGAGCTCGCTTTCCTATTTATCATTCAACCCGCCACCAATTGTTACGGTGCGCTCTGGGAACATATCATCAACAAGCACTTCCTTAGTATCCTTCGCGGCTTGGAACGAAACGCTACCATGCGGGTTACTTAACACCGGCATATACTGCTGCGCGGATTGAGCTAATGCCGCCACCTCTTGGATTTTTCTTTTCTCTTGCGCAATCATGAGTGACTCGGCTAGGTTAGACCCGGCTGAGGCACACTCAATGGAACGTCGGAAATATCCAGCAATGGTAATCACTCCATTTGGCCCGGGCAACTTCATCTTCAGATAACTGATGTGGCAGCTTGTCATGAACTTGTTCAATGCTGGTCTTCTGAGTAAAGCGTGATACGCACTTTCCAAGTTCACCACCTCAAACTCCAGATTCTCAGTTCGGCAGTTATCTCTCGTGCCGAACAATACGTCAACCCGGACCTTGCCTATTGGCTCACAAGAAACGCCGGGCACAATGCCATGGAAAGTTGTCCTCGTGGCCTGCAACATGTTTTCCGAGATACCCAACTTGCGCATTGTGTCTACATACGTGATGTTAATACTGCTGCCATTGTCGATCAGTACCTTTGAGAACCTTACATTAATACTAGGCCCAATGAATGTCAGGTCCAGCACTAACGCATATGAACCAGGACTCGGCATAAGCTTGGGGTGATCTTTGATGTTCCAGGTGATTTCCTGGTCCGACTAAGGCATATACCTCGTCACCACTGGCATTACCGCATTGACCTCCATATGTCGGCGCTGCAAGCTTTTCCTATCTGTTTCCTCGATGGTAAATACACAGTAACTCTGATGATGCTCCCTATACTCATTCCTCCCCTCATTTCCGGGGTACCTCTGATCCGGCTAGTGCTGATTTTCCACCTGATGCACTGCATCCCTTCTCTCATTGTTGTCATACCTCGGCGGAGGGGGAGGCAACATTAGCTGTTGCGTGTTCGCTCCAGAGAGCAATTGCTGCCGGGGTAACTCCTGCCGAGGTTGATCATTCCGGGGTGCCTGAGCATTCCCCAAACCGCCTTGCTCAATCTTGCGCATCCAATCACACTGCCTCGTTGTATGACCCGCTGGGTTACTCGGATTTGGCGTGTGAAACTTACACGGCTGATCCAACATCGACTCATAGGTGTACCTCGGACGGTCCTTCCTTTCTTGCCACTGTTTCTTTTGCTCTAGCGTCCAAGTTTTCTTGCCATCGCTTCTCGGAGTCCATTGCCCTCCAGTTTTCTGGCGTTGACTGCCCCTGCTCCTGGCTGATCTTGATTCACAGCTGTAACTTGTTGCGAACCATATCGATGATCCGGTCTATCATATCTTCTTTTTCCTCTGTAGTCATTCCTCCGGGATCATCCGGCTCCATCTCTCTGGTAATACTCATCGTTTGACTCGTTTGACACAAGCCTAGGTTGAGTCGGATCTCCCAGAGCATATGAATCAGCAATCCGGATCATCTCAGCCGACGTGGTGGGCATCTTCCTTTGCAACTTTTGCCACAGTTCGCTTGCATATCTGCATCCCTGTGCAAACCACGCTATGGCCTGTGATTCTATCACGCCCTCACATGAGTTTCTCACGGTACACCACCGGGTTAAAAACTCCCGATCCATCTCATTCGGTCTTTGCTTGCACATAGCTAGTGTCTGTGGCCTATTCGGCCTCTGATACGTACTCGAGAAATTGCTGATGAACATCTCTTCAAAATCTATCCAGCAGTTAATGCTTCCGGGTGGCAAATTGTTCAGCCATACCCTTGCCGGCCCTCCAACATCTGGGGTACGTATCGTATAGCCCACCTCAAGTTGCCTGTAGCAATTTTCACAGCCGTAGCATAATTTATCAACCAATCCTCCGGCTTAGTGCTGCCGTCATACGTCTTCGTGCCTCTAGGTAACTGGAAGTTAGGTACTGGTGGCTCTTTCATGATCCGGGGTCCAAAACACGCAGGACCCGGAGGACCTTGACTTTCAATTTGCTCTGACCTATACAGTCGATCTAGTTTCAACTTGGCATCATCTGGCATCAAATCCCTGCTTCCCAATCTCGACCCTATCACATGATAGTCCGGCCTTGGGTATCCTGCATTTACCATTTCCGAATCTCCATCGTTCTACCGGTCTCGTTCTCGGGGCGCATCTCTATGTTGCATACCTCGGCCGGCATTCTGCTCTTGCCTTGGTATATTCCATTGCTGCGGCTGTCCTGTAGAGTTGTGCTGTCCGGCATTGCCGTTAACAACGTTTCCTTGACCGGCATTGCCTTGGTCACGGTTACCTCGGCCAGCTTCACCTCGGCTTACACTCCATCGATCGTCGTTTCTTTGTACCTCTTTTTCCTTTCCTACCCTTGTCGGGTCATACAGAACAATCTGCTTGTTTTCCTGGCCGAGGTTACTACCTCCTCTCTCCTTGGACCACCATGAGGAGACGATGCGGCTCCAGCGGATTTCTCCGGGTTACCCACCGCCGAATGAACGATCCTGTAGGCCCCAGCTCTCTCAGGGTTTGCCCTGAGCAGTTCCTCATTTTGCCTGTAAGCGATCCGAACCAACTCATTGACCCGATCTTGCTGTCTCTGACGGGCTTCACCCTTCAGACCCTCTAGCTCGGATGCAACTGCATCCGCTGCTTTGAGGTTTTTCGTCGGGGTACTGTACTTCGGCAGCCCCAACGGACAAACATTTTTCTGACTCTTCAATCTGAGTATCACCTTCTTTGTTCATCTCACTCATGAGATTTCTCCCCTTCACTTTTGTAGCATCTACTTTATTTGCCTTTGCGTACTCACGCAGCGTCATGTTCAACGACTGCTGAGCCGTAGCAATCTTTTTTGCTCCCTCTAGAATTTTCTGCCTAGTTTCCTCTAGCTCGGCCTGTGCCTAAGCCGGATCTACCACTGCTTCTACCGGGTTTGCCAAGTTATCCATAACTTCTCTCAGTACATTCTCAGGCCTCTCTAATGGAGGTCCTCTACCTTTCCTCGGTGCCTCAGGTGTTACCTCCGGATCTGGTGTCGGATTCTTGCTTGTGCCTGCACCCGGCGCAGTCATCATCACTTCATCATGGTCCGGGGAGCAAGTGATACGCGCCCCGTGAACCACGCTAAGGGGTGGCTCCCCTGCCTCGACGACGTGCCGCGGATGAACGCATGATACGTCCACAGCAACGTAGACCTTGTGTGCACCCAGCTTGACGAAGAGGCCGTTGCGTGGAAGTAGGCGCGTGCCGAAGCAGCCAACGTTGTCGCTGACGAAGTCCAGCGCTCCAAAGCGCTGAATGAGGCCAGAGACTATGCGTTCATCGGTGGCGATGAAGTTTCCCGTCTGGATCTTCACCCCTGCTAGCGCTGCTAGCCCCACAGTGGGCGCCAACTGTCGTGGTGGTGTCAAGGCAGTGCCATGGATAGGCTGAAGGTGGGGACTAATACACGCTAGGGGAATCCAGGGAGGGATAGTGAAGTGATTGTCCACACAGATGTTTATATTTGCTTTGCCTCCAAGGTTACAAGTGCTCCTAGAGTTGTATTGGTGAGAGGAGGAAGAAGGAGCTCTCTTACTCTCGCTCACAGATCACCCTTAAAACCCTAGCCAAATTAGAAAAATCGGACCCCCTCTACAGAAGCCCTAGCCCTCCTTATATAGGGGGGGAGCTAGGTCTCCACTTAGGGCATACGTGGAGGCATATTCCTAAGAATATGCCATCTCCAAAAGTAGTAAGCCGACTGGGTTACTTTTCCCTCGCATCACACATGCAGAGGCTATGTGAGCCTCTGCGGCGCCCGCGTTAGCCGACATGGGCATCGTCACCCTTGTCGGCCACGCCTTGGTGGTCCTGCCCTTGTCTGCTTCGCTCGTGCGTGCAGCTTCTTCTTTTGACCAGCGAGATTCCTTCCTTCTCCTAGAAGCTAGATGTTCCCCGGATCATAGTTGATCCAGCCACACCCGTTCCTGCATACAAGTTAAACATGCATTTCGGACTTACTGCTTAAGTCGGTTGAGACTTAGTTAGGCGAACGCCCCCTGGTCTGGGTTACCCCGTGATTCAGCCTGCCTTGAGGTGACCCGGCCAGCATCCGCTTTGGCCTTGCCAAACCTCGGCTAACTCGGCCTTTATACCCCGGCGTGACCCTTCCCGGGGGTATCCCCCAACAGACCACCTTGATCCGGTGCGCATGTGCTCAAGGAGTTTGAGGTAAATCTTCTCGTACCACGTAAGCACGTAGTGAAGAACAATCTCAGCTCCGGTGCATCCAGCCGATTCTCTCCAGAGATCGAGCCGAGTCTCGCACTCCATGAGCTTGGCAAAAGGAACAGCGGTACTCTCCGGAGTATCTTCTTTAGGCCAAAAGACGTTGAAGATCCGGACTACTACGTCCAAGATATCCTTGCCGTAGTTCTTCACGATCTTGACTCGGGAGGACAAGCTGACTATCAAGTCCTCGAGATCAAGAGGAATGGTGCCAAGACCAGATGGAGTACCCCTCTGCCTGCGGAACTTGGTAACAGCATTGGATGCAATGACATTGCTCTCTGGGAATTTGCCTGAAAAAAACGAGACAGGTGAAATAAGTGAGAAGGGTTGACCCAGAGAGATTCATGACAATTGAAGAGAAAAAGAACTTACCAAAAATATGGCTATGAACCCGGGTCAGCTCCTTGGTGCAGTTGTCGCACCTCTCCCGGAGTTGCACAAGTTCAGCATTCGCCGACTCAAGCTTGACGTTGGCCTCCTTAAGCAATTCTTGGTCCTTGGTGATCTGGAGGTTGAGGCGCTCGCGCTCTTCAGTAAAGTCCTGGCCTGCTTTCTCTAGCTCGGATTTGTGCTGCGCTTTGAGCTTCTTCATATCTGCCTTGAGCTTGGCAATCTCATCATCTTTCGTTCGGAGGAGGGCAAGCTCATCATCTTTCTTTTTGAGTTTGGCACGATTTTAGCCCTGCTTGTTCAAGAAAATGCAGCATCATATCAGGCATGGGCACACTATCTTCAAGAGATGCTGAAATAGTTTGTTGACCCGGCAAAGCCGAGTTATGAATATTTGCCGAGCCAAGAAGAAAAGAGGATAGGGCGCAGAGAGAGATTCAGCAGGAATAACTTACCCTTGATCTACTCCAAGTTTTTCCTCATGATGGTATTCTCAGCCTCCACCCTAGCTGCGAAATCCAAATGATGGATTAGTTCGGCGGAAAAAAGATGAAGAAAAACGGAAAAATGTCAAGGAGAAAACTTACCCCTTTTCTCGTGTTCGGCGAGAAGCGCAGTGTGCTTTGCGCGCAACATCTTGTGAGTATCCAGGAGACGCTGAAACTCAGCGCTGCGGCGATTGGTGGTCACCTGAAAAGAGTACAAAAAGATAGCTTAGTCCTGTGCATATTCGAAGTGTACAAGATCCGGGCCAAGTGGAACTTAACCCGGCTCTAGGTGTGTGCATATTCGAAGTGTACAAAATCCGGGCCAAGTGGAACTTAACCCGACTCTAGGTGTGTGCATATTCGAAGTGTACAAAATCCGGGCCAAGTAGAACTTAACCCGGCTCTAGGTGTGTGCATATTCGAAGTGTACAAAATCCAGGCCAAGTGGAACTTAACCCGGCTCTGAGGTGTGTGCATATTCGAAGTGTACAAAATCCAGACCAAGTGGAACTTAACCCGACTCTAGGTGTGTGCATATTCGAAGTGTACAAAATACGGGCCAAGTGGAGCTTAACCTGGCTCTAGGTGTGTGCATATTCGAAGTGTACAAAATCCGGGCCAAGTGGAACTTAACCCGGCTCTAGGTGTGTGCATATTCGAAGTGTACAAAATCCGGGCCAAGTGGAACTTAACCGGCTCTAGGTGTGTGCATATTCGAAGTGTACAAGATCCGAGCCAAGTGGAACTTAACCAGGATCTAGGTGTATGCATATTCGAAGTTATTAAGGAGCTACATTAGTTTTCTAAGGAGCATCCGGCCGAGTAACAAGTTACTCCCCCGGAGGCTCGGGGACTAATGGCTATATCACTAATATCTACAACATGTTAAAGAAAAGACGAAGTAACGTACCTCCATCATCTGACCCGCAAGGTTAATTGCCTTGGCAGCAATATTCATCTGCGCAGCAAATTCGGCGGGACCGAACTTCTCCGGGAGATCGTAATTTTGGACGAACTCCGCCTTGTTCCAGTAATTACAAACTCGATCAAGTGGATGCCACTAGACCCTTGGCATGTGCTTCCCTCCTCTCAACCTGGGCAACCGCAGGGCTAGTGTGCAAAACGAGTTGCGCATCAGCTGGCTCGGCAGGGGCATCCTTCGGCGGTGGAGTCTTCTTCGGGAGCATGGACGCAAGTGTATGCTATCCAGCCTCAATTGACGCTGCCCTGGTGGCGTCAGGAGCCTTTTTGCCCTTGGACTGCTGCTGAGAAGTTGAGGTTGCTGCAGCTGATTTGCCCTTGGGAACCACCTTGGTGCTAGCCTTGGTACTGCTGGTGTCTTCTCGCCGAGCCTTGGAAGACTCGGACGAGGCGGAGGGGCTTGGTGTTGTTGCTGTTGCTTTTGTTGTTGCTGCTGGTGTTGGAGCTAATAATGGTCCTGGTGTTGATTTCTGTTTCGGCGGAGGTGCTGAAGGAACCTCGGTGGTAGCTGGTTGCGGCGGAGCCGAAGTATTGGCTGTCGCTGCCTCGGCAGAGCCATTTTCCGCCGCTCCGAGGTTGCCCTCTTCTTGACGAGGTGGGCTAGAACCCGGAGCAGCCACTGAACCCTCCTGAATGGGGCTCAACGGGCGTGAATCGTCGCCACGAGGGGGAGAAGGACTATGCCGGAGCGGAAAGGCAATGCCGGATCCACTCTGTGGGACCTCCACCGTGGCCCTGCCGAATCAAATAATGTCTAATGAGAAACTATAACAAAATAAGAACAAGCGAATAACAAAGGGAGAATCGACTTAGTCATCCGAAGTCAAGGGATCCTTCGGCTTGCGAGCTCTCCGGGCCACGGCCTTAGTCGTGGACTTGGTGGCAGCTTTGTGCGTGGACTTCTTTTGCCTTTTAGCTGGCTGAGAAGGTCCGGAGGAAGAAGCAGATGCGACCCCCCTCTCCTTCGGCGCGACCGGGACAGACTCACCCGTTGCAAGGGGAGGATCTTCATGGATCTACCCACCGGGGTTAGCTGATGTTGAAAAAGCATAGGAAAGGGGGACAGCGTCAAATGCCTCCATCACTTCACCGTCCGAATCATCTTCATCGTCGGGCCAATCTCTAATGGAAGAGAGTTTACCGGTGTGCCGCTTGGTCGCATCGGCCATCGGCAGGAACATCTCCTGATCCGGCTCCTCCACATCCGAGGTGTCTCGATCAGGCACCCATTTGAGAGAAGGCTCGGTGCCATCCTCAATGGTCTGCTGAAGAAACATCTAAGGGAAAGAAAAGACAAAGGGATTAAACCTACAACAGAAACCGACATATGATACAATTCGGAGAAAGTTTGGGGGCACGAGACTTACCGCGGGGGGAAGCCTATCTCGGCAGAAGTGTTTGACCCCCCACGTCCACTCAGCCGAGAAGTCCTTCTTAGTGGTGAAGAGGGCCTTGACCCGGCGGAAGATCTTGGTGTTGCTCAACTCAAATGAGGAGGTCCGGTTGGGGTCACGGCCCCAGCTCATGTGGCAAACTTTATGTGTACGTTTCTGGAGGAGGGAGATCTGGCTGCGGACGAATGTAATCATCGCGTCCTCGTTGTGCAACCCCAAGTCCTTCAGCTCCTAGAACCTTTTGTTGACTTGGTTTGCCAGGACGCTGGGATTCTTGGGGACCGCGTCCCACAGATCCAGATTGGGAAGACCCGGAGCGTAAGGGCGCAGCCGGATCAGATCTTCAGTTGTACCGTTTCAAACATAGAAGAAGGTTTGGGCCCAGCCCTTGCAGGAGTCAAGCCCCATAACTCGGGGAAAGATAGACTGTTTGCGGGAGGAGATGGAAGCTGCGACGAACTGCGTGAGCTGCTTGTCCTCCGGATTAAGCTGAATGTTCGGAATCACGTTCCAGCGAAGGCCAAAGAACTAGATCCAGAGCTCCTTCGTGGGCCACAGTCCGGTGTAGCCCTCAATGGTGGAAGCGAAGGTAGAGAGAGAGGTGATGCCATTAGCTAGAAGATGATGCGGCTGAAGCTCATATGTGTTGAGCCAGTCGTTGAAGAAATCGCTTGCTGGGATCCCGAATCCACGTTGGAAGTGGGAGAGGAATACCACATACTCACCCAGATTAGGTGAGGGGCAAGCTCCACAGCGGGAAGACGCGCGATGACGCCCTCCGGGATGCGCCAGGTGCGGTATAGCCAGTCAAGATCGTCCTGGCAAACCCAGGACCCAGCCCAAGCGCCGTGGTCAGCGTTCACCGCGTCCTCCTCTATTTCTTTCTCAGCAACAGAGAGCTCATCTTCAGTCATCTCAAGGTCACTGTCCTCACTGGCGCTAGCTGCGGTGGGTGACAGTGGTCTAGATAGGCGAGGACCCGTGGTGGAAGAGATGCGGGAGGTGGCGGCGATGCGGTCTTGAGGAAGCAGTGCGGCCAGGCGCGATTAAGTGCGATGGCGTCTGTCCGGAGAGGAAGAGGAGGAAGAAGAGGCAAAGGGGGCGCGAGAGTGGGCAAAAGACCCAAGGGGCGCCCCCACCCCTATTTAACCACGCCCTTAAGGGGTAGTGGGATCGCGCTGTGCGGGCGGGCCACATGGTGTGGCCGTGTATAACCCGGATCAACCAATCAGCAGCGAGCCACAGGAAAGGCCACAGGGCGCAAGAGATCCCATGACGTGACATTATGATGCAGTTAACAAGGAGACATGCACGATGTGACGTGTGCTACAGTAATAACTGACAATTACTGCGGCGGTTACTGGCGCAGGCCCTTAAAATGAGGCAAAGTAATGATTAACCTCCACGTGGGGAAGCGTACAAGAGAAGGAAGAATGACCCGGATGAGTATGAGGTGACCCGGCCAGCGAGTGAAAACTCGAAATGTGCCAAGGGAAAGTAAACCTATGAAAATACGGACTATGAGGTAACTCAGAAAGGGAGCTAGAGGCTCGATAAATTGAACATGCTGTGGCCTTAGCGGCTAAGGCAGCTAAGACCGCACCAGCTTCGGGGACTAATGTTGGGGGGATACCCCCGGGTAGGGTCACGCCGGGGTATAAAGGCCGAGTTAGCCGAGGTATGGCAAGGTCAAAGCAGGTGCTGGCTGAGTCACCTCAAGGCAGGCCGAATCACGGGGTAACCCGGACCAGGGGATGTCCACCTAACTAGGTCTCAGTCGACTTATATCGTAAGTCGGTGAGATATAACTAACTTGTATGCAGGTACATGTATGGCCGGATCTACTAGGTACGATCCGGGTTATATCAAGCTTACAAGAGAAGGAAGGTATCTCGCTGGTCAAAGGGTGACCACTGTACGCAGAGCGTGAGCGAAGCGGACAGAGGCCAGGACCACCGAGGCATGGCCGACAAAGGTGACGAAGCCTGTGTCGGATGACGCGGGCGCCGCAGAGGCTCACGTAGCCTCTGCATGGATGACGCTGGGTTAAAGTGACCCGGTCGGCTTACTATTTTGGGAGGAGGCATATTCCTTGGAATATGCCTCCACATATGCCCTAATTGGAGACCTAGACACCCCTATATAAGGAGGGCTAGGGCCTCTGTAGAAGGGGTGGGTTTTTGACTAGTTGATCTTTAGAGGTTTATGTTCTACGAGCGAGTTCCTGAGGGCTAGCTAGCGGTGAGAGTAACAGAGTCCCTTCTTCCTCCTCTCCCCGATACACCTCGAGGAGCACTTGTAATCTGTGGAAGTGAATCAAATACAAAGCTACTGTGTGGAATCACCACACTGTCCCTCCCTGGATTCCCCTAGTGCATTTAGTCCCCACCTTTAGCCTATCCATGGCATCTGCCGTGACACCACCACGACAGTTATTTTCCTAAACCACCACCAGAGTCATTGCATCTCTCTTCTTTTCCTAAACCACATGGATCCACCAAAGTCATTGCATGTGTGTTCTTTTCCTAAACCACCACTAGAGTCATTGCATGTATGTTCCTTTCATAAACCACATGGATCCACCTGAGTCATTGCATGTGTGTTCCTTTCCTAAACAACATGGATCAAGCAGAGTCATTGCATGTGTGTTCTTTTCCAAAAGACCACTAGAGTCATTCCATGTGTGTTCCTTTCATAAACCACATGGATCCACAAGAGTCATTGCATGTGTGTTCCTTTCCTAAATCACATGGATCCATCAGAGTCATTTCATGTGTGTTCCTTTGCTAAACCACATTGATCCACCAGAGACATTGCATGTGTGATCTTTTCCTAAGCCACCACCAAAGTCATTACATGTGTGATGCTTTCATAAATCAAATGGATCCACCAAAGCCAGTGCATGTGGGTTCCTCTCCTAAACCACATGGATCCACCAGTCATTGCATGTGTGTTATTTTCCTAAACCACCACCAGAGTCATTGTATGTCTCTTCTTTTCCGAAACCACATGGATCCACTAGCGTCATTGCATGTGTGTTCTTTTCCTAAACCACCAGTAGAGTCATTGCATGTATGTTCCTTTCATAAACTACATGGATGCACCAGAGTCATTGCATGTATGTAGTTTTTCTAAACCACCACTAGAGTCATTGCATGTGTGTTCTTTACCTAAACCACCACCAGAGTCATTTCATATGTTCTTTTGCTTAACCACCACTAGAATCATTGCTGGTGTTCCTTTCCTAATCCACCACTAGAGTCATTGCATGTGTGTTCCGTTCCTAAACCACATTGATCCACCAGAGTTATTGCATGTGTGTTATTTTCCTTAGACACCACTAGAGTCATCGCATGTGTGTTACTTTAAAAAACCACATGGATCCACCAGAGTTAGTTCATGTGGGTTCCTTTCCTAAACCACATGGATCCACCAGTCATTGCATGTAATTTATTTTCCTAAACCACCACCAGAGTCATTACATGTCTCTTCTTTTCCTAAACCACATTGATCCACCAGAGTCATTGCATGTGTGTTGTTTTACTAAGCCACCACTAGAGTCATTGCATGTATGTTCCTTTCATAAACCACATGGATCCACCAGAGTCATTGCATGTGTGTTCTTTTCCTAAACCACCACTAGAGTCATTGCATGTGTGTTCCTTTCATACACCACATGGATCCACCAGAGTCATTGCATGTGTGTTCCTTTCCTAAAACACATGGATCCATCAGAGTCATTTCATGTGTGTTCCTTTCCTAAACCACATTAAACCACTAGAGTCATTGCATGTGTGTTCTTTTCCTAATCCACCACCAGAGTCATTGCATGTGTGTTCCTTTCATATACCACATGGATCCACCAGAGTCAGTGCATTTGGGTTCCTTTCCTAAACCACATGGATCCACCAGAGTCATTGCATGTGTCTTATTTTCCTAAACCACCACCAGAGCCAGTGCATGTGGGATCCTTTCCTAGACCACATGGAGCCACCAGTCATTGCATGTGTGTTATTTTCCTAAACCACCACCAGAGTCATTGCATGTCTCTTCTTTTCCTAAACCACATGGATCTAGCAGAGTCAGTGCATGTGTGTTCTTTTCCTAAATCACCACTAGAGTCATTGCATGTATGTTCCTGTCATAAACCACATGGATCCACCTGAGTCATTGCATGTGTGTTCCTTTCCTAAACCACATGGATCCAGCAGAGTCATTGCATGTGTGTTCTTTTCCTAAACTACCACTAGAGTCATTGCATGTGTGTTCCTTTCATAAACCACATGGATCCACCAGAGTCATTGCATGTGTGTTCCTTTCCTAAATCACATGGATCCATCAGAGTCATTTCATGTGTGTTCCTTTCCTAAACCACATTGATCCACCAGAGTCATTGCATGTGTGCTCTTTTCCTATGCCACCACCAAAGTCATTGCATGTGTGATGCTTTCATAAACTACATGGATCCACCAAAGCTAGTGCGTGTGGGTTTCTTTCCTAAACCACATGGATCCACCAGTCATTGCATGTGTGGTATTTTCCTAAACCACCACCAGAGTCATTGCATGTCTCTTCTTTTCCGAAACCACATGGATCCACCAGAGTCATTGCATGTGTGTTCTTTTCCTAAACCACCAGTAGAGTGACTGCATGTATGTTCCTTTCATAAACCACATGGATCCACCAGAGTCATTGCATGTGTGTAGTTTTCCTAAACCACCACTAGAGTCATTCCATGTGTGTTCTTTTCCTAAACCACTAGTAGAGTCATTGGATGTATGTTCCTTTCATAAACCACAAGGATCCACCAGAGTCATTGCATGTGTGTAGTTTTTCTAAACCACCACTAGAGTCATTGCATGTGTGTTCTTAACCTAAACCACCACTAGAATCATTGCATGTGTTCTTTTCCTTAACCACCACTAGAATCATTGGATGTGTGTTCATTTCCTAAACCACATGGATCCACGAGAGTCATTGCATGTGTGTTCCTTTCCTAAACTACCACCAGAGTCATTGCATGTGCCTTCTTTTCCTAAACCACCACCCGAGTCATTGCATGTGTGTTCCTTTTATAAACCACATGGATCCACCAGAGTCATTGCATGTGTCTTCTTTTCCTAAACCACATGGATCCACCAGAGTCATTGCATGTGTGTTCTTTTCCTAAACCACCACTAGAGTCATTACATGTGTGTTTCTTTCATCAACCACATGGATCCACCAGAGTCATTGCATGTGTGTTCCATTCCTAAATCACATGGATCCATCAGAGTCATTTCATGCGTGTTCCTTTCCTAAACCACATTGATCCACCAGAGCCATTGCATATATGTTCTTTTCCTAAGCCACCACCAAAGTCATTTAATGTGTGTTCCTTTCATAAACCACATGGATCCACCAGATCTAGTGCATATGGGTTCCTTTCCTAAACCACATGGATCCACCAGTCATTGCATGTGTGTTAATTTCCTAAACCACCACCAGAGTCATTCCATGTCTCTTCTTTTCCTAAACCACATGGATCCACCTGAGTCACTGCATGTGTGTTCTTTTCCTAAACCACCACTAGAGTCATTGCATGTATGTTCCTTTCATAAACCACATGGATCCACCTGAGTCATTTCATGTGTGTTCCTTTCGTAAACCACATGGATCCAACAGAGTCATTGCATGTGTGTTCTTTTCCTAAACCACCACTAGAGTCACTGCATGTGTGTTCCTTTCATAAACCACATGGATCCACCAGAGTCATTGCATGTGTGTTCCTTTCCTAAATCACATGGATCCATCAGAGTCATTTCATGTGTGTTCCTTTCCTAAATCACATTGATCCACCAGAGTCATTGCATGTGTGTTCTTTTCCTAAGCCACCACCAAAGTCATTGCATGTGTGATGCTTTCATAAACCACATGGATATAGCAGTCATTGCATGTGTGTTATTTTATTAAACCACCACCAGAGTCATTGCATGTCTCTTCTTTTCATAAACCACATGGACCCACCAGAGTCATTGCATGCGTGTTCTTTTCCTAAACCACCACTAGAGTCATTGCATCTATGTTCCTTTCATAAACCACATGGATCCACCAGAGTCATTGCATGTGTGTTCCTTTCCTAAACCACATGGATCCACCAGAGTCATTACATGTGTGTTACTTTTCTAATCCACATTGATCCACTAGGGTCATAACATGTGTGTTCTTTTCCTAAACCACCACCAGCGGAATTGCATGTGTGTTTTTTCTAAACCACCACTAGAGCACTAGAGTCGTTGCATGTGTGTTATTTTCCAAAACCACCAATAGAGTCATTGCACGTGTGTTATTTTCCGAAACCACCACCAGAGTCATTGCATGGGTGTTCGTTTCCTAAACCACCACTAGAGTCATTGAATGTGTTCCTTTCCTAAACCACCACTAGAGTCATTGCATTTGTGTTCCTTTCCTAAATCACATTGATCCACCAGTCATTGAATGTGTGTTCTTTTCCTAAACCACCACCACAGTCATTGCATGTGTGCTCCTTTCCTAAACCACATGGATCCACAAGAATCATTGCATGTATGTTCCTTTCCTAAACCACCAACAGAGTCATTCCATGTGTGTTCTTTTCCTAAACCACCACCAGAGTCATTGCATGTGTGTTCTTTTCCTAAACCACATGGATCCACCAGAGTCACTGCATGTGTGTTATTTTCCTAAACCACCACCAAAGTCACTTCATGTGTGTTCCTTTCATAAACCACATGGATCCACCAAAGTCATTGCATGTGTCTTCTTTTCCTAAACCACATGGATCCACCAGAGTCATTGCATGTGTGTTCTTTTCCTAAACCACCAGTAGAGTCGTTGCATGTGTGTTACTTTCATAAACCACATGGATCCACCAGCGTCATTGCATGTGTGTTCCTTTCCTAAGCCACATGGATCCATCAGAGTCATTTCATGTGTGTTCCTTTCCTAAACCATATTGATCCACCAGAGTCATTGCATGTGTGTTATTTTCCTAAGCCACCACCAGATTCATTGCATATGTGTTACTTTCATAAACCACATGGATCCACCCAAGTAAGTGGATGTGGGTTCCTTTCCTAAACCACATGGATCCACCAGTCATTGCATGTGCGTTATTTTCCTAAACCACCACTAGAGGCATTGCATGTCTCTTCTTTTCCTAAACCATATGGATCCACTAGAGTCATTGCATGTGCGTTCTTTTCCTAAACCACCAGTAGAGTCATTGCACATATGTTCCTTTCATAAACCACATGGATCCACCATAGTCATTACATGTGTGTTCTTTTCCTAAACCACAACTAGAGTCATTGCGTGTGTGTTCTTTACCTAAACCACCACTAGAGTCATTGCATGTGTGTTCTCTTCGTTAACCACCACTAGAGTCATTGCATGTGTTCCTTTCCTAAACGACCACTAGAGTCATTGCATGTGTATTCCATTCCTAAAGCACATTGATCCACAAGAGTCATTGCATGTGTGTTCCTTTGCTAAACCACATAGATCCACAAGAGTCATTGCATGTCTGTTATTTTCCTAAACCACCACCAGAGTCATTGCATGTGTGTACTTTTCCTAAACCACCAGTAGATTCATTTGCATGTGTGTTCTTAACCTAAACAACCACCAGAGTCATTGCATGTGTGTTCTTTTCCTTAACAACCACTAGAGTCATTGCATGTGTGTTCCTTTCCTAAACCACCACTAGAGTCATTGCATGTGTGTTTATTTCCTAAAGCACATTGATCCACCAGAGTCATTGCATATGCGTTCTTTTCCTAAACCACCACTAGAGTCATTGCATGTGTGTTCCTTTCCTAAACCACATGTATCCACGAGAGTCATTGCATGTGTGTTCCTTTCCTAAACAACCAACAGAGTCATTGCATGTGTGTTCCTTTCATAAACCACATGGATCCACCAGAGTCATTGCATGTGTGTTCCTTTCCTAAACCACGTGGATCCTCCAGAGTCATTGCATGTGTGTTCTTTTCCTAAACCACCACCAGAGTCATTGCATGTGTGTTCCTTTCCTAAACCACATGTATCCACGAGAGTCATTGCATGTGTGTTCCTTTCCTAAACCACCAACAGACTCATTGCATGTCTGTTATTTTCCTAAAGCACCACCAGAGTCCTTGCATGTGTGTTCTTTTCCTAAAGCACATGGATCCACAAAAGTCATTGCATGTGTGTTATTTTCCTAAACCACCACCAAAGTCACTTCATGTGTGTTACTTTCATAAACCAAATGGATCCACTAGAGTCATTGCATGTGTCTTCTTTCCCTAAACCACATGGATCCACCAGAGTCATTGCATGTGTGTTCTTTTCCTAAACCACCACTAGAGTCATTGCATGTGTGTTCCTTTCATCAACCACATGGATCCACCAGAGTCATTGCATGTGTGGTCCTTTCCTAAACTACATGGATCCATTAGAGTCATTTCATGTGTGTTCTTTTCCTAAACCACATTGATCCATGAGAGTCATTGCATGTGCGGTCTTTTCCTAAGACACCACCAAAGTCATTGCATGTGTGTTCCTTTCATAAACCACATTGATCCACCAGAGTCAGTGCATGTGGGTTCCTTTCCTAAACCACATGGATCCACCATTCATTGCATGTGTGTTATTTTTCTAAACCACCACCAGAGTCATTGCATGTCTCTTCTTTTCCTAAACCACATGGATCCACAGAGTCATTGCATGTGTGTTATTTTCCTAAACCACCACTAGAGTCATTGCATGTATGTTCCTTTTATAAACCACATGGATCCACTAGAGTCATTGCATGTGTGTTCCTTTCCTCAACCACATGGATCCACGAGAGTCATTACACGTGTGTTCTTTTATAATCCACATTGATCCACCAGAGTCATTACATGTGTGTTCTTTTCCTAAACATCCACCAGAGTCATTGCATGTGTTTTTTTCCTAAACCACCCCTAGAGTCATTGCATGTGTGTTATTTTCCGAAACCACCACCAGAGTCATTGTATGTGTGTTCTTTTCCTAAACCACCACTAGAGTCATTGCATGTTTGTTCCTTTCTTAAACCACATTGATCCACCAGAGTCATTGCATGTGTGTTCTTTTCCTAAACCACCACTAGAGTCATTGCATGTGTGTTCCTTTTGTCATGGTTTTGTCAACACGTACGCCATGGGGGTATCCCATCGGCGAGTTTAGAGACGTGGGGTAAGACGGAGAGCATCCGGGACGTCCTGACACAGTTTACCCAGGTTCAGATCTCACGATGATTGAGAGATCCTACTCCTGCTATAAATCACTACAATGGCAATACACCGAGTTATAGAGATTGAGGGGTTCGTTGTGTGCGAGTAGTGCTATGCACTTGGTCTTATGCCCTAAAGGCTCCCGTAGGACGGCTTATAAGGACGCTAGGGCCAAGGGTTTTAAGGAGACTCCCAGGCGGATACGGTTACAGTGTCCTAGACGAATACATACACTATTGTCTTGTCCTCCAAGGCGTCGACTTCCATCTTAGGCGGTGGCACGTCGCCTTACATCTCCATACTGGACCTCCATCTTGTCTATCAGCAATTGGGTTGCCCGGTTAGGCCATAGGCATAACCACAAACTGTGGGCCACCCGGGCTTGCCGGTATGAGACTATGTTGTAGGTATACCTATTTGGTATATCCACAACAGTAGCCCCCAGAGTTCTTCAAGATCCTCAAATTCCTCCATCTAGCTTTGAGCGTAAGTATCACGTCGTCTTCAATTTGTAGGCGGGCTTCATGAAGAATCTTGGAGAGCTCCCAAATCATATTCCCATCCGGCTAAGCCTAGCTAGATAGTTGCTTGTATGTTTCTGCAAACGAATCCAAGGTGGATAACTTTCTAACCAATCGTTACTGATTCTTCCAAGCTCTAGGAATGTCTTCAATATCATCATCCATGTGGAACGGTATGTAAGCCGGAAAAAATCATGACTACCGGGACAGAGTCGTAAAGGCTGCCAAATTGCCGACTTAGAGCCTGCAAAGTCATGGACATAGGAGCTTACCAAATTAAGGTCTTAGAGCATCTCAATTCACAGACGGTTAGGCCATCTAGCCATGTAACCCAGGAAACTCCCGCGAAGGCAAAGTCGATGTCAAGCCTCCGGGTTTCGCAAGCTGGATTTCTCACTGTCTTGAAAGTTTTCTTGACATAGACATAACCATATGTAGCCCCGAGCATTGAGTCGGCTTCATCGAAGGCGGCTTGATGCTCAAAAGGACATGTGTTAGTATATATCAAACGATTGTAGCCCTCGAGAGCCAAGTCGGAATTTATTTAGGCTTGGTGCTCTAGAGAGATCTTCACAAAGATTCAGCATCGGTGTAGCCCCCCGAGTGTCAAGGTGGAACTCACTTGAATTCTCCGGCTTGATGCTCAAAGAGAACTTCACCATATCTTGGAGATCAGCGCACTGTAGCCCCCGAGAATTGTTCCGGCTTGGACCCAAGTCAGGACAAAATTCTTAAGTTAGAGATGTCAAGCCCCCAAGCATCGAGTCGGATTTCTCAAAGGCGGCTCAAGTCTTGGTCAACAACTGCGATCGCAGCCCCTGAGGTGTCAAGCCCAGTGCAAAGCTGGCTCAAAAACACCTTAATCCGAGGGTTGCGACAATGTCTAAGCGTCATGTACCTGAGACATAAACATAAAAAGATAATTGTATTAAATTGTTCCTTTAATTATGTCCAATAAACAAATGTAAGGCGGAACAAGAGAGGCCTTTGAACAAGTGTTTTAAGCTGAAACGATGCAGAAATTAGACAACATAAAACTGTTCAGGAGGAAAAAACTCAACTAATTTGAACAGTTTATGTAAAATTTTGTTTAAGCAAGTGTTGGATTATCCGTTCTTCCGATCTTATATGCTTGACTTGTCGTGAGACAGCAAAACTTTAAGCATAGAACATCTGCTGAGGCCATAACGCTTAATAGCGAGACAATCCAAAACCTCAGAAACAAACGCTGGCTTTAAGTGCTGAAATGTCACTACTCTGGAATCCACATATAAAACAACAGAAAACGTGTAGCCAGAAAACTTTAGCTAACACCCGAAGGCGGGTTTTTTGCATGGTACTAGAGCCTTAAACGGTCAAAACCAGTAAACAGTTTATACTCACGAGCGCAAGGCAAATTGTGGAAAAGGTATGATCAAAATGAAAGCGGTAAAAGACTCGGGATATGAGTGAACCAATTTTAATCTGCTGACCATAAATAAAATAGTAAATATAAATTAAGTCCTTAGGTGTTTGAGCAAAGTCGATGCTTGGTAGCAGCAAAGACGAATCAAACGCGGCGAAGACGAATCTAGTCGGTTGTCGTCACGACGGGAATGAATTCAGGCTGCTGCCATATATGTAAATAGCTTATCGGTTATTTCCATCGGACACGGTTCCTAGATTGAGCGCAACACGAGGACGAAAATCCAAATCGATCCTGACAACGACTGTGTGCGGATGAAGCTTGATAGAAAATAACTCCCTGATTTGGATATTGACATAGTGCGTCGTCCGTGTCCTTAAATCCATGCACGTAGCATTGTTTGATCGTGATTGCTTTCTTCTCCATGTGAAGTTGTACTAGGCGTGGCCTTTTCTTGGACTTTGCAGCGCAGCAGGGAACTCGTAATCACAATGGAGTCGGAAAGTTACGGCCAGATCAGGCTTCACGCCAAATGCTACTTGCGATCCAACCTGCTACGCGCACGGGCACAAACGCGAGCACAACATCGATGCTCAAGCCCTGTACACCGTGAACCTGCTGGCTCTGTCAGCCAGTCGGCAAGGATAAACCTAACAGGGCTGCCGCCATTATGCTGATGGATTTCATGAATAATTCCGCGACGCCGCCGATTAGGTCACATGCTCGAGCGGAGAGACAATAAATCCTCCAAAGACTCAAGACCGATGACGAATTCGGTGCATCAATGAAGATGCGATTTGGTTGCCTTCAAAGACGGCGAAGGATCCCACCCGAATTCATGTTGTAAGCGCCTCTTGCCCCACGGTGGGCGCCAACTGTCGTGGTTTAGTCGACACGTACACCATAGGGGTATCCCAACGGCGAGTTTAGAGACGTGGGGTTAAGAAGGAGAGCGTTCAGGACGGCCTGACACAGTTTACCCAAATTTAGATCTCACGATGGTGGCGAGATCCTACTCTTGCTATAAATCACTATAATGGCAATACACCGACTTACAGAGATTGAGGGGTTCGCTGTGTGCGTATAGTGCTATGCACTTGGTCTTATGACCTAAAGGCTCCCGTAGGCCGGCTTATAAGGATGCCAGGGCCAAGGGTTACACGGAGAGTCCAAGCCGAATACGGTTACAGAGTCCTAGAATAATACATAAACTATTGTCTTGTCCTCCAAGGCGTCGACTTCCATCTTAGGCGGTGGCACGCCGCCTTCCATCTACATACTGGACCTCCGTCTTGTCTATCAGCAACTGGGCCGCCCGATTAGGCCATAGGTCTAACCACCAAGTGTGGGCCACCCGGGCTTGCCGGTATGAGACTATGCTGTAGGTATACCTATTTGTTATATCCACAACACCTTTCGTAAATCACCACTAGAGTCATTGCATGTGCGTTCATTTCCTAAACCACATTGATCCATCAGAGTCATTGCATGTGTGTTCTTTTCCTAAACCACCACCAGAGTTCCATTGCATGTGTGTTTCTTTGTTAAACCACATGGATCCACCAGAGTCATTGCATGTGTGTTCCTTTCCGAAACCACCACCAGAGTCATTGCATGTGTGTTCTTTTCCTAAACCACCACCAGATTCATTACATGTGTGTTCCTTTCCTAAACCATGGATCCACAAGAGTCATTGCATGTGTGTTCCTATCCTAAACCACATTGATCCACCATAGTCATTGCATGTCCATTCTTTTCCTATATCACCCAGACTCATTGCATGTGTGTTCATTTCCTAAACCACCACTAGAGTCATTGCATGTGTGTTTTTTCCTAAACCACCACCAGAGTCATTGCATGTATGTTCTTTTCCTAAACAACATGGATCCACAAGGGTCATTGCATGTGTGTTATTACCCTAAACCACCACCAAAGTCATTGCATGTTTGTTCCCATCATAAACCACATGGATCCACCAGAGTCATTGCATGTGTGTTACTTTCCTAAACCACATGGATCCACAAGAGTTAATGTATGTGTGTTCCTTTCCTAAATCACATAGATCCAGCAGAGTCATTGCATGTCTGTTATTTTCCTAAACCACCACCAGAGTCATTGCATGTGCGTACTTTTCCTAAACCACCACAAGATTCATTTGCATGTGTGTTATTTACCTAAACCACCAGAGTCATTGCATGTGTGTTCTTTTCCTTGACCACCACTAGAGTCATTGCATGTGTGTTCCTTTCCTAAACCACCACTAGAGTCATTGCATGTGTGTTTCTTTCCTAAACCACATTGATCCACCAGAGTCATTGCATATGTGTTCTTTTCCTAATAAACCACCACCATAGTCATTGTATGTGTGTTACTTTCCTAAACCACATGGATCTAGCAAAGTCATTGCATGTGTGTTCCTTTCCTAAACCACCAACAGAGTCATTGCATGTTTGTTCTTTTCCTAAACCACCACTAGAGTCATTGCATGTGTGTTCTTTTCCTAAACCACATGGATCCATCAGAGTCATTGCACGTGTGTTATTTTCCGAAACCACCACCAAAGTCATTGCATGTGTGTTCCTTTCATAAACCACATGGATCCACCAGAGTCATTGCATGTGTCTTCTTTTCCTAAACCACATGGATCCACCAGAGTCATTGCATGTGTGTTCCTTTCATAAACTAGATGGATCCACCAGAGTCATTGCATGTCTGTTCCTTTCCTAAATGACATGGATCCACCAGAGTCATTTCATGTGTGTTCATTTCCTAAACCACATTAATCCACCAGAGTCATTTCATGTGTCTTGTTTTAAAAAACCACATCGATCCACTAGAGTGATTGCATGTGTGTTCTTTTCCTAAACCACCAGTAGAGTCATTGAATGTGTGTTCCTTTCATAAACCACATGGATCCACCAGAGAATTGCATGTGTGTTCCTTTCCTAAACCACATGGATCCATCAGAGTCATTTCATGTGTGTTCCTTTCCTAAACCACATTGATCCACCAGAGTCATTGCATGTGTGTTCTTTTCCTAAGCAACCACCAGAGTCATTGCATGTGTGTTCGTTTTATAAACCACATGGATCCACCAGAGTCATTGCATATCGATTCCTTTCCTAAACCACATGGATCCACCAGAGTCATTGCATGTGTGATATTTTCCTAAACCACCACCAGAGTCATTGCATGTGTCTTCTTTTCCTAAACCACATGGATCCACCGGAGTCATTGCACGTGTGTTCTTTTCCTAAACCACCACTAGAGTCATTACATGTGTGTTCCTATCATAAACCACATGGATCTACAGAGTCATTGCATGTGTGTTCCTTTCCTAAACCACATGGATCCAGTAGAGTCATTGCATGTGTGTTCCTTTCCTAATGCACATTGATCCACGAAAGTCATTGCATGTGTGTTCTTTTCCTAAACCACCACCAGAGTCATTGCATGTGTTTTTTCCTAAACCACCACTAGAGTCATTGCATGTGTGTTATTTTCGGAAACCACCACTAGAGTCATTGCATGTGTGTTCTTTTCCTAAACCACCACTAGAGTCATTGCATATTTGTTCCTTTCCTAAACCACATTGATCCACCAGAGTCATTGCATGTGTGTTTGTTTCCTAAACCACCACTAGAGTCATTGCATGTGTGTTCCTTTCCTAAACCACCACTAGATTCGTTGCATGTGTGTTCCTTTCCTAAACCACATGGATCCATCAGAGTCATTTCATGTGTGTTCCTTTCCTAAACCACATTGATCCACCAGAGTCATTGCATGTGTGTTCTTTTCCTAAGCAACCACTAGAGTCATTGCATGTGTGTTCGTTTCATAAACCACACGGATCCACCAGAGTCATTGCATATCGATTCCTTTCCTAAACCACATGGATCCACCAGAGTCATTGCATGTGTGATATTTTCCTAAACCACCACCAGAGTCATTGGATGTGTCTTCTTTTCCTAAAGCACATGGATCCACCGGAGTCATTGCATGTGTGTTCTTTTCCTAAACCACCACTAGAGTCATTGCATATTTGTTCCTTTCCTAAACCACATTGATCCACCAGAGTCATTGCATGTGTGTTTGTTTCCTAAACCACCACTAGAGTCATTGCATGTGTGTTCCTTTCCTAAACCACCACTAGATTCGTTGCATGTGTGTTCCTTTCCTAAACCACATGGATCCATCAGAGTCATTTCATGTGTGTTCCTTTCCTAAACCACATTGATCCACCAGAGTCATTGCATGTGTGTTCTTTTCCTAAGCAACCACCAGAGTCATTGCATGTGTGTTCGTTTCATAAACCACATGGATCCACCAGAGTCATTGCATATCGATTCCTTTCCTAAACCACATGGATCCACCAGAGTCATTGCATGTGTGATATTTTCCTAAACCACCACCAGAGTCATTGCATGTGTCTTCTTTTCCTAAAGCACATGGATACACCGGAGTCATTGCACGTGTGTTCTTTTCCTAAACCACCACTAGAGTCATTACATGTGTGTTCCTATCATAAACCACATGGATCTACCAGAGTCATTGCATGTGTGTTCCTTTCCTAAACCACATCGATCTAGCAGAGTCATTGCATGTGTGTTCCTTTCCTAATGCACATTGATCCACGAAAGTCATTGCATGTGTGTTCTTTTCCTAAACCACCACCAGAGTCATTGCATGTGTTTTTTCCTAAACCACCACTAGAGTCATTGGATGTGTGTTATTTTCGGGAACCACCACTAGAGTCATTGCATGTGTGTTCTTTTCCTAAACCACCACTAGAGTCATTGCATATTTGTTCCTTTCCTAAACCACATTGATCCACCAGAGTCATTGCATGTGTGTTTGTTTCCTAAACCACCACTACAGTCATTGCATGTGTGTTCCTTTCCTAAACCACCACTAGATTCGTTGCATGTGTGTTCCTTTCCTACATCACATTGATCCACCAGAGTCATTGCACGTGTGTTCTTTTCCCAAACCACCTCCAGAGTTCCATTGCATGTGTGTTCCTTTGCTAAACCACATGGATCCACCAGAGTCATTGCATGTGTGTTCTTTTCGTAAACCACCACTAGAATCATTGCATGTGTGTTCCTTTCCTAAACCATCACCAGAGTCATTGCATGTGTGTTCCTTTCCTAAACCACCAACAGAGTCATTACATGTTTGTTCTTTTCCTAAACCACCACTAGAGTCATTGCATGTGTGTTCTTTTCCTAAACCACATGGATCCATCAGAGTCATTGCACGTGTGTTATTTTCCGAAACCACCACCAAAGTCATTCCATGTGGGTTCCTTTCATAAACCACATGGATCCACCAGAGTCATTGCATGTGTCTTCTTTTCCTAAACTACATGGATCCACCAGAGTCATTGCATGTGTGTTCCTTTCATAAACTAGATGGATCCACCAGAGTCATTGCATGTCTGTTCCTTTCCTAAATGATATGGATCCACCAGAGTCATTTCATGTGTGTTCATTTCCGAAACCACATTAATCAACCAGAGTCATTTCATGTGTCTTGTTTTCCTAAACCACATCGATCCACTAGAGTCATTGCATGTCTGTTCTTTTCCTAAACCACCAGTAGAGTCATTGCATGTGTGTTCCTTTCATAAACCACATGGATCCACCAGAGAATTGCATGTGTGTTCCTTTCCTAAGCCACATGGATCCATCAGAGTCATTTCATTTGTGTTCCTTTCCTAAACCACATTGATCCACCAGAGTCATTGCATGTGTGTTCTTTTCCTAAGCAACCACCAGAGTCATTGCATGTGTGTTCGTTTCATAAACCACATGGATCCACCAGAGTCATTGCATATCGATTCCTTTCCTAAACCACATGGATCCACCAGAGTCATTGCATGTGTGATATTTTCCTAAACCACCACCAAAGTCATTGCATGTGTCTTATTTTCCTAAACCACATGGATCCACCAGAGTCATTGCACGTGTGTTCTTTTCCTAAACCACCACTAGAGTCATTACATGTGTGTTCCTATCATAAACCACATGGATCTACCAGAGTCATTGCATGTGTTCCTTTCCTAAACCACATGGATCCAGAGTCATTGCATGTGTGTTCCTTTCCTAATGCACATTGATCCACGCAAGTCATTGCATGTGTGTTCTTTTCCTAAACCACCACCAGAGTCATTGCATGTGTTTTTTCCTAAACCACCACAAGAGTCATTGCATGTGTGTTATTTTCGGAAACAACCACTAGAGTCATTGCATGTGTGTTCTTTTCCTAAACCACCACTAGAGTCATTGCATATTTGTTCCTTTCCTAAACGACATTGATCCACCAGAGTAATTGCATGTGTGTTTGTTTCCTAAACCACCACTAGAGTCATTGCATGTGTGTTCCTTTCCTAAACCACATTGATCCACCAGAGTCATTGCATGTGTGTTTGTTTCCTAAACCACCACTAGAGTCATTGCATGTGTATTCCTTTCCTAAACCACCACTATATTCGTTGCATGTGTGTTCCTTTCCTAAACCACATGGATCCATCAGAGTCATTTCATGTGTGTTCCTTTCCTAAACCACATTGATCCACCAGAGTCATTGCATGTGTGTTCTTTTCCTAAGCAACCACCAGAGTCATTGCATGTGTGTTCGTTTCATAAACCACATGGATCCACCAGAGTCATTGCATATCGATTCCTTTCCTAAACCACATGGATCCACCAGAGTCATTGCATGTGTGATATTTTCCTAAACCACCACCAGAGTCATTGCATGTGTCTTCTTTTCCTAAAGCACATGGATCCACCGGAGTCATTGCACGTGTGTTCTTTTCCTAAACCACCACTAGAGTCATTACATGTGTGTTCCTATCATAAACCACATGGATCTACCAGAGTCATTGCATGTGTGTTCCTTTCCTAAACCACATCGATCCAGCAGAGTCATTGCATGTGTGTTCCTTTCCTAATGCACATTGATCCACAAAAGTCATTGCATGTGTGTTCTTTTCCTAAACCACCACCAGAGTCATTGCATGTGTTTTTTCCTAAACCACCACTAGAGTCATTGGATGTGTGTTATTTTCGGGAACCACCACTAGAGTCATTGCATGTGTGTTCTTTTCCTAAACCACCACTAGAGTCATTGCATATTTGTTACTTTCCTAAACCACATTGATCCACCAGAGTCATTGCATGTGTGATATTTTCCTAAACCACCACCAGAGTCATTGCATGTGTCTTCTTTTCCTAAAGCACATGGATCCACCGGAGTCATTGCATGTGTGTTCTTTTCCTAAACCACCACTAGAGTCATTGCATATTTGTTCCTTTCCTAAACCACCACTAGATTCGTTGCATGTGTGTTCCTTTCCTACATCACATTGATCCACCAGAGTGATTGCACGTGTGTTCTTTTCCCAAACCACCTCCAGAGTTCCATTGCATGTGTGTTCCTTTGCTAAACCACATGGATCCACCAGAGTCATTGCATGTGTGTTCTTTCTGTAAACCACCACTAGAATCATTGCATGTGTGTTCCTTTCCTAAACCACATGGATCCACCAGAGACATTGCATGTGTGTTCTTTCGTAAACCAGCAACAGAGTCATTGCATGTCTGTTCTTTTCCTAAACCACCACCAGAGTCATTGCATGTGTGTTCCTTTCCTAAACCACCAACAGAGTCATTACATGTTTGTTCTTTTCCTAAACCACCACTAGAGTCATTGCATGTGTGTTCTTTTCCTAAACCACATGGATCCATCAGAGTCATTGCACGTGTGTTATTTTCCGAAACCACCACCAAAGTCATTCCATGTGTGTTCCTTTCATAAACCACATGGATCCACCAGAGTCATTCCATGTGTCTTCTTTTCCTAAACTACATGGATCCACCAGAGTCATTGCATGTGTGTTCCTTTCATAAACTAGATGGATCCACCAGAGTCATTGCATGTCTGTTCCTTTCCTAAATGACATGGATCCACCAGAGTCATTTCATGTGTGTTCATTTCCGAAACCACATTAATCCACCAGAGTCATTTCATGTGTCTTGTTTTCCTAAACCACATCGATCCACTAGAGTCATTGCATGTGTGTTCTTTTCCTAAACCACCAGTAGAGTCATTGCATGTGTGTTCCTTTCATAAACCACATGGATCCACCAGAGAATTGCATGTGTGTTCCTTTCCTAAGCCACATGGATCCATCAGATTCATTTCATTTGTGTTCCTTTCCTAAACCACATTGATCCACCAAAGTCATTGCATGTGTGTTCTTTTCGTAAGCAACCACCAGAGTCATTGCATGTGTGTTCGTTTCATAAACCACATGGATCCACCAGAGTCATTACATATCGATTCCTTTCCTAAACCACATGGATCCACCAGAGTCATTGCATGTGTGATATTTTCCTAAACCACCACCAAAGTCATTGCATGTGTCTTATTTTCCTAAACCACATGGATCCACCAGAGTCATTGCACGTGTGTTCTTTTCCTAAACCACCACTAGAGTCATTACATGTGTGTTCCTATCATAAACCACATGGATCTACCAGAGTCATTGCATGTGTGTTCCTTTCCTAAACGACATGGATCCAGCAGAGTCATTGCATGTGTGTTCCTTTCCTAATGCACATTGATCCACGCAAGTCATTGCATGTGTGTTCTTTTCCTAAACCACCACCAGAGTAATTGCATGTGTTTTTTCCTAAACCACCACAAGAGTCATTGCATGTGTGTTATTTTCGGAAACCACCACTAGAGTCATTGCATGTGTGTTCTTTTCCTAAACCACCACTAGAGTCATTTCATATTTGTTCCTTTCCTAAACGACATTGATCCACCAGAGTAATTGCATGTGTGTTTGTTTCCTAAACCACCACTAGAGTCATTGCATGTGTGTTCCTTTCCTAAACCACATTGATCCACCAGAGTCATTGCATGTGTGTTTGTTTCCTAAACCACCACTAGAGTCATTGCATGTGTGTTCCTTTCCTAAACCACCACTAGATTCGTTGCATGTGTGTTCCTTTCCTAAACCACATGGATCCATCAGAGTCATTTCATGTGTGTTCCTTTCCTAAACCACATTGATCCACCAGAGTCATTGCATGTGTGTTCTTTTCCTAAGCAACCACCAGAGTCATTGCATGTGTGTTCGTTTCATAAACCACATGGATCCACCAGAGTCATTGCATATCGATTCCTTTCCTAAACCACATGGATCCACAAGAGTCATTGCATGTGTGATATTTTCCTAAACCACCACCAGAGTCATTGCATGTGTCTTCTTTTCCTAAAGCACATGGATCCACCGGAGTCATTGCACGTGTGTTCTTTTCCTAAACCACCACTAGAGTAATTACATGTGTGTTCCTATCATAAACCACATGGATCTACCAGAGTCATTGCATGTGTGTTCCTTTCCTAAACCACATCGATCCAGCAGAGTCATTGCATGTGTGTTCCTTTCCTAATGCACATTGATCCACGAAAGTCATTGCATGTGTGTTCTTTTCCTAAACCACCACCAGAGTCATTGCATGTGTTTTTTCCTAAACCACCACTAGAGTCATTGGATGTGTGTTATTTTCGGGAACCACCACTAGAGTCATTGCATGTGTGTTCTTTTCCTAAACCACCACTAGAGTCATTGCATATTTGTTCCTTTCCTAAACCACATTGATCCACCAGAGTCATTGCATGTGTGTTTGTTTCCTAAACCACCACTACAGTCATTGCATGTGTGTTCCTTTCCTAAACCACCACTAGATTCGTTGCATGTGTGTTCCTTTCCTACATCACATTGATCCACCAGAGGCATTGCACGTGTGTTCTTTTCCCAAACCACCTCCAGAGTTCCATTGCATGTGTGTTCCTTTGCTAAACCACATGGATCCACCAGAGTCATTGCATGTGTGTTCTTTTTGTAAACCACCACTAGAATCATTGCATGTGTGTTCCTTTCCTAAACCACATGGATCCACCAGAGACATTGCATGTGTGTTCCTTTCGTAAACCAGCAACAGAGTCATTGCACGTCTGTTCTTTTCCTAAACCACCACCAGAGTCATTGCATGTGTGTTCCTTTCCTAAACCACCAACAGAGTCATTACATGTTTGTTCTTTTCCTAAACCACCACTAGAGTCATTGCATGTGTGTTCTTTTCCTAAACCACATGGATCCATCAGAGTCATTGCACGTGTGTTATTTTCCGATACCACCACCAAAGTCATTCCATGTGTGTTCCTTTCATAAACCACATGGATCCACCAGAGTCATTGCATGTGTCTTCTTTTCCTAAACTACATGGATCCACCAGAGTCATTGCATGTGTGTTCCTTTCATAAACTAGATGGATCCACCAGAGTCATTGCATGTCTGTTCCTTTCCTAAATGACATGGATCCACCAGAGTCATTTCATGTGTGTTCATTTCCGAAACCACATTAATCCACCAGAGTCATTTCATGTGTCTTGTTTTCCTAAACCACATCGATCCACTAGAGTCATTGCATGTGTGTTCTTTTCCTAAACCACCAGTAGAGTCATTGCATGTGTGTTCCTTTCATAAACCACATGGATCCACCAGAGAATTGCATGTGTGTTCCTTTCCTAAGCCACATGGATCCATCAGAGTCATTTCATTTGTGTTCCTTTCCTAAACCACATTGATCCACCAGAGTCATTGCATGTGTGTTCTTTTCCTAAGCAACCACCAGAGTCATTGCATGTGTGTTCGTTTCATAAACCACATGGATCCACCAGAGTCATTGCATATAGATTCCTTTCCTAAACCACATGGATCCACCAGAGTCATTGCATGTGTGATATTTTCCTAAACCACCACCAAAGTCATTGCATGTGTCTTATTTTCCTAAACCACATGGATCCACCAGAGTCATTGCACGTGTGTTCTTTTCCTAAACCACCACTAGAGTCATTACATGTGTGTTCCTATCATAAACCACATGGATCTACCAGAGTCATTGCATGTGTGTTCCTTTCCTAAACGACATGGATCCAGCAGAGTCATTGCATGTGTGTTCCTTTCCTAATGCACATTGATCCACGCAAGTCATTGCATGTGTGTTCTTTTCCTAAACCACCACCAGAGTCATTGCATGTGTTTTTTCCTAAACCACCACTAGAGTCATTGCATGTGTGTTATTTTCGGAAACCACCACTAGAGTCATTGCATGTGTGTTCTTTTCCTAAACCACCACTAGAGTCATTGCATATTTGTTCCTTTCCTAAACGACATTGATCCACCAGAGTAATTGCATGTGTGTTTGTTTCCTAAACCACCACTAGAGTCATTGCATGTGTGTTCCTTTCCTAAACCACCACTAGATTCGTTGCATGTGTGTTCCTTTCCTACATCACATTGATCCACCAGAGTCATTGCACGTGTGTTATTTTCCCAAACCACCTCCAGAGTTCCATTGCATGTGTGTTCCTTTGCTAAACCACATGGATCCACCAGAGTTATTGCATGTGTGTTCTTTTCGTAAACCACCACTAGAATCATTGCATATGTGTTCCTTTCCTAAACCACATGGATCCACCAGAGACATTGCATGTGTGTTCCTTTCCTAAACCAGCACCAGAGTCATTGCACGTGTGTTCTTTTCCTAAACCACCACCAGAGTCATTGCATATGTGTTCCTTTTTTAAACCACATGTATCCACCAGAGTCATTGCATGTGTGTTCTTTCCCTAAAGCACCACCACAGTCATTGCATGTGTGTTCCTTTCATAAATCTCATGGATCCACCAGAGTCATTGCATGTGTGTCCCTTTTCTAAACGACATGGATCGACTAGAGTCATTTCATGTGTGTTCCTTTTCTAAACCACATGGATCCACCAGAGTCATTGCATGCGTGTTCCTTTGATAAACCACATTGATCCACCAGAGTGATTGCATGAGTGTTCTTTTCCTAAACCACCACTAGAGTCATTGTATGTGTGTTCTTTTCCTAAACCACCAATAGAGTCATTGCATGTGTGTTCCTTTCCTAAACCACATTGATCCACCAGAGTCATTGCGTGTGTGTTATTTTCCTAAACCACCACCAGAGTCATTGCATGTGTCTTCTTTTCCTAAACCACATGGATCCGCCAAAGTTATTGCATGTGTGTTCTTTTCCTAAACCACCACTACAGTCATTGCATATATGTTCTTTAATAAGGCACATGGATCCACCAGAGTCATTGTGTAGCATCCCAATTGTCTAACAATTGTAATGCTACTTGGTCTAGTAATATAATGGCTACTTCAAATATATAATTGTTGCATCATCATTATATCATGCTCATGTCATCATGCCACCTTGCATTTGAGCATCATATAAAACCCTTTTTTTCATTTGGTTCTTCTCTCATATGCATTGTTAATTGTATTTGCCTCTTGATATTGTATGTGGGTCTTGATATATTGTTTAAATGCCCAAGTTGAGTTGGGGGCATATCTTTTATTAACTCCACCACCTTTCTTTCACCACCTTATAATTCCACCATCCAACTAAATAGGAGCTTTGCACTTTATTTGAGTTTACCTCTAGCTCATGTGGGTTGGGATGGAACCAATTCTTTTCCACATGCTCTCATCTTAGCATCATGTTGTTTTCACATTATTGATATATGAGAGCCACATGGCCACCTTTGCATGCCTTGTGAGTGGAACCTTTTTTTTTCCTAGCTTCCATATGGATTATCATGGATTTATGCTCATGTTGGGGTATTATTGGGACTACTAAACATCTAGTGGAATAAACACACTAGCAAGTACCAATTATAATCAAATGTGAGCATCTCCATCTAATTCATCTGAAACTTTCACTTGTTTTCTGTTGCTTGGCCTTACTCCACATTTTTGGGTAATGCATAGTAATAATGCCTTGTTAATAATATTGTTTTCACAAGGATAATCATGGCATTAATTATTATGCATGGGCCATGCAAGTACCACCTTTTTCTAGCCTTTTGGTTTTTATTTGAATTTTGAGTGGATCTTTTCCCCATATCTCTCTCTAACCTCTTATGCTTGATCTTGCTTGATGCATGCAAGCATCTAACCCTAAAACCCCATCAACATCTCCATCCTTTCCATCACACCCTTTTCTATCTATTCCTCTTTTGGCTTGGTCTCATCTTGATCTTGCTTAACCCCCTCACCATATCACCACATCCCTCTCTTTTCTTGTCTTGATCTTGTTGGAGCTTGACATGTGCTTGGCTTGATCTTAACAAAGGCAAATCCTAGCTACCATACCATTCCTCTCTCTTCACCCCCCTCTAAACCAAACCCTAGCCACCACATCACCCCCTCTCGGCCTCTCTCTTCTCTCTACCTAGCTGGCCCCACCAGCCACCCTCTCTCCCTGGCCACCTCACCCCTGCCCTAGCTACCCTCTACCCAAACCCTAACCGAGCCTAGCTCACCCGAGCCCGAGCCTCTAACCCAACCCGAGCTCCTGGTGAGCCTCTCAACCCCCTTGACATGCCCGTTCCCCTCCTACCGACCCAGACGCGTCGGACACTCCGAAGGCCTCAGGCGTCATTGCGCCACGCTGACGTCTGTCAGTCCGCAGCAAACGTCCGCTTTGTTCTCGCCTTCCCGCTGCACTGCTGACCACACCGCTAGCTCTCTGAACGGAAGTTGTAGCCCTAAGTCCCCTAGTCGTTTTTCGTTTTTGCGGCTCGACAAAATACGCCGTCGTTCGGTCGCCATCGTCGCCCAAACTTCGGCCGGTCCCCTGCGCTCTGCAGATCGGCGCGCAGCAGACAGCCGGCGTCAGCGACGCTTTTCCAGAGAGGCCCCTGCCCTTTTTCTCGCCTCAACCCGATCTCCCTAGTGCCCCACCTGTCAGTCCTGGTACCTTTTTGCAAGAAGACCCCCGGAGATCCGGCCACCACGGACCGGTCCCTCCCCGCGTCCTGGGATCGCCCACGTGGCGTGCGCCTGCTGGACGCGCCAGCGAGTGGACCCGCCATTCCCTGGGCCCGCTTGTCATCCACGCGGGCTAGGCAGAGCCCCGGTGTGAGAAGTTTTTCTCGCGCGTGTGCCTCCAGTCAGCCTGGTCCCACCTGTCATTGCCTGTGGCTAGCTAAACCTGAGTGTAAAAAGTAATTCTGTTTTTCTGTTTTAATTCAAATCTTTTCAAATTTATTTTCAATTCAAATTTAAATCTGTTTTCCAATAACTTTTAAAATATAAATCCAAATAATGCAAATAATATATGTTTTCAAATCAGAAAAATGTGAGGATTTCAAATATGCCCTTCAAAATATATTTTGAACATTTAAAATTGCAAGTTGATTAAAATTACAATAAAATGCCCTTTTTCCTTAATTAATTAATAACTTTTGTTTTACAACTCCAAATTTAACAAATAATATGTCTAAAATGATTAGCTCGACGAGACCTTTCTGTTTATGCATTCCATTATCTGTTTTGCAGCATGAATCATATAAATATAAAGTATACAGCAACTAATATGAGGTTAAAATGTGGTCAAAACTCAATAAAATGCTTTATTATTGTATTCCACACCTCACCCATGCCATGCTACATTATTGCCATGCAAATTGTGCATCATTCATCATGGCATGATTGTTTGCTTGTCGCATTTAATTCATATGCTTGCGCACTTTATTTATGTTGGCCCTTGTTTGGTTGGTTCTTCTTCGAATAGACGCTGAGCAGGGGATATATCAAGAGACCCAGGAGCACTACCCAGATCCTTCTCTCGCTTCAACTGAGCTGCCAGGCAAGCACTACCACATGCTTGCATACATATAGTACCTATTGCCTCTTTCTTATTCTTGCATCATTGAGTCGCGATTGCATTAAACTGAATCCCAAGTATTGCATAGCCTTTACTTTTAAACCACACCGAAGCTTGTTCCTCCATCCCATGAGCCATTACTACAGGAGTTGTCTGAGCCATGCGAGTCATAGAACAGCATGTGTAGGTTATGTGAGTGTCTGATGGATAACGAGGTACCTATACAACTTAATCTGAGTAGTAATGGGATAACTAATGAAAGTGGCATCGGTGAGCCATACTTGCTATTTGGTTTTTCAGGCTCACTTGTGTCCGTGGGACCCAGTACTTGATTCCTGTTCCTTGAATATTCGCTATCCACATCCGGAAGCTTATGAACCCCCGAGCGAGCTTGATTCATTCTTATTTCTTGGGGCCACAAACTAGTTTGAGGTTTTATTTACTATCCTGTACTTATGCCATGCTTTCTTGCTTTATTTAAAATTGTGCAGTCTTGCACCTGCATTTAGGTAAGCGGAGTGTTTTGCAGTATCGACAAGCCAGTCACAATTTTGGGTTCCCGATCGTTTACAGCCATTGACGCAAACCTTGAGTCCGTCTCGAGTCGGCAACCGTCGCGGGTAGCTTAATGGGTGGCCCCTCAAATATTTCTGAATCCTGTGATCGCTTTGTCGTGGCGCCTCGTTGGGTTTTGATTTGATTTTTTAGGTTGATCGAGTGTGTGTTGCTATTTGTGCACCCTAGGTAAAACTTTCTAAAGCCGTATCATGGTTATGGACGACTTGGAGCACAGTTTCTCGATCATAGACAAGAATAACTAAAGTACCGCTTTTAAATTGACTAAGTACCGGATTAGTAAATAGTGCAATTCTCATGGAATGGATAATAAAACTGCCAACGGATGGGGGGTTGTTCGTCCGCTTCCTCGTCGGTAAGCGAGGAGGAGGATGGATCTGTTAATATTACCGTTATAACTGTGTTATTAATTCACGGACATCCGTCTATCTCTGGTTAGGCGGATGGTTAGCGAGTATCTATAGAATTGATAGGGTTTATCTTTTGCTGCAATTGCGTCACCCCAGGTTGTGTCCCCTTTAGAGGCATAAAGACTTGCTGAGTACCCCTAGGGTCTCACACGATAAATTATTTGATTCAGATGAACAGGTACCCTCGCAAGATGGATACTGGGTGGAGGAGACGGACGATGTGGGCAACGATCATTCGGTGTAGAGATTCCGGGAACGGGGATCCATGAGATCTGTGGGCGGGATGTGTTTATTTATGGGGCATCTTATGCCGATTTGCTTATTATCCGTACTCGGATCTTGTTTTCCGCTTCCGCTTGATACTCTGATGTTTGATGTATGAGGAGATATCCTAAACTATTATATCTATCTAGGATATTTGGATCTTGCCGTATGGCGTTGCTATATTTCCTTTCTTTTTAGATGGAATGACTCTGAGAACCATTGCATGGTGGCTTGCATACATACTCATTTGTGTATGTAGTTGATCCCTTCGCCTGCCGATTACGCCGCCCGTTCTTGTCCCGATGTTTGGAAATGGTTAGGACGGCCAAAAGGTCTACCTATGAGTGGCATTTGGGCCCCACCGTACTATTTTAACCATTTCCGCTCATCCAGGCTTGTAACTAGGAGCGTAATTCACCGAGGTAGTCACAATTGGTATACACATTGCATGTGGGTTCCTTTCCTAAACCACATGGATCCAACAGAGTGATTGCATGTGTGTTCCAATCCACCAGAGTCATTGCATGTGTGGTCTTTTCCTATACCACCACTATTCATTGCATGTGTGTTCTTTTCGTAAACCACCACTAGAATCATTGCATGTGTGCTCTTTTCCTAAACCACCACTATAGTCATTGCATATGTGTTACTTTAATAAACCACATGGAGCCACCATAGTCATTGCATGTGGGTTCCTTTCCTAAACCACATGGATCAACCAGAATGATTGCATATGTGTTCCGATCCACAAGAGTCATTGCATGTTTGGTCTTTTCCTATACGACCACTAGTCATTGCATGTGTGTTCTTTTCGTAAACCACCACTAGAATGATTGCATGTGTGTTCTTTTCCTAAACCACTAGAGTCATTACATGTGTGTTCCTTTCCTAAACCACATTTTTTTGAGGATAAACAATGAGCCAAAGCCCACTTCAATTTTTGTATTTATAAGCTGTATATAATCTGATTTACAAAGATCTCACTAAAAAATAAAAAAGACATCTAAGTCTGAGATTGAAGCCAAGCTTTGAAGTTTTAAACAAGGTTTCTTTTAATTCTAAAGCTAATCCATCTTAGTTCTTCCTTATAAATTGCCTTCCAACTGTTGAAATTAGGCCTTTGAGTATTGAAAATCTTATTGTTTCTGATAATCCAAATCCCCCAAGCTGCTAGAATGATGATTTCCATAGCAAAGAGTAACTGTAGTTTCTCCTTAATATCTTCAATGGCTTCAAAAACTGATAAGCCCCTGTGTCTTTGTGGGCAAATAAAGGCCCAACAGTTTTCAGCAAAGGGACATGTCCAAAACAAATGAGATAGAGTTTATTCTTGTGAGCATTCCATAACAGCACATGAATATGACTAGAGATGCATATTTTTCCTTCTAAGAAGATTCCTTGTGTTCAGACGATCTTGAAGTAATAACCAAAAAAAGAACTTATGTTTTGGTTGACAGGAGGTACTCCAAATCCATGTGAAGTGTGGGGGAGTAGGTTGATACCCAACCATGACTTTATAAGCTTTTTGAGATGTGAACTTGTTATTTCCCCAAATGTAGGACCAACTATCCTTTCCGCCTTCTTGAATCTTTACCAAAGCTTGCCGACAAATCATTTCCATCTGCTCAAACTCGTTGAAGGCTTGTTGAGATAAAGGTAAGTGAAACAAATCTTCTAGGAACTCAGTTTATACCACTTCTTTTATAGTGAAGTTTGTATTTTTTGCAAAGGATAGCAAATGAGGGAATTTGTGATGAAGACACTGATCCTCCCAAAGATCAGTCCAGAATAGAATGGAATCACCATTACCCAGGTTTCCTCTAGCCATGGCCTTGTAGGTATCAATTAGCTTGAGATGAGATCTCCACCAGAAAGAGCCTTGCAAGTGATGACTAGGAACAGAACCATCCACATAATAAGAACTTTTCACCAGTTTCACCCAAGGAATGTCATGGTCATTATAAAAATTATCCAAATTTTTTAGCAGTAATGCATTGTTCTGGATAGTTATATTAAGGACACCTAATCCTCCTTGAGTTTTTGGCCTACAGATTTTGTCCCAAGCCACAAGAGCAGAGCCTTTAGCTTGAACATCAGCACTTTCAGAACCTTGTTTCTCCATAAGCAGTGTCTGAAATATTTGATCAATTGATTCTTGAGGTGGTATCTCTAGGCAGCTCATGTAGAACATTGGCAAGGAGGATAGAACTGACTTAACCATTTCAAGTTTACCACCATAATTGAGGAAGTTGGCAATTCCACTTAGTATCTTTTCCACCCTTTGAACCATTGGTATGAAATATTCTAAAGAGGGTTTGGTAAGACCTAAAGGTAGACAAAGATATGTAAAAGGAAAAGTACCTTTTAGACAATTCAGGTTTTTTGCAAAGTGATCCACTCTTTCACTGTCTAGGTTGATGGGAATCAAACTTGATTTCTGATAATTGACTTTCATCCCAGTTGAATCAGAGAAGGTGTTTAGAATAGATTTTAGGCAAAGTAATTCTTTGGCATCAGCTTTCATAATTAGGAGTGTGTCATCAACATATTGAATTACAGGATAGCGAGGGCATGCAGGGCAGTTGAGAGGTGCAGAGATTAAATTTTGATTCATTGCCTTATTCAATATGGATTGAAGCAAATCAGCAGCAAGGACAAACAGTAGTGGTGATAATGGGTCACCTTGTCTGACTCCTCTTTTGCAGTAAATTTTTTTCCCAGGAATACCATTCAGCAAAATAGATGAAGTGCCAGAACTAAATAACAGCTGAATCCATTTTATCCATCTTTCTCCAAATCCTCTAGCCTTGAGAATCTCAAATAATGCACTATGTTTAATCATGTCAAAAGCCTTTTCAAAGTCTAGTTTTAGAACAAGAATCTCCTCTTTTGATTGATGACATTGGAATAGATATTCAAACCCCTAGCAAAGGAAATCCTGAATGGATCTTTGTTGAAGAAATCCATATTGATTTTTATGGACAAGTTTTAAAATAATCTTCTGCAATCTGTTTGCCAGGAGTTTTGTGATGATCTTTAACACACTATTGAGAAGAGATATGGGTCTGAAGTCAGATAGAGTCTCAGGGCAACTCTTTTTAGGAATCAGTGTGATGAAAGAGGAGTTGATGCTCTCAAGAGAGATTTTATCATCATAGAAGTTATGAATCATCTTTTTATGTCCTTACTAATTATAGGCCAACAACATTTAATGAACTCATTATTAAAGCCATCTGGTCCAGGAGACTTGTCATTGTGAAGTTCCTTCACTACATCATCAATTTCTTTGTCTAGAAAAGGGGCTTCCAAATTTTATCTTAAGTTTGATCTCATTCCATCTCCAAACAAATCCTCCAGGTTAAAATGCATAGTGGTATTATCAGAAGTGCCCATCATATTTGAAAGTAGTCCATAATAAAGCAGCTTTACCCTCATGATCAGAGATTTCAGCTTGATTAGCATTCTTGAGAGCAGAGATGTAATTATGTCTATAATTGATAGTTGCCTTTGAGTGAAAGAAGTTTGTATTTCCATCTCCAAGCTTGACCCATTTAATCTTCCCCCTTTGCTTCCAATATGACTTTTGATTTTGCAACAAAGTAATGACATGAGACTTCTGAATATCTCTCAAGTTTCATTCAAGAATGTTCAAGCATCTATATTCTTCAAAATTATCCAGAAGTTCAATGACCAGATTTACCTTGTCAATCAATTGTTTGAGACAAGGAAGGTTCTTTGCCCAAAGTTTTAGTCCTCTTCTAACATTTTTAAGCTTGGCATTTATATTCTTTGCACTGTCATGATAGGCCACTGGTATGTTCCAAGCATTTTGAACAATGCCAATAAAATCACTGTGTTGCAGCAAGTAATTTTCAAATCTAAAAACTCTTGCTTTGGGAATTTTGGTGCCAATGTTAATAATACATGGAGTATGATCAAATGTAGGCCTGACAAGAGGGTAAACAAAGGTTGATGGATAAGAAGAAGTCCAAGAGCTTGAGGTGAAGAACTAGTCTAGTCTTTCGAGAAGTGGGTCCTTTTGCATATTACTCCATGAAAACTTTTTCCCTTTCAGAGGTAGTTCAATCAGTCCAAGATTACTTATAGCTTCATTAAAAAGTAACATATCATTGAAATCTCCGCCACCTTTATTTCTATCACAAGGTTGTCTTATTAGATTAAAATCTCCCACCACAAGCCAGTCCACACCATCATTAAAATCAATATTATGAAACTACTGAATGAAAGAGGCTTTCCTGTGTGGATCACAGGGGCCATAGATATTGGTAAGGTACCAGGTCTCATTGGATAAGTTGGAGTGGAACTTCATGGAGATAGAGAAATCATTTTTAAAGTCCAAGTCACAAGTAAATAAAGCCCCATTCCAAATGGTAATAATTCCACCAGAGGCACCAACTGATGGTAAAAACTCAAACTTATTGAATTTCTTGGGACAAAATTTCTTTATGTAATCCAGATCAAAGCTTTCTCTTTTTGTTCCTTGCAAGTAGATGATATCACATCCTGATTCATCAATTTTATCAAATAAGGCTACCCACTTTTTTTCAGAGTTTATTCCTCTAATATTCCAGTTCATAATTTCCCAACTTCTTGTATTATCCATAAATATGTGTGTGATGTCTTACTATTTTGGGAAGCAATATATACTCCTAGACAGGGCAAATATCATGGCAGAGATAAGATCTTTCAGCAAAGTCAGAGAACCATCTCATCAACCACAGAAGGCAAAAAGACATCAAAAGATAGTATTGTATAGGTCTATTACAGTACCCAGGACAACATAAAGAATTCCTGCCACCCCTCTGATAATAAAAGATGCAATACATTAAGATTATTTCTTGGATGGTTTATTGTGCTGCTGAGAGCCATCTCTAACAGAAGCATTCTTTTTTTCCATGACCTTGTTAGAGTTTACTGAAGGTCCTTTTCCTCTACCAACAGTGGATGAAGAGGTTCTTGGCCCTGGTTCCACCTTCACTTTTTCAACAATCTTGTTTTTTTCAGGATCCTCTGCTCAATTCCTACCTCAGCAACCTTGCAAAAGGAGGTAGAAAGCTTTTTATTTTTTTTTGCTAATATCAGGTGGAGCAGCATTGCATGTAAGACGGTCTTTACTAGTGCAATTAGCATGACTCTTAAAACCATCATTTAACTCAATGATCATGGGACTTCTTCTCATCTCATTTTCAAGAAGAGTGGAGTTTCCCCTCCTCTTCCTTATAGGGGTAACAAGTGAGTTGGAAGTTCTCTGAATTTCAGTCAAAATATTACTTTCCCCTTGAAGAATACAAGCAGGTGCTATCTAAGTGACACAAGCATCAGAAACAGAGAAAGGGATTGTCTGCTCATTTAAATTGGATTCCTTTAAGATATCCCACAAGGAAGATTGCAAGAAATGATTTGCCCCATCAAATTTTTCAGGTGTCAAAAGCAATAGAGTGATGTAATTGAACCAACTTACAGGGATATCAAAACTTCTGACTTTTCCACTGACTTTGCAATGAGGAGAAAAAAACATATCCCATAGGTCCAATCCTTGTTTTGAGAATTATTGTTTAGCAGCATGAAGATCAGGAATCTGTGCAAAGTGAGTATGCACAAACCCAACCTGAAAGTGAGCCAAGTGAGGTGAAAGCATCTCAGAGTCCTCCAGGAATCCACCTGGGTTATCCAGACCAGCATTTTTTGAGATATCCACATTATCAACATCCTTTGATTCTGAGTTGTAAGCATTCATTAAGTGCTCTAATCCTTCTCCAAGTGAGGCATTCAAATTTTCTTGCATTACCTCATCCTCATCAAGAACAAAGTTGTTGTTTTGGGATTGTCCCCCACTATTGTCAGAGCCATTTTGCTCATGGACAGAAGAAGAAATAGTAACAACACTGTTATCTTGTGGAGGAGGATGTAGGGGATCATGAGGTAACACATCCTCCATAATGGCATCCATCAGTTGGTTAAAAGCAGCATTTGGATGATCTTGCTGAACCTCATTCTGATTATTCCCCATAGCCCAATGTCCCCACCCCTCATCATCATTGTTGTCAGCGTCATGAGGGTTGACAAGAGGTGGGACAAACAGATTGGCAGCAGGATTCAAGTTGGGAATTGGGTGTGGGTCAATCCCCTCATCAGGTAGTGAGTCTTCATATGGTAGGCCACCACCCAGCATATTCTGTAAAAGAACCTCAACAGAGAAAGTCCAGGACTGAGATTCAGGAGAGTCCCCTTTAGTGAACCTGACACTTTTTGGAATGTCCTCAAGATCAGTGACTCTGACTTTAGCCATGATTCTACCCTTGTGATTGGGGATGTTTTCCCACATGATAAGCTTGCCAAAGTCAGAAAAGATGGCATCCAGATCCTCAGAATACCAGTGATCAAGAGGGGGGCCAACAAGTAGGACCCAAACCTCCCTATTAAACTGATTCCTTCTCCAATTGATTCCTTCATCATGCTTGGAAAAAGAAATGTGCACCTCCTCAAATGGAATGGGACTTTCTCTAATCAACCTTTCTCTATCGCTAGTAAGTGCAAATTTGACATATGCAAACCCAAAGGGACAAGCTTGGATATCTCTAAAACCCACATGCATCTCATTGGCCAGGAAATCTTGCAGAACTTCCTCAATGTTCGCAAACAAAATCTGACCTGGAGGAACTGGAGCAATGGTGGCGATGGCGTACTATTCATGGAGCAGAGGCCTATGAGCCACGACCACCCGCTGGACTCCCACCCGACCAGCTATATGAAGAATCTCGAAGCCCAGAGGCACAAATGGTCGTGGATCAATGGGGATATTTGCCATTGTCTCTGACGAGGCATCCGACGGAGATGAACTAGGTGGAAAGCAATCAGCAGAAATGGGGTTTGTACCAGGCGAGGAAGGCAAGAAGATAGGGTCCTGATTTTTCATGCCTTTAGAGAAAATTCCGAATTCACTAAAACTAGAAAACTGCCGGGGTTCTTGGGCCTTGAACCAATTGAGATAATTATTGTTGGGCCAAGCCCGTTTAGGGAAGGAAGCGTATTCCCGAATAGGCAACATATGCTATTGATCAGATTTTGCAGAATTGGCGCTCAAGTTGACCTGGCTGGGCCCATTAAATGCATGTGAAAATTTCGCGCCGACCAAAGAATTCTCATTGAATTTGTCATTAGAGTGAGTTGCTCGATTGACACCGTGGATTGAAGGCTAATTAATCTGTCCAACGGGAATATTATTGGGGTAGGAGAGATGATTAATATTACCAGAATTAGCGGTTAGCCCGGACAAACGATTAAAAAATAGAGTTTTTTCCATTCTTTTTTGCAACCACAGTCCATTTAGATGTCAGCTCCCGATAATATTTTTTCTCCTCATCTTGCTAATTAGGACCACCATTTCCCCAGAGATTGAAAAAACATTCAAACATATCCCCTGAGAATTTACCCATATTGTAGATTTCAAAACCCATAGCTCTGGAAGCAATAGAGAATTTAAAAGTTCTATTGTGTAAAAGTTTGACACGGTAGGAAGAGGCTTTTCTTCCAAAAATAGCCTGAATGGTTAATCCGACATAATGAATATCCAGCTTAAATTTTGCTCTTCCAAAAGAAATAACCAGAATGAATTCTCTTCTCCTGAAACCCCCAATGAAATTGTCAGCATGACCAAACTTTTTCAAGATGTTAGCCTCAAAGTTTAGACCAACAGAAAAATCCAGGGTAGGTGCAGGGACAGAACTAGATGCCTTTGAACTTTCTGGTATTTGCTTGTCAGAAGAACCTAACGAATCCAAAAGAGCTTGATCTCCAACAATAACTTTATGAAAAGGCATAACAATGATACTTCCATGACCAATAGTTTCATCTTTCAAAAGGAACCTTTCATCAAGTACTGTTTCCTTGTGATCAAGAAGAATAATTCTTCTCGCTTGTGGTCTTAAAATAAGGAATGCATCCCTCATGATATTGGAATCAGAATTAATAGATCCACAAGACACTTTCCATCTCAAAGGAGGAAGAACCAATCTAGAGGAAGATCGAGGAGATCTAGGGCCGGACTCATGAACACCAACTAAACTCATTGATCATAGCCAAATGAAAAGGGAGATGTACCATTGTGCCGATGTTGAAACTTTCACCCTTCAGGAATTCTCTACCTTCTAGAGCAAAACCTGAAGGAAATATGCCCTGAGAGGCAATAATAAAGTTGTTATTATGTATTTCTTATATATTATAGATGTTTATTTTGCATGCTAGAATTGTATTGATCGGAAACATCAATACATGTGTGTTTAATAAACAAAAAGGGTTCCTCGTTATGCCTCTCGTATAGACTAGCTTGTTGATTAACAAGATGATCAAGGTTTCCTGATCATGGACATTGGATGTTGTTAATAACAAGGTCACACCATTGGTGGAATGATGTGATGAACATTCATCCGAAGTATAGCATTACGATCAAATCATTATGTTTATATTGCTATAACATCATATGATGTAATCTTTATCCTTAGACCATGAGATCATGTTAATTGCTAACACCGGAAGAGTATCTTGATAACATCAAACGTCACACCGTAACAGGGTGACTATAAAGATGGGCTCATTACTACGAAGGTGTTATGTTGAGGCTCATGGATCAAGAGTGGAATTTGTCAATCCCGATGACGGATAGATATACTCTGGGCCCTCTCAGTGATATCACATTGAGATAGCTTGCAAGCAAGTGATGTGATCACTAGAATGTTATATCACGGGAAGTAGAAAAGAGTGCATGTCGGTAACGAGATCAAACTAGGTATGGAGATACCGATGATCGAATCTCGGACATGTAATATATCGCGAGACAAAGGGATTTAGTTACAAGTGTTAAAGGTTCTCACGATCACAGAAGTCATCGTTGAATGTGTAGGAGTCAGTATGGATCTCCAGGTCCCGTTGCTGATTATTGATCGGAGAAGGGTCTCGATCATGTCTGCATTATTCGCGAACCGTAGGGTGACACACTTAAGAGTTACCGGACACCATTTTGGAGAACATATGTTTTAGAAGAAAGAATTGCAAAGCGCAGGAATTGTTTCAGTAGAAACCGGAAATTGTTTCGGGTGAAATTGCACAAAGTGGTTGTGCATGTGATATGGAAATATTGCAAGGGGCTATATGTGAATGTTTGTTAATTAAAGTAATTAACAAAATCCTGAATAAATTTAATAAAAGATTTTTATTAAATGAGAGAGCATTAAACTTGGAGAATTTTAATGCATTTAAAGTGGAGACTTTAAAAGGGAATGTGAAGAGGCATTTTAATGTGGAGGGGTTACCACCACATGAATGGGGGAGGTGAGGGGTCACCCCCCCATGCACCGGCCATGGAGAGGATGGGCACCCCCTCCTCCTATAAAAGGCCATCCATTCCCTCCTTCATCCATACACCTCCTTGTGAAGGATCTCTCTCCCCCTCTAGAATTATTTCCCCATGGTCTCGGATTAGCGAGATACATGTTCCAGTGGCATTTAAATGCGGAAGGAGTTGCTGCTTCCGCTGGATCACTGGAGCGAGGCGGTGGAGGTTGTCCGGTGGCTTGAACGTGTGTGCGAGTACGGATGCGCTGCTGAGTTGTGGCGCTCGAACTTCCTCACGATCTTGAGATCGGCAAGTGTACGACTACATCAACCACGAGTTCCTACTTGTTAACAAAACTCGTTGTCTTCGAGGGTAAGTTCTCGTTGGATGTATGTACACCCGTTGCTTTGTACCTAGTAGATAGATGTTGGCATGTAGTTCTCATCGTAGGAATTTTTTTGTTTTCTATGCTGCGGACCCAACGGTGGTATCAAAGCCTGATCTACGCGTAGGTGCTTTGCACGGGTAGTACACATATGTTTATATGTGGGCGATGATGATCATGTTATTGCATCTTCTATGTACTTTGGATATTGGTGGCATAGTGGGATGAAGCGGCCCGGACCAACCTTACATGTCATCGTACATGAGACTGGTTCCACGACTGACATGCAACTTGTTTTGCATAAGTGGCTAGTGGGTATCTGTCTCTCCTATTATAGTCAATATCTGATTTACAACGAGTTGCTAATAACTTGGTTATCCTCGTTGTGGTTCATGTTTGTAGGTGAGAACGGTTCTATCTCCAAAAGCCCTAAGCCACGTAAAACTTGCAATTGATAAATTAGAGGCGTCTAGTTTAGATCGTTGCTGGGCTAGTGTATTGATATGGTATTGTTGTGAGTAGATGTATGATAGATACTCTTACAACACATTCAACGTGTAAGTTCCATAGACCTTGGCCTTACGCACAAAGGAATGATAAAGATCATACCACGATGCAAATGATAGAGATCAAATGCATGGACGATATCATCTCACTTTACACATTAGATGTTAGCATCTTATACTGCTAGTTTGGCGCTTTTGGTAGCATTGTAAGATGATCCCTCTTTTAGATATCAAGATAAAATGTGTTCTTCCTTGAGTATGCACCGTTCTATGGATCGTGTTTCGAGACATCACGTGATGATCGGGTGTACTCGAATCTACGCTTTCATAGGAACGGGTGTAAGACAGTTTTACACACGCGAATACTAAGGTTCTTACTTGGCGAGCCTAGCATGTACAGACATGGCCTCAAAACACGGACCGAAAGGTTAAGCATGAGTCATATAGTTTATATGATTCCCATATAGATGCTCGCATTTGAAGCTACATTATCTCACGTGATGATCGGACTTGGTGTAGTGAATTTGGTTCATGTAATCACCAAAAGGACACGAGGGATGTCATTTTTGAGTGGGAGTTCATTAGTAATTTGGATTAGTTGAACTCAATCTATCATAAACTTAGTCTAAATAAACTTTACAAATTCTGTTGTAGATGGCACCACCTGCTTTTAATTTCAATGTGTTCATGGAGAAAGAGAAACTTGCTGCGAATGGTAGCAACTTCACCAACTGGGCTATGAATTTGAGGATTCTCCTCACTGCTGCACAAAAGCAATATGTGCTAGATGCGCCACTAGGCCCCCCACCAGCTCCTGATGCCCCTAACGAGGAAAAGAATGTCTATGTGACTCGTCAGGAGGACGACAACTTAGTTCATTGCGGCATACTGTATGGGCTAGAGCCAGAACTTCGAAAGCGTTTCGAAAATGGCAATGCCTTTGATACCATGGGAGAATTGAAAATGATTTTCGATACCCATGCTGCCGTAGAGAGTTATAATGCTATTAAAAAGTTCTTTAGCTGCGTGATGGAGGAGAACAGCTCTGTTAGTGAGCATGTACTCAAAATGTCTAGGTACACCGATAAGCTTGTGTCCTTGGGAATAACGATTCCCATTGACTTGGGCATACATCATGTTGTCCAATCTCTGCCACCTAGCTACAAGAGCTTCGTGATGAACTATAATATGCAGGGCATGAAGAAGACTCTTCCCGAGCTTCTGTCAATGCTTAAGACTGCAGAAGTGGAGATTAGGAAAGAACATCAAGTGTCGATGATCAATAGGACCACCGGTTTCAACAAGGACAAGAAAGGCAAGCACAAGGGAAAGACGGGTGGCAAATTTGTTGTCGCGCTTGAAAAGAAACCCCGAGATGGCCCTAAGTCCGATACCGAGTGCTACTATTGCAAGGGGACTGGCCATTGGAAGCGCAACTGCCCCAAGTATTTGACAGACAAGAAGTCCGGCAAGGAAAACAAAGGTATATGTGATATACATGTTATTGATGTGTACTTGACTAGTACTCGCAGTAGCACCTGGATTTTTGATACGGGCTCGGTTGGTAATATATGTAACTCGATTCAGGGGCTACGGAACAAACGACAACTAGCAAGGGATGAGGTCAGGATGCGGGTCGGCAATGGATCAAAAGTTGATGTGATCGCCGTCGGGACGCTACCTCTCCATATGCCATCGGGATTAGTTATAAACCTAAATAATTGTTATTTGGTGCCTACACTAAGGATGAACATTGTATCCGGATCGTGTTTGATGCAAAGTGGTCATTCCTTTAATTCTGAAAACAATGGTTGTTCGATTTATAAGAATGATATCTTCTATGGTCATGCACCTATGTTGAATGGTTTATTTCTGATGAATCTCGATAGTAATATTTTGCATATTCATAATGTTAATGCTAAAAAGATTAAACTTGATGATGATATATCTGTATATATATGGCACTGCCGTCTAGGTCATATTGGTGTTAAACGCGTGAAGAAACTCCATTCTGATGGACTTTTGGAATCACTTGATTTTGAATCATTTGATACATGTGATCCATGCCTTATGGGCAAGATGACTAGAACACCGTTTTCCGGTTCAATGGAATGGGTGACAGATTTATTAGAAATCATACATACTGATGTGTGTGGACCAATGAGTGTGTCAGCGCGAGGTGGATATCGTTATTTTGTTACTTTCACGGATGATTTGAGTAGATATGGGTATATCTATTTGATGAAACACAAGTCTGAAACTTTTGAAAAGTTCAAAGAATTTCAGAATGAAGTGGAAAATCATCGTAATAGAAAGATCAAATTTCTACGGTCCGACCGTGGAGGAGAGTATCTAAGTTACGAGTTTAGCACACACATGAAAGAGTGTCGAATAGTTTCAAAACTCACGCCTGCCAGAACACCACAACGTAATGGTGTGTCGGAACGTCGTAATCGTACCTTATTGGATATGGTTCGATTTATGATGTCTCTGACTGACTTGCCACTGTCATTTTGTGGTTATGCACTAGAAACAGCTGCATTCACTTTAAATCGGGCACCATCTAAATCCGTTGAAACAACACCATATGAATTATGGTTTGGAAACAAACCTAAGCTATCATTTCTTAAAGTTTGGGGATGCGATGTTTATGTGAAGAAACTTCAACCGGATAAACTCGAACCCAAAGCGGAAAAATGCGTCTTCATAGGATACCCTAAGGAAACAATTGGGTATACCTTATATCATAGATCCGAGGGCAAGGTTTTTGTTGCCAAGAATGGATCCTTTCTTGAGAAGGAGTTTCTCGTGAAAGGTGTGAGTAGTCGGAAGGTAGAACTCGAAGAGGTTATTGAACCTTCTTTTCATGAAATGGTGAGTAGCGCAGCACCGGAAGTTTTTTTGGAGTTTACTTCACCTACTGAAGAGAGAGCTAATGATATTGATCATGAAACTCCGAAAGAGGACACTACCGAACCTCATAGGTCAAGCAGGACACGTGCAGCTCCTGAACTGTACGGCAATCCTGTTGTGAATTTCATGGTTGATGAAATGGATGACCGTGCGACGTATGAAGAAGCGATGATGAGCCTGGATTCCAACAAATGGCTAGAAGCCATGAAATCCGAGATGGAATCCATGTACGAGAACCAAGTTTGAACCTTGGTGGACTTACCTCACGATCGAAAGGCCTCTGAGAATAAATGGATTTTCAAAAGAAAAACTGATGCTGATGGTAATGTGACCATCTATAAGGCTCGACTTGTCGCAAAGGGGTTTCAACAAATTCAAGGAGTTGACTACGATGCGACATTCTCTCCCCTAGCGATGCTTAAGTCGGTTAGAATTATGTTAGCAATTGCTGCATATTTCGATTATGAAATTTCGCAGATGAAAGTCAAAACTGCGTTTCTCAATGGTAATATTGAAGAAGAGTTGTATATGATACAACCTAAGGGTTTTGTCGATCCTAAGGATGCTAATAAGGTATGCAAACTTCAGCGATCCATCTATGGACTGAAGCAAGCATCCCGGAGTTGGAATCTCCGCTTTGATTAGGTGATCAAAGAGTTTTGATTTGGCCAAACTTATGGAGAGGCTTGTATTTACAAGAAAGTGAGTGGGAGAAATGTGGCATTTCTGATATTATATGTGGATGACATATTATTGATTGGAAATGATATAGATCTTTTAAACAGTGTTAAAAGTTATCTAAACAGCAAATTTTCGATGAAAGACCTTGTTGAAGCGTCATATATATTATGCATTAAAATCTATAGAGATAGATCAAGGCGCCTAATTGGGCTATCGCAGAGTACATACCTTGATAAGATATTAAAGAAGTTTAATATGGACGAAAGTAAGAAGGGGTTCTTACCTATGTTGCAAGGCATGACATTGAGTAAGACTCAAAGTCCGGCTACGGCGAAAGAAAGAGAGATGATGGATTAGATCCCCTATGCCTCGGCCATATGCCCTATTATGTATGACATGCTATGTACAAGACCGGATGTGGCACATGCTATTAGTTTGACTAGTAGGTACCAATCTGATCCAGGTTCGGAACACTGGATAGCGGTCAAGAATATCCTCAAGTACTTGAGAAGAACTAGGGATATGTTTCTTATATACGGAGGTGAAGAAGAGCTAGTTGCTAAGTGTTATGTTGATGCTAGCTTTGACACTGATCCGGATGACTCTAAGTCTCAGGATACGTATTTCTCTTGAACGGAGGAGCAGTTAGTTGGAGGAGTTCCAAACAACCTGTGGTGGCTGGATCAACGTCGGAGGCAGAATATGTTGCTGCTTTAGAAGCAGCGCAGGAAGCGGTTTGGATGAAAGAGTTCATTACGGAACTAGGTGTGGTTCCTAGTGCGTTGGACCCGATGGTGATCTATTGTGACAACAATGGAGCCATAGCCAACACAAAGGAACAGAGGTCTCACAAGAATTCCAAGCATATTAAGCGCCGGTTTCACTCCATCCGCGAGCATGTCAAGGATGGAGATATAAAGATTTGTAAAGTACACACGGACCTAAATGTAGCAGATCCATTGACTAAAGCTCTCCCTAGGGCAAAACATGATCAACACCAGAACTCCATGGGTTTTAAATTTATCACCATGTGAAGTAGATTATTGTCTCTAGTGCAAGTGGGAGACTGAAGGAAATATGCCCTAAGAGGCAATAATAAAGTTGTTATTATGTATTCTTATATATGATAGATGTTTATTTTTCATGCTAGAATTGTATTGATCGGAAACATCAATACATGTGTGTTTAATAAACAAAAAGGGTTCCTCGTTATGCCTCTCGTATAGACTAGCTTGTTGATTAACAAGATGATCAAGGTTTCCTGATCATGGACATTGGATGTTGTTAATAACAAGGTCACACCATTGGTGGAATGATGTGATGAACATTCATCCGAAGTATAGCATTACGATCAAATCATTATGTTTATATTGCTATAACATCATATGATGTAATCTTTATCCTTAGACCATGAGATCATGTTAATTGCTAACACCGGAAGAGTATCTTGATAACATCAAACGTCACACCGTAACAGGGTGACTATAAAGATGGGCTCATTACTACGAAGGTGTTATGTTGAGGCTCATGGATCAAGAGTGGAATTTGTCAATCCCGATGACGAATAGATATACTCTGGGCCCTCTCAGTGATATCACATTGAGATAGCTTGCAAGCAAGTGATGTGATCACTAGAATGTTATATCACGGGAAGTAGAAAAGAGTGCATGTCGGTAACGAGATCAAACTAGGTATGGAGATACCGATGATCGAATCTCGGACATGTAATATATCGCGAGACAAAGGGATTTAGTTACAAGTGTTAAAGGTTCTCACGATCACAGAAGTCATCGTTGAATGTGTAGGAGTCGATGGATCTCGTGTCCTGCTGATTATTGATCGGAGAAGGGTCTCGATCATGTCTGCATTATTCGCGAACCGTAGGGTGACACACTTAAGAGTTACCGGACACCATTTTGGAGAACATATGTTTTAGAAGAAAGAATTGCAAAGCGCAGGAATTGTTTCAGTAGAAACCGGAAATTGTTTCGGGTGAAATTGCACAAAGTGGTTTTGCATGTGATATGGAAATATTGCAAGGGGCTATATGTGAATGTTTGTTAATTAAAGTAATTAACAAAATCCTGAATAAATTTAATAAAAGATTTTTATTAAATGAGAGAGCATTAAACTTGGAGAATTTTAATGCATTTAAAGTGGAGACTTTAAAAGGGAATGTGAAGAGGCATTTTAATGTGGAGGGGTTACCACCACATGAATGGGGGAGGTGAGGGGTCACCCCCCATGCACCGGCCATGGAGAGGATGGGCACCCCCTCCTCCTATAAAAGGCCATCCATTCCCTCCTTCATCCATACACCTCCTTGTGAAGGATCTCTCTCCCCCTCTAGAATTATTTCCCCATGGTCTCGGATTAGCGAGATACATGTTCCCGGTGGCATTTAAATCGGAAGGAGTTCTTTGCTTCCTGGATCACTGGAGCGAGGCGGTGGAGGTTGTCCGGTGGCTTGAACGTGTGTGCGAGTACGGATGCGCTGCTGAGTTGTGGCGCTCGAACTTCCTCACGATCTTGAGATCGGCAAGTGTACGACTACATCAACCACGAGTTCCTACTTGTTAACAAAACTCGTTGTCTTCGAGGGTAAGTTCTCGTTGGATGTATGTACACCCGTTGCTTTGTACCTAGTAGATAGATGTTGGCATGTAGTTCTCATCGTAGGAAATTTTTTGTTTTCTATGCTGCGGACCCAACAAAAGCTTTTGCATTATTCAGCACCAACCAATTCCTAGAAGGCAAAAAAACCAATGAACCCTCAAGAAACTTGCCATCCTCCGAAGCACCAGTGTAAGAAACGATTGGAATAGGTAGGTAGGTGAGGAGGAGGGGGAAAATGATTGGAATAGAAGGAGGAGATGGACGCCGGAGAGGGAGATCGCCGGGGGTGAAGGCTAGCACGACGAGGCTAAGGTGGAGCCATGGAATAAGAGCCACATGTAGTGGAGCACTATGCTGGCTCCTAAACCACATTGATCTACTAGAGTCATTGTATGTGTGTTCTTTTCCTAAACCACCACTAGAGTCATGTCATGTGTGTTCCTTTCCTAAACCACCACTAGAATCATTGCATGTGTGTTCCTTCCTAAACCACATTGATCCATCAGAGTCACTGCATGCGTGTTCTTTTCCTAAACCACCACCAGAGTCATTGCATGTGTGTTCCTTTCCTAAACCATATGGATCCACCACAGTCATTGCATGTGTGTTTCTTTTTTAAACCACCACCTAATTCATTGTATGTGTGTTATTTTCATAAACCGCCACTAGAGTCAGTGCATCTTTGTTCCTTTCCTAAACCTCATGGATCCACTAGAGTCATTGCATGTGTGTTATTTTCCAAAACCACATGGATCCACCAGTGTCATTGCATGTGTGTTCTTTTCCTAAACCACCACCAGAGTCATTGCATGTGTGTTCCTCTCCTAAAACACATGGATCCACCAGAGACATTGCATGTGTGTTCCTTTCCGAAACCACATGGATCCACTAGAGTCATTGCACGTGTGTTCCTTTCCTAAACCACATGGATCCACCAGTGTCATTGCATGTGTGTTCTTTTCCTGAACCACCAATAGAGTCATTGCATGTGTGTTACTTTCCTAAACCACCACTAGAGTCATTGCATGTGTGTTCCTTTCCTAAACTACATTGATCCACCAGAGTCATTGCATGTATGTTCTTTTCCTAAACCACCAGCAGAGTCATTGCATATGTGTTCCTTTCCTAAACCACATTGATCCACCAAAGGCATTGCATGTGTGTTATTTTCCTAAACCGCTAGAGTAATTGCATGTGTCATCTTTTCCTAAACCACATGGATCCACCAGAGTCATTGCATGTGTGTTATTTTCCTAAACCACAACTAGAGTCATTGCATGTGTGTTCCTTTCCTAAACCACCACTACATGAAAAGTTTCCTTCCGCAATGACTTGGCCCAACGGTCGTCATGGAAGGCACGTCTTCCACGACAAAATTCTCGGTTCGACCATGACCGATGGAAAAAAAATTCCGGTTTCATGGCCCTCTACTACGATGGAACCACTAAAAACATGGAGGAAGCTCGGCTGGCGCGTGGAAGAAGCAAGATTTTCGTTTCATTACGCGATGTTGACTGGCCAAAGTCTTTTGAGGCGTGTGGGTCCCGGATGTTAGTGTCTCTAGCAGACCATACTTTTCGATCGCGCCTCCCTGATTTGAACTCGATAACATTGCTCGATGCGTCTGCCGTTTAGCCAGGCTGCTAGGTCCCACATGTCAGCCTCTCATTACAAGAATCATGTGTATGATGGGTTTTTTTTCATTCGCTCGCTCTACCCTATTCCGAAGTTGATAATGCTGTTCGATGCATCTACCGTTTAATCAACCTCCTGGGACCCACATGTCATCTTCTTATTAGAAGCAACATGTGTATGATGGAATTTTTTCCCTTCGCTAGCGCTACCCTGTTCCAAAGTTGATAGTGCTACTCATGTCATCTTCTGATTAGAAGGAACATGTGTATGATGGAATTTTTTCCCTTCGCTTACCCTGTTCCGAAGTTGATAGTGCTGCTTGACGCATCTACCGTTTAACCAACCTCCTGAGCCCCACATGTTATCCTCTCATTAGAAGAACTGTGTGTATGATGGAATTTTTTTCCTTCACTCGCTCTACGTACCCTGTTCCAAACTTGATAGCGTTGTTCAGTGCATATACCATTTAATCCCGCTACTAGGCCCCACATGTCATCCTCTCATGAGAAGAAACGTGTGTATGATGGATTTTTTACCCTATGTCGCGGCTTCGTGTTCCGAACTTGATAGCATTGCTCACTACACCAGCCATTTACTCAGGTTGGTGGGCCCCTTATGTCAGCCTCACATTAGAAGAATCGTGGGTATGGTGGAATTTTTTCTTCTCTAGCGCTACCCTGTTCCAAACTAGATAGAATTGCTCAACGAATATGTTGTTTGCTCACGCTACTGGGTCCCCCATTTCAGCCTCTCATTACAAGAAATGTGTGCATGCTGAACTTTTTTCTCGCTCGCGCCTCCCAATTTCGAACTGGCAACATTGCTCGATGCATCATATGTATAAGGTCGTGCTGCTGGGTCCCACATATCAGCCTCTCTATAAATGAAACATGCGTATGATGGACTTTTTTTTGGCCTTGGGAACTTGCTAGGTCCTAGCTGACAGCCTCTATTTGAAAGAAACGTGTGTATGTTGGACTGTTTTTTCGGGTCCCAGATGTCGGTCTCAGAGTACAAAAAATGCTCATAAACGCCGAATTAAAAATATTCTAGTCTAACTAGGGGCGGATGCACTATCCGTTATGGCTTATGTTCCATGGGCTCACTCCTAAATTGAATGAGCTATGGTCGGTGGCCACAAGACCACGAAAAGACCGAATTAGAAGGTTTTGGGCTATGCTTGGGCCTAATAGGCTAATTTTATGGGTTATGCTTGGGCCTGCTGGGTCCGACATGTCAGCTTCTCTATAAGTGTAACATGTGTATGATGGACTTTCTTTTCGGCCACATCCGCTGTTTTCACCATGGCAGCCGTGTATGGTCTTACTGTTAGGGCCCTTATTTCAGCCTCTCTAGTATGTTCTGACTCGTGGGTCCCTGATGCAGCCTTGTATGTTTTGTCTGGTGGGTCCCTAATGCCAGCCTCTCTACACAAGTATTTTTTTTTTCAAACCCACCCTCAAAAATAAACTGGAGGGACGCTGCAGGTTGTTGGGTCCGTGATATCAGCCTCTCCGCTATGCGAGCTAGAATAAGAAATGTAAATCCAAGACAAACACACATAGGAGATTCGAACAAAAGACCTTCAAATCAAATAAACTTAAACTGACTGTGTTCCCATTACAACAAAGATATTTATAGAAAAAATATCATAGGCCGAATTAAAAAGAGTTTGGCTATTCTACATAGGCTGCTCTACGTGGGCTGTAGTCCATAGGCTATGCTCCATGGGCTTCTTTCTCAAAATTCATTGGGTTGTGCTCAGCAGTCTGTTGACACCTAAATGGCCGAATTAATATGTTATCGGCTATGCTCCATGGGCTCTTTTATCAAATTTCACTAGGCTATGGTCAGCAATCCCCTGACCTCGAAAATACCGAATTAAAATGTTCTGGGCTATAGAGGGGCTAAATGAGATACGTACTAGATTTTTTCTCCTGGTTAATAAAAATTGCATTCTGATGTGCTCGGTCGGATTCGAAACAAAGACCTCAGAGAGGGAGGAGGGAAAGCGATAATTCTTTTTGGCAGATATTCATGTCAAAATTTAGCAGTATAGAATAAGATAGAAAAATTATCAACAGATTCAAAGTTCATATTCAGCAGCAATTGACCAATTCAGTAGCATTTCAAAAGTGACGAATTCAGCAATATAGACACTAAAATACAATAGCAGTACAGAGAGAACCAGTTCTTGTTTCAGCTCTAAAAACCTTGTCGCACGATCAATTTACCCTTTTCACCAGACACACTCGGCCATTGGAGCAAAAAAAATTGACGATCGAGTCTGCTTTGAGTACCTTCTTCTCACATCAATGCCTCTGTGATCCCGATATGCAACCGAAAATGCCCAAGTCTCATCTAGATTGTGACAAGGCCATGTTCCAAAAGAAAAGCAAGACTATCTACTGCCCTTGATTTAAATAAGTACCTGTACAACAGTATATCCACAAAATGCTTTAGTAATAGCAACGACAGAACATTTGAGAGATTCAATAGCTTTCCTTCTTGAAATTCAATAGCAGTATAGAGAGAATTAGCTAAAAAAAGCTTGGCGCACAATTAGTTTGGTCTGTTTTCCGAAGAGACTTGATCATCGGAGCAAGAAAAACTAACGATCAAGTTTGCTTCTGTGTGAATACCTCCTCCTTACGTCAATGCATGTGTGATCGCTCATATGTAACCCAAACTACCCAAGACTCATGTAGATAATTGTGACAATGCTAAGTTTCAAAAGGAAAGCGAGACCATGCATTTTCTCCACTCGATCTGAATAAGTCCCAATACATAGGTATTACTACAAAATAGATTAGTAGTAGCTGAACTTCATAAAAAATACTTAGTAGAAGTGTAGAACTACAAGATTACACTAAGTTAGGAACCACTACATGTCCCATCATACGTACTCGAAGAAAAGAGAATGCTTCAGCATGTCAAAGTGATGGCCGGGCTGCGCGCTTGATTTCCTTCCTGGGACGCGTCTCTCGTTTCATTATCCCCTGTCGGCCTCTAGGTCAGAAGCATACATGTAAAATTCATACGATAAACTAGGAAATTCGGGATCCTTAATTTCGGCAATTCCAATTACGAAGAGAATCTGCCACCAACATAAACTAGCTAATTAGTACAACATTACATACACTCATAGTAGGATCATCACAAGAGGATTAAGATGTGATATCTCATCGGTGAATCTTGTCTGACAACAGATTCAGTAGTATGCCAATAAAGCCATAGCTTGGACAGAAAACACGTGAGCACTTCCTACGTGGCGTTGGCCGGCGACGGCCTAATCGTTGTTTCGGATGACCTGGTTACTACAACCTGATTGAAACTAGCGAACAAGAGCAACAACCAAAACCTCACCTCGTACCGCGGCGATTCGCACGCCGCCGACCTGACCGACCTGATAGACAAGAGCAGGTCCATGCTATGCCCATCAATTTGGGCGACGAACAACTTGCCCTCCTTCTCGGTGCCGATGACCTCAGCTTTGAGCGAGCCCGGTGCATGAACCGCCACAGATGGGTCCCATTTTTTGGGGATGTATCTGGGCACTGTCATCGAGTGGCAAGATATGAGGTGCTCGACGAACACTTCCTTGATGCCGGTGAACTCGCATCCTGGCTCCGTGCAGACAAACCGGCAATAGTTGCATGTGATCTTGTGGTCGTAGACGTCTTTGTAGGAGACCAAAGTCCAGTAGGTGTCGTTGGGGCATCTACTACCTTTTATGCGAGTGACTTGGTGGTACAGCTCCTTGGAGCATGCGGCCAGCTAGACGGACAGCGCTGGTAGTGTCTAGACGCTTAGCTACTTCATGTAAGACGTCGTCCCTGACCTTTGTCCAAACGTTGTTCAACTGGTTGTGCCTCGAATCCATAGTCACCACGTCCAGATGGATTGGGGGCAAGGATGGATCTATGTATGAATGTTGGGCTTATTTGGAGGAGAGGGGTGGCGGCCTGGAAGGATCGATGCTACGGGTGATATGCCGTGAAAAATGTGTGAAGTGCGTGCACAAGAAGATCCAAATGTGGCCTCTCGGAGTTGGGGATGGCTCTTTGAAGGAGGGGTTTTTGCTGTGCTCCTTCGGCTATCTTATGTCGGGTGTACTACATCGAGCATGCTGACTAGAGTTATGGAGTAGGGAGTACTATAGGTACGCTAAACTGGGACGCTACCATGGAGTGTTCTCTCATTACATCTCAGTTTTTTAGAACTGAGAGATGATTTATTTACTTCTTCCATTTTTATACTAATCCCTCCAGTTCGTATTCTAATGGCCGCAACTTTGTCTAGATTCACATCAGTTAGACAAAGTAGTTGTAAGTTTAGTCACTTACGTTTTTCGATACTGCATAGTACGTACCAAAATACCAAGATGCTGAACCTCATATGAACTTTGTAGAAAGGTTCCCCTTTGCAAAGATTGGCAAGCCTGCTAAAATTACTGAAACTTCTAGAAAGGGAAGAACCTAGGGCCTAAATTGCATCATGCTTGGTGAAATAACGACAGTTCCCTAGTTCATATTCAACAGCATTTCAAAGTGACTAGTTCAGCAATATAGACTCTGAAATTCAATAACTAGACGGCGAGAATCGATTCTTGTTTCAGCACTAAAAACCTTGGCACATGATCAATAGCTTTTCTCTGAACACACTCGGTCATCGGAGAAAGCAAAACTAACAATCAAGCCTGCTTTTCTATGCATATCTTCTACTCACATCAATGACTATGTGACCCACATATGCAAACCAAAATGCCCCAAGCCTCATCTAGATTGTGCAAAGCCATGTTTGAAAACAACAATAAGACCATCTACTGCCCTTGATCTAAAAAAGTACCAGTACGTCAGTATTAGTTCTACAAAATACTTTAGTACTATAATAAAAATGATAGAACATTTGACAGATTCACTACCATTTGAAAGATTCAGCAGCACTGAATAAAATAGAAAAATATCAATAGATTCGAAATACATAATCAGCGGCACTTGACAGATTCAACATCATTTCAAAGTGACCGATTGAGCAGTACAGATAATGATCAAAAGAATTGAGAGATTTAACAATGCAGACACTAAAATTCAATAGATGTAGCAAGGCCATAATTCAAAAGGACAGAGAGAACATATTCTGGCTATGTTCCAAAAGAAGAGAAAGACCATCTACTAGTCTTGATCTAAACAAGTACCAATACATCACTATTAGGTCTAAAAAATACTTTAGTAATAGAAACAACAGAACAATTGACAGATTCACTGGAATTTGAAAGATTCAGCAGTACTGAAGAAGATAGAAAAATATCAATAGATTCCCAGTTCATAATAAGTGGCGCTTGATAGATTTAGCACCATTTCAAAGTGACTGATTTAGCAGTACAGATAATGACCAAAGAAATCGACAGATTCAGCAATGCAGGCATTGAAATTCGGTAGATGTAGCAAGCCCATGATTCAAAAGGAAAGAGAGACCATATTCTACACTAGATCCGTCGGTCTGAACAAGTATCAGTACATAGGTATTACTCCTACTACAAAATAGATTAGCGGTAGCAGAACTCCATACACAATACTCAGAACTACCTTAAGCTAGGAACCACATGTCCCAAAATGATAAGAAAAATCCCGTCGAGGGGTACACATGTTCAAGTTAGGATCATCACAAGAAGATAAAAATGTGTCAATATCTAAGAATCTTGTTGATACGAAGCTTGTATTCCACGATGAACTCCGATGGTCGATTCCAACAACGAGCGACCAGATTAGACCGACAAACCGACAAAGAGCAAGTGGCTTTAGGATTGGCATAGAATACCTTCTCACACAAGCCATTTGGATGTGTAGAGGTTAACTTCACCCTGAACTGCGGTGACAAGCGCGCTGTCGTCCAGACGCACACGAAGGATATTAAGTTGACATCGTCGCACCCATCTAATAGCACGTAGAACACCGTGTCATTGTACCTGGTTAGCCCGATATCTATATTCTGCTAGCCCGGTGCCGACACCGGCTTAGAGATGTAACTGCCTTTCCTACCATAGTGTAAAATGCACAACCTCATGGTGTGGGCTTCTCTGAGGTGGGATTGGAGCACAAACAGAATTGCGGCGAACTCGCAGCCAGGCACCACACAGTTCCATGGGACTGCTTCAGCAAGCATTGAACATGAAGACATATTTTGCTGGACAGACCATACCAATTGGGTCTGTCACCAACATAAAGTAATTAATTATTACGATATTACATATATCCATATTAGGATCATCACAAGAAGATTATGTGTTAACTTTGGTTGATATTCTTGTAATCCAAGGGGAATTCTGACAACATCTTGAGAAGCTCGCAGGTAACGATGCGGTTTCGACAGGCATGACTTCAGCCGACAAAGGCCTACTCGTCTACTCAGATGTCGCCGCCATTTCAAACGAATGGAGCTTATACCATGAAGGTAGCGACCATAACATCACCTTGTATCATGGACATTCGCACGCCGCTGACCTGACATACCTGACGGATAGGAAGATGTCCGTGTTGTACCATTCAATTAGGGCGGCAAACTCTGTGCCATCTTTCCCGATGTCGATGATCTCTGGTGCAGGCACCGGGTTAGTCGGGTACCAGTGCTTGTTGAAGTAGGCCACTTCGGGCAAATAGTACATCTTGTGGGCAAGTTTTAAGTGGTCAAAGAGCTCGTGCATAGTCAATGGCCGGACGATGAACTCGCATGCTCGCTCCGTGCAGGCTGCGCACGGGGCATATTAGCACTAGATCTGGTGCTCGTAGAAGTCATTGTAGGAGACCAATGAACAATAGAGGTCGTTGGGGCACCTGCTACCTTTTCTGCCAGCGACCTGGCGGTATAGCTCCTTGGAGCTTGCGGCCAGCCTAACGGCGTTGTTAGTGTCTAGACGCATAGTGATTTTGTTGAAGACGTCATCGCCGACCTTGCTCCAGCCACAGTGCCGCGGGTTGCACCTCGAATCCGCCATCGTGTCCGGACGGATTGGGGGTGAGGGTGGATCTATGTAGAGTTGTTGGTGGTTTTTGGAGGAGAGGGCTGGTGGCCTAGAGGAAGTGATGCAGCGGGCAAGATGGCGAGTAAAATGTGCGAAGCGCGTGCCAGATATGCGGCCAGGCGGAGTCGGTGAGTAGGAATAAACTAAGCGGAGATGGGGAAGATGGGATGCCTATGAAAGAGGTTTTTCTTTTCTTCTGCTGTAAGAACCGGCTGCATCGAGGACGTCGGCTAGCGTGAATGCGTGTAACGCACCCATGTGCAATAAATTAAACATATCACTTCCTAGGACAGTATAGTCTCGTCACGTTAGTTTGACTAGACATATTATTTAGTATTTACAGCTTGTACTTTCATACTAGTATTAGGGCATCACCTATGTATGTGGCAGAATTTGTCTATAAGCTGGGAAGTTTTAAGAAAAAGCTTTTCAATGTATTGAATTCCTGGTTAGCTTCAAAAGTTTTTTGGAAAATTTTAAGAGAAATCTATTAATCATGCTTACTTGTGGTTAAAATTTGACACGGTCGGTGGTAGTACGGTTAACATCGAAGACCTCAAAAAAGAGAAAATTACATAGAGGTCCATAAACTTAGCACAAAGGGCCCTAAAGTTAAGCAAGGAAAAGCACTTGGGTCCTTCTCGAGTGAGAAACTGAGCCATACCCTTCGTACTATTATACTTGCTTCACAGAAACACACGAAACGCTCCTCACACTTTCAAACCACTATGCTGGGGGTGTGATTGGTGCTTCCTCTTTGCAGGGTGTGAAATGGAACGACAATGCAGGTCGACGCACGTGGGCAGCACCATGTTGTGGACGAGGGAGAGAAAAGTGGGCCATGGTGTGTGTGGATGGTGATGAGGCAGGGAAGGAGAGAGAAAACACAATTTTTTGGGTGCATATATATAGTAAAAGTCCTGAAATTTTGACCAGAGGTTCCACTTCGTGCTAAGATTCTACATCTTGACAACTTAACGAAATTAGGTCAAACTTGAGATAGAAGTAAGCGTGATAGATAGCTCTTGGATTAATTCTCTTTTCAAAGGTAGATGGGTGCATCTTCTTTTAGAAAACGATGTCGTCGGTGTGAGTTTCCAACTATCAGGAAAGAACATTCTCAACTTTCCCATGTTTTGCGAATTATAAAACATCCTAGCTAACTCTGCTGACTTGAATGAGACTCTGTGCTAATTTATTGAAATTATGTCAAATTTGAACTACAAGTAAATTATTGATTTCTTTGGAAGTTTTACGAAAAAACTTTTCGGTGGTTTTCGATGTACTGAATTCCTGGTTAGAGCTTCAAAAGTTCATTGGGAAATTTTAAGAGGAATCTATCTATAGCGCTTACTAGTAGTTAAAATTTGACACGGATGGTGGGAGAAAGTACGATTTACATCGAAGACCTCAAAAAAAGAGAAAATTATATAGAGGTCCATAAATTTAGCGTAAAGGGCCCTAAAGTTAAGCAAGGAAAAGCAGTCGGGTCCTTCTCGAGCGAGCAACTTATCCATATACCCTTCGTACTAGTGTACTTGCTTCACACACACAAAACATTGCTCCTCACACTTTCGAACGAGCGTGCTGGGGTGTGCTTGGTGCTTCCTCTTTGCAGGGTCTGAACTAGAACGACAAGGCAAGTCGACACACGTGGGCAACACCATGTTGTGGATGATGGAGAGATCAGTCCGCCGGGGTGTTTGTGGATGGTGATGCGGCAGTGTGAAGGAGAGAGAAAACACAACTTGTTTTGCGTGCATATGTATAGTAAAGGTCCTGAAATTTTGACAACAGGTTCAACTTCTTGCTAAGACTCTACATATTGACAACTTAATGTAATTAGATTAAAGTTTAGCTACAAGTAAGTGTGATAGATAGATCTTGGATTAATTGTCTTTTTGAAGGTGTAGATAGGTCCATCTTCTTTTAGTAAACGATGTCGTCGGTGTGAGTTTCCAACTATCACGAAATAGCATTCTTGATTTTCCCATGTTTTGTGAATTTTAAAACTTCCTAGCTAACTTTGCCGACTTAAATGATACTATGTGCCAATTTATCGAAATTAGGTCAAATTTGAACTATAAGTAAATTGAGGTTGCTTTTGAAGTTTTACGAAAAAGCTTTTCGGTGGTTTTCGATGTACTAAATTCCTGGTTAGCTTCAAAAGTTTTTTGGAAAATTTTAAGAGGAAACTATCTATCATGCTCACTTGTAGTTAAAATTTGACACGATCGGTGGGAGTATGGTTTAGATCGAAGAACTCAAAAATAGAAAATTACATGTAGAGGTCCATAAATTTAGCACAAAGGGCCCTAAAGTTAAGCAAGGAGAAGAAGGCGGGTCCTTCTCGAGCGAGAACATGATCCATACCTTTCGTACTCTTGTACTCGCTTCACACAAAAAAATGCTCCTCACACTTTCGAACCAACATGATGAGGGGTGTGCTTGGTGCTTCCTCTTTGCAGGGTGTGAAATGGAACGACAAGGTAGGTCGATGCACGTGGGCAGCGCCATGTTGTGGACCAGGGAGAGATCAGTCGGTCGGGGTATGGTGTGCGTGGATGGTGATGAGGTAGTGAAGGAGAGAGAAAACATAATTTGTTTTGCGTGCATATATATAGTAAAGGTCCTGAAATTTTGACAACACGTTCAACTTCTTGCTAAGAAATTGCATCTTGTGAACTTAACAAAATAAGGTCAAACTTGAGCTACAAGTTAGCGTGATCGATTGCTCTTGGATTAATTGTGTTTTCGATGGTAGATGGGTGCATCTTCTTTTAGTAAACATGTCGTCGGTGTGAGATTTCCAACTTTCAGGAAAGAACTTTCTCGATATTCCCATGTTTGTCAAATTTTAAAACTTCCTAGCCAACTATGCTGACTTCAATGAGACTTTGTGCCAATTTATCAAAATTAGGTCAAATTTGAACTACAAGTAAATTATAGGTTGCTTTGAAAGTTTTACAAAAAAGCTTTTCGATGGTTTTCGATGTACTGAATTCCTGGATATAGCTTCAAAAGTTTTTTTGGAAAATATTAAGAGGAAACTATCTATCGCGCTTACTAGTATTTAAAATTTGACACGGTCGCTGGGAGTGAGTACGGTTTACATCGAAGACCTCAAAAATAGAAAATTACATAGAGGTCCATAAATATAGCACAAAGGGCCCTAAAGTTAAGCAAGGAAAAGCAGTCGGGTCCTTGTCGAGCGAGCAACTGAGCCATACCCTTCGTACTACTGTACTCGCTTCACACGAAAAAAATGCTCCTCACAATTTCAAACCAGCGTGCTGGCGGTGTGCTTGGTGCTTCCTCTTCGTAGGATGTGAAATGGAACGATAAGGCAGGTCGACGCACGTGTGGGCAGTGCCACGTTGTGGATGAGGGAGAGATCAGCCGACCGGGGTGTGCGTGCATGGTGATGAGGAAGTAAAGGATAGAGAAAACATAATTTGTTTTGTGTGCATATATACAATAAAGGACCTAAAATTTTGACAACACGTTCCACTTCTTGCTTAAAATATGCATCTTGATAACTTAACAAAATTAGGTCAAACTTGAGCTACAAGTTAGCGTGATAGATTGCTCTTGCATTAATTGTCTTTTTGAAGGTAGATGGGTGCATCTTTTCTAAGGTGATGGCAGCAGTGGTGTAGAGCAGCGGGCGAGCGTGGCGATGATGGTCGTCGATGGAGAGGAGGACGGCAACGGGTAAATCGTAGGTTTCTATGAAAGTTTTACGAAAAAGCTTTTGGTGGTACCCATCGGGGGTCAATTAGGAGTATATCAGAAACCACCGAGAGTTTGGACAACAGGTTTAACTTCTTGCTAAGATTTTGCATCTTGACAATTCAATGAAATTTGGTCAAACCTGAGCTACGCAAGAAAGAGAACAAGAGGGAGGTAGCGCCAGACTTCCAAAAAAAGAGGTTGCACGAGAGCAGCACATAAGAGGACTTGAAGGCGCTGTGATGTCAGAGAAAAGCTATGATGGGCTGCTGACACAAGGTACTATAGGGTACACTCCACTAGTAGTAAATGTATGGACCTTCTACTAGTATATGCACACAAAACAAGTTGCATTTTCTCTCTCCTTCGCTGGCTCTCACCATCCATCCTCCATTGATTTCTTCTCTGCAGCCACGAGTGCATAGTACGACTTGTCTCTTCCTCGTCCACATCGTGGCGCTACGCATGTGGGCCTTGGTACGACACACCGATCTACTTCTAGCAACCGTTTTTCTGTTTCGAAATTCAAAATAATCATCAACACCATTAGAAAAAAGCTCAAAGGTAACAATAATTACCAAAAGGTCATTGTTGTCGGATTGATGACAAGTATGCCATGAGGTGGTCCTCGAGGCGTGTGGAAGAGAGGGGTGGGAGACGTACGGTGTTCCAGGATGGTGAGCACACAAGTTTACCTAGGTTCAAATCCACCAGCTTTGGACGGATCCTACTCCTGCTAGCAATCCAGTAATACGGCAGACCCGAAATATGGGTTAAAGGGTTTCGCCTGTGCGAGTTGAGATTGCAGACTATTGTGAGGTTGCCCTAAAGGCTCTCCCTAGGACGGCTTATATAGATATCCGGCCTAGGGTTTATAGGAGAGATCTATCTGGCTACGACTAAGAGTCGGTTACAGGGTACATATTGAATTACAAGTAACATTATTGGCCTATGTCGGTAAGTCTTCTGGGCCTTCCCGTAGCCGGACTGGACTCTGTCTCTTCTCCCTGACTGGGCCGCCCGTGAAGCAAAGCTCTAACCGGAAGTGGGCCACCCTGGTCAGTGAGGAACTATGAGGATACCCAGAAAGTATATCCCCAATAGCAGCCCCCAGAAGTCTCCAAGATCCAAAGTCGGATTCATCATCATCTAGCTTGATCTTCGGCTTGCAGAATCTTGAAGGGTTCCTGAAACTTCAAAACAAAAGATACGATCTGGGTCTTAAAAAATAAGTCGGACCTATGAGTATGTTTATTCGTGCTTCCAGCTCGAAATTCATACTAAGCCGGAACTTGGTCTCTGACGTAATCTGACAATAGTCATGGTCAAGTCACGCCACCGAGACATTTCGTCGGCCGCGACGCCAGGGTCCGCTTTTCGCGGCAAGGTGTTTTTTCAATGCATGCGTGGAGATTGATGCGGCGTAATCATCACGCAGGGGTTTCCCCGTCCTTTCCATGACGGGTGGCACATTCATTGTAGCGTTTACACGAATCTTGACGCGCCTGGCGGATATAAGTGGTGTGGATTCTTTTCCCCATCTTCTCACCAGTTCTTAGCGCAGTTTCCTTCTCCTGTACACCTCCCACAAACTTAGTGCTCCTCTGACCCCAGAAAAAACATCCAGCACCGCCCATCCAAGGTCACCAGCGCACCGGAAAGAATGGCTTCTTCATCATCCTCCGGCTTGGCAGCAACAGTAGTGGCGGCGGCAACGGCGGCGGTGATAGAGAAGGGGAGCCAGCAAGGAGTTTGTATCACGTGCATCTTCGACGACCCCAAACTCCGCGTAGTTGAAGATGAAGGGCTCCTCCGCGCTGGCAACTGGCGGAGCGGATTCGGCGAAGCCATCCCCAACCCCCGTGACGACGAGCGAGTGCATTTCGGCACTCACCTTGACAGAGGTCTTTCTTTTCCTCCCTCAGATTTCTTTTCCGAGGTGATAGATCATTATGATGTTCATCTCCACCATCTCCCCCCGAACTCCATCTTAGAGATGAGTGTGTACGCCTCTTTGTGCGAGGGGTATCTCGGCATTTGGCCGAGACTTACTCTCTTCCGGTACTATTTTCATGTCCTGAGAAATTCCATAACTACCGGTAATCCTTGTATTACCGGTACCATTAGTTTTTCGGTTAGGCGAGAGCGCGTTTATCCCCGGATCATGGCAAGTGAGTCAGTCAAACAATGGCTGTCCACTTTTTTCTATCACAAGGATATCTCCACTCCCGGCAAATATCATGCTTTCCCGGATTTCATTGACGGAGCCGCCACGCCCCAAGAGTCCTGGGAAGAGCTTGCTCCAACTCTCAGTGACGATCTGTTTCTCGCCAAGAGACGGATCGAATATCTGATGAAGCACAAGGGCCTGAAAGGGTCTAACTTGGTTCAATGATGGGTGGCACGCCGGATCCAACCCCTTCAACATCATGGAGATCGACTAATGTATTCCATCACGTCGTCAAAGAAGGATTCCCTCCACATCAGCTCCAAAACCTTAGAGACGAAAGACTATGTAAGCCAAATCAAATGGCTGATAAGGGAGCGGATTGAGAGGAAAATTCTGGAGCTGTCCCTGGACATGCATACAGTGGAAGATCCTGTTGTGCCGGTAAACTTCAGCAGTAACTCTTTTTATGTGCTCATCTTTATGTTATTTATGCAATTCTTAGATACTTCTCCTTTTCAGCTTGCTGACCTCCCCGAGTCGGAGTTCGCTCCTATCGAGAGATATCCTCCTGAGTTTACTCAGGACGAGGGTGAATTGGTCCCAATGCCAGATGTCGATCCTCGGAAACGCAAGGCCCCGACATTGGCCATCGGTACCAAAGAAGTGCCCGTTGTGAAGAGGTAATCTTTCCTCGCAAGGTCTTTGTATTTTGCTTGTAATTCCTTCTGAGATGTAAAGTTCTTTGTTCTTATTATCTTCTCAGAGCTAAACAACTCATCAAGGGTAAGGGGAAGGGAGCTGCCTCCAAACCTCTGCGCCAGTCGAAGCTCAAATTATCTTCTCCTGCCGTGGCTCCTCCGACTCCTGCCCCTCAGCCCTCTGTAGCGCCGGAGATTACTCCATCTCTGACCGTTGCAGGAGATCCGGCTCAACCATTAGAGCCAGTGATCCTTGAATCGCAAATTGACATCACCATGAGTGACTCAGGTGTTGATAAGGGTGAATCCTCTTCGGGTAATGATCCCTCGGCAGAGACCTTTGCCGAGAATCTCCTGGATAATCTGGGACTTGCCAAGCTTGGCTTATCTCGGGAGTCTGTGGAGGAGAATCAATGGCTGGACCGAGAATGCCTTGAGAAGCGGACTCTCTCTGCTGAAGAAGAAGCGCAAGAAGCAGAGGATATCAAACACTCTGATCTTCTTGAACAAGTTCATCTTCGCGATGAGAAGATAAGGTCTAGCGCGCTTCCAACTGCACCGGTACTCTGGCTAACTTTCGCCGAGAAGGTTGCCACCGAAGTGAATATGAGTTTAGAAAAACTCATTCGCGAACAATATGTAAGTCGGAATTCCAACTCCCATTTTTCCTTATTTCATATCATATCCTCTAGCCCCCAAGCATGAAGCTGGAAAATCAAATCCGGTCTTATGCTTCCTTAGGATGCCAAAGAATGAACTAGTGTAGCCCCCAAGGCTCGTGCTGATATTAGTAAAAATATTAGCACGAGTCTTTAGTAGACTTTTGACTCTGGGTATTCTGACTTACAAAAAGTATATTCCTATAACCAAGATTTGTTGAATAACGTTTGCAACAAGCGGAAAGAGATCAAAGCTCTCCGGCTTGAAAATGCACAGCTAAAGGTTTCCAAGGATGAGGCCGAAGGTAAACATTCCGAAACTCAAACCTTGTCTTTTATTTCATAGTCGAATTTTTGTTGAACTGTTTGTTCTTTTGACTTATAGAACTGGTAAAACAGTCCTGCGCTATGATTGAAGAGGCCGAGAATCTTAAGAGCTTCGTGGTGGAAAACAAAGAAATTCGCCAAGAGCTGGATAAGCTTAAGGCAGATCATGAGAAGAGCATTGCTTAAATTCTCGAATACACCTCCATGGCCACCGAGGAGCGTGATCGCAAGATTACGCTTCAAGATAAGAAAATCTTGGATCTCAGCAATGAGCTATTCAGAGAAAAGGCCATTTCCGAGGCACTCCGGGCTGAACTCCAGAGTCTTCGTGAAGAGCACTCCGGGTATGTTTCCTTTTTCTGACTTATATGCATCTTCCGACTCTTTTTGGAGTTCGGGTTTTACTTGACTTACCCCTTTGCATTATATGCGTAGGTCCTCTGAACTTGATGGACTCAGCCTCTACCAAACCTTGCACCCACCGGCTTACCCAAGTCGGTGATTTGCTGCATGACTTCCGCCAATCGCTCGAAGATATTGGCGAAGTTCTCAAGGTTCCAGATATGCATAGCTTGTCCGGTTTTAAGTTGCGAGACAAGGCCAAGGATATACCGCAACTTGTTCAGGACTGGAACATGTCATACGCGCAAACTGCAGCGTAAAACGCTCTCACCATAGTTATGAGCCACCATGGAAACATGGAAATCTGGCAAGTAACCAGAGGGTACTGTAAGGTGGACGAAGACGGACATGAGCAAGACATCAAGGCCATCATGGACTCCTGCGCCGGATATGGGTGCCACATAGCTGATTTGACCAGCTACGACACTCCCTTCTTCACCCGCGTGGACACGCCGCCTCCTCCTTCCGAAGAAACAACTGAAGTTTCCGACGATGATCAAACCATATCGGATTTGAACATCTCGGAACGTTATCAATCCGAGGACGATGTATCCAGTGAGCTGACAGCTCCTACCTCTCCTCCTACATCATAGAGTATCAGAAGAACAATATGTTACTCTAAAAACAATTTGGGTTTGTAAATAAGTAGTATAATACTTTTGCGAGTGCTAACCTTTATTTTATCTATTCAGCACTTTTGGCTTTGATATTTTGTGCCTGAAATGTTTGCATAAGCACTTGTAATTTTTGTTTGCACTTATCGTTTATCTAGATTTCCGCCTCGTCCCTTTCGTGAGCCGGCTAACTTTCAGCACGGAAACTTTGCCGAGCAACAAAGCTCAATTGCTAAACCAGTTTAAACTCGGAAACAAAGCCGGCTTCCAGTACCAACAATTCACTACTCGGAAAATGCCCGCATCCAGCAATCAGACAAATATGCAAAGTATAGACTAGAAAATTTAGATTTATACCCAAAGGTATCGATTTTAGAATCGGAAATCTAAACCAGAACAAACATGAGCATATAGTACTTTCAAGTATTCTGGGATTTTCGACTGTGACATGATCATTCGGAAATAAGATGGTAAAAACTTCTCAGGAGGATTTAGAGGAAACCAAGACTTTATTTCTCATTGAACATGTACACATATATGATTACAAATAAAAATAAACTAAGAATAAAAGGGACATAGCTAAGCAATATTCCATGGTCTGTCCAACTCATCCGGATTTGTACTCCCTCTAGCTCTCTTTCTCTTCTTAGTAGCAGGCCTTTCTTTGACTGACCACATGTCAGTTAGGTAGTATGAACCATTGTGCAATACTCGACTAACTAAAAATGGCCCTTCCCATATTGGGGAAAGTTTGTGCTTTCTTTGCTGCACAAGCCGGAGAACCAAATCGCCCTTATTGAAAGATCGGTTCCGGACTCTCTAGCTATGATACTTGTGTAACTTCTGCTGATAGGATGTTGATCTCATCTCAGCAACGATTCAAACTTCTTCGACTAAGTCGAGATCATTTTGTCGAGAAATTTCGGCATCCTCTTCAATATACATGGCCACTCTAGGAGAAGTGTGAATCAAATCACTAGGAAGAACTGCTTCTGCGCCATAGACCAAGAAGAAAGCTATGTATCCGATTGACCTGTTTGGAGTTGTTCGTAAACTCCATATTATAGAAGGTAATTCCTCTGCCCAAGCCCCCGCAGCAAGTCGTAGTGGTGCTTTGAATCTTGGTTTTAGGCCTTGTAGGATTAAACCATTTGCTCTTTCGACTTGTCCATTAGCTTGTGGATGTGCGACTGACGCAATGTCAAGCCGGATATTTTGTTCACTACAGAATTCGGCAAGCTCTCCCATGGAAAAGTTACTCCCGTTGTCCGTGATAATGCTATGCAGATAACCGTATTGGATTATAACATCCTCAACAAATCTACTGGCTGTTGCTCCATCACAACTAGTGATGGGTTTAGCCTCAATCCATTTGGTGAACTTATCCATCATCACTAAGAGGTGAGTAAATCCACTTGGAGCCTGTTTAAACGGTCCTACCATATCAAGCCCCCAGACCGCGAAAGGCCATGTTATAGGTATTGTTCGTAGCTAATCATCCGGAACATGAGCTTGTTTGGCGTACTTTTGGCAGCCTTTGCACGTCTTGACCATCCGTTTGGCATCTGCCTTGGCTAGAAGCCAGAAAAAACCGTGTCAAAAATCTTTTGCCACTAAAGATTTGGATGCAACGTGGTGACCACACTCGCCTTCGTGGATCTCTCGTAAGATTTCCACTCCTTCTTCCGTAGATACACAACGCTAAAAGACCCTAGATGCACTCCGCTTATAGAGCTCACCACTAATTATAGTATAGGCATTTGCTCGTCGGACGATCTGCCGGCTCAGAACTTTGTATTCGGGTAATTTTCTGTCTATCAAGAAATCAAGATAGGGTTGAGTCCAACTGGGAATCCTAGCTAGAACTTCTACTAAAGGTGAGTCAGATTTGGTCGGATATTCCTCATCTACTCCCTTTATAGAGGGAACTTTGAGGTGCTCTAGAAAAGTGCCATCCGGGACCTTTTTCCATGCAGAGCATGTTCGAGATAGTGCATCTGCTTCCTCATTTTCTATTTGAGGGATGTGTTGAACTTCAAACCCTTGAAACGATTTAGATAATTCATCCACGACAGCCCTATATGCTGCCATGTGCTTGTTTGCCTTACAAATATCTGACACTTGTTGTGCAACAAGATCCGAATCTCCATAACACATTAAACATCGGATGCCGATATCCTTAGCAATCCGGGTTCCATGCAGTAGTGCTTCATACTCGGCAATGTTGTTCGTCGCTATGAAGTGTATCTGCAATAGATAGAAAAGTTTATCACCTTGGGGTGACTTGAGCACCACGCCAGCCCCGAGCCCCTGAGTGCCTTAGACCCATCAAAATGTAAGGTCTAGTATTTCGACTCTGGCAGGGTCATACTCTCCATTGTCTCTATCCAATCAGCGACAAAGTCAGCGAGGATTTGGGATTTGATTGCTGTACGAGGTTTGTACTCAATATCGAAAGCTGAGAGCTCTATGCCTCATTTGGCAACGCGTCCTGTGGCGTCACTATTGTTGATTATATCTCTCATGGGACCTGTGCTCACCACGGTAATTGGATGTTCATGAAAATAATGTCATAACTTACGAGACGCTAAGAACACGCCGTAAGCTAGCTTTTGATAATGCGGATACCGCTGTTTTGATTCTGTTAAGACCTCGCTGCGATACTAAGTCGGACGCTGCACCAGGTGCTCCTGATTTTCCTCCGGTCTCTCCACCACCATGACGATACTGACGACTTTGTTTTTCGCAGCAAGATAGAGCAACACCGGTTCCTATGGTTCTGGTGCTGCAAGGATGGGAGCTGATGAGAGTACTGCTTTCAGGTCTTTTAGTGCAGCTTCAGCTTCGTCGGTCCAAACGAAATTCTTGGTCTTTTCAGGAGCTTGTATAGTGGTGCGGCTCTTTCACCGAGCTGCCTTACAAACCAACTGACTGCGGCAATGCAACCAGTTAGTCCTTGTACGTCCTTCAGGCGAAATATTGAGTATAGCCTTGATTTTGTCTCGGTTTACCTCTATGCCTCTTTGAGACACGATAAAACCTAACAATTTTCCGGCTGGGATTCTAAAGAAGCATTTCTTCGGGTTAAGCATTATGTTGTATTTTCGTAGATTGGCAAATGTTTCCTCCATGTCGGAAATGTTTCCTTCTTTTTGGACACCACTACGATATCATCCACATATGCATGTACACTACGTCCAATTTGATCGTGGAGGCAATGTTGCATTGTGCGTTAGTACGTAGCTCCTGTGTTCTTCAACCCAAAGGGCATTGTAACGAAATAGAAGGTTCCAAAGGGGGTTATGAATGAAGTTTTGACTTTGTCAGATTCCTTCATTCGGATTTGGTGATAACCGAAATATGCGTCGAGAAAACATAGGAGTTCCGAGCCTGCCGTAGAATCGATAACTTGATCAATCCTAGGAAGAGCGAACAGATCTTTGGGACAAGCCTTGTTCAAGGCAGTATAATCAATACACATCCTTAAATCAGTGGTGTCCTTTTTAGGGACCATTACAGGATTGGCCGACCACTTAGTGTGGATGACCTCTTCTATGAATCCGGCTAAGTCGAGCCGTGCTAGTTCCTTAGCTATTGCCTTATGCTTTTCGTCGCCAAAACATCGTAGGGACTGTTTGACGGGTTTAGCGTTCGGGTGTACATTTAAAGAGTGCTTGGCAAGTTCCCTAGGTACTCCGGTCATGTCAGATGGCTGCCATGCGAAGATATCTTGATTTGCTTGGAGGAACTTGATGAGCGCGCTTTCCTATGCGCTATCTAGGCCTACGCCTATCTGGGTCAGCTTGGAGGGGTCATCATCTTTCAATGGCGTCTTCTTCGTCCCTTCTGATGCCTTGAAGTCCGGATTCAGCTTTGTCACCTCCTTGTTTGTCATGGGCATCTCAGACGGATCTATGGTCTTCTTGATCTCCTGGTACTCCTGGGCGTGCAACACGGCTTCAGAAAGGCGGCATTTCCATCCTCGCACTCTCGCGCTTGCTTCGGGTCTCCCCTAGTGGTGATCACGCTGTTGGGACCTGGAATGTTCATCATATTGTAAATGTAACACGGACGAGCCATAAAATCCTAGTAAGCCAGATGTCCGAATATAGCGTGGTACACGCTCTTGAACGGGACCAGTTCAAAGGAAAGTGCTTCCGTCCGGTAGTTCTTTGGAGTTCCAAAGGTAACATCCAAAGTGATTTCTCCCAAGGAATTTGCTTGTCTTCCTAGGACAACTCCGTGAAAAATCACAGAGCTGTAGTTTAGCTGGGTCTCCGAGATCTTCATCCGGCGTAGCATTTTGACATACATAATGTTGATGCTGCAGCCGCCATCCATGAGAGTCTTGGAGATACCATAGCCGTCAATAAGTGGATTGACGACTAAGGCGTACTTTCCTCGCCTGTGCAACTTAGGCAGATAATCAGTGCGGTCAAAGGTGATTGCCACTTCCGACCAGTCCAAGAACTGAGGGACAGCCAGAACTATTGCGTTGAGCTCATGTAGAACTTCTTTCTTGACCTTAGCTGGTTGAGATCCGAGGAAGGTGACGTAAGTGTCTTTCTTTGTCGGGAAATTCTTTTTCCCTTCCGGCTTGGGATTTCAAGCATCAGCTTCCTCCATGTCAGAATCATCCTTGGTCTCTTTATCCTTTTCGCGATTCTTCTTTCCCTTCTTCCGCTTAGCCCTGTAGCCAGCGGTATCATCTTTCTTGATGTCGTCATTGAAATGACACTCGGTGTTTGTGTGGGACGAGCCCCCATTGGCGTCTAAGTGATACACACATGGGTTGTTGGCAATGCCGGCCTAGGAGTAGGTTTTGCCGGCTTGTTGGTCTCCTCTACCCTGGACTCTTGATGTCCCACGACCGCATCCACGGCCACTGCCGCGCCCTCCTTGTCCTCCAGACCTGAAAGTAGCAGTGACCACTGCCGTTTCCGCGTTGGGCTTTTCTTCCGAGGTGTTCTTACGCTTCTGAACTTGCTCCTTTGGTTGTTTTGCCGACTATGGCACAACTAGGGCGTTAAGTAATCCCTCTGCATCATCGTCAGCATCTGCATACTTGCTCGATGTTTCTATCATTTCTCCCAAATCAGTGACCTTGTTACACTTCAAGCGATGATGTAGTAAACCAATTGGGAGTCCTACAATGAAAGCTTCAATCGCAGTTTGGTCATTTACTCCTTCACACGAGTTCTTGGTGTCGATCCATCGTCCGAGATAATCCCGGCAAGTTTCTCCGGCTTTCTGGGTGCAACGCTATAGGTCTCCTACCGTACAGGGCCTTCGATATGTGCCTTGAAAATTCCGAAAGAATGCACTTTCCATGTCATACTAGTTGTGGATGGTGTTCCCGGAAGTTCATTGAGCCATCATCGTGCTGTCTTCCGCAACATAAGTGGGAGATATCGGGTCGTGACCAAGCTTGGAAAAAATCCTGGAGCCAAGTATCTAGCCAAGCTATACTGTCGTAGGCTTGAATGTGTCTTGAGATAGCAAATCCTTCTGGGAATTTTGTAGCTCTTATGCATGGTCCAAAGCACTTTGGGCCCACGTATATATCATTGTTTTCGTAGTGCCACGCCTCTATGTTGGAGATAATCTTGTGCCTTGCGTCACTTGGGGATAAAGATCGTCCCGAATGACAGCTATGGCTGCGGTGCCTTGGAGCCGGACATCAGCTTCTGCCACCACCTCCTCCACCATGACGCCCTCCTTGGCCTCCTTGGGAGCCGTTGTGATGGCTACTTAGTGGAGAGGGTGGAGCAGCTGGATGGTTTTCGGCTGATCGCCGGCCTTTGTCCGAAACATCGTTATTCCGGTTTTGGGGGGATCTTCATTATGACGAGCCCCCTGTCGGCTTGACTCAGCATGGTGTCCATCGTTCCTTCGTCCATCAGCCGGATGGCTTGTGTGTCTAGGAGGTGGCATTCTTTGACGATCCTCCTCCTGACGTTTTTCTTTATCTTCTTCCCTGCGATTGTTCGACTCTCGCCGGGGAGGATTCTTCAGATTCAGTGCAGCGATCGCCTCTTGCTCCGCAGCTGGGGCAACGTTGCGCCAGTGATGTGTAGCTTTGTGATGATGCCCTGAAGATCCGGTTCTTGAGTAGTTGTCTTCCTGACGGTCGGAACGGTGATGCTGTTACGGAACCCGTTGGGGTCTTACATCATTCCAGGCCGGATCCGTGCATCATTGGTCAGATTGGGAGACCAGTTTTCCGCTTCCAGACAAGGCGGACTTCTGCTGCTCCAGACCCTTGTTGAGTAGATTAATGCCCAATCGAATCTGCTCTAGGCCTGGATTACTTGATAGGATTTCTCGAGCCGCAACGGTGTTTTGCACTGGTGTTGGATACACCCAGTCTCCCTTACTATCGCGTGGAGGCATCCCATGGTCTCCTCCAAAGAGGACTTTGTGAATCTCCGGGAATTGATCGTCATGAGTGTGACGCTTCCGGGTCTTCTGATGCTACCGAGAGATGTACTTCTCCGTAGTTGCCATGCGTTTCTTTTCTTCCTCAATGTTTTTGGCTTCATCGAGGAATACTTGGCGACGCGCTGCTAGGGCCTGGTCCCTTTCGTCCAGCTCTTTAGCAGTAAGTTCTACAGCTATAGGAATAGGTGTGGTTAATGCAGCATCGATGAGTTTAAGAGCACCTTCAGTGATCACGTGTCCAACCACCGACTCTTCTTTGGGCTCTTCTAGGATCAATGCTCCATCCGAGTCTTCCTCGTACTCCTCGGCAATCACTTCCTCCATCGGAGGATCTTTTGCCGGGGTCTTGTTCTTCTTGTTCTTCTTCTTTGGGTCCGTTTCCCAGAGTCAAGCTCTGATCGGTACTTTCGGACATCTGGACCTCGGCATTATCTCCGATATCCATGTCATCCTGCACTTTGGGAGAGTTTTCTCCGGATCCTTCATCCATGGCTTCTCCTTCCTCTGCAGCTTTGGAGTTATACTCCTCTTCATACTCTGCGGAGAACTTTCGGAAATCTGCCGATGTCATCGAGTCATCCGAGGATGCAGGTAAGTCGGTGTTTGTTCCGATCGCCTCTAGCACTAAGTCGGTGTTTTCTCCAGCATTGACAGAGCCGAATCCGGATACAACGTATCCGACAAAGTGTGATGTGTGAGTCCTGAGGTAGTTGCGGCTTTCCTCGTGGGCTTCCTCGAAGATCCTGATAGTCTCGAGAACCTCATCCACGCTTGCATCTTGCATCATCATACGCCCCAATGTATGCCTTAGGAACGATTGATCTATTCCAGCGTTAGCAGGGCCAGAACCAAGGTTGTTGCTATGATCCTCCTGGATTTCGACTTCAGTGGGTGGGTCGATCTGGGATTCGGCCTCGCAATGGAGATCCACTCCAGATTCGACTTGAACCGCCAAGTCTGCTTTAGGCTCGGATTTCTCCACTATCTCCACAATTGGTGCAGCTGGGTGGGATTAGTGTTTTCTGAGATATGGAACTCTGTCGCCTCCACGGACAAAGGGGACCCAGAAATTTCTTCTGCCTCTATCATCACCGCTTGGGTGGGTGGGGCAGGTTCAGCGAATCTGATGTATACATCGATCTCGCCGAAAGACATGATGGTGTAGGAAGTCATGGCCTCCCTAGCTGGAATCCAGGTATCGACGAGAACGATGAGAGGGACGTCACTGGCGTAGAGGATGCTACCGGCAGCGATAGTCTCACCGATTCCAATTCTTGCAGATTCCGCTCGAAATGCAGATACGAAGCTCACTTGCCCCATGGTGGGCGCTAACTGTCGTCGGATTGATGACAAGTACGCCATGAGGGGGTCCTCGAGGCGTGCCGAAGAGAGGGGTGTGAGACATACAGTGTTCCGGGACGGTGAGCACACAAGTTTACCCAGGTTTGAATCCGCTGGCTTTGGACGGATCCTACTCCTACTAGCAATCCAGTGAAACGGTAGAGCCGGAATATGGGTTACAAGGGTTTCGTATGTGCGAGTTGAGATTGTAGACTATTTTGAGGGTGCCCTAAAGGCTCTCCCTAGGACGGCTTATATAGATATCCGTCCTAGGGTTTACAGAAGAGATCTATCCAGCTACGACTAAGAGTCGGTTATAGAGTACATCTTGAACTACAAGTAACATTATGGGCCTATGTTAGTAAGTCTTCTGGGCCTTCCCGTAGCTGGACTGGACTCCGTCTCTTCTCCCTGCCTGGGCCGCCCGTGAAGCAAAGATCTAACTCGAAGTGGGCCACCCTGGTCAGTGAGCAACTGTGAGGATACCCGAAAAGTATATCCCCAATAGTCCTCGGACCACCTTGCGATGAAAACAAACCCTAGCATGATAACTGAAGCGTCTCGCTCCTCCACGACCTCTAGTTCCAAAAAATAAATAAATAATGCCACCACCGCAATTTTCAGACAAACTGTACCATGCTTTCTTAGAATTCCCAAGTTTTAGGATTTTTTCAAGCGGACATAGAAAGGTTTTTCATTTTATTCATGTTCAATCTTCTTTATTTTTGATGAGGTTGTTGCATCATAATGCTAGATGTTTTATAATTTAATCGCTAGGTATTGTATATGCAGGTATAAGGCCGGTAGTAAACAACGTGTCACTTTCTTATACATAGGACTTAGTTATACTATTGAACTTGCTGTCACGCACTTCTTGTAGATTATTAAATTAGACCTAATTTGAAATCAACGGAAAGTCATTTGAGTGGGTTAAATTAAGTAGAAAATTAAGCCTGGAATATATAACATGTAATTTATCCAACCACTATATGTACTAGTAAAAAAAATGCACATGTTATGAACTCTAATTTAGCCATATTAACCGTACTTTGTTCTGAAACAAACTTTTACTTCTTTACCATGCTAACATGCACTGACCTATACCAAATTATGGACACACCATCATTATAGATATATAGAGTATTTCCATGACCTTGGCCATTTTCCTTTAAACTCAAGAAAGTTCACACGGAGTACATGGTATAGTAGGCCACACAGTGAAGTGAGTTTTTCCAGTATTTTGCTAGTAGAATGAATTAAAGAACAAAGAATCCCTCTCCCCCACAAATTTTCATACAAAGTGGACAATTCTTTCTTACAGTTTCCCAAGTTTAAGGATTTTTCAAACTCCCAAGTCAAAGCTCCACACAGTTAAATGACTATATGCCTAAAAATGAATTAGGTCAAACTTGAATACATGTGAGCGCGATAGACTATTACTCTTGAAATTTTCCAAAATTCTTCTGAAGGAACCCAGATGGTGACAATATCATGGGCCAACAATAGTTTTTAAAAATGCCAAAACTAATTAGTATTTGCATAACAACAAATTGGATTGAGTGACCAATCAAGGTCATGGCCATATCCACATCATAGTTTAGGACCCACGAGTCTAGCGTGATGGGGCAGGGAGTACAGGGCACAAGTGTCTAAGGGCATCCATAATTTAGGACCCACCCGACTTATACGTAAATTACCACAATGTATAAGTTCAACATTTGCCACAAGATATGACCCACATAGCTTATCTTATTGCTCCTTGTAAGAGAGAGGAGAGAGGGGAAATGATGTTTCTATTCTCCATGGTAACCCACAAGCTTGAGGCAACTGTATGTTCTCCATAATGTATAAGGTGAACCTTAGAGGATGCCACATAGACCTTTAGGTGTGTTTTTTACACATTATTGCAGATGCTCTAACGAAAAAAGAAAATAATGGGCCCACTTGGTAGTGTATGACCAAGATATAAAACTCCTATACAAAAGTTAGCATCTTCAGTTTAGTAGGTCCAATGGACCATCTCGTTTAGACACTGTCTAAACGGTGGAGCTTACTCGAAGTACAATAAGTAGTACTCCCTCAGTTTCAATATATATAAGATGTTTTAGGTTTGTTAAGGTTATGTATCTAGTCATCTTTTAGTGTGTAGTTTCGGAGTGCACCTCTACAAAATTAGGTCAAACTTGAGCTACAAGTAAGCGTGATATATTGCTCTTGAATTAAATGTCATTTCAGAGGTAGATGAGTACATCTTCTTTTAGTAAATAATGTTTTTGGAGTGAGTATTCAACTATCAGGAAAAAAATTCTCAATTTTCCGAGTGATGACGAGATTGTGCTTTTCCGCAAAGAAAGCCCGAAGAATATTGGATCTTAATGCCACAAGCCAAGTTTTAGACATATATAGTGGGTCAGCATGTTTTACTTATGATTCCCATGTTTTGTGAGTTTTCGATCTTCCTCTAGCTAACTCTGTTCACTTGAATGACTATTTTGATGTATCGAAATTAGGTCAAATTTGACCTACAAGTAAATTGTAGGTTGCTTTGAAAGTTTTACGAAAAAGATTTTGGAGGTACCCATCAGGCGGTCAATTAATATATCATAAACCACCATAAGTTTTGACGACAGGTTCAACTTCTTTCTAAGATTTTGCATCCTGACAGTTTAATGAAATTAGGTCAAACTTGAGCTACAAGTAAGCATGCTAGATTGCTATTGAATTAAATGTCATTTCATAGGTAGATGAGTGCATCTCTTCTTGTAAAGCAGTGTCGTTGGTGTGAGTGTCAAACTACCCGGAATGAACTTTCTCAATTGATGACGAGATCATTCTTTTCTGTAAAGAAAGTGTGAAGCCCCCGGATTAATCATCCGAGAAATCCATGTTATGTATATATCCATGTTCCCATGATCAGTGAGCCATGGAACATAACCGACAAGTATCATTGCAACATCCGAGATATACCGAATTACAAGATTTACATAAATGCCATAATGGCTATACCATCTTCAGCAGCGGAACATCATCACGCACAGAGCCCAATCATGCCTCAACCTACAGGTAACTGACTGGGAGGACGTCCTAGCTCGCATAGCCGTCAACTTCATCCTCTTCTTGATATTTGACCAAGTTAATAGCCAGGGACAATGCCAGTGAGTACTTTGAATGTACTCACAAACCACCTTAAGAGAGTAAAATAACAAGAGTATGCAATATGGCTGTGGTAGTAGGAGGGCTCCAAGAGAGGTTATTTTCTCAATTAATTTCTCTTGTAGATATAGCATCTACATATCTTTGTTGAAAACTTTTGTAAACCATTTTGGAAACCTTTTGAAAAGTTTTGTAAACACTAGGATTGGGGTACCCATTTGTTCCCGTCTTCAGGTCATCCCACGACCAAACTCCTTTCTCCTCCTTCTGACCGTTCAATGGTCAAAACCTTTCTCCTTTATGACCATCCCATGGTCAAAACATTTCCAAAGCCATTTCTTTTCAAAAATCCTTTTTGAAAACAAAACCAGCACCGCTCTACAACAACCTTCCCAACCGTCCATGACCGCGGACACGGCTATTCGAATAGATTTACACTCTGCAGAGGTTGTACACTTTACCCACACCATCCGGGTACACTACCCTAATCTACACCGATCAAGGGTCGAGTAACCGATTAAGACTCTCCGGATGCCCACTCCAATATAAGTGCCTACCCTATGAGTGTTATTCCCCTCAAAACCGGGACGTCGGGTACCGAGGACCAACCGGAGCGCATTTTGTACTTCCCAAGTGTGCGCTTTCAATGAGGGGCTCATAGTAACGCGTGGAGGTCCGTAAACCCTTCGTTCCATCTCCAGGTCGATGTCTCACATGGACCCTTATGTGAGAAGGCCCACCCTCCAGGGATTTTTATCCCCTGTAGTTGTTGCGAGGCAACTTATACCAAAATAGACAAGCATCAAATCCAGCCTTGTCCCATTCCAGAGTAATGTGGTTGCACAAGGTTAATTGTTCTAACAAAACTGCAAAGAACTGGGTGTGTTTTTGTAAACCTTTTTCCTCCATCTTTCCTTCAGCATTTTGTAAAACAAAAACCTTTTTCTTTCTCAACATCTCTTGGGAGGTCCCACCTCACCAAGGTTTTATCATAAAAAATTTGGTAAAACTTTGTCGGGGTCTTCCCATCCTATAGCTTTGCTTCGGCTAAGTCGGGGTCTCCAAAGGGTATGGTGTATTACACCATCTACCACACTAGGGAAAAGTAGGTGTCATAAAGGGGGTTGTACTTAATAGTACAAAAGTGTAATAGTTCGGAGGAGCCAAACCACTACCATATATAAATCAACATATAGTAAAACAATGAAGTTTTGATAAATAGTATATAAAACATGCATAAGTAAAATAGTAGGACAAGGCTTATGAGCAAGAAGGTGGCTTGCCTGATGATCAGAAATATGGCAATATGTCCCTGGACTTCTTCTTTAGATAACCAAGAATACCAATAATAATAAGACCTCTTCTTCTCGGTATCAATACAAGCGCAACTATCGTCGTCACCGAGTATACATGCAAGCAGGCAAGACCACAATCAAACAAGGCGTTCAAGAATCAAAACCATACAACAATCAAATGACAATACAAGTTTACAAATCATTAGTGGTGTTGAGAAAATGTATTAGAAGGATTGGGAGCATGTCTTGGAACATTTGAAGGAAACCATATGGGTTTCATAGTCTAGAAACTAGGGATGAAAGGGTTTTGGACCAAAGACTTATTCTATAAGATACCATTGTAGAAACATGATACCAATAGATAGATATTGATAAAATGGAACCAACAAAAGTGTTTTCACTATTTTATCACTTACCAAGGATTTGTAGTGATTTTTATAGTGAATAAGACTCTAGTTTTAGGAAATAATTCACCAGGAGAGTTCTGGAGCTGCAAAAATTATTTCCTTGGATGGTTAGGTAGGGATTGATGTACTTGTTCACTGAGAGTTGGAATCATGCCAAAATATTTATCAAAATGCCCTCAGGAAATTACCAAAGGCAGTTATATAGACAAATTGTCGTTTTCATCAAATTAAATCTACAGATGCTTTTGATTTTATTCCAAGGGCATAGGGTAGACATTTAGAGTACCCTTCTGTATGAATTGGAATTACCCAGTTTGGATATCCAGAAATACTGGAGTGATTTTATTAGTGAAACTACCAAGCATAGAATAGATTAATTCACAATAATACAAATGTGACTTAGAAAATTATGGGCTCATGGGATTTGATAAAAATGGATGGAGTTCATCCAGGAGTGTTGGAATTGGGTCAATACCTATCTTGGTTTGGCCTGGAGAAAATCCTAAAGCCAGATTGTGACTATTTTTGTTATTTTTACTATGGGCAAACAAGAACCAACTGACTATGGGGACAGGGTGATATGCAAGGTATGACCAATACCTAGCATTAAAAGTGCATTTACTCCATTTGGATTTTCCAAACTCCCTGAAATAATTTATTACTGCTTTGGACACTTTCTGGTAAATGAAATACCAGGAAATAATGACATAATATCTAGGCCGGTGGTCTGTACTGCATGTTAGGGGAAACATGCAGGTATATATGGAAATTATATTTGGGCATAATTATTCATTTTCCTATTTTATTTTGAATTAAACCAAACTGCTGCTTTTCAGATCGGGAATAAAATGTTTAAAAAAAAGGGAGGCCGGGCTGGGATCTGAAGGAAACGGGCCGCAATGGGAGGATTCGGCCCATCCGGGCGCTGACATCTTGAGGCTGGAATTGAATCCACAGGTATGGTGCTCATTGGTCACCGCACTGTGGTGTGAGGGTATAGGGCGTCCTCAGCCCTTCAATTAGAAGCGGATCCGACGGTTGAACCGTCCTCTTCCAGCCCGCGAAGAGCACCTGAGAGGAAACCCTAGGGAGCATTCGGGGCGGCGTTGGGGGCATACATGGGGGCATAGAGGAGAGGCGGGAAGACGGTGATCCCGGTGATGGGCGGGAGTGGCTGTTTCCGAGCAGAGGCGGGGTCGCGCGCCTCCGTGGTGCGGACGGCTTCGAGAGCTCGTCGGTGGCGGCATCTAGGGGTTCCCTGAGAGGAGAAAAGGGTGGGGTTAGAGAGAGGAGATCAAGGAGAGGTCAGTAGGGTGACCTGCATAGAGGAATAGGGAAAGGAGGAGGCCCTGCGAGCTTGATCTAGACCATGGCCGAGGGGAAGAGTTCTTCTTCTCCTCTGCGCTGTGGAGCTGTAGGAGGAGATGGGGCTTGTGGGTAGGATAGGTGGGAGCAGAGGGAGGTGAAATGTGGAAATGGGAGAGGCAGCACAGGCCTCTGGCCTATTTAACTCGAGTGATTGGGTGCATGGTGGAAATGTCCATTTTGGACATGGAGGAGGGATGGAGCTGGCTTGGGGATTGGTCATAGAGGGCGGTGGAGGGGTGTGCTATGTCGTGGGGGGGATCTAGTAGGGAGGGGTGGGGCTGGTGCCCGTTAATACCCATGATTTTTCAAGATATGGGGCCCCTCTCTTTCTCTCCATCCAAACACAAGGGACACAGGGTAGGGCAGAGCTACAGTGCCTTGCTACAGTGATCACGACTAGAGAGGAGTGTTGGGTGTTATGGTGCATTGCTTTGCAAGATTGGTGGTGTTTGGGTTTGGTTTTTGATACAAAAAGGCTAAATGCTCAAATCTGCCATAAGGGATGATCAAGGTTTATTTCTTGATGTTTGATCTTGACCAATTGAGATAATGATGCTGGTAGATGGGTAAGGTTAGGATGCATCTCTAGGATTTATTTGGGATTTTTTAGAAGATTAGAATTCCACTTAAATCCATTTATTCAAAAACTATAGAAGTGAAGTATTGGAGCTCATTTGATATTTTTACATTGGACCTTGCTATATTTTGATGTGAGGTGGTCCCAAATGTGAATACACACTTAGGAGAATTTTCCCGAGATTTATTGAGGATTAAAAGTATTTTAAACAATTATTATTCCATTCCTGCCATTTAGGAAAATAGGCAAAAAGAAATAATAAAGTTATTCAAAATTATTTATTTTTGAGATGGGAAGGTAGGTTATGATATATGGATCTCAATTGAGCCAAAAGTTGTAGAGGTGTTTTGGCAAAAACCAAACTTTCCTTTATGGAAGAGGTTTTGGAGGTTTTGCCTATTAAGGGAATTAAATAGTTTTGGTCCATAATAAATATTTATAATTATTGATAAATCTTGATGATCAAGGTAGATGATGTGGACAAGGTGTAACAAGCATTTCCAACCTTGGGATTGTAGAATCCAAGTTGATTTTGGTGAAAACTAGAGATTTAAGGATCTTGGGTAAGATTGTTTTCATGCCACTAAAACCTTGTTGGATCTTGGAGCTCAAAACTCCCCTTGGGGCATGGGATAGATGGATGGATAGACCAAGTGATGTACATCAACATGGTATAGAGGTTTGAGCTTGATCTTGTTTGATTTCACCAAGACATGCTTTCAAACTTTGAATAAAATAAGCTTGCCTAAGCAGATTATCAACTAGCCTTCAAAACCTTGTGGGTTTAAGAGGCACCAAGATCCACTTGGAACAAGTGAAGTAGATATTGATATACCTATATGAGTAGAACACAACCCTCCAAAGAGTTGGTCCATAGAAGGTTGGATGGTGGTGTGAGCTTCTATCAAAGTAGGCATGATGACTAGATTTGCAGGAATAGTTATTTTCTTGCCTGCAAAACCATCAAGAACAAGTGGGTTGGAGGATGATATAACCAAGGGAAAGAGTGGGCCTTGTTAGTCCTTAGGATGGTTAACAAAATGGTTCAAATGCATTTTTAAGAATGCACAATGTTGAGAAAAGGAGGCACACAAAAGGTGATGTTGAAACAAATTCCATACTTAGTCAAATTTGGTAGTTTTGAGGATTTTGACTAGAGTATGAGAGGGGATGTTTTTGATGGTTTGCAAGGTACCCAAGCATCATCAAGTGGATGATGTTGAAGTGTAGATTTAGTAGGAAGGATCCTTTCTTGATTTTGGTCTTCATTGACTTGGAAGCTTCTAGAAGGGATCACTTCAGAAGGGGTCTGGTTAGGGGTTTTAGATGATCACCTAGTAGCTAGAGATCAGATCCAGGTTGGTACTCTTGCTTAGGGTGTGATGATTTGGAAGAATCTTGATCCTAGTGATGAGCTCCTAAAGTACCTCATACTACTTCTAAGCAATCAGGTCAATCAGTAGATCAAGGCAACTCATCTTACAAACAAATCAACTACTACTAGGGTTACCATCAAGCTTAGCTTGAGGTAAGGATGGGTAATTTTGAAAGGTTGGATTTTGAGTAAGATGAGAGTCCTTGGTATCTCTACCAAGATTGGAATTCAATAGCTTAATGAAAAGAATTTTGGAAAACCTAGAGGTAAGAGTAGTTGAAGGTTCTGTCTTGAAAACATAAGGAGATAGTATTCTATAGCTCTCCATAGTTTGATCATTAGAAGCTACTAAAATAGTTGGTTTGCAAAGACTTCTTGGCTCAGGTTTTGAAATGCCAGAACATTTGAGAACATGGAAATTAAGCTAAGACAGTTTTGGGAAGTAGCTTTTGTTAACTGGTGTTAAGGTAAGGAGTATATCACCTAATACATATTCATAATCATAAACATATTCAAACAACAGGCAAGCACTTCATCACTAAACAAGAATTTTTTTTGTTCCCTCTGATTTTTGCATTCTGGACAATTAATCAGGGTTGCTGAAATTGGGATGTTACAGAAAGTGCGAAGTATGAATGCCACAAGCCAAGTTTTCACACATATACAGTGGATCAACAACATGTTGTACTTGCGATCCGATGTTCTATGAGGTTTCAAGCTTCCTAGCTAACTTCGCCCACTTGAATGACTTCATATCGATGTATCGAAATAAGATCAAATTTGAACTACAAGTAATAAATTCTAGGTTGCTTTGAAAGTTTTAAGAAAAATATCTTTTGGAAGTACCCATCGAGCAGTCAATTAATATATCAAAAACTGCAAAGAGCTTTGACGACTGGTTTGACCTCTAGCTAAGGTTTTGCATCTTCCTCAAAAAAAAGATTTTGCATCTTGAAAATTTTGAACCCCTTTTGAAAAGATTACATGAAATAGGGAGAGAGGGGAAATGATATTTCTATTCTCTATGGGCAACCCATAAGCTTGAGGTGCACCTTACGCTTAAAGATAACTTTATTTTTTCCACTATGTATAAGGTGAACCTTAGCGGATGCCACATAGTAGGCCTTATTAAGGTGTGCTTTTTTACACAATGCGGGAGTAGTATATTTCTTTGCTTAGACATATGGTCACCTCTGTCCACACACTATACATGATGATAGAATAAAACATTCGTAGGGAAAGAGGGCAGCCACAAAGAGAAGTTGAAGGCGGTTCCATGTCAGAGCAAAGTTATGATGGGTTCCTGACACGAGGTACTCCTGCGGTTATAGTGTACACTCTACTAATAGTAAATTTCAGGACCTATGCACGTAAAACAAATCATGTCTTTTCTCTCTCCTTCGCTATCCTCCATCTCTCCTCCCCTTTCCCCTCGTGCACCAGCTCGGCTGATCTCTCCCTCGTCCACAACATGGTGTTGCGCACATGTCCCTTGGTACGGTGGCTCTGTGTCTCTGGCGTGTTTGGCAGCCGCACGTTGGTGTGGAGTAGGGTTGAGGAGTACATAGGAAGGAAACCAGTTTGGTCCTTAGCAGCACAAAATTTTCACTTGCTTCCCAAAAATTAGGAGGAAAGGTTATTCAAAAGATCGGCCATTTGCAGTACTATACTTCGTATCTTATATTTATCTTGTCTTATCTCTTACAATACCATACCACTTTATATTGTACGGAACATTGACAGTTTGATAAAGACTGGCAAATTCAAACATTGCTAACCATTGTATCTTCTTTTCCATTCTTAGCATCTAGAAAGATTCTATTGATAGTGTCGTGGTGGTGGCACGGTAGATGCCATGGATAGGCTAAAGATGGGGCCAATGTGTGCTAGGGGAATCCAGGGAGGGAGAGCATGGTGATTCCACGCACGGAAGTTCTTGTATATTCTCTATCAATGGTGTTTACAAGTGCTTCTAAGGCTCTCCACAAGAAGGAGACGATGTCTCTAACTCCCTGTTCACTAGCCCTAGAGTTCTACCTTAGACAGAGAATGATTCATCTATTGGCCATCCCCCTCTATTGAGGCCCCGGTGCTCCTTATATAGGGGAGCCCGGGTTACAATTCTAGGGTAGAGGTGGCAGCATATTCTACGAATATGCTCCTTTCCTAAAGCAGATGCCTCTTTATTACTCTTTAACGGCTCGTCCGGGTTTTGGACGTAACCCATGGCGTAATCCTTGCCTTTTGGCGTCACCAGACCACTCGTCATCGCCGCCGCTTTGACCTTGGTCGCCCCTGACCCGCTGGTCCTCTTCTTTACTTTACTTTGCACATGCTTCAGCTAAAAAAGCCACCTTTTGACCAGCGGGGGATTCCTTCTCTTGGAAGCAAAGATAATCGAGCTAGCATATAGCTAATCCGGGTTACCTGTTTACCTAAAAAACAGATAGACATGGCCGGCATAAATCTTATGCCGGCCGGACCATTGTCAAGGAAATGCCCCATGGGCCCCGTCAAACACAGTGATTCGGCCTGCCTTGAGGTGACCCGGTCAGCACTTTCCTTTGACCGCGCCGTACGCCGGCTAACTCGCCCCTTATACCCTGGTGTTACCCTACCCGAGGGTATCACCCCAACATTAGTCCCCGAAGCTGGTGCGGTCTTAGAAACTTTTAGTTGTTAAGGCCACAGCAACTTCCCTTATCCGGATCTTTCGCTCCTTAGGTCGAGTTACCCATAACCCAGAGTTTCTCATCTTGCAACCCTTTTGCACTTTCCGAGTTATTCCTTGTTGGCTAAGTCTTTTGCTTTCTTATCCAGGTTACCTTTCCTTCTCTCGTATGCTTCTCCACATCCTACGTGGAGCGTAATCATCATTTGCCTCATTTTAAGGCCCATGCGCATTTACCGCGCCGGTTACTGTCGCTGCGTCAGGCATAACTGTTGTAAACGTCCCATCACTATAGCGGCTCGTTAACTGTAACACCATGTCATGTCATGGGATCACTTGCTCTCGTGGCCCTCCTATGGCCTTGTTCTGATTGGCTTCTCGGGCCGCGTACACGCTCGTTGCGTGCGGCACGTCACCCGCAAAGAATCCCACGACGCGTGTGCGGCACGGTTAAGTAGGGGGTGTGGGGCATTCCCAAGGGAAGTTCCCCCATTTGCGCCGTGCTCCACTACTCTTTCTCTCTTTCGCAGCGAATCCGCCGCCGCTACCAGTTCTATGCTTCACGAGCGCCACCGCGACCGCTACCACTCACATCCGCGCCGCCGTCCCCATTCACAGTTTCCATCACGGGGATTTGCGCTTCCCGCTTTCCTTCCTACGGCTATCTGTATTCTGATTATCCCGTCAAAAGCTTCGAATCCACCATGTCAGAGGCAGAAGCTGCGGTGGTGGCGCAATAAGAAGAAGGAGTGGAGGGTCGCGAGCGTGGCGGTTGGGCCGGTTCCATCGTCCACGAGGAGGACTTGGCTTGGCACCGTGCCTCCCGTCGCATCCCCGCCGGCGTCGCCTGCCGCCTCGCTGCCGGTGAAATTTCTCCTTCCCCCAGAGAGGGGGAATACGTTGTGTCTCTTTCCCATTTCCAGCGCGGCTTCGGCCTCCCTACTTCTAATTTTTTCTTCGATTTCATTTCCACTTACAAGCTGCAACCGCATCACCTCCTCGCAAACGCTATTACTTCTCTGTCCTCCTTTGCTTCTGGCATCGAGGGGTACATTGGCCTCTGGCCAACCAAAGAACTTTGGATCAAGTTCTTTGGCCTGCGGAGGAGCGTGGTTCCGGATAAGGAGCTTGCCCCAGAGGACAAGCACCTAACCCAATGCGGCGCTGCCTCCATCTCTCCGTGCAAGCAATCCGTGTTTCCCCGAGTTACGGGACTCGAATCCCGCAAGGGATGGGCCCGGACTTTCTTTTATGTCCGGAACACCACCAAGGAGGACCTGATATGGTTGCTCCCCTTCAAGCTTGTCCCTCCTGACACCTCGCGTTGGGAGAGCATCCCAAAGCAGCCCACGGCCCTGGCGAACCAAGTGGCACGCTGGATCAAGGAGCTTCTCAAGGATATCATGATCACTTTCCTCCGTAGTCGGGTCTCCCCCCTCTAGAAGCGAGCCTACAAGATCTGCTATCTTAGCGGCCCTCTTGACCCTCACCGGACCTCTTCTTTTGAGCTGGATAACTCGGTGGTTTACTGTCGGGTTAAGTCCATATTCAACGTGGAGAAAGAGTTCTCTGAGGATTGGGAGTGGGGACTCGAGCCCTTCACCTGTCCCAACCCTACTCCAAAGGTAAACTAGCCCTTTTTGTTTTTTGGATCTTCTTCGTATGTCGGTTTTCCTTTGTAACTTGGCAATTATTCTCTCAGAAATTTCTCCAGCAACCGCTTGAGGATGGCGAGGTGCTGGCAAGCAAATGGTTGGAGGACTGCACTGAGGAGGATGAGGTGGAGCCTAATCCGGAGGCCTTCCTCCCTACCCCGGACGTCGTCAGACGCAGCGCTGGTAAGGCCTCTTCTCTAAGGGATTGACCAGACTATTATGATTCGGACGTTGAGGTCCTTGAGGTACTTTATTCGGTTCTCATCCCTTACGCACACCTGGCTATGTCCGAATCTTCAGCTAACCTGGACGATTAGGTCCACGACATTCCTCCCCTTGCAACTGGTCGCCCGGCTCCGGCTCCGTCCCAGAAGCATGCAGCTACCTCGGCCATAGCTTCGGAGGCGCCGCCACCCAAGAAGAGGCAAAAGAAGTCCAGGGTTAAACCCTCGGCCAAGCCTGTCGCCAAGATCATGGTTCGGAGGGCACCCTAGCCTCGGGCTCCTACCGCAGATGAGTAAGCTCTCTGATTCTGCTCCTTTGGATTTTCTGCTTCGTTTGACTTTGTTTCTTACTGATTCTTCTTTTTGACATGGTGCTTTTTCTCTCAGAGCTCCTAGGGACATCCCTCAGAGCGGCCCCGACATTGCCTCCCTACTCCGGAGCAGCCCCTCCCCCCCCCCCCCCCACAACGATGATTATCGTTCGCTCAGCCCTATTCAAGAGGGCTCCACGGCTACGCCTGTCCAGAGCCCACCTTGCCAAGAGGAGGGCAATGTCGCGCGGGGGGCAGTGGGCCGGATTTGGATACGGTGAAGCCAGATCTCCCCGGTTCCTCGGCCTCTGTGCCCAATGTTGAGGTGCCAGTTTCATCGGCGCCGCCCCCAGCATCTCCAGTACCAGTAGCAGTACTAGCACCAGCAGCAACAACACCAGCACGAGCAGCACCAGCAACAGCACCAGCAGCAGCAAAATCAGCACCAGCAACAACAACAGCAACAACACCAACAGCAGCAACAACAAAAGCTTCCAAGCCTCCCAAGGGTAAAGCTCCTTCGGCTCCCACCGGGTCTACTCCTTCAATCGCTGATATCTTTCAACAAGCTCCTCAATCCTCATCCGGCAAAGCCAAGAAGACCATCGGGTCAGCCAAAGATACTTCTTCCGGGTCTTCTCCCTCCGGATTAGAGGGCGGCCAGCAGCTGGTTTTGCATACCAGCCCCGCTGCAGCTCAATCCGCTAGGCGGGAGGCCCATGTGAAGGGCCTTGTGGCGAGCCATTCTCCGAGCGGTGAAAGTTACAGTCCACAACTCCTTGACTATGTGAAGAACTAGAACGACGCCGAATTCGTCGATCCTCAAGACGATTTGCTGGAGAGGTTCGGCCCCGCCGAGTTCAGCGCCTAGATGAACTCCGCTACTAAGGCTATCTCCTTGGCCGGCCGGATGATGGAGGTAATTCTTTCTCTGCTGTTGATGTTTTACACTACTGAATCATTATGGATATAGCCTCTAGTCCCCAAGCCTCCGAGGGAATAATTTGTTATTCGGTCGGATGCTTCTCATAGAGCTTAGCTTTTGTTCATAATGAGATTAATTTGCCATAAATTTTGGGCCGGATCTAGTTCCCTTGGCCTGTATCTTATATACTTCGAATATCCACACACCTAGAGCCGGGTTAAGTTCCACTTGTCCCGGGTCTTGTAGACCTCGAATATCCACACACCTAGAGCCAGGTTAAGTTCCACTTGGCCCGTGTATTGTAGACTTCGAATATCCACACACCTAGAGCCGGGTTAAGTTCCACTTGGCCCGGGTGTTGTAGACCTGGAATATCCGCACACCTAGAGCCGGGTTAAGTTCCACTTGGCCCGGATCTTGTAGACTTCGAATTATTTCTATTTTGCCTCTGAACTTTTGTCTCTTCCTTGTTTATTTCAGATTACCACTAATCGCCAAACCGCTGAGTTCTAGCGCCTGGTGGACTCCTACAAAGACATTCGTGGGCGTTATGATAAACTCCCGGTGGAGTACCAGAAGAGGGGTTAGTTTCCATTCCTTTTCTTCCTTGTTCATTCAAATTCCTTAGGACTTATATGAATGTCTTGTCTGAATTATGCACCCGAGGCCGAAGCTGAGAATAAAATCATGAGGAAGAACCTTGCGGAGATCAAAGGTAAACTTGTCCCTTTCATATAATCATTGTACTTTCCTTGCCTCATCCGGTGGACACTCATACTTTTGGTCGTCCGGATCATGTTGCAGTTGCTCTCGATGATAGTGTCACCATGCCTGAACTGATGACCCACTGCCTCGAACAAGCAGGTAACTATGAAGCTGAACTGAAAAAGAAAGATGAGGAAATAGCTCGGCTCAGGCAACAGGACTCGGAAATCACTCGGCTGAACGCCGAAATTCAAATGCTTAAGATCTCCCATCAGTCTGCGCTGGATAAGGCCGACCAGGAGTTTGCTGAGGAGAAGTAGCATTTAACCATGCAAATCTCCAAGGACAAGAGCCTACTGGAGGAAGCCGACGTCAACCTTACGTCGGCGACCACCTAATACGAAAAACTCCAGGTCCACAATGCCAATATTGATTCCGAGCTTTAGAGACTCCTCTTCCAAATTGCGCATAAGTTCTCTGTCCTTGCCTGATCTGCTATCATTTGGACTTGGTCCTTTCGCTCACTATTTCTCTTCTTATCCTTGGGAAAATTTCCAAAGAGCGATACGCTTGCTGCCTCTGCCGTATGCTAGTCCCGCGAACAATGTGGAATTTCTGCTGCCCCTAATGGCGAGCCAATCCCCTATACCACGGAAGATCTCCTGGCGAGTCTCACTGCTCGCCTTGAGGTAGTAAAGAACCATGGCGCGGACATCATCCCGGTGGCAACACGGATGCTCAGCTGCCTCTACCCCAGTGAAACCATTCCCAAAAAAGGCTCGGCTTTTATAGCCAAACTCATGGAATGTGACACGCAGCTGCATTTGTGGCGCGAGTCTGCTGCCCGGGCTAGGGCCGACATTGCTCTGAAATTTGCGCTCTCATGGTACGAAGGGATTGACATGGCATTGCTCACTCATATGCGCACCGAGTCTAAGTGGTGTGAGGATCCGGAGTGGATCGCACGCTGCCAGGACTATGCCAACAAGCTCATCCAATACTTCTTCTGCCATGCTTGGAACGAGGGGCCGAGATATCTTGATACTGCTGATGAAGAAATTGTCTCTGGAGCTGAAGAGGAAGGGAGCGAGAGCGAGGGCTCCGAGCTAGGCGATGAGGATGAAGACCCAAAGGACAATAAAGTTGACCCGGAGGACGAAGCCGAAGCTAGCGCTCCTCCCCCCACAGTCCGGAGTACCTCCCTCCTCGACAGATGATTCTTCTGCTGCTCCTGCCCCTTGAAGAAAAAACTTGCCACATTTATTAGATCCCCGGAATGCCGGGCACAGATGTATTTAAATACTTTGGTTTGTTTGTGCTACAATTTTATGTTCTGAACTAAGTTTTATTGCCGGATTATCGTGGGCGAAGTCCCCGAGTTTCATTTTCTTGTTCCCCCAATTTTTGACTCGGCTCGCGTCTACCTTGATTCGGTTTTTCGACTTAGGAGTCCGAGGTTCAAAAAATTGACTTAACAATACTTGAAACCTTGAGATTAGCTCAAAATGATTCGGCTCTTTAGTGAAGAAAATAAACTAAGGGTTAGCCAAAAAACCAATGTCGGACCGCTTAAGTTCTTTTCCTTTCAAACTTGTTCTCTTGCTTGCCATTCCAAACTTGTTCTCTTGCTTGCCATGAAGCCAATTCTTGTTGGACAGCAGCAAAGTCGAAGAGTTAGGTTTTTGGTGCTCACACATTACTAATCCGACTAAGACATAAGCGACTTAACCCAGCCAACACAAAAATACGGAAACAAGAGACAATTGTTATAGTAGTCCCCGAGTCTCTACTCAAGGTGGTAAAGTTTTTATTGATAACCTCATTACTGATATACATACCGACATACGAGTAGTTCGGATACAGTCACCTCTCAGGTGTAGAAAGGACGAAGCAGTGCTACGTTCCATGGTCTTTTGGATTCCTCTCCAGACCTATCCGCCTTGTTCTTTTGCTGGGGATGTGCATCAATAAGATAGTAGGAATCATTGCGCAAAGCTTTGCTCACAATGAAAGGTCCTTCCCATGGAGGGGATAACTTATGCATGCCAGCAGTGTGTTGTATTAGCCTTAGCACCAAATCACCTTCCCGGAAAACTCGGGGGTTTACTTTCCGGCTATGGTAGCATCGGAGATTTTGCTGATATATGGCGGATCTAGACAAGGCCAGTTCTCTTGCTTCTTCCAGCAGATCAACATACTTTTGCGGGGCTTCGCGCACTTCGGCTTCTGTATATTGGGTGACCCTTGGCGAATCATGCTCTATGTCGGCTGGTAATACAGCTTCTGCCCCATATACCAGAAAGAATGGCGTATAGCCTGTTGATCGATTCGGAGTCGTTCTTAAATTCCACAGTACCGTTGGTAGTTCTTCTATCCAGCACCCTGCTGATCTTTGCAGCGGCTCTATGAGCCGGGATTTTATCCCGGGCAGTACCAGTCCATTGGATCTTTCCACTTGCCCGTTCGATGCGGGGTGGGTGACTTAAGCGACATCTAACCGGATCTTCTTTTCCTGGCAGAATCTTGCAAACGCTCCTTCAGCGAAATTCGTCCCATTATCAGTTATGATGCTATGGGGGTAGCCGTACCTTAGGATTATATCCTCGAGGACTCTTACTGCTGTTGCCCCATCACATTTCCGAATCGGTTTCACTTCAATCCATTTCGTGAACTTGTCAACCATGACCATAATATGGGTCATCCCTCCTTTGGCCGCCTTAAACGGTCCTACCATGTCTAGGAACCATACAGCAAATGGCCATGTAATGGGGATTGTTTTCAGCTCCGACATTGGTAGGTGAGTTTTCGTGGCGTATCTTTAACAACCATTACACTTTCTCACCAAGTCCTCTGCTTGCTCCAAAGCACTGGGCCAATAAAATCCATGCTAGAAAGCTTTTCCTACTAAGGCCCTTGAGGAGGCATGGTGGCCACATTCCCCTTGGTGAATATCCCGGAGTATGTTAAGTCCTTCCTCCGGATCAACACACCGTTGTAGTACCGCTGTCACACTTCTTTTGTATAATTCGGCGTTGATAATGGTATAGGCCTTTGCCCTTCTCTGAATTTGCCTTGAACTTATTTCATCATCCGGCAAGATTCCCTCTTTCAGGAAATCAAAAATTGGCTTTGCCCAAGTTGGTATAGTCCGGATGGGGAATGGTTCCTCATCAACCTCCATTGCATCCACCGACATAACTCCTGCCGGATCAAGCTGAACAATCCCCGGGTTTGCTGAAGCAGTCCCCGGATTTGCGGAGGTGCTTCCCCATTCTATCTCCATAGGTGCAGCTCAACCTCAACCTCACATCATCTGGACCCGGTGGACCTTGTAACTCGATTTTCTCCGACCTATAAATCCTATCCAACTTCAACCTCACATCATCTGGACCCGGTGGACCTTGTAACTCGATTTGCTCCGACCTATAAATCCTATCCAACTTCAACCTCACATCATCTGGCTGCAAGTTCCTGCTTCCCAACCATGATTCAATTACGTGGTGATCCGGTCTGGGGTATCCATCGTTGACCACAGCCGAATAACCATCATTGTATCTTTCCTGATCTGGATGTGCATGATGTTGTTGTGCCGCTTGTCCTACACTTCCTTCTTGCTGAGGTACGCGCTGTTGCTGCATCCGAGGTACATTTTGTCCCGCTCCCATGGGATCGTGCTGTCTGGCATTACCGTTGGTAGCATTTCTTTTACCGGCATTGCCTTGGTCACGGTTACCTCGGGCAGCCACACCTCGGCTGGTAGTGTGCCAGTCCTCATCAACTTGCACTGCTTTGCCTTTTCCAGCTCTTACCGGGTCATAAGGAACCATTTGCTTGTCTCTTCTCCCAAAATCGACTACCTCTTCTCTCCTAGGGTTATGACGCGGCTCCTCTGGATCTTGCCGGGTTATTTCTGGCCGAATGTACCACCTGTGAGGCCCCTGGTGGTGCCGGTTAGACTTGTTTATTTCTTCATTTTGTTGGCATGCAACTCTCGACAGGTGATTTACCCTCTCTTGCTGCCTTTGTCGGTCCTCTCCGGTTAAACCTTCTAACTCGGACGCAGCCGCATTTGCTGCTTTGAGGTTCTTTGCCAGGTTACTGTACTGATCCAACCCTCTTGTTACTATCGTAGTTGTCTGACCCGGCCTAGGCTCGTACTCCTTGTCAATCTCAGTGATCAGGTTCCTGCCCCGGATTTTCACTCCATCTATACGGTTTGCCTTAGCATACTCTCTCAAGGTGATGTTCAGCGAATGATGCAGTTCTGCTACCTTCTTTGCTCCAGCTAACATTTTCCGCCTAGTTTCCTCTAACTCAACTTGCGCCTGAGCCGGATCTATGACAGGTGCGATTGGCATTGCCAAGCTATCTATTGCTTGCTAGAGAACATTTTTTGGCCTTTCTAGCGGAGGAAACCTAGATCTTGTCTAATTGGGCATTACCTCTGGCTTTGGCGCCGGATCTTTGGTCGGTCCCGCATCTGGCGCGGTCATCAGGACCTCAACGCTGCTAGTGGGGAGAGCGATACGCACTCCACGAGCGGCGCTGAGAGGTGGTTCGCCTCCCTCGACGATGTGCCGCGGGTGAACGCAGGACTCATCCACCCCGACGTAGATCTTGTGCGTGCCAAGCTTGAGCAATATGCTGTTGCGCGGTGGAGGGTGCCTGCCGAAGCTTCCCGCGTTGTTGCTGACGTAGTCCAGCGCGCCAAAACGCTGAACCAAGCCTGAGATGATGCGCTCGCTGGTGCTTGAGAAGTTTCCCGTCTGAATTTTCACCCCTACTAGCACCGCTAGCCCCACGGTGGGCGCCAACTGTCGTGGTGGTGGCATGGCAGATGCCATGTATAGGCTAAAGATGGGGCCAATGTGTGCTAGGGGAATCCAGGGAGGGAGAGCGCGGTGATTCCACGCACGGAAGTTCTTGTATATTCTCTATCAATAGTGTTTACAAGTGCTCCTAAGGCTCTCCACAAGAAGGAGACGATGTCTCTTACTCCCTGTTCACTAGCCCTAGAGTTCTACCTTAGACAGAGAATGATTCATCTCTTGGCCGTCCCCCCTCTATGGAGGCCCCGGTGCTCCTTATATAGGGGAGTCCGGGTGACAATTCTAGGGCACAGGTGGCAGCATATTCTACGAATATGCTCCTTTCGTAAAGCAGATGCTTTTTTATTCCTCTCTAACGGCTCGTCCGGGTTTTGGACATAACCCATCGCGTAATCCTTGCCTTTTGGCGTCACCAGACATGGGCTACGTCATCCGGCTTCACCCGCGTCACCTTGGTCGCCCCTGACCCGCTGGTCCTCTACTTTACTTTACTTTACTTTGCACATGCTTCAGCTAATAAAGCCTCCTTTTGACCAGCGGGGGATTCCTTCTCTTGGAAGCAAATATAATCTGGCTAGCATATAGCTAATCCGGGTTACCCTTTTACCTGCAAAACAGATAGACATGGCCGGCATAAACCTTATGCCGGACGGACCATTGTCAAGGAAATGCCCCATGGGCCGGGTCACACCATGATTCGGCCTGCCTTGAGGTGACCCGATCAGCACTTTGCTTTGACCGTGTCGTACCCCGGCTAACACGAACCTTATACCCCGGTGTTACCCTACCCGAGGGTATCCCCCCAACACATAGTCTTTTGCACCATGAATGCTAGTATGCGCAAACCTCAAAACACACACTTAATTCATTACCCAGTTTCAGGGTCCTTGTGCTAAATGCATGGACTTGGATGCAATTTTTATTTTTTTTATGAGATCCTTGATGTAACTTGTACTTCCATCGACCGTGTTAATTCTCAAGCACCTCGCTCCTATGAGACCTACCATTTGATTAGCCATTCGCAGTACTTCTTATCTTAACTTTATCTTGTCTTATCTCTTACAATACCATACCATCTACATAGTGTACGTATTAACTTTGAACATTGACCGTTGGATCAATACTAGCAAATCCAAACATTGCCAACCGTTGGATCTTCTTTTCCATTCTTAGCATCTAGAAAGATTCTACTAATAGTCTTCAGCATGATGAACGCTAGTATGTGCAAACCTCAAAACACACACTTCATTGCTCAGTTTTCAGGGTCCTTGTGCTAATAAATGCATGGGCTTGGATGCAATTTTCATATTTTATGAGGTCCTTGATGTAACTTGTACTTCCACCGACCGTGTTAACTCTCCAGCACCTCTCTTCTAGGAGACCTACCATTTGATAGGCCATTCGCAGTACTTCTTATCTTCTCTTTATCTTGTGTTATCTCTTACAATACAATACAATAAACCACTTCATAGTGTACGGATTAACTTTGAATATTGACCATTGGATCAAGACGAGCAAATCCAAACATTGCCAACTATTGGATCTTATTTTCCATTCTTAGCATCTAGAAAGATTCTACTTATAGTTTTTAGCACGATGAACTCTAGTATGCGCAAACCTCAAAACATACACTTCATTTCTTAGTTTCAGGGTCCTTGTGCTAAATGCATGGACTTGGATGCAATTATCATTTTTATGAGGTCCTTGATGTAAATTGTACTTCCACCCACCGTATTAACTCTCAAGCACCTCGCTCCTACGAGACCTACCATTAGATCGGCCATTCGTAATATTTGTTATCTTATCTTTATCTTGTATTATCTCCTACAATACCCTACCATCACTATACAGTGTACGAAACATTGATAGTTTAATCAAGACTGGGAAATCTAAACATTGCTAATAACCGTTGGATCTTCTTTTCCATTCTTAGCATCTAGAAAGATTCTACTAATAGTCTTTAGCACGATGAATGCTAGTATGCGCAAACCTCAAAAGACACACTTCATTGCATAGTTTCAGGGTCCTTGTGCTAAATGCATGGAATTGGATGCTATATTTATTTTTTATGAGGTCCTTGATGTAACTTGTACTTCCACCGACCATGTTAACTTTCAAGCACCTCGTTCCTACAACACCTACCATTAGATCGACCATTCGTAGTACTTCTTATCTTATGTTTATCTCGTCTTATATCTTACAATACCATACCACTTCATAGTGTACAAATGAACTTTGCACATTGGTCTTTGGTCTTTGGATCAAGACTGGCAAATCCAAACATTACTAACCATTAGATCTTATTTTCCATTCTTAGCATCTAGAAAGACTCTATTGATAGTATTTAGCACGATGATGAATGTTGGTACGTACAAACCTCAAAACATACACTTCATTGCTCAGTTTCAGGGTCCTTGTGCTACATGATGCATGGACTTGGATGCAATAATTTACATTTTTTATGAGATCCTTGTTGTAACTTGTACTTCCACCGATCGTGTTAACTCTCAAGCACCTCGCTCCTACAAGACCTAAAGCTAGATCGGCCATTCGCAGTACTTCTTATCTTATATGTATCTTGTCTTATCTCTCACAATACCATACCACTACATAGTGTACGGAACACTGAACATTTGATCAAGACTAGCAAATCCAAACATTGTTAACCATTTTATCATCTAGAAAGATTCTACTGATAGTCTTTAGCACGATGAATGCTAGTATGCGTAAACCTCAAAACACACACTTCATTGCTAAGTTTCAGGGTCCTTGTGCTAAATGCATGGACTTGGATGCAATTTTCATTTTTATGAGGTCCACTTGTACTTGCTTAACAAATAAAATCAGCGTGGTGCTCACTCATATGGCCTTACAGTGTGCTACTCCTCCTCTATGCAAGGAAAATAAATTGTGTACTACTCTCTACTTTGTTGCATCACGTCCATCTTCTAGCTGATATCTCCCTTGTCCATAGCATGGCGCTGTGCACGTGTGCCATGGTACTTCGACGGCTCTATGTCTATCTCTTTTTTTCATAACTTTTCTCCGACATCAAACCGCGTTCAACACCTCTTCGCTGCAGTTCTCTCGGACTGCCTTCTCTATCCCCATAATCTCTTCTAAAGTAGCTGTTAGTTTCCCCCCTCCATTTTGATCCTTCTTTTTCCTAGTACTACTATTTGCTTTACGGAAAACAACGTTCCAGTTTTTGCAAAAAAAATCCAGTCACCTGGAAAATTGAGATCATCTCTTTTCATCATACTTCTTGGAAACTCCCCTTGGCAAAATATTGTTTACAATAATGCCAAGACACACCAATCTATAATATGGGGAAATTACCATAAACTTTGATGTGGATCACAGGATATGGCATTGGCCTTGGTCGTCCGACTCGAAACCTATTCATACGCATTGCAGGACAATTTTGTGACCTGGTTTTTGAAAAGTTGTCAAAACTCAAGTTTATCATTTTGCATGGCATGTGATACATGCAAAAGGACGCCATGCATATGTCTTCCGTAAAATTTTAAGAACAATCCACCTCAGCCTCATGTTACAATTCCTTTACTTTCCTGGGAATCAAACACTTCTTTGAGAAAAAATCCTGTAGGCTCCAAATCTTGTAGGATTCAACTGGACACGATATTCTAATAGTACTGTGTTTTTCCTATTCCTTTGTTTTTCCTATCCCGCAAATCAAACAGGCCCAATGTTGAGATTCCCACGGGCAGCATTTCCTACTACGCCAAGATGCACCCATATACCAAATTAATGTGGGAACAGTACATTAACTATGATATTGATATGGCCATGTCCTTTTTTGGTCATCAGGGTTGAAAACTAATAATATGCATACATGGTGGGGAAATATCACGGGCCTGGTTTCTAGAAGTTGTCAAATCCCATGGTTATTAGTTTCCTGGCAGGCTGTACACGTGACGTGATAGGATGCCATGCATAAATATTTGTTTGTCTGTTTTTTTATTACATGTGATTGTTTCAAAATGGGTTCAAAATTGTCAAGATACAAATTCTTAGAAGGAAGTTGAATTGGTTAAAACTCTCGATTGTTTCCGATATATTAACTACCTGATGGGTACCTCCAGAAGCTTTTTGTAGTACTTTGATAGCAATCAACCACTTTCTAAAGCTTCTAGTTCAAATATGACCTCATTTTGTTAAAAGATATATGAAGTCATTTGAGTTGGCCGAGTTAGCTCGGAAGTTTTGAAAACTCATAAAACTTGGGAATCATACATAAAACATTGTCCACTATATCTAGAAACTTGGCTTGTTGCATTCATAGCCATGTTCTGTGTACTTTTTGTGCATATTATATTCATGCTACTAGAGGCCAACAATAATGAAATCTTTTATATGCTAGACTTGACATAATTAAGTGTACTAAAAGAGATCCAATGGTCAACAATGCCGGGTTTTGCCTATCTATATCCAACTGCCGATGTTCGAAGTTATTCGTACACTATATAGTGGTATGGAAATTTTGAAGCAACATAGCAGTTTTTTTGTTTTGAAAAGAAGTGTCAAGCACTTATTTCTGATTTTTTTATGGCGAGCAATATGCATAAGAGGACGCCACATGAAAGTATTTGGTTTATTATTTGTTTTATTTCAATGTCTTCAAAGCATTATCAAATTTGTAGGCATGCATATTCTTAGCATGAAGTTAGTTGCATTTTTCAAATCTCACAATGGTTCTCGATATATTGACAACATTGGTACCAAAAATGACATCTGTAAAATTCAAGAACAACTATCACGCTTAATTGTAGTTCATATCTGACCTAATTTCGTTAAACCGGCTTAAAGTCCTCTAAGTGGGGGAAGTTACCTAGCTAGGAAGATTCAACAATTCTAAAAGAAGGAAGTTATGAGAAAACATGGTCCACTTTGTGTAAAATGTGGGGCGTTGGCACCTTTTTTCATCTAGGTTTGGCCTAGAAGGTGCTAGATGCTTCGGTTAACAACTTAACATGGTTAGTGGAAGTGTACATGTTAGATCAAGGACCTCGAAAAAGAGAAAATTACACCTAACCCATGTTTTAGTATAAAGGGGCCTGAAACTAAGCATGGAAAAGCAGTCGGGACTGACTCTCCTTCTCCACCCACTAGCTGATGCATACCGTTCATACTAGAACAACAACAACTTGCTTAACAAAAAGGAAATCAGCATGGTGCTCACTTTTGCCAGATCTTGCTAATGAAGTGCATCGAATGCGATGGGATGTGTATATATATGTATACATATCAAGTACATTTTCCCTTCTCTAGTATTGGGAGTGTCGGTCCCTGTAATAACCTTCCATGCGATATTTGGGACAAAGCGAGTGAAAGAATTGAAACCTGAAAAGTTTGATCTGCGACTATGTTTTGCTGCCACCCCACCCCAACGCCCAAAGTGGCTCCTTCCTATGAACACCAATACAACGTAGCTGACAAACACACGATAGAAAAACACAGAGCCCTCGTACCATGGCTATAGTTGAAAGCGGCATCCCGCGAAAATTCTGCTTCTAGTTCATTTTGAAGTACTCCTATAGAAACTTCAAAATGAACTAGAGGCGGGACTTTTGCGGGATCCCGTTCGCAACCCTAACCATGGCACATGTGCTCAGCGCCACACTACGGACGAGGGAGAGATCAACTGGAAGGTGTGCACGGGTGCCGAGAAGATACATACTTGATTACATTGTGTAAAATTTGACCGAATAAATAGAGTAACTAATCCACTTGATTACTTTGTGTAAAATTAGTATTGTTGGAGGTAGAGTAATACTTTCCAATAATCCTAATTTTCTACCAACATTCATTATAGTATATATTTAGAGTAAACCTTGGTCAAAGAAAAACACGCAAAACAAGGACGCCTTATTCCTTGAGACGGAGGTAGAGTAATACTCCTACCTACTACTCCTACTTATGCAAATACTACTACAGTAGAACCTGCAAATAAATAATATGTCTGGTCAAACCAACATGACGAGACTATACTACGCCAGGAGGTGGCATGATTAATTTATTACAAGAATAGAAAAAACACTTTCAAAGAGCCATCCCATCTTCACCATCTCCGTTTAGTTTATCCGTACTCGCCGATGCCGCCTGAACGCATTTGGGATCCTCTCCACCACACGGTTCACACATTTTCCTCGCCATCTCTCCCGGTGCATCTCTCCTTCTAGACCACCACCCGTATCCTCCAAAAAACCGCAAGCAGTTCTATATAGATTCGCCCTCGCCCCCAATCCTCCTAGACGCGATGACAGATCGTCTGTACAAAATTTGGAGAGGTAAGAGGGAGATCCGACGGTGCAGCAGCTTTAGCAAGGCCAGCGCCAACATCGTCAACAAAATTGTTGAACGTCTGCATGCTAAAATCGCTATCCGGCTGGCCGCATGATCCAAGGAGCTACACCGCCAAGTCACCGGTGGAGAAGGTTACAGGTGCCCAAACCACAACTACTCGAAAGTGGTCTCCTTCAACAAACTCTATGCCCACATGATCTCCTGCATCCACAGCCCATTTATCTGCACAGAGCGAGGATGCAACTAGGTCGGCAACAAATTAACATTGTATCTGCACCTCAAATCCACAGACAATATCGAGGTGCCCACAGTCCTCTACAACATGAAACAATGGGACCCATTTAAGCCGGTGCCTGCAGGGTGGTCGCAGAGAACAAATGTCATCGGCATCGGGAAGACAGGCACGCTGTTCATCGGGCACAACGCGGAGATTGTCTTATCCGTCAGCCGCATAAGGTCGGAAGTGTGGGAATTGGAGGAGTACGAGGTGAGGATTTCGTCATTGATATCTTTTGGTGGGTTCTATCAGCTCGAGTTTTATTCTATCAGCCAAAGATTGTGGAGCCGCCGGCTGAAGCGACACTAGAAGCGCTCAACCATTTCTTGTTGGTGCCGCAGACTTATTGTCAAGCTCCTCAATCGTTGGTCGGAGTTCCTTGTGGAGTTCCAATATGGGATCGACTATGACATCAACCCATTGTGAGATACTCTATCACATCTTAATTTTCTCTTGATGATCCTAATATGAATGTACTACTGTTTGTAATTTCCTAATCCATCTGTTTGAATATTAATTACTTTATTTATGTAGTGGAAGATTCCCTTCGTAATCGGAGTGGTGGAAATTGCTGGAAAGATCCGTGAATTTTACATCTATCTTGCTAACAGTGAACAGGCGAAAGCCTATTACAAGGATCCACAGACGACGGTAAAATGAGAGAAGCGTGCCAGGCCGGAAAGCAAGCGCTACCTGGCCACAACTTGGACAGGCTGAATCGTTGGTATACAGATCTTGTGCTGATTCTGACCTCTCTCTTTTCTCTCATGCATGTTTGGAGTATATGATGGGACATGTAATCGTTCCTAGCTATCTTAAGGTACTACCATGAGTAGTTTTATAGTTCTACCAAGTATTTTGTATGGAGTTTTGCAACTGCTAATATATTTTGTAATAATTCCTATGTACTGGGAATTGTTCAGACCGAGTGCAGAATGTGGCTTGTACTGCTGAATCTTTCAAAAGCTACTGAATCTCTCAAATGTGCTGATGTTGCTATTATTAAAATATTTTGTAGAACTAATACTATTGTACTGGTACTTGTATTGATCAGTAGCAGTAGATTGTTTTGCTTTTGTTTTGAAACATGGCCTTCTCAATCTAGATGAGGCCTAGGTTTCTAGGGTTGCATATATCTTGGTCACACATGCATTGATGTAAGAACGAGGTATGCACACAAATGCAAACTTTATCGTCAGTTTGGCTTGCTCCAATGATGGAGTGTGTTCGGAGAAAAAGGGAAAACTCATCCCATGCCAAGTTTTTGAGAGCCACATGAACTGATTGTCTTTGTACTGCTATTGAATTTTAGTGTCTATATTGCTGAATCGCTCCCTTTGAAATTCTACTGAATCAGTATAGTGTTGCTGAATATGAATCTCTATAGTACTGCTGAATCTTTCAAATTTAAACTACATGTAAATCGTAGGTTTCTATGAAAGTTTTACGAAAAACCTGTTGATGGTACTGATGACTGCAAGTCCATGGATCGTTTGTAGCTAGTTTCGAAATAAAGATATCGATCCCATAGGGAGTAGGAATCTGAAGTCTAATAACTCCTGAATTAAATACTATAATAAAAATGCTAAATAAAGTTCTAAGTAACAAGATAAAATGCGAGTATTGTGTAAAAAAGTGTTTGTAGGTTTTTTGTATAAGAGAACAATAAGTAAAGTAAAACAACTAAACACAAAATGTAAGTATCGCGTGTGTAAAAGATATTTGAAACTGCAATGGGAGAAAGGCATTCTCAGGGAGTAGGGGATACACCTCTAGCATTATAAAGAGCTAAGGTAAAGATTATTATCATGAACATTCTCAACTATGTATGTGTGGGTGGAACTCTGTATTTGGACAAAAGGCAGCAACCACTGCTCACATCATCCTCAGTACCACAATAGACAGTAATCGACATCAATCGAATTACTAGGCTATTAAGGGACTTAATCCTGTAGGACGTATCCCATGGCATGGATAGTGTTCTGTGAGTTTCCTCGGTTCCCAAGTTGATACGTAAGGGGTGGCAACAACTTTATAGTCACTATAAGTGCTAAGACACCTCCATCTACCAACAAGTAGTTCCCTCCATCAAGTCCCCACAAGAGGAAAATATTGAGAGGTCGACTTCTCCCAACATCAAGATGAACACAATCTAACACATGGTCATAGTGATGAATATCATAATAAACTTTATCTTATACCAATATCATACTTGGGTTTCTCCATCTCCCCAAGAACTAATGATCTACTCAGACATGGAGGCAATCAACATCATGGCAATAACAATGGAATCTATCATAGATGAATAGTACGTGTATAAATGCACAACGAGTACGGAAATTACAACAAGATCTAGACAAGATGTATATGGTGGTGATGCAGCGGTTGATGATGAAGGTCGATGCCTTAGCCTCCCGGATCTGCGCAGGGCGAAGATGGATCCCTGGTGGACGAGTTCCCCCTCCATATGTCTTCCAGAGGTGAGGTTTCAGCGATTTCTGGTTGTTCTATATGTCGTCTCCCTAATCTAAGTGCACAGCGTGAAACTATTTGAGGAGGCGGTGGCGGCACCAACTATACGGCGGGAACTATACGGACGAGAAATTAATTCCCGCCATATAGTTGGTCGTTAAACCTTCAGGATGCCTCGATCACTTCAGGTTTTCTTCTGGTGTTATTGATATTTCCCAAATAAGCGATTTACATTGTTTTTGACTCCTTTTCTCCCCAATACAACTGCTCCAAGTATTGTGTCCATTGTATCTATCATCTATCCTGATCCTGGTGAAAATAGACATAAAATGTGTGCGCGAACACCGTAAACTACCAAGATCATACAACTATAGTGCAAAATAATAATATAAAACATGATGCAAATATGCACTCATCAACTTCCCCAAGCTTATACTCTTGCTCATCTCAAGCAAGTTTAGCTTAATGGATGTGATCCTCATATTCATGAAGCTGAGTCGATAAAACAAATGAGGCAGTTGCAACATGTGTTTGTCATATATGATACATAGGAATAAGTTCACGACTAGTACCTTACTCGAACCATGTGAATAATATTAGCAGGCTTCCACACCTTAGCATTTAACAGTTCAAAAAGACCACTCTCAATATGATTAAAAAGTGTCGTGGTATTGTCGAAGAGTACGCCATGGATGGGTCCTCACAATTTGTGTTTAGAGACGTGGGGTAAGGCGAAGAGTTGGCAGGTATGAGGTAACACAGCTTACCCAGCTATAAATCACTATAATGGCAATACGCCGAGTTACAGAGATAGGTTCGCTGTGCGAGGTGTTGCACGTTGTACGTAGCAATCTAAAAGGTTGTGCCTTAAAGGCTCCCACAGGTCCGCCTTATAAAGGCACCAGAACATAGGGTTTACAGGGAAAGGTCCTTGCCAAACAAGGTAAAGAGTCCTAGACTAATACGAACTAGTCTTTCATGTCTTGCACTCCAAGGCGCCGAGTATGTCGGTGACTCCTGCATAGCCTTCCTTTATACGGCATGGGGCTCCCTTCTGGATCCGTCTAACTAGGCCGCCCAGCAGGCCATAGGCCTTGCTACCAACTATGGGACACTCGGGTTAGCCCGATTAGTGACATGCTATGAGGATACCCATTTAGCATATCCCCAACAGTAGCCCCCAGAGGACTTTGAAATCTTGTGCCATCTTGCCCATTGATCTTTGAATACTCCGTCTAGGTGATGTCGGCAATTCGTCAAGCAAGATCTCAATGGTCTCCCAAAGAACCCTACAATCCTCTCCGGATTCACAATGTAACCAGAGATTCCTTGAGTCTTTGTTTCCAGAGCCGGACATTCTCTGCCTTTGATGGAATCTTCAGATGTGACACTTCACTGCAACTATCCGGAGGATGACGTAGGGTGCAGCCTATGCTACCTCGAAACTCACAGAGAACAGAGAATCAATCATCAGCTATTTTCACGCGCGCGAAATCCAAAATGGCGAAGCGGCAAAGACGGAGAACATGGCGAAATTACCGTGCACGTTCATGTCCACGTCGGCAACACTCCATCCATCAGATCCCTTAGCACGAATGTTGATGTGGGGTCTATATAGTTTCACCGCAGTTAGTTTATTTTCTTTTTACCCACGTTCGCTTCCTCGTCTTCGTCTTCCTCTAGCCGCGTGGCCGTTCGAGCTCCTCTTCGAAAACCCTAGCCAGAGCCCTCTTCTTCTCATCCTACTTCGTCATAACAATGGCCTCCAATAGCTCCATTCCTTTGACGGCGGCGACCCCCGAGGCTATTCTAGAGCCGTCCTAGGGAGTAACTGTCCCGCTAGAGGGGGTGGTTGTCCTTGTCATCGCCGTGGTGGAAACCACCGGCGACGACCAAGAACGAGCGGCGCTAGACGCTGCTGAAGAAGACAACAACTCCCACAAGGGGGTGTGGAGGGGCTCTGACCTCACTGCCAAAGATCTACAAGAACTGGTCACTAAGGGGTATCTCCCCGCGGCGAAGGAGTTGGTTTAGCGGGCGGCGTCGACCGGCGAGGTGGTTCCTTCTCCCCAAGTCGAAGAGAAGGTGTACCTCGAGGCCCAGCTGGTACGAGGCGTAAGCCTGCCAGTCTCCAACTTCTTCCTGGATGTTCTTCAGCACTTCCGGGTACTTCCCCACAATCTCTCTCCCAACATCTTAGTCCTTAGCAACTTCGTAGCTCTGTGTGAAGGATTCGTAGGCATCAAACCTAGGTTAGATCTGTTCATTTACTTTTTTACCATCAAGAGAGAGTCCGTAGAGTCCAAGGACGAATTGCGGATTTGTGCTACTATTAGCTTCAAGATTCGTCCTAGCCGGCGCTTCCCCGGCATCATAGGGCAAGAGTCATGCAAGAACTGGCAGCGCACGTACTTCTACGGCCCAGATATTCCCCTGCCTGACCGCCTTGAGACTTATCCCGTCTTTATCGATGGAGCCGCCACCGAGGTGCCCGCATGGCAGACCCCAGCCTCCCTTCCCTCTAACGACGATCATGGACGGAGGTCTGATGGGCTTGGACCTGGCCATGTACTGGTTTGTTCGACGGATCCAGCCTCTAAAGCATCGTGTCGAGTTGATGTGCAAGTACACTCAAGCCAGGAGGGATCCATGCAAATTTCGTGGGATAACTTCTCCACTGACTTCGTCAAACTGCGTCTTAAGGACATCGTCAAGGTGAAGGAATAGGAAGCGTGGCTTCAAGATCACCTATGCCATGTTCGATTGCGACACATGCCTAGAGGTAGCTTTTGTTTCCTTTGTTGCTCGTTATATACTCTAAGGTTTTTCCGACTTGAAGTTGTCAGTCTAACACTTCTCCGTATCCTAGCTGGCGACCTTGGCGGCGGATCAGATGGCCACCCAAGTCTATGATCCCAAGCTAAAGTATATCCAAGTAGTGTCCGGCGACAATGCCCCCAAGGACTATTCAGCTCTGGCAGCACGAAAGCGGAAGAGCTCCACCTCTAACGTTGCTGCCGAGGCCAAGAAGAAGAAGAGATTGGAGAGTGGAGTCTCCAGACGATCCATTTCCACCTTAGAGGCAGAGAACAAGAAGTCCACCCGCATTCCCCTCATCAAATCTCCTGCCGTGGAGTAAGTGTTTTCATTCTCCGGCTTGTACTTTTCACCTCATACCTTTTTTTGACTATTGTACTTATACTTCGTACGTTTCAGGAGGAAAGCCGGTGTTGGTTTGAAGAGATCCTCCAGATATGTTGGAGGGTCAAAAAATATTCATGACATGCTAACCAGAGATGTGGCCGCCAAGCCCTCTCCTGCTACTGCTCCCCCTACTCCTTCCGCCAAGCCTTCTGCTGGCCCTGCTAGGCCTTCGTCCCCCGTCATCCCTGAGATCTCTGCCATGGAGATAGATGTCAATCCAATCCTTGATATCTTAGGCTCTGTCAAGGTAGACGTTGTTCCCAGCAGCCAAGGGACACAGGAGAGAACTTCCTCCAAAGTGGCTGAAGCTCCGGCTAAGGATGCCACTGAGAATGGGAAACATGTGGTGGAAGAGGCGGAGGCGGAATCAACGGTCAAGGCGGGAGCCTCTGAGGCATCATCTGTTGTGAAGACGCAACAGGTGTCTAGGGCATCATCCATGCCTCTGGCTTCAACATCTCCTTTGGCTGCAACTCCTCCGACATTGTGCCTAGATGACCTTATTGTGCAGGCGGATGCCGGCATCGTCCACACCACATATGCCAATCTGGCCAACAATCTCAAGCTCTTTTTTTTGAGGTGAAACAGTGGGGAAAATCCCCACTGCAATTTTTTATTATTATTATATATGTGTATGTTACAATGAGAAAATGATCTAAGGTAGATCATAAATAGTTAAATCTAAATTGAAAACAATCTATTCTATCCCTGATCTAATTGCTGACTGAGCCAGGCTTTGAATTTCTCCTTGTATTTTCCTTTGATTCTGAATTGTATCCATCTCATTTCCTGGTAGAAAATTTCTTTCCATCTATCCAAAGTGGGTCTTTTGTCATTAAAAATCTTCTCATTTCTGCAAATCCAGATACCCCAGGATGTCATGATAATGATTTACATTGCAAATGGTAGATGTAACTTTTCTTTGATGTTGGAAATAGCTTCTAATCCTGTTAGATTTGCAGTTTTGTTTTTGGAAATATGGTCCCAACATTTTTTTGCAAATGGACAATCCCAGAAAAGATGATTTGCTGATTCTTCTGTGATGCAGTTTGATGTAACACAATTGTAATCAGGAAGGTTGAAATTCTTTCTCATCAGTAGGTTTCTTGTATTCAATATGTCTAGTAACAAAAGCTAGAAGAAGAACTTGTGTTTATTTTGACAGGAGGTTGCCCAAACCCAGGAAAAGTGTGGTGGTGATGGTGAGTGTCCAATCATGGCTGAGTATGCCTTTTTAACTTCAAACTTATCTGATCCCCATATATAGTTCCAATTATCATGGGTGTCCTGAGTGTCTTGTATGAATTCCTAGCATCTTTCTTCCAGGACTAAAAACTTAGCATGAAGGAAATCATGAACATTGATGATTGTAGACTTAGCATAGGACATAAGGTGTGGGAATTTGTTCATCAAGCACTCCTCTTGCCAAAGGTCAGTCCAGAAGTATGCGGAAACAATCTCAAGCTTATTGCCAATGTAAGTCTTTTGAACTTCACTTCTTTTATTTTTTATGGTATATCCCTCCATAGCCCCCGAGCTCTTAGACGGATAAACAATAGTGATTGGCCTAAGTGCTCCAAAGAACTATAAGAGTAGAACTTGATAGTGTATCCCCCGAGCGTCTAGGTGGAAACTTAGAAGAATTCTAGCTAGATCCTCTAAAGTAGCATTCTTGCTGATTAAAATCTTGTGTTGTAGCCCCCGAGCGTGTAGTTGAAACCATATAGTTCCGACTAGATGCTCTAGAGAAACTAAGCATGCTTGATTGTTTGTAGAATGAGAATAGATGGAGGATCACGACCAATGAGAGGTTTGCTTCTTTGCGGAAGGAGCTGGAGCTTGAACAGGGTAAAATAGCCTTCCTGAAGCAATAGATCAAAAATTGCCAGAGTCTATTTCCTGTAAAGCTCCTTGCTTTTCCTCATGGATTCATTTCTGCCGTCTTCTCATAGTACTTTCTGATTTCCGTCTTACAGAAGCCATTGCCAAGGCCAAGAGCATCATCGAGAAATCCAAGCATATCCAGGAGCTCGATGATGAGAACAAAAATTTGAAGAAAGACCTAGCCGATGCTGTCAAGGGCCGTGAGGAGGCGATGAAGGTGCTGCAAGAATCTGCTGACGCCGAGATGCAGTGCTTGAAGGACGAAATTTCACAACTCAAGGAGCAGAACCAAGCTGCCAAAGAGAAGAATGCAAGGAACCTTGAGGTGTATAAGACAGTCCAGAAGGAGCGGGATGTCTTGGCGGAGACATGCAAGCAAGCGGAGACGAGCATCTTCGATAACTTTTCTCCGTCTTGGTCAATTCTATACTTTGGATAACCATTTTATTTGTTTGTACTCATGATCATCTTGTGCAAACCATCGCTCCCATTGGCTTGGCCAACTTGGGTGAAGGTGCTCCAGATCCCAAGGAACGCATGATACTTTCTGGCAACTTCGTTAGCACCGCCATTGCCCAGGCCAAGGAGATAGCCCAGCCTCTAGGGATTAACATGAAGGCGGCAGACTTAGCGGCCAAGTATGCAGAAATCCTATGTCGAGCGCCCGAGAAAGTCAACGACTTGAAGTCCTCTTGCGTCCTGGTTGGTGCTAGGATGACCCTGTCCTTGGTCAAGGGACATTACAACAACACCGACATCGACCTGGTGACCTCTGGCTTTCCCAAGCTGGATGAGGAAGGGAAGGAAATAGATACCGATGTTGTTTGGAATTCCCTCTCCGGCTTCGACATTGGGATTGCCAGAATGGTCAATGCAGATGTCTTTGTGCCTGCCGAGATCCTTGACGAAGACATGGCCTCATCTGAGTCTAGCCCATCTCCCTCCGAGTTTGACGAGATCTCTCGACCTGACTCTCCTGATGATGCCACCACGAAGCCCCTAGTAGCAGAGCCATGAAAGACAATGTTTTTATTAAATGTATCTCTGTGAAGTGTATGCAGAAAAACTTATGTGTTGCTAAGGCGGAAAAACTTGTACTCAAGTTTCCTGCTACTTATCTGTTTCCTGCATGTGTATATTTTTTAAGCAAGTGATGGCTTATCCATTATTCTGGTTCATATGCTTGACCTTTCGTGAGACGGAAGACTCGCAGCACAGAACAATGCCCTCAGGTGATGATGCTTAATAGCACCGTCAAGAACCTAAGAGCAAAATTGCCGGCTTTGAGTGCCGAGAAGTCACTACTCCGGAATCCACATAAAAACTTTAGAAAACATGCAGACCAGAAAACTTAAGCTAACACCCGTAGGAGGAATTTTCACAAGTGCAAATGCAAACTTGCGCATAAAGGATTTATATGATCCAAAAATGAACAACTAAAGGAGGTAAAAGACTCAGAAAATATGAGTGAACCAAATGATTTATTTCATTGATCATATAAGCAACTTATTTCATAATGTAAATGTGCTAAGTGTGAAAGGGACGTAGTTGTGCTATGTTCCATGGCTGATCTGTGTCTTGGTAATCATCATCAGAGTCACGTTGCTTGCTCTTGCGATTTTTTGGCCTATCTTTCAACTTGCGAATATCGATAAGGTAATAGGAACCATTTATCAATGCTTTTCTTATGACGTACGGTCCTTCCCAAGGCGGGGATAGTTTGTGTGATTTCTCCTGCTTGAGCCTAAGCACCAGATCCCCTTCTTTAAATGAGTGATTCTTTACACGACGACTATGGTAGCCATGCAGCTTCTGCTGGTAGACGGCGGATCTCTGGCATGCCAGAACATGCTCTTCTTCAAGTAGGTCCACAGATAAGCGTCTGGATTCTTCAGCGTCATCCTCCTTATAGGCGACGACTCTTGGTGCATCATGGAGGATGTCGGATGGAAGGACGGCTTATGCTCCATAAACCATGAAGAAAGTGGCCAAGCCGGTGGATCTGATGCGTGTTGTTCGTAAACTCCACAAGATAGATGGTAATTCCTCTGCCCAGGCTCCAACTGCTCTATGTAGCGATGCCTCTAAGCATGGCTTGATTCCGTGCAGAATTAGTCCATCGGCCCTTTCAACTTTCCCATATGACTATGGGTGTGCCACAGATGCTAGGTCAAGGCGGATGCCTTTTTCATGATAGTACTCCTCAACTTCTTCGAGAGACAAATTTCTGCCATTGTCGGTGATGATGCTATGTGGGAGACCAAATCTCACCACTAGATCTCGGACAAATTTTAGGGTTGTTGCCCCATCAAGCTTTCTAATGGGTTTAGCTTCAATCCATTTTGTGAATTTGTCCACTACTACTAGCAAGTGTGTAAATCCACAGGGTGCTGTCTACAAAGGTCCCACCAGGTCCAGCCCCTAGATTGCAAATGGCCAAGTTATTGGTATTGTTTGCAATTCTTCAGCTAGGACACTTGGTTGTCTTGCATAGAACTGACACCCAGGGCATGTTTGTACCAACTTGTCGGCGTCCACCTTGGCAGTTAGCCAGTAGAATCCTTGTCGGAAGGCCTTGGCCACCAACGATCGGGGAGTGGCGTGATGCCCGCAATCTCCGAGATGTATTTCTCTAAGAATTTCAATACCTTGCTGCTAGGAGATGCATAGAAGGAAAAATCTCGTGGTACTTCTTTTGTATTGCTGGCTGTCAATGAGGACGTAGACTTTTTCTCTGCATACTATTTGTCGGCTTTCGACTTCGTCGGCGGCCAAAGTTCTGTCTTATAGATAGTCCATGAACGGTTTCATCCAAGTCAGAGAGGTCACTATTAATGTATTAACAAATGAATCCACTCTATCCGGGTTGGGGGTCCGCTCCCTTCACGGATGGGGTCCATAAATGTTCCAAGAAAACGCCTGGTGGAATTGGTCGACGAGCTGATCAAAGCTTTGACAGCAGATTTGCCGCCTCATTTTCCTCCCTTTTGACGTACTTGACTTTGTTGCCGTCGAAGCACTTGGTTATTTCGTCTACTTCATCTCGATATGCTTCCATCATAGGGTTCCACATGTTCCAGGTGCCAGCTACTTTCTGGGCAACCAAGTCGGAATCTCCACAGCAAACTATGCGCTTGATGCCAATATCTTTAACCATGTGTAGTCCGTGAATGAGTGCCTCATACTCTGCCATGTTGTTCGTAGCATTGAAGTGAATCTACAGGACGTATTGCAACTTTTCTCCTATTGGTGATTGCAATAATACGACAGCCCCTGATCTGCTGAGTAGCTTTGATCTGTCAAAGTGCATGACCCAATATTCTGGCTCTAGCACATGAGTTTCTTCTAGCAGTTTTGTCCAATCTGCGATAAAATCAGCCAATGCTTGTGATTTGATAGCGTCGTGTCTCTTGTAGGTGATTTCAAAGTCGACAAGTTCAATGCCCCACTTTGCCACTCTTCCTGTAGCGTCGCTATTGTGGATGATGTCGGTTAGTGGAGCTTTGCTCACCACTGTGATATGATGCTCCTGGAAATACTGCCTTAGCTTGTGCGAAGCAAGGAAAACTCCATAAGCTATCTTTTGGTAGTGCGGGTAACGCTATTTGGATTCCGTCAAGACCTCGCTTACGTAGTAAACGGGTCGCTAAACTCCGTATTGGTGCATTGGTTCCTTGCGCTCCACCATGATGATGATGTTGATTAGTCGGTTGGTTGCCACCTATACTAACATATGCTCCCTTGACACCGGTGCTGCAAGTATTGTCGGGGAGGAGAGTATTCTCTTCAACTCCTAAAGTGCTGCATCAGCCTCATCCATCCATGTGAATTTGTCCGCCTTCTTGAGCAACTTGTAGAGAGGCATAGCCTTCTCACCAAGCTGGCTGATGAACCGGCTTACTTCTGCTATGCAGCCCGTGAGCCTTTGTATGTCATTCAGGCATGTCGGACGTTTAATGTAGAGGATGGCCTTGATTTTCCCCGGGTTCACCTTAATTCCGTGATGCTAAATGATGAAACCCAACAGTTTGTCGGAAGTTACCCTGAAGATGCACTTCTTGGGGTTCAACATCATGTTGTATTTCTGGAGATTGTCAAAGGTTTCCTGCAAGTCAGCAATAAGATCATTTGATTTTTTTGACATTACTGCAATGTCGTCCATGTAAGCATGTATGTTGCAACCTATTTGGTCATGCAGGAAACATTGCATTGTCCGCTGGTAAGTAGCACCAGCATTTTCTAACCCAAAGGGCATCGTGACATAGCAATACGTGTCGTAGGGTGTGGTGAACGAAGTGGCCAATTGGTCCAACTTTCGCATCCGGATTTGGTGGTAACTTGAGTAAGCATCGAGAAAACACAGAAGTTCCAAGATAGCCGTCGAGTCAATGACTTGGTCAATGCGAGGCAAAGCAAATGGATCATTCGTACATGCTTTGTTCAAGCCGGTGTAATCAATGCACATTCTTAATTCATTGGTTCCCTTTTTGGGGACAAGTATAGGATTTGCCACCCATCGAGTGTGAATAACTTCTCGGATAAAGCCAGCCTTAAATAACCTAGCTATTTCTTTGCCTATATCCCTTCATCTTTCATCACGAAAGCGTCGTAGAGGTTGCTTCACCGGTTTGGCATTGGGATCAATATTCAAGATGTGTTCGGCAAGTTCCCTAGGTACACCTTTCATGTCGGCAGGTTGCCAGGCGAAGATGTCCCTATTCTCACAAAGGAACTTGACGAGCGCACTTTCCTATTTGGGATCCAGGTCCGTGCCAATGGCAGTGGTCTTGGAGGAATCTCCTTCAACAAGCTCCACCTTCTTGGTCCTGATGGCGGCCTTGAATGCGGGTTCGGCAGCAGTGATCTGCTTCTTTGAAGCCGGTATCTCCAAGGTGTCGACCTGGTTCTGGATCTCTTTGAAATCCTCACCATAAAGAACTACTTCAGCGAAGGCGGCCTCACTAAGCTCGCACTCCCGTGCCTTAGTGAAGCTTTCGTCAATGGTGATGATGACAATTGGTCTGGGAATCTTGAGCTTGTTCTAGACAAAGGATGGCCTTGCAAGGAAGGAGTGGAAGATGTCGCTTCCAAAAATGACCTGGTACACGCTCTTGAAAGTCACCACTTCAAAGGTCATGCGTTCTTAGCGGTAAGTGTTAACATCGCCAAAAGTGACCAGAAGGGTGATGTAGCCCAGGGAATTTGCTTGTCGGCCAGGGACAACCGCATAGAACACGGTGTTGCTCTTCCTTAGCTGGGTCTCCATCAAGTTCATCTTGTGCAGTGTATCCAGGTACAAGATGTTGATGCTTGTTCCACTGTCCATGAGGCACTTGGTGAACTCTGTGCCGTCAATCAAAGGGTTGATGAGCATGCCATACTGGTTCTCTATTGGGATAAGGTCTGGGTGATCCTTCCTATCCCAAGTAATTGTAATTTCGGACCACCTGACGTACTGGGGAACTGGAGGGAGGGTGACCATCAGTATCCTCAAAGAGGTTTTCTGTGCCCGGACGGTGGGAGTGCCAAGGAAGGTATGGTAACATGGAGCCTTCTTTTCAAAGGGATTTTTCCCTTTACCCTCTGCCTTATCGGAAGATTTGGGTTCCATGTCTTCATCCATATCGCTTGACTCCTTGGGATCCTCCTCCTTCTTCTTCCCTTTGCCCTTTCCGTGGGGACTGTTCTTCCGACTTTTCTTGTAGCCGGACTCAGGGTCTTCCCTGAGGTTGTTGACAAATTTGCATTGGCGGTTGGTGTGGGTGGCTTTGTCGATTCATCAAGGTGGACGAACCACATCATATCACGGTACTCCTTGTATGTTTGGGGAACGCGGGGCGCTGAGGGTGTAGAATCACTCCTCTGCTGGCCACTGCTAGCCCCCCGGCCACGTCCATGCTGTCCGACTCCGCCTCTGCCAGTGAACGTTGTGGCGACCATGCCGGCTGCTTGCTTTTCTTTAGGCGGATTCTTCTGCTTGTTATTGTTGTTTTTTCTGGCCTAGGTAGGAATTGCTATTGCCGGCAACAATCCGCGCGTGTCGTCGTCAGTGGCGGCGAATTCGCTAGCCATGGCGATCATTGCATTGAGGTTGAGCTCAGTGATGTCTTGCTTGCGCTTCAACGTAGGCTGGATCAAAGTTCCCTTTTCCAGACCGTCGATGAAGGTGGCCATACCGGTTTGTTCGTGCACCCCTAGGCAGGAATTTTTCATATCCAGGTAGCAAGAGAGGTATGTACGAGAGGTTTCATCCTTTTCTTGCACACACCGTTGTAGGCCTCCGATAGTGCAGGGACATTTGTACGTACCCTTGAAATTATTGGTGAATGCTTCATGCATGTCCAACCAATTGCATATTGATTTCTTCGGCAAGTCGTCGATCCATTGCCAGGCAGTGTCGGTCAGCATGAGTGGGAGTTACTTGATGGTGACATTGGGGTTTCCCCCTGCGATGTGAATTGCTTCGGTGTAGTCCTGCAACCATGTTGCTGGCCTGGCGGTGCCATTGTAGGGCTTGATGGTCTTGTCTATTCGGAGACCCTTGGGGTAGGTTGTGGCCCGTATTACTGGTCCAAAACAACATGACCCAAGGCATGGGAGCTCCTGAGCTTCTTGGATCTTGTCCAGCTATGTACATGCATCATATGGCTCTAGTTGCTTCCCTTTTCTGTCATGGGGAGGGGAGTTGTGGAGCGATCTATGAGATCCACCGCACCCTCTGCTATGATGGCTGCTATTTGGCGACGGTGACGGTGGAGGTGGTGGGTTAGCCTTCTTGTCGTGTCCGTCCTGTGACTCCTCACGCCTGTTGCAGTTGCTTGCCGAACGTGGCGGCTCCTTATGGGACCTGCTTCTATGTCCTTCAATGACGCTGCGCTCTCCGGCATGCCGGGGCTGATCACCCTAGTTGCGTATAATGATGTCGGCCTGGGGATGCCTTGGTGGTGGCATGCTTGTACGGTGGCATGGCAGTGGTTCCACGTGACGTCAAGATGGTGGTGGAGGTGGCGACCAACAGGGACGAGCCTTTTCTCCGTGATCGGAGGATATGGGGATGGCGTCGGTCCTATTGCGTGCCTCCCTCCATCGTCGCTCTGTGGAGCCCTTATGTGATCCCTCGTCATGGGGAGATTTTGGCCTTCCGCGGTTGTTCAGGGTTGACTGACAAAGCTCCGGGTTGGACTCGAGCCACTATGAGGTAGCCTTTTCATGTTGTTTGCATGCCTTAGCGACGAGGTCGTACACCTGAGCAACTGCTTCTGTTGACCTTTCCTGTTCCAGGAGGATATTGGCAACGGCGATGTTGAGGGCAGGGGTTGGCATGACTTGTCTCCCCTCTGAATCGATGTATGGGGTGGATTTTGTCAGTTTGGACCCGTCATATCCCAACCTACACCGAACGCCGGGGTCTTCGACGACGTGAGATGGCACTTTCTTTGCCTTTTGCTTCAATAGCAATTGCTTGTACTCAGCCTCCATAGCTCTTGCCACCTTGATGGATTGCTGTGCTTTGGCCATGTCTTCGTCTAGCTTAGCGCCTTGCTCCGCAATGCACTTGGCCTCCACTAGGATTGATGCACGCTTCTCATCAAGCTTCATAACACTCCGGATATGGGCGACGGTGATAGGCTAAACGAGGAGTGTGCCGTAGATTTCCTTGTCGGCAGGAGTAACCAATGGGTTGCTAGCTGCAGACATTGATGGTGGCATTGGCGGCTGATTTGACTATCTAGCAGTACTAGGGGTTGTGGTGAGTTCGTACGCCAATTGCAGGTGGATAACCGGAGGAGGAAAGACCTTGGCTGAGCCGGAGGCTCGGCGGCTTTCTTAGCTGTTGTTGCTCTGGTAACTACCGGCATGGGCGGAGCTCTCTCATGTTCTAGTTCCTGTCCGTCTTCTTCCATCACGCGCCCAATGGCAACTAGCACCTGGTGGGAAGCGTTGGTCTTCTCGGTGTGCTCCTCCTTCTCGATCTCCTACTCAATCTCCCTCATAACATCATCGTATTCCTCCGAATTAGCGTCCGAGCTGCCGCCATCTATATTGATGTTGGCGTATAGCGCGTCAAGGACAAAGTCGGAGTTGGCTTCGGTGTTGGTGATGGCGGATGTAGAGGGTGATTGACATGGGCTATTGTTGTTGTTCATACTTCGGCTTCCGGTCCAGGTATAGCTTGGGTGTTTTCATCGGCGTCCGTGTATTCGTTGACGATGGCGACCATCTAACCAATGGTGAGAGGACTTGCGGCCTGGCGCCTTCAGAGGGTATGCCGGAGGAGTGTTTCGGGGTTGATCCCTTCCACGAAGTGGTACACAAGCTCGTCGGCACGGTCGCCCTCTAGGGTTTCCCTCACCCTCATACATATGGTGAGGTATTCGCAGTGAGGTTCTCCGTCCCTTTGAACACATCTAGCTAGATCGAAGATGGTGACTACACCGACAAAGTGTGACCTGTGCATCTCTAACGCTTGGGGAGGCCAAGCAGAGTTGAGGGGTCCTTCCACCTTTATATCTTGCACAGTGGTGGTTTGGGTGGGCCTTGAATTTTCCTGATCCGAGCCACCATACTCCAAGGAGATATATGGCCCAGATCCTTCCGCGAAAGTGTCCTGGTCATAGGCGGTTCGTGTGGGGTTGACAGGTTTCCGACTTCCTAGGAGCTAGGACCCGAGTCGGTTTCGCCGATGAAGATGTGGATGTCTCCGAAGGGGATGAAAGAGCAACTCGTAGGGTTCGTCTTCCCCGGCACCCAGAGCTCATCTGGAGGGACGATTGGGACATTGCCGGAGAAGAGAACGCGTCCAATGGCTACGGTGTCGTTGATTCCTGCAAAGAAATTGGACCTAGCCCAGTGTAGAGCTCGAAGCGCCTCTTGCCCCACGGTGGTCCCCAACTGTCGTGGTATTGCCGACGAGTACGCCATGGAGGGGTCCTCACAATGCGTGTTTAGATACGTGGTGTAAGGCGGAGAGTTGGCGGGTACGAAGTAACACAACTTACCCAGTTTCAAGTCCCACAATGGTGGCGGAACTCTACTCCTATAAATCACTATAATGGCAATACGCCGAGTTACAAAGATAGGTTCGTTGTGCGAGGTGTTACACGTTGTACATAGGAATCTAAGAGGTTGTTCCCTAAAGGCTCCCACAGGTAGGGCTTATAAAGGCACCAGAACCTAGGGTTTATAGGGAAAGGTCCTTGCCAGACAAGTTAAAGAGTCCTACACTAATACGAACTAGTCTTTCTTGTCTTGCACTCCAAGGCTCCTAGTATGTCGGTGAATCCTGCATAGCCTTCCTTTATCCGACATGGGCCTCCCTTCTAGATCCGTCTAACAGGGTCGCCCAGTAGGCCATAGGCCTTTCTACCAACTATGGGCCACCCGGGTTAGCCGGATTGGTGACATGCTATGAGGATACCCATTTAGCATATCCCGAACAAAAAGTATTCAGTTCAACCGAATGAGTTAGCAAGGTAGTCCCAAGTGTTTTTGGCTTAACATATTCACTTGGGATTTAAAATGTCAAACGATTCTTTGTCATACTACAATATAGTGGTGTATGCCTATTTGCTCTTTGCACATTTGCCCTTTTTCTTCTTTCTTTTCTTCTTATTTTTTATTTTATATATATATATATCCTCACACTTTTGTTTAAGTGTTGTGCAAAGGAGCTAGCCATACATTCCACTTCATGTAGGTATTCAAAGTTTAACGATCTCAATTACCAAATTCCATTTGTATATGAAGCAATCTTTATATCTTGAATATTCTACCTCGTCTTGTTCTCACTCTAATTTGATAGCACTTTTAATTTCCTTTGTTCAAGGTTTATTTTTCAACTTAACTGATTAGATAATTTTTTTGTAAATCAAACCATGAACTTACAACATATTAACCAAATTATCTATGTATGTTGTTCCATTAATACCAATTGTGGGGAAGACTCCTATTGTTATCATCAAGTGCAAGTAAAATTATACTCAAGCCATTCATATATCCAATAGGACAAGCACAAACTGAATATTGCTCCATATATGATAATAAACTCGGAATTTCATAAAAGGGATCAACAATTCCTGAAGGGAATTCTAATGATGCAAACTTTATTTCTAATTTGAACTAATGGAAAACTAAAATATTAATGTAAAACTTATAAGATAGATTACAAGGTCTTAAAGATCTCCCCAAGCTTGGAATCAAGCCAGGTGGGATCGAATAATCCCTTGCGATTATTTGATACCGTGATTATTGTAGATCACTATGGCGCCATGGCATGTAACACCGTGGTGCGTAGCTTGTTGTTGGTATCCTCCAGAGCAATGATGCGGCTATTGCACCTGTGCAAATCAGATTGCAAACTGTCCACTTTATCTGCGAGTTTAGTCACCAATGAGAGAAGATCATCCTTCTTCTCTATCTCCTTGAGACAGAGACGGACTTCAACACGATGGAGTAGCTCCTTCTTCTGATATATCTCCAGTGCTCGAGCGTGGTCTTTGGTCCTAGGCAACCCACAAGAAAAGAATCTTAACGAAACAGGGAAAGAAAACACGGATTTGGAGAAGTACTGCCGCGTAACGACCAACTATACGGGCGCGACCCATATAGCTCCGGTCATATAGTTGGTTCCGGGCAGATATTTCCAAATATCTCGATTCCAGGTCGATTAAGTTACCAACTTGGAACCGACAAAACCATTTTTTCTAAACTTTAAAACAAAAGGGGAAATCGAAAATGTCAGAGAGTTTAACGACCAACTATATAACAGGAGGATTTTCTCCGGCCGTATAGTTGCGACCGTATAGTTCCCAGACATCGAAAACAATTTCACGAAGAAGATACTGAAGGTTTAACGACCAACTATACGATGGGAGATTTTTCTCCGGCCGTGTTGCAATTGTATAGTTGGTAAAAACATTGAGAAACTTCAGAAAAACACGAGGAATTCAAAGGCAAAAATCTCAGAAGTAAAATTTGTGAAAACAAATCACTTATTTGAGTAAGAACACTTACCTTGCACTTACCGTTTACTTATTCAGGGATGACAAGCTCCTCCAACAACAAAGACTTCTTCTCTTTTGGAGGAATTGACCTTAGTTCATTTAATAATTCTCGTAAACGAAAACCACCGGGACTAAAGTTCCTCTCAATAAGATTGGTGTCTTGGTGGGCAAATATGGACATGGTATCCAACATCTTTATTTCTTGCCTCTACATAATATGCAACTCAAATTCTTGAAGTAAAAGTATCCAACAGATCAGTCTTGGCTTATGTTTTTCCTCTCAAGGAGTTCTTTTAAACCATCACGATCCGTATGAACTCTTACTTTTGCATCAACTATATAAGAACGAAATTTATCGAAAGAGAAAACTATAGAAAAGAGTTCCCTTTCTTCCTTAGGATAATTCTTTTAAGCACTTTTAAGAGTTCTACTAGCATGATGTATAATATTAAATCTGCGACCTATATGTTTTCGCAGAGTTACTCCTACAACATCATCACTAGCTTCACATATTATGTCAAAAGTCATATCCCAAGTAGGGTGTTTAATGATAGGAGCATGGGATAAAGAATATTTAAGTTTATCAAAGGCTACAAGACATTTATCATCAAAATTAAATCTTACTCCCTTTTGCTGAAGGTTAGTCAAAGGTTTAGATATTCCAGAGAAATTCCTAATGAACCTTCTATAAAAACCCACATGACCAAGGAAACTTCTTATACCTTTTATATCCCTAGGTTGTGGCATTCTCTCTATGGCCTCAACCTTAGCTCTATCCACTTCAATTCCCTTACCTGATACCTTATGTCAAAGGACTATACCTTCTTTGACCATAAAATGGCACTTCTCCCAGTTTAGAACAAGATTGGTTTCTTCGCAACGCTACAAAACACTTTTGAGATTATCCAAGAAACTAGTAAACAAAGTTACATAGATAGAAAAGTCATCCATAAATACTTCCATTATTAGTTTTATAAAATCCGCAAAAATAGCAGTCATGCATCTTTGAAAAGTAGCTGGCACATTACATAAACCAAAAGGCATACGACGGTAGGCATGTAATCCATAAGGACTAATGAAATTTGTTTTAAGTTGGTCATCTAGATGAACATCTATTTGAGAAAAACTAGAGTATCCATCCAAGTAGCAAAAATGAGTGTGGTTTGCTAACCTCTCTAAAGTTTGATCTATGAACGGTAAATGATAGTGATCTTTCATAGTTTATTTATCCAATTTCCTGAAATCTATATACATCCTATGTCCAACAATAGATCTAGTAGGTATCAATTCATTGTTTTCATTAGGAACAACAGTAAAACCACCATTCTTAGGGACACAATGAACAAGACTTACCCATTCACTTTCTTTTACATGATAGATTATACTTGCGTCCCATAGGCATACTATTTCTTTTCTTACCACTTCCTTTATTTCGGGCTTTAGTTGTCTATTAAATTCCGCAACTGGTTTAGCACCTTCCTCCATGAATATTCGATGGACGGTTATCATGTGACTAATGCCCTTCAAATCATCAATTGAGTACCCAAAAGCCTTGCGATGCTCCTTAAGTATTTTCAGGAGTTCTTCTTCTTCATCTCCTGAAAGTTTAGCACTAATAATAACAGAAAATTTATTTGTATCATCTAAAAAATCTGTATTTAAGATTATCTGGTAGAGTATTCAATTCTGGGGGTGGTAATTCCTCGTCCCCTCTCTTTTCTGGCTCTTCGAAAGCCTCATTAGTTGGAGGCCCTATAATGGGAAGTGAATCAAATTCACCTTCTAGTTCTTCTAGGGACTTGTCCTCCATAACTATTTCTTCATAATTTGAATCTTCATTTATTTCTTCTTCTTGATGAATAAAGAAAAGAGCTGCCATTTCCTCAATAGTTTTCTCTTTCTCTTCTTCTTGTATTTGTGGAGGTCAGTCTTTAAATTGGGAAAAGTGGAATTACTTTTCCTCTTCCCCAAGCTTAAGAGACATAATCTCCTTTTTGAAATCCACTTTGGCACCTACATCACTCAAAAAGTTTCTTCCAAATATAATTTGGCAAAGAGTGTCAGCTGACATATCAACAACTACAAAATTGATAGTAAAGTTTTTATTGCCAATTGTGATAGTTGCATCTTCGACTACTCCCATTGGAATTCTAAGAGTTTCATTGGGTAACATGATTGTCATATCATTATTTTCAATTGTAGTCGGTTCTATTTCTTCTTTTATTTATAAATAAAAATCAAAAGATATAACATTAACTTCGGTGCCAAGATCGCATAAACCATAATGCAAGGTTTCCTTAAATATGTAGGGAAGAATAGGCTTACCCGCATCTTTTACCTTTTTTTACCTTCAACCAATATGGAAGTCTCTTTATCAAGTTCAACTATGTTACAATGTGCATACATAGCCATAATTGCTTCCTTGGTTACCTCTTCATCTTTGGTTTCTTCCAGATATTCCATAACTTCTGGCATACTTTCCTCTTCCTTCTTCTCCTGTAATGCTTTGACATGTTCATATTTAAAAATATGCTTATGTGCAGTGTTAGGGAAAGGTATCTCATATATTGGTTCTTGGGAGCCCAATGTTGCTTTAAATTCTCTTTTCTTCTCAGGTTAGGGTGGTGGATCATACTTGACCAAACCCTCTTTTGGAGATTTTCTGTGTTCTGTAAAAGCTTTAACAACATGGAACACAAGATCTGAATCCAAATAAAGTTCTTTAGATAATTCGTTAACATGGATCTTTTTATTATAGTCATGAATACAATCATAATCAATTTTTATGCCTCCTTCGCTTCCTAGACCAAAATTTCATGAAACTCTATGATCGCGAATTCTATTAAGTAAAGCCTAAGCTTTAGATATAGGAAGATTCATAAAATCTCCTCTCGTGAAAGAGTCTAGTTCAATTTTATTAGGTTTAATTAAACCACCGTAAAAGATATGCAATAAATACCATTTAGGCTAATCATGATTAGGACACTGATTAAGTAAATCTTTAAATATGATATAAGCTCTTACTAGTCCTTCATTATGATGGTTCCTCCAAGTCATTATAAGACGCCTAATTCCCAAAGATTTTGATAATGGATAATATTTTGCTAGAAACTCATAGGCTAAATTATCCCAAGTAGTAGTGGCTTCTGGGGGTAGAGATCTATACCATGAGAGAGATGTACTAGAAAAAGCCTGACTAAAAAGTTTAACCCTTACCTCATTAGCAGTATATCTCGGTAATTGGAAAGTGCCACATATATCTTTGAAACATGCAATATGCTCATATGGATCAGGATCTTTTTCATCCCTAGTAAATTGCTTCTTATGTAGAATACCAAGTAGTAGAGGATTTATTTCAAACCCCCTTGTCTTCTTGTTGGAGTTGTCTCTTTTTATTAATATCATAGGGCTCCCAAAGTGGCTGAGTGGGTTAGCATTAGCCATAAGCTCAAACTCCATCATGTTGGTGGAAAGCTATAACTCAAAACAAAACTTAGCGAGATAAAAATAAATAAGCAAAAACTAAAAGACCTATATCGCTTAGCTCCCCGGCAACGATGCTAGAAAATAGCTTGATGACTGAAGCGCACAGATCATTTGCAGCTAGTTTCGAAATAAAGATATTGATCCCACTGGGAGAAGGAGTCTGAAGTATAATAACTCTTGAATTAAATACTACAATAGAAATGCTAAATAAAGTTCTAAGTAACAAGATAAAATTCGAGTATTGCGTAAAAAGGTGTTTTTGGGGTTTTGGTATAAGAGAACAATAAGTAAAGTAAAACAACTGAACACAGGAAGTAAGTATCACGTATGTAAACGAGATTTGAAACTGCAATGGGAAAAAAGCATTCTCAGGGAGCAGCAGATACAACTCTAGCATTATAAAGAGCTAAGGTAAGATTATTATCATGAACATTCTCAACTATGTATGTGTGGGAGGAACTCCGTATTTGGACAAATAGGCAGCAATCACTGTTCACATCATCCTCATAACCACATCAGACAACAATCAACATCAATCGAATTACTGCGTTATTAAGGGACTTAATCCCGTAGGACGTATCCCATGGCATGGATAGTGTTCCGTGAGTTTCCTCGGTTCCCAAGTTGATACGTAAGGGGTGCCAACAGCTTTATAGCCACTGTATGTTCTAACACACCTTCATCTACCAACAAGTAGTTCCCTCCATCAAGTCCCCACAAGAGGCAAATATTGAGAGGTCGACTTCTCCCAACATCAAGATGAAGACAATCTAACACATGGTCACAACGATGAATATCATAATAAACTTTATCTTATTTCAATCTCATACCAGGGTTTCTCCATCTCCCCAAGAACTAATAATCTACTCAGACATGGAGGCAATCAACATCATGGAAATAACAATGGAAGCAATCATAGATGAATAGTACTTGTATAAATACACAACGAGTACGGAAATTACAACAAGATCTAGAGAAGATGTAGATAGGATGGATGGAGATGGTGGTGATGCAGCGGTTGATGATGAAGGTCGATGCTTATCCTCCCGGATCTGCGCAGGGCGAAGATGGATCCTCGGTGGACAAGTTCCCCCTCCAGATGCCTTCCGGAGGTGAAGTTTCGGTGATTTCTGGTTGTTCTGTATGTCGTCTCCCTGATCCAGTTGCATAGGGTGAAATTATTTGAGGAGGCGGTGGCGGCGCCAACTATACGGCAGGAACTATACGACCGAAAAATTAATTCCCACCGTATAGTTGGTCGTTAAACCTTCTGTATGCCTCGATCGCTTCGGGTTTTCTTCTGGTGTTATTGATATTTCCCAAATAAGTGATTTACGTTGTTTTTGACTACTTTTATCCCCAATACAACTACTCCAAGAATTGTGTCCATTGTATCCATCATCTGTCCTAATCCTGGTGAAAATAGACATAAAATGTGCGCGCGAACGCCGTAAAATACCAAGATCCTTCAACTACAGTGAAAAATAATAATATAAAACATGATGCAAATATGCACTCATCAGGTACCCATCGGGGGTCAATTAGGAGTATATCGAAAACCACCGAGAATTTGGACAACAGGTTTAACTTCTTGCTAAGATTTTGCATCTTGACAATTTGGTCAAACCTGAGCTACACAAGTAAGAGAACAAGAGGGAGGCAGCGCAAGACTTTCAAAAAAAAAGAGGCAGCGCGAGAGCAGCGTAGAAGAGGACTTGAAGGCGGTGCGATGTCAGAGCAAAGCTATGATGGACTGCTGACACGAGGTACTACATGGTACACTCTACTAGTAGTAGATGTATGGACCTGCTACTAGTATATGTACGCAAAACAAGATGCGTTTTCTCTCTCCTTCGCTGGCTCTCACCATCCATCCTCCATCGATTTCTTCTTTGCATCAGTGGGTGCATAGTCCGGCTTGTCTCTTCCTCATCCACAGCGTGGCGCTACGCACGTGTGCCTTGGTATAGCACACGGATCTACTTCCAACAACTGTTTTTTTATTCCAAAATTCAAAATAATCATTAACACTAGTACAAAAAAATCTCAAAGGTAATAATAATTACAAAAAGGTCCTCAGACCACCTTGCGACGAAAACAAACCCTAGCGCGATAACAGAAGCGTCTCGCTCCTCCATGACCTCTAGTTACAAAAAATAAATTAATAACGCCACCACCACAATTTTCAGACAAAGTGTACCATGTTTTCTTACAATTCCCAAGTTTTAGGATTTTTCAAGAGGACATACAAAGGTTTTTCATTTTATTCATGTTCAATCTTCTTGCTTTTTAACGAGGTTGTTGCATCATAATGCTAAATCTTGTATAGTTTAATCGCTAGGTATTGTATATGGTGGTATATGGCCGATAGTAAATGACATGTCACTTTGTTATACCTAGGACTCGGTTATACTATTGAACTTGCTCTCACGCACTTCTTGTAGATTATTAAATTAGACCTAATTCGACAAATCGATAGAAAGTCATTTGAGAGGGTTAAATTAAGTATAAAATTAAGCCTAAAAAATATAACATGTAATTTATCCAACCACTTTATGTACTAGTAAATAAATGGCACATGCTATGAACTCTAATTTACCCATATTAACCATACTTCATACTGAAAAAAAACTTTTACTTCTTTACCATGCTAACATGCACCGACCTATACCAAAATATGGACACACCGTCATTATAGATATATAGAGTATGTCCATGACCTTGGCCATTGGCCTTTAAACCCAAGAAAGTTCACACGGAGTACATGGTATAGTAGGCCATACCGTGAATTGAGCTTTTCTAGTATTTTACTGGTAGAATAAATAAAAGAACAAAGAATGCCCCCTCCCCCACAAATTTTCGTACAAAGTGGATAATTCTTTCTTATAGTTTCCCAAGTTTAAGGATTTTTCAAACTCCCAAGCCAAAGCTCCACACACTTAAATTACTCTATGCCGATAAAACGAAATTAGGTCAAACTTGAATACATGTGAGCGCGATAGACTATTACTCTTGAAAATTTTCAAAATTCTTCTGAAGGAACCCAGACAGTGAATATATCATGGGCCAACAATAGTTTTGAAAAATGCTAGCACTAATTAGTATTTTCATAATGACCAATTGGCTTGAGTGACCAATCGAGGTCATGGCCATATGCACATCATAGTTTAGGATCCACGAGTCTAGCGCGATGGGGAAGGCAGTATAGGGTACGAGTGTCTAAGGGCATCCGTAATGTAGGACCCACCCGGCTTATAAGTACATTAGCACAACGTATAGGGTTAACATTTTCCACAATATAGGACCCACATAGCTTATCATATTGCTCCTTGCAAGAGTGAGGAGAGAGGGCAAATGATGTTTCTATTCTCTATGGCAACCCACAAGCTTGAGGAAACTTTATGTTCTCCACAATGTATAAGGTGCCTTAGCGGATGCCACATAGGCCTTAAGGTGTGTTTTTTACACATTATTGTGGATGCCCTAACGAAAAAAGCAAATAATGGGTCCACTTGGTAGTGTATGACCAAGATATAAAACTCCTATGCAAAGTTAGCATCTTCAGTTTAGTATGTCCCATGGATCATCTTGTTTAGACACTGTCTAAATGGTGGAGCTTATTCGCAATACAGTAAGTAGTACTCCCTCAGTTTCAATATATATAAGATGTTTTAGGTTTGTGAAGGTTATGTATCTAGTCATATTTTAGTGTGTATATTCGGAGTGAACCTCTACGAACCTATACATTAAAATGTCATCTTGACAATTTAACAAAGTTAGGTCAAACTTGAGCTACAAGTAAACGTGATATATTGCTCTTGAATTAAATGTCATTTCAGAGGTAGATGAGTACATCTTATTGTAGTAAATAATTTTGTTGGAGTGAGTATTCAACTATTAGGAAAAAACATTCTCAATTTTCCTAGTGATGACAAGATTGTTCTTTTTTGCAAAGAAAGCCCGAAGAATATTGGATCTTAATGCCACAATCCAAGTTTCAGACATATATAGTGGGTCAGCATGTTTTACTTATGATTCCCATGTTTTGTGAGTTTTCGATCTTCCTCTAGCTAACTCTGTTCACTTGAATGACTTTATGTTGATGTATCGAAATTAGGTCCAATTTGACATACAAGTAAATTGTAGGTTGATTTGAATGTTTTATGAAAAAGCTTTTGGAGGTACCCATTGGGCGGTCAATTAATATATCAGAAACCACCATAAGTTTTGACGATAGGTTCATCTTCTTGCTAAGATTTTGCATCTTGACAGTTTAATGAAATTAGGTCAAACTTGAGCTACAAGTAAGAATGATAGATTGCTCTTGAATTAAATGTCATTTCAGAGGTAGATGAGTGCATCTCTTCATGTAAAGCAGTGAGGTCGGTGTGAGTGTCCAACTACCAGGAAAGAACATTCTCAATTGATGACGATATCATTCTTTTTTGTAAAGAAAGTGCGAAGAATATTCGATCTGAATGCCACAAGCCAAGTTTTCACACATATACAATGGATCAACAACATGTTGTACCTTCAATTCCGATGTTTTATGAGTTTTCAAGCTTCCTAGCCAACTCTGCCCACATGAACGTATTCATGTCGATGTATCAAAATAAGGTCGAATTTGAACTACAAGTAATAATTTGTAGGTTGCTTTGAAAGTTTTATGAAAAAATCTTTTGGAGGTACCCATCGAGCAGTCAATTAATATATCAAAAACCGCAAAGAGTGTTGATGATTGGTTCGACCTCTAGCTAAGATTTTGCATCTTCCTCAAAAAAAAAGATTTTGCATCTTGAAAATTTTGAACCCCTTTTGAAAATGATCACATGAAATAGGGAGAGAGGGAAAATGATATTTCTATTCTCTATGGGCAACCCACAAGCTTCAGGTGCACCTTAGGCTTAAAGATAACTTTATTTTTCCACTATGTATAAGGTGAACCTTAGCGGATGCCACATAATAGGCCTTATTAAGGTGTGCTTTTCTCTGCTACTATAATGGAGCAGTTTTGAATTGGATCCATAGCACCAAACCTGATCATTGGGCTATTAGATCCAATGGTTCAGAGAAGCTGGATTCGTGTTGAATAGTACCACTTTATCAATTTGTTTTCACCCATCAACTCAGTCATCCACGTAGGGCCCACAGATTGGGGAGGTCGCGGTCGTCTTGGACGCACCACAAAATTATGACTGGGCCATCGAGTGCGGGAAGCAGAGTTAGCATTTCGTCCAATCGCTTACCCTAGTCATCGTCATCGAGATTTTCCACACGCATCGGCTTCATTAGCGACATTGATTGTCCCCTCACTGCGGTAATCTGCCACATTAATCTCGGATCACCTCCTTCCTATTTAATCTCTCCCTTCCCTGCACCAAACCATATCTAATCCACCGCTTCCAGCAACCATCTCCGTCCTCGTCTGTCATCCATGGCCACCTTCCGGCTGCCGCCCGCCGTACTGGAGCGCAAATACCCTGACATCACTACGCAGGAGGACAATGCCCTATGCATTTGGGCCTTCTCCCCACGGAGAACAAAGTGGCAGCTGGTGTGCGCCTTCCTTGATGCTGGGCACGATCGCCGCCAGTACCAGATGTATGGCATCTACGATAATTCAGACGGGACATTGAAGGTCAAGTTCGTCAAGTTCAGGGACGCCCGTCTACTCTACGACTAGGCCTTCCACTGCAGATGCGAGATGGTGGTGTTCACCAGCACCAACATTTTCACCAACTACTGCAACTGGTTCCCCAACAATGGCAACTTCATCCACAGTGTCCTCCTGGAGCTACCGATGGCTCCAGAGGTGCCACCGATGGCTTAGGAGTTCCCCCACCTTACCAGAGGTGCCGATGAGTCAGGAGCCGGCTCTGTCACTAGAGCTGTTGTTGGTGCTCATGTCTAACGAGCTGCCGCTGGTGGTGCAGACTAGGTGCTAGGAGGTGCTGGACCTGCACTAGTTTAGCAGCGAGTCCTATGTATGTAAACTCGTGTTGTTATGTTAATGGTTGAATGAAGTTTCTTTTGGTACTACTCGTCAAAGAAAAGTTTCTCTTGGTACTACTCATTGTACCCTGCAGTACTAGTAGTACTACGAATGGCGATCTATTGAATATCCTTCCCCTCGTATGTTTGTGAAGGAAGTGAAAATTTCGAAACCGGAAAAGTTTGAATTGCTACTCTATTGTAGTAGTAATACTTTTTGCCGCCAAGGACCAAAATAGTTCCCACCAATGCAGCTGATGAACACGCCAGACAAAGACACGGAGCCACTGATAGAAGGCATGTCGTCGATCGACGCATGTGCGTAGCGCCACGTTGTGGACGAGGGAGATATGAGCCGGCCGGGGTGTGGGGTGGTGATGAGGGAGTGAAGGAGAGAGAAAACACATTTTGTTTTGCATGCATATATATTGTGGTCCTGAAATTTACTCTACTCACTGTACCCTCTACCTCGTGTCAGGAACCCATCCTAGCTTTGCTCCGACATGGCACCGCCTTCAAATCCTCCTCTTCGCAGCTCTCTTGATGCCTGCTATGTGCTCGTAGTCTCTTCTCGCTCTTTATTTTTTAACAGAAAAAAGGAAATAAATTCTTCTTACTTGCTTTTTAGAAAATAAATTCCTGTCACTTGGAAAATTGAAATTGATTATTTTTTGTTTTTAATATCTTCGATTATTCTCAAAAGATGGCCAAATTTTTTGGCATGCAAATTCTTGGATACGGGGATCATAAGCATAAAGTACATTCTACATAAATGACCTAAAAATGGAAAATTACATCGAGGTTCATACATTTAGCACAAAGGACCCTAAAATTGAGCAAAGAAAACAGTCAGGTTTAGCTCCTTCTCAAGAGAGAAGCTGATCGAGCCATACTCTTCATCCTACTTCCTCTTCGATTGTTTTCAAAATATGGCCAAATCTGTCGCCATGCAAATTCTTGAATATGGGATCATCAACATAAAGTACGATGTACTACTTTCTCTTTGATTGTTTTCACAATATGGCCAAATCTGTCGCCATGCAAATTCTTGGATACTCGATCATCATAATAAAGTATGATGTAGAGATATGGCATTGACCTTGTGGTTGTTCGACTTGAAATCCAAGATTTTTTCATACTCGTTGACAACTATAAGCCAAAATTCATTTAAATTTCACCAATTACTTTTAGGTTAGCATTTTACACAGTCGGTGGGAGTACATTCTACATCAAGGACATAAAAAAGGAAAAATTACATCGAAGTCCATACATTTAGGAGAAAGGACCCTAAAATTGAGCAAAGAAAACAGTCGGGTTTGGCTCCTTCTCGAGAGAGCAGCTAATCTAGCCATACACTCTTCATACTACTTCCTCTTTGATTGTTTTCAAATATGGTTGAATATGTCTCCATGCAAATTCTTGGATATGGGATCATGAGCATAAAGTATGATGTAGACATATGGCCTTAACCTTGTGGTTCTTTGCCTTGAAATCCAAGAATTTTTCATACTCGTTGACAACTATTCTTAAATTTGTTGAAATTTCACCACTTACTTTTAGGTTATCAATTTACATGGCCGGTGGGAGTACGTTCTACATCAAGGACCTAAAAAAGGGAAAATTACATCGAGGTCCATACATTTAGCACAAAGGACCCTAAAATTGAGCAAATAAAATAGTCGGGTTCGGCTCCTTCTCCGGAGAGCAGCTGATCGAGCCATACACTTCATACTACTTTCTCTTTGATTATTTTCATAATATAGCCAAATATGTCGCCATGCAAATTCTTGGATACTCGATCATAAGAATAAAGTATGATGTAGAGATATGGCCTTGACCTTTTGGTCGTTTGGCTTGAAATCCAAGAATGTTCATACTCGTTGACAACTATAAGCTGAAATTTGTTTAAATTTCACCACTTACTTTTAGGTTAGAATTTTACACGGTCGGTGGGAGTACATTTTACAACAAGGACCTAAAAAGGGGAAAATTACATTGAGGTCCATACATTTAGCACAAAGGACCCTAAAATTAAGCAAGCAAAACAGTCGGGTTTGGCTCCTTCTTAGGAGAGTAGCTGATTGAGCCACACTCTTCATACTACTTCATCTTTGATTGTTTTTAAAATATGGCCAAATTTGTCGGCATGCAAATTCTTTGATATGGGCTTAACCTTGGTCGTTCATCTTGAAATACAAGAATGGTTCATACTCGTTGACAACTAAGCTTAAATTCGTTTAAATTTCACCACTTACTTTTGGGTTAGAAGTTTACACGATCGATAGGAGTACATTTTACATCAGGGGCCTCAAAAAAGAAAAAATTACATCGAGGTCCATACATTTAGCATAAAGGACCCTAAAAGGAAAAATTTCTGGTTTTGCTCCTTCTCGAGAGATCAGCGAATCTAAGCCAAACTCTTGATACTACTTCCTCATCGATTGTTTTCAAAACATGGCCAGGTCTATAGCCATGCAAATTCTCTGACATGGGATCATCAACATATTAAGTATGATGTTGATATGGCCTGGACCTTGGTCATTCGGCTTGAAATCCAAGAATGTTCATACTTGTTGACAAGTAAGCTTAAAATCATCCAAATTTCACCACTTATACTTTTAGTCCTAAAAAGGGGGAAATTACATCGAGGTCCATACATTTAGCACAAAGGACCCTAACATTAAGCAAGGTAGGATTCGGCTCCTTCTCGAGAGAGTATCTGATCGAGCCATACTCTTCATACTACTTCATCTTCAATTGTGTTAGAAATATGGCCAAATTTGTCGGCATGCAAATTCTTGGATATGGGATCATCAACATAAAATATGATGTAGATATGACCTTGACCATGGTGGTTCGTCTTGAAATACAAGAATACTTCATACTCGTTGACAACTAATCTTAAATTCGTTTAAATTTCACCACATACTTTTAGGTTAGAACTTACACGGTCGATCGGAGTAAATTTTACATTAGGGACCTCAAAAAAGCAAAAATTACATCGAGGTCCATATACATTTAGAATGAAGGACCCTAAAAGAAAAAAAATGGTACGGCTCCTTCTCGAGAGATCAGCTGATCTGAGAAAAAATCTTAATACTACTTCCTCTTTGATTGTTTTCAAAACATGGTCAAATCTATTGCCATGCAAATTCTCTAACATGGGATCATCAGCATAAAGTATGATGTTGATATGGTATTAACCTTGGTCGTTCATCTTGAAATCCAAGAATGCTCATACTCATTGACAAGTAAGCTTAAAATCATCTAAATTTCACCACTTACACTTTTAGACCTAACAAAAGGGGGGAAATTACATCGAGGTTCATACATTTAGCACAAAGGACCCTAAAATTAAGCAAGGAAAATAGTCGGGTTCAGATTCTTCTCTAGAGAGTAGCTGATCGAGCCATACTCTTCATACTACTTCATCTTCGATTGTATTCACAATATGGCCAAATTTGTCGGCATGCAAATTCTTGGATATGGGATCATCAACATAAAGTATTATGTTCATATGGCCTTGACCTTGGTCGTTCATCTTGAAATACAAGAATGGTTCACACTCGTTCACAACTAAGCTTAAATTCTTTTAAATTTCACCACTTACTTTTAGGTTAGAACTTTACACGGTTAATTGGAGTACATTTTACATCAGGGACCTACAAAAGTATGTGATGTAGAGATATGGCCTTGACCTTGTGGTCGTTTGGCTGGAATAAATCCAAGAATGTATATACTCGTTGACAACTAAGCTTAAGTTCGTTTTAATTTCATCACTTACTTTTAGGTTAACATTTTACATGGTCGGTGGGAGTACATTTTACATCAAGGACCTAAAAAAGGGAAAATTATTACATCAAGGTCCATACATTTATCACAAAGGACCCTAAAAGTAAAACTTTTTGGTTTGGTTCCTTCTCGAGAAATCAGCTGATCTAAGCCAAACTCTTCATACTACTTCTTCTTTGATTGTTTAAAAATTATGGCCAACTCTATTATGATGCAAATTCTCTGATATGGGGTCATCAACATAGAGTATGATGTTGATATGGCCTTCACCTTGGTCGTTTGGCATGAAATCTAAGAATGTTCATATTCGTTGACAATTAAGCTTAAATTTGTTTAATTTTCACCACTTACACTTTTTGGTTAGAATTTTAAACAGATGGTGGGAGTACATTTTACATCAAGGACCTAAAAAAGGGAAAATTACATCGAGGTCCATACATTTAGCATAAAGGACCCTAGAACCAAGAAAGGAAAACAGTCGGCTACGGCTCCTTCTCGAGAGAGCAGCTCATCGAGCCATACTCTTCATACTAGTTTTGACTAAGGTATATGTCCCGAGGGGCGAGATTCTCCAATTAATTAACACGGTAAGTGGATGTGTACATGTTACACCAAGGACCTCAAATAAATTAAAAATACATCCAAGTCCATACATTTAGCACAAAGGACCCTAAAATCAAATACTTGAAAGTTTTGGTAACATGGTCTATAGAAATGAGGGGGAGATTCTAGAATGATGGAGAAGTGTGTTTTGAGATTTGTGCATATAGCATTTCATTGTGATGAAGACTATCAATAGAATATTCTAGATGCTAGAATGGAAAAGAAGATCCAATGGCTGGAAATGTTGGGATTCGTGAGTCTTGATCCAAAAATTAATATTCAAAGTTTTTGTACACCATATAGTGTTAAGATAGTGGTAATGGTAAGACTAGTATAATTGCTTAACGAAAGAAAACAATGCATTGCTCACTTTCAGTAGATCTTGTCGAAGAAGATGCACGAATCTACCAGATACGGGAACTGTATCATAAACTATATATGATGTTAATATGGTCATGACCTTGGCTGTTCGGGTCAAAACCAAGAATGTTCATACATCGTAGGCCAATACACATTATGAAGAAGCAAGAGCTTTTTTGTATTCAAAGGTGTCAAAACACATGTTTCTCATTTTTTTCTTAGCATTGTATAGTGTACGAATAACTTTGAATATTGACCGTTGGATCAAGACGTGAATCCCAACATTTCATACGTTGGATCTTGATTTCCATTTTAGCATAAAGAAGATACTATTTATAGTCTTTCTTTTCTTATCTTACCACTATTATATATAGTGTGTGGACAACTTTGAATATTGGTCGCTGATTCATGACCTGTGAATCCCAACATTGCTGCTAGTTGTTGGATCCTCTAATCCATTCCATCATGTAGAAGATACTATTGATAGTCTTTGTTATCTTATCTTACCACTATATAATGTACGAATAACTTTGAGTATTGACTGTTGGATCAAGACTCGTGAATCCCAACATTGCTAGCCGTTGGATCTTCATTTTTCCATTCTAGCACCTATTATTAGTCTTTCTTACCTTAGCATATCATACCACTATATAGTTTATGAATAACATTGAATATTGACCGTTGGATCAAGACTCGTGAATCCCAACATTTGCAGCCGTTGGATCTTCTTTTCCATTTTAGCATGTAGAAGATTCTATTGATAGTCTTAATCACAATGAATGCTATGCACAAACCTCAAAACACACTTGCATCTACCATCCAATCTCCATCCGACGGACAAAAATAAACCGAAGCATCAAAAAAAATCTCACACTCGGGAGTAGTATATTTCGTTGCTTAGACATATGGTCACCTCCTTCCACGCGTTGTACATGCTGAGAGAATAAAACATTGGCAAGGGAAGAGGGCAGCAGCAAAGAGAAGTTGAAGGCGGTTCCATGTCAGAGCAAAGTTATGATGGGTTCCTGACACGAGGTACTCCTGCGGTTACAGTGTACATTCTACCAGTAGTAAATCCAGGACCTATGCACGCAAAACAAATCATGTGTTTTCTCTCTCCTTCGCTATCCTCCATCTCTCCTCCCCTTTAACCTCGCGCACCGGCCCGGTTGTTCTCTCCCTCGTCCACAGCGTGGTGCTACGCACGTGTGCCTTGGTACGACGGCTTTGTGTCTCTGGCGTGTTCGGCAGTCACACGTTTATGTGGAGTAGGGACAAGGATTACATAGGAAGTAAACCACTTTGGTCCTTGGAGACACAAAAATTCAAAGTTTTCCCGTTTTCGAAATTTTCTCTTGCTTCCCAAACAACAGGAGGAAAGGTTATTCAAAAGATCGGTCGTTCATAGTATTGTACTTCTTAACTTATCTTTATCTGGTCTTATCTCTTACAATACCATACCACTGTATATTGTATGAAACATTGACCATTTGATCAAGATTGGCAAATCCAAACATTGCTAACTGTTGGATCTTCTTTTCCATTCTTAGCAAAAGGAAGATTATACTGATAGTATTTAGCACCATCAACAATAGTATGCGCAAACCTCAAAACACACACTTAATTCATTGCTCAGTTTCAGGGTCCTTGTGCTTAATGCATAGACTTGGATGAAATTTTCATTTTTATGAGATCCTTGATGTAACTTGTACTTCCATCGACCGTGTTAACTCTCAAGCACCTCGCTCCTATGAGATCTACCATTTGATCGGCCATTCGCAGTACTTATTAACTTATCTTTATCTTGTCTTATCTCTTACAATACCATACCACTACATATTGTATGGATTAACTTTAAACATTGACCGTTGGATCAAGACTAGCAAATCGAAACATTGCCAACCGTTGGATCTTCTTTTCCATTCTTAGCATCTAGAAAGATTCTACTGATAGTCTTTAGCATGATGAATGATAGTATGCGTAAACCTCAAAATGCACACTTCATTGCTCATTTTTCAGGGTCCATGCGCTAATAAATGCATGGACTTACATGCAATTTTCATTTTTTATGAGGTCCTTGATCTAACTTGTACTTCCACCGACCGTGTTAACTCTCAAGCAGCTCTCTTCTATGATACCTACCATTTGATAGGTCATTTGCAGTACTTCTTATCTTCTCTTTCTCTTGTCTTATCTCTTATAATACAATATAATAAACCACTACACAGTGTACGGATTAACTTTGAACATTGACCGTTGGATCAAGACTAGCAAATCAAAACATTGCCAACTGTTGGATCTTATTTTCCATTCTTAGCGTCTAAAAAGATTCTACTTATAGGTTTTAGCACGATGAACTCTAGTATGCGCAAACCTCAAAACACACACTACATTGCTCAGTTTCAGGGTCCCTGTGCTAAATGCATGGACTTAGATGCAATTATCGTTTTAATGAGGTCCTTGATGTAACTTGTACTTCGACCCACCGTGTTAACTCTCAAGCACCTCTATCCTACAAGACCTACCGCTAGATCGGCCATTCGTAATACTTCTTATCTTATCTTTATCTTCTCTTATCTCTTACAATACCATACCATCACTATACAGTGTACGAAACATTGACCGTTTGATTAAGACTGGCAAATCCAAACATTGCTAATAACCGTTGGATCTTCTTTTCCATTCTTAGCATCTAGAAATATTCTACTGATAGTCTTTAGCACGATGAACGCTAGTATGCGCAAACCTGAAAACACACACTTCATTGCGCAGTTTCAGGGTCCTTGTGCTAAATGCATGGACTTGGATGCAATTTTTATTTTTCCTCGTGGAGTTCCAATATTGGATCGACGATGACATCAACCCATTATGAGATACGGTATCACATCTTAATTTTCTCCTAATGATCGTAATATGAATGTACTACTGTATGTAATTTTCTAGTCCCTCTGTTCGAATATTAATTACTTTATTTATGTTAGTGGCAGATTCCCTTCGCAATCAGAGTGGTGGAAATTGCTGGAAAGATCCGTGAATTTTACATCTATCTTGCTAACATTGAACAGGTGAAAGCCTATTACGAGGATCCACAGACGACAGTAAAACGAGAGAAGCGTGCCAGGCCAGAAAGCATGCACTACCTGGCCATGACTTGGACATGCTGAATCGTTGGCATACAGATCTTGTGGTGATTTTGACCTCTCCCTTTTCTCTCATGCATGTTTGGAGTACATGATGGGACATGTAATTGTTCATAGCTAGCTTAAGGTACCACTACGAGTAGTTTTATACTTCTACCAAGTATTTTGTATGGAGTTCTGTAACTGCTAATATATTTTGTAACAATTCCTATGTACTGGGAATTGTTCAGATCGAGTGCAGAATATGGCATGTACTGCTGAGTCTTTCAAAATCTACCGAATCTCTCAAATGTGCTGATGTTGCTATAATTAAAGTATTTTGTAGAACTAATACTATTGTACTGGTACTTGTTTTGATCAATGGAAGTAGATTGTTTTGCTTTTCTTTTGAAAATAGCCTTGTCAATTGTAAGATCCCTCCTTATTAAAGGAAAAGATCCCTGTGATTGCAATGCTAGTCCCTGGATCAATGCTAGCATCCACAGTTTAAGATGAAGTACATAGATACAAAGGTCGTTTATTACAGTCATTCCAGAGATAAAACATAGTCTTTTACAACTCATGGCAAAAGGCCTAATACAAGAGTTTATGGAATATGTAAATAAACATAAGTCTTCATCTTCATGTGCAAGCATGTTGAGTGTAGACTCATGACTCCTATTCATCATCGAGTAACGCAACATCATAAGTTACAGCCACAGAGGGTCAATACTTTGGAATAGTATTGGCAAGTGATACCTTAGTATATTTTAAGTGGACTATAATACTATATGCATTTGGCTGGTGGAGCTTAGGCTTGCATTGCTCAAAATAGAGTTTTCCTTATCTTTTTGAAAACACTAAGTTTTTGTTTGGCAAAGACTATCCCAAGGTATCTACCAATCAAAGACTGAAGATCCACTCAGGGCATCTACCAATCAAAGACTGAAGATCCCTTAACCCTTGTTCACCCACAAGTTTTATTCAGAAATTGGAGTGATGATATTCTTGAAGTTTCCATGTCTTGATGCTCAAATTGTCCTTTAGGGACATGGCTAAGTACTTAGGTTTTACACTGCAGAGGTGGTGCACTTTCCCACAAGCCTTGGTTTCCCAAGACATGATCCTTCAAGAGCCTTTCCTTAGTCAAATGGACGCGCTCCAACCTATCATCCCATCTACCACCCAATCGGCAAGAAACTAAGTTCCAAAGATCCTAAGATCATGGCAGAGCCCATATTACCAAGTGGTTGCACTAGAAGCTTCTCAACATTTGACAACTCAAATCTCTTTGTTCCTGGGTGGAAATCCACAAGTGAGATACACAAGGTTCACCAAGTACCCGGCCTTGTGTAACCACTCAACATATCCCATTCTTTCCATTCCACCGTGTGATTCATTAACTTAGTTGTTTTGTTAAATAAAACAAGTCCTTAGACTTAGAATATTTTTCCATAGTGTGAATATATAAACCACCCTTGTTTTCTAGTAGCTAGGCTAAGCATGGCATGGCAACTTATCTTTAGGGAATTTTCCTAGCAATTCTAGCATTCTATTCTAAATAGGATTTCCCATCATCTATTGAAATAAGTATGATGCTAGTCCTAAAAAAATATATCTAATGCATGTATAAAATATATGTATTGAATTTTCATGTAGATATCACTTGCCTTGGTAGTGTGGAGAGTAGCACTCACACAATCACAATCACTAGCAAAATCTACACACAAAGTTATAGCACACAATTACACACAAATATATACAAACAAAATATTATGAATGCATGCATGCATGAATCTACCAAGTGATGATTTTAAAACTCAACCAAGCAAGTGCATGAATACAGAAACTAAACAACTCACAAAATAGCCAAGAAAACTTAAATAGCCCTAAAAATAAAATACTAAACTAAACTAATATTCAAAAAGGCCTCAAACAAGTCTCTGCAATTTAAGAACATCTAATGGTTACAATTTGATAAACAAAAGGATAGGCAGAAAGATCTTGTTTTTCTGAATCCAACGGTATAAAGTTTGCAAAATTCTAACGTGGGATTCAAAAGATATAGGCATTTGAATTTGGATCAAATTTCTGGTTTTAAATCTATTTTCAGATCTAACCTAGCCACACGTCATGATCTTATTCGGCACTGCTTTCAAGACGGGATCGAGCTCCACAACCGTGAGATCTAAATGAAAACTAGCGCTCAGATCGCTGCACCTCTGGGTTAAGTGGATCTATCCTAGCCACGATATGCATCTAACGGCTGCTATTTCTCGCCAAGAATCGGCGCGAGCTGGCTACCGGCGGCGGAACTGTCGGTCGATGACGTTGCCGACGATGCAGACGGAGAGGGAGAAGGAGGAGTAGCTCACCGGGCTCAGGAGGTCACGGCGAAGCTCGTCGTGCTTGCGGTTGGTCAAGGGGCGCTCGGGCACGGCTGCGATTGCTCACCGGAGTTCGTGGCGTCGTCGGGTTCGTCGGGTGGTCGTCGTGGACGTCGCTGTGGATCACCCCAAGTCAAGGCGAGGACACGGTTAGATTCACAGGGTCAAGGCGAAGTAGTGAGCGTGAACGGAAAGGCGAGGGGCGGTCTGTACCTTCCGGAAAAACTCGTCGGAGTAGATGTCGCCGCTTGCGCGGTGTCAAGTGGAACCGGCGACTGGGCAAGATAAGACGGACTAGTGAGGTCGGAGGTGCGCCAAGACATGCTGAGTCAGATTGTAAGAACGAGAGGCGGAGGGAGCTCGACTCACCGGAATCGATCGTCGGAGAGGCTCGGCGGGCAAAGCTGATTGAGGACAGCCTGGTGGCGGAGTGAGTGAGGTGTTTGGGGAAAAGATCGCGAGGCGTAGAGGATCTTATAGCCGGGAATCGAAGGAAACGCCGAGGATAAATGCCCATTTACGCGCCAGAGCCATTATGGCCATAGCTGACGGTCTGCAGGGAAGACGAGGCGACGTGGACTGGCCCTGGCCACGTCAAGAGTGCGAGGTGGCGGTGGGTCTGTCTGTCACGACTTAACGCAGGCTTCAAGCAGGTGAGAAGGAAAAGGAGATCCCGTGGGCTCATTGGCTTGATTTGCTGTCAGGCGATTCTGGCCGCCGCCCTTTTCTTTTCTTTAGGCCTTTTCTTTTTCTAATTCCATTTTCTGAATAGAATTTGATATGAATTCAAATCCTTTTGAATTCAAACTGCTTTGGGGATTTTTGCAGGGTTCTGTGGGTTCATAAACAATCAAATATCCTAGTGGTTACCTTGCAAAGGCTTAGACAAGCTTGGGTTTCAAAATAAATGAGATTTGCTCTATTTGCAAATATTTGAAATAGGGTTTGAAACTATTTCTAAATTTGGAATCTTGGGTTTAAATACTACTCCTAATCTTTCCAATCATGGAGGCAAGCAAACAAGGTCATGGACAAACAAATCCCAAAGGGTGGTGGCCAATTGAGACAATTTGCCCACATGAAATCATAGCTCAAACTTCTGCCTCTAAATGATTTTGAGAAAAACCCTGTATGAATGAATGATGCAAGGATGAAATGAATGAGTTTTTGAAACATGATTTTTGGGATGTTACAAATCTAACCCCCTTAAAATGAATCTCGCCCTCGAGATTCGGATTGGCTAGCAAATAGGTAAGGGTGGTCTTTCCGAAGATCGTCTTCTCTCTCCCATGTTGCTTCTTCTTCGGAATGATGGTTCCATTGTACTTTGCAAAACTTGATGGTTTTTGTCCTTGTGACTCTTTCTGTGGTCTCAAGAATCTTGACAGGCTTTTCTTCATAGGTGAGATCACTTTCTAGTTGAACTTCTTCCAAAGATATGGTATCCTTCAAAGATGTTTCTTCCATTTCTGGGTGACATTTCTTGAGCTGGCTCACATGAAAAACATTATGGACTGCTAATAAAGATGCTGGCAGTTCGATTTCATATGCAGCTTCTCCCTTGCGACTTAGAATGTTGAATGGTCCTACATATCTTGGTGCTAACTTTCCTTTGACTCCAAATCTTTTTACTCCACGAAGTGGTGATACTCTAAGATAAACTCTATCCCCAACTTCGTAAGTGACTTCTCTACGCTTAGCATCTGCGTAGCTTTTCTGTCGAGACTGTGCTATCTTCAATCTGTCTCTAACCAATTTGACCTTTTCTTCGGCGTCTTTGATAAGATCTGGTCCAAACAAACTTCTTTCTCCCACACCATTCCATAGCAATGGGGTGGTACACTTTCTTCCGTATAGAAACTCGAATGGTGCCATCCCAATACTAGATTGGATCGTTGTTGTAAGAGAACTCACAGTAAGGCGACTTTCATCCCAACTTGCCCCATAGTCTAGGGCACATGCCCTCAACATGTCTTCAAGAATTTGATTAGTCCTTTCTGCTTGTCCATCAGTTTGAGGATGAAAAGCAAAGCTGAATTCCAACCTCGCTCCTAGAGATTCATGAAGTCGCTCCAAAAGTGAGAAGTGAATTGAGTTCCTCTATCAGACACAATACTCTTAGGTACTCCGTGAAGGCATACAATTCTGCTCATGTAGATTTTGGCTAACTTTGCACTGGTATAAGTTGTCTTTACGGGTATAAAATGAGCCACTTTAGTTAGGCGATCTACGACTACCCATATGGAATCATACCCTGACCTGGTCCTTGGTAATCCGATAATCAAATCCATACCAATATTTTCCCACTTCCATTCAGGAATAGGCATTGGTTGAAGCAAACCTGCTGGTTTCTGATGCTCCGCTTTCACTCTACTACACACGTCACACAAGGCAATGTGTTCGGCGATGTCCCTTTTAAGATTGTTCCACCAAAACCTTTCTTTCATATCCATATACATTTTGGTGTTTCCCGGGTGAATAGAATACGGAGAGTTATGGGCTTCTTGTAAAATCAGTTTCCGCATTTCCGGATCTTGTGGAACACAAATACATTTCTCGTGCCATAAAGTACCTTGTTCGTCCATATGGAAACTTTTAGCTTTCCCTTGGCTAATCCTTTCCTTGATCTCTTCGATCTCTTTATCCGTCTTTTGGGCTTCTTTAATCTTATCCAACAGAGTGGGTTGAACATCCAAAGACATGAGATGTCCTTCCGGCACAATCTCCAACCTGAGTTCCTTGAATTGCTTACACAAGTCATCTGGCAATTCACCTTTGGTAAGGCCATTTACAAACGCTTTACGACTTAGGGCATCTGCTACTACATTTGCTTTACCGGGGTGGTATTGCAAATTCAAGTCGTAATCCTTGATAAGTTCTAGCCATCTTCTTTGTCTCATATTGATCTCCTTCTGGGTGAAGATATATTTCAAGCTTTTATGGTCGGTGAATACTTCACAACGTTTTCCCAAAAGGTAATGTCTCCATGTTTTGAGTGCATGGACTACAGCGGCTAACTCTAAATCATGAGTAGGATAATTTACTTCATGAGTTTTGAGTTGTCTCGAGGTATAAGCCACAACTTTTCCGCCTTGCATAAGTACGGCACCTAATCCTTGATGAGAAGCATCACAATATACTTGGAAATCCTTTTCCAAATCTGGTAGGCATGATCTTTGTCGACACAATTCTCTTCTTTAATTCTTGAAAGCTGAGTTCACATCCTTCAGACCAAGAAAATTTCTTATCTTTCTTTAAAAATTCTGTCATTTTTTTAGCAACCTTAGAAAAATTTTCAATGAATCTTCGTAGTAACCGCTAAACCAAGGAAGCTACGAACCTCTTTACATTCTTAGGAGATTCCCATTCACACAAATTAAACTTTAGCAGATCAATCGCTACACCATCCTTTGTCATAACATGACCAAGAAATCCAACTTCCTCTAACCAAAACTCACACTTGCTGAATTTGGCATAAAGCTTATGTTCCCTTAGTTTCTCAAGTATCAAGCGTAGATGTCTTTCATGCTCTTCCTTGCTCTTGGAGTAGACTAAGATGTCATCGATGAAAACGACAACGAACTTGTCGAGAAATTCCATGAACACTTTGTTCATCATATTCATGAAGTATGCCGGAGCGTTGGTTAAACCAAAAGGCATCACAGTGTACTCATACAATCCATACCTCGTGGTAAATGCTGTTTTAGGTATGTCTTGCTCTCTTATCTTGAGTTGAAAATAGCCTGACCGAAGATCAATCTTCGAGAACACACATGCTCCTTCTAGCTGATCAAACAAGTCATTTATTCTTGGCAAAGGATACTTGTTCTTGATGGTTACCTCGTTGAGAGAACGGTAATCTATGCATAACCTTTGAGTTCTGTCTCTCTTTTCTACGAACAAAACTGGAGCTCCCCAAGATGAAGAACTTGGCTGGATGAATCCTTTCTGCAATTGTTCTCCAAGTTGTTTCTTGAGTTCCTTAAGTTCATCAACTGACATTTTATAAGGCCTTTTTGCCCTTGGTCCAGAACCTGGTTCCAAATCTATTATAAACTCCACATCTCTATCTGGTGGCATTCCCGGTAACTCTTCTGGGAACACATCCGGATACTCACACACAATTGGCACACTGTCCATGCTAACCCCCTTAAGAGAATTTAGCTTGCTTCCTTTAGATTTAAAATTTGACTTAAATGTTATCCTCTTACCTTCAGGGGTTGTGAGTGAAATTGTGCGATTTGCACAATCTAGTACTCCCTCATACTTAGCCATCCAATCCATTCCCAAAATTACATCCAATCCTTGGGAATTTAGGATTATTAGGTTTACTGGAAACTTATGTTTTCCGATCTCTATGACTAGATCCCGCATCCAAAACTCACTATCATATCCCTCCCGAGAGCTAACTTTTATCGGACACCCAATGTTTTCAGATGCAAACCCATTTATATCAACAAATGCTTTTGATATGAATGAATGAGATGCACCAAAGGTCAAAGAGTACAAATGCTGAGATGGAATTGAGTCTGAACTTACCAAAGAACGGCATCGGGTTCTTCATAGACCTCCTCCACATTGATGTGGTTAACCTGTCCTTTCCGAAAAGGATTGGGCTTGTTAGGTCCTTCAACGTTCTTCTCGTGGCACTCATTAGCATAATGCCCGCTTCTTGCATTTGAAGCATTCAACCCGATCGTTGTCCTTCTTAGGTTGACTTCCACTTCCACTTCCACTATGGTGGCTCTTATATCCACTCTTGTGGTTCTTGTACTTATCATTGTCATGATCATGATGATGCTTGTTGTCATGACTTGTGGTTGTGGTGCTTGTTAAACTTCCCATGCTTGTGGGATCCCTGATGACACTATCATCATGGTGAGATCGTTTATGAGACGATCCCGAGCTATGCTTGTCAGAGTGTTTCCTCTTTCTACTCTCAACTTGCTTCATTTTATTCTCCACAATAACAGCCTTGTCACACATGATCGATAAGTTGGAACATATGCCACGCATACCGCAGATTCAGTTCGTCATTCAAGCCTTCCAGAAACTTTTCCTTCCTTTTGGCATCAGTGTCAACCTCATCCGGTGCATAGCGCGCCAAATTGTTGAACTCTTCAATATATTCAGCCACGATGTGGTGGCGCTGCTTCAGGTTGTGAAATTCCTTCTTTTTCAGGCTCATCATTCCTGGTGAGATATGTGTAGTGCGAAAGCCATCTTCAAAGATAGCCCAAGTCACTTCATCAATAGGCGTGGTAATCTGGAAGTTGTCCCACCATGCGGAGGCTGGTCCTTCCATCAGATGTGCTGCGAACCGACCTTTTCAGCATCTGTGCATCCCACGGTCACTAAGTCTTTGTTCACAGAACGTAGCCAATCATTGGCCACCATCGGATCAGTCGTTCCCGAAAACTTAGCTGGCCTCAGACGCAGAAATCTGGTGAGCATATCAAAACCTGGAGGGTTGTTGTTGTTGTTGTTGGGGTTGGGGTTGTTGTTGTTCTGGTTCTGGATGAACATCGTCATCATTTGCGTAAGCTGTGTTTGCGCATTCATCATTTGTTGCATTTCCGGGGTAATGTTGGGGTTGGGGTTGGTGTTTGCGCGACGGGGAGGCATCTGTGGTTTATTCATATAGAGATAAGAATGAGATACCCTTACATGATTTATGCACAATACATCACACAAGCAGACATATAGCATGCAACACAAGGATAAAGCTAAACAACAAGATAACAAAAAGTCTCAAAGTACAAACACACAAGTGGCAAGCCATCCACATGTCGGATGGTCCAACAATAAGTTCACAAATAACAAGTGCGGTAAATAAAGATAACTGAGTAGTCAAATCTACTCGTCGGCATCAATCTCCTCCTCGACAAAGGTAAGACCTGCGTTCTCCATTGTGGTCTTGTTCTCCTCGATGGTAGTGGTCAAAGAGTCGATCTTGGCCTTGAGAGCCCTCTTCTGGGAACGAAGCCTCTCAATCACCGCTCGCTGCTGCTCTAACTCAAGTCCTTGGACCAGTTCCTCGGTCATATCACGAATCCTTTTGTTCCTATCCTGACACGCTTCTCTTGACTCTTGAACTTACGGTCTTGGGTCTCGAACTTCGTCTCCATCTCCTTGACAATCTCTGCACAAGAAAGAGCTTGTCCTTCTCGCTAAGTTGCACTCGAGCTCGTCATTACTAAGCATGACGTTGGTCCTATCGGTATCCACGTGCCTAATAAGAGTCTCTAAGTCCTGGAGGTACAGGCGTGACGGCTCATTGTGACCTCGAGTCGTCCTCAAAGTCGATGGACTCTCCGTCGTCATCACGCCTTCAAGGCGTGGAAGTGAGTGCCTCTAACTGCCGGGAGTGACGCCCCAATACCGTCCCTATCAGATCCTGCATGACAACCTCTATGCCTCTCTCCTGTCATCGTGCATAAGCTTGAAGACGATGGCCTCCGTAGTAGGCTCGGCCTCAAGGCCCCGCTGGTTCACCTTGAAGCCCCAAAGGTCCTTCCTCTCAAACTTGGTGAGTGGGTGCACCGTAATGATAGGAAGAGGGAGATCGAGTAAAGTAGTAAGCTCTACGATACGAGGACCAAAACGGGCACTGAACTCCTCAACAAAGGTGATGGCAATAGGAATCTATTTATAAGATTGAAAAGTTAGAACAACACAATTTAAGATAAACAAGACAAACATTCAAACACATTCTTGGGACACACAAAAATTATACAAGTCATGCATACAAGAATCCATTACATCAACCAAGGTTCAAACTTATTTAAGGTATCCTTTTGGAAAATAAGGTGATAGGTGGTGGTCCAACTAACGGCGCGCTACAATCCTATCTCATTGGATCCGTGGCTAACACAATGTTCCTAGTGGCAATCACCCTATCTTGTTCACATGCTTCTATCACTAAGTCTATAATATCTCCTCTTAAGGATTGGTTGGTGATTTCCAACTCTTGGGTATGTTCCTTCTCTTTCTCTAAGTCTTTTTGGAGGTTGAGCATCTTGCACTTGACTCTAGCACTTAGTTCCTTGATAGTCTTCCAAGTCGCTTCTTTTGTCGACTCAAAGAATGTGGTGTGCATAAAAGTGTTGGTGTACATGCAGAACCCCTTTTCTTTGTGGTTGTCTTCCTTATTCTTGTACAAGTGAAGTTTCATCCACCAATACTCCACTCCATCCTCCATCACTGGAAAGCCTTTGTACACTGCTGCACCATGTACTCCCATGGTTTCCATGAGGTCCTTGAGAATCTTGGGAAACTCAGTCTCACACTCCAAAGTCATGGTCATGAGTGGTCCTTTCTTCACGGCTTGCTGAGAGTTCATCTACAATTAGAGATGAGAATGAGAAGATTATAAAAGTTTACGAGAAGAATAGACAAGTGTAGAAGAAGTTAAAATTTTCCTTAGTGGTTTCCAATCCTAGGTCATAATCCTACAGGCAACACAAAGGTTGCTCGATACCATCCGTAAGATCCCTCCTTATTAAAGGAAAAGATCCTCGTGATTGCAATGCTAGTCCCTCGGATCAATGCTAGCATCCACAGCTTAAGATGAAGTACACAGATACAAAGGTCGTTTATTACAGTCATTCCAGAGATAAAACATAGTCTTTTACAACTCATGGCAAAAGGCCTAATACAAGAGTTTATGGAATATGTAAATAAACATAAGTCTTCATCTTCATGTGCCATGTGCAAGCATGTTGAGTGTAGACTCATGACTCCTATTCATCATCGAGTAACCTGCAACATCATAAGTTACAGCCAGAGGGTCAATACTTTGGAATAGTATTGGCAAGTGATACCTTAGTATATTTTAAGTGGACTATAATACTATATGCATTTGGCTGGTGGAGCTTAGGCTTGCATTGCTCAAAATAGAGTTTTCCTTATCTTTTTGAAAACACTAAGTTTTTGTTTGGCAAAGACTATCCCAAGGTATCTACCAATCAAAGACTGAAGATCCACTGTGGCATCTACCAATCAAAGACTGAAGATCCCTTAACCCTTGTTCACCCACAAGTTTTATTCAGAAATTGGAGTGATGAGATTCTTGAAGTTTCCATGTCTTGATGCTCAAATTGTCCTTTACTGTGGACATGGCTAAGTACTTAGGTTTTACACTCTGCAGAGGTGGTGCACTTTCCCCACAAGCCTTGGTTTCCCAAGACATGATCCTTCAGTAGCCTTTCCTTAGTCAAATGGACGCCTCCAACCTATCATCCCATCTACCACCCACTGTCCAAGAAACTAAGTTCCAGCATCCTAAGATCATGGCAGAGCCCATATTACCAAGTGGTTGCACTTGAAGCTTCTCAACATTTGACAACTCAAATCTCTTTGTTCCTGGTGGCCATCCACAAGTGAGATACACAAGGTTCACCAAGACTCGGCCTTGTGTAACCACTCAACATATCCCATTCTTTCCATTCCACCCAAGTGATTCATTAACTTAGTTGTTTTGTTAAATAAAAACAAGTCCTTAGACTTAGAATATTTTTCCATAGTGTGAATATATAAACCACCCTTGTTTTCTAGTAGCTAGGCTAAGCATGGCATGGCAACTTATCTTTAGGGAATTTTCCTAGCAATTCTAGCATTCTATTCTAAATAGGATTTCCCATCATCAATTGACAAAAGTAGCATGCAAGTCCTACCAAAATATATCTAATGCAAGTATAAAATATAGGTATGGAATATTCATGAAGATATCACTTGCCTTGGTGGTGTGGAGAGTAGCACTCGTCACAATCACAATCACTAGCAAAATCTACACACAAAGTTATAGCACACAATTACACACAAATATATACAAACAAAAATATTATGAATGCATGCATGCATGAATCTACCAAGTGATGATTTTTAAAAACTCAACCAAGCAAGTGCATGAATACAGAAACTAAACAAGTCACAAAATAGCCAAGACAACTTAAATAGCCCTAAAAATAAAATACTAAACTAAACTTATATTCAAAAAGGCCTCAAACAAGTCTCTGCAATTTAAGCACATCTAATGGTTACTATTTGCTAAACAAAAAGGATAGGCAGAAAGATCTTGTTTTTCTGAATCCAACGGTATAAAGTTTGCAAAATTCTAACGTGGAATTCAAAAGATATAGGCATTTGAATTTGGATCAAATTTCTGGTTTTAAATCTATTTTCAGATCTAACCTAGCCACGCGTCATGCTCTTATTCGCCTGCATCGTCAAGACGGATCGAGCTCCACAGCCGTAGGATCTAAATGAAAACTAGCGGCTCAGATCGCGTACCGCTTCGGGGTTAAGTGGATCTATCCTAGCGCTACGATACAGATCTAACGGCTACTATTTCTCTGGCCAAGAACTGGCGGCGGAGCGGTGGCTACCGGCGGCTGTCGATGACGCTAACGATGCGACGGAGAGGGAGAAGGAGGAGTAGCTCACCGGCTCGGAGGTCACGACGAAGCTCGTCGTGCTTGCGGTTGGTCAAGGGGCGCTCGGGCACGGCTGCGATTGCTCACCGGAGTTCGTGGCGGCGTCGGGTGCGTCGGGTGGTCGTCGTGGACGTCGCTGTGGATCACCCCAAGGCAAGGCGAGGACACGGTTAGATTCACAGGGTCAAGGCGAAGTAGTGAGCGTGAACGGAAAGGCGAGATGCATGCCTTCCGGAAAACTTCGTCGGAGTAGATGTCGCGTCGGTGCTCGCGGTGTCAAGTGGAACCGGCGACCGGGCAAGAAAGACGGACTAGTGAGGTCAGGAGGTGCGCCAAGACACGCTGAGTCAGATTGTAAGAACGAGAGGCAGAGGGGAGCTCTGGACTCACCGGAATCGATCGTCGGAGAGGCTCTGTCTGCGGCGGGGCAAAGCTGATTGAGGACAGCCTGGTGGCGGAGTGAGTGAGGTGTTTGGGGGAAAAAGATCGCGAGGCAGAGAGGATCTTATAGCCGGGGAATCGACAGGAAACGCTCGAGGATAAATGCCCATTTACGCCGCGCCATTACCGGCCATCACTGCTGCAGCGACGTGGTCGTCGGCGCGGTCTGGGGGAAGACGAGGGCGACGTGGACCGGGCCCGCTCGTCAGCGAAGAGTGCGAGGTGGCGGTGGGGTCTGTCTGTCAGCGACTTAACGCGTGCGCTCGCGCGTGTGAGAAGGAAAAGGAGATCCCCGGGTGGGCTCGCTGGGCTTGATTTGCTGCTGGGCCAGATTCTGGCCGCTCGGCCCTTTTCTTTTCTTTAGGCCTTTTCTTTTTCTAATTCCATTTTCTGAATAGAATTTGATATGAATTCAAATCCTTTTGAATTCAAACTGCTTTGGGGATTTTTGCAGGGTTCTGTGGGTTCATAAACAATCAAATATCCTAGTGGTTACCTTGCAAAGGCTTAGACAAGCTTGGGTTTCAAAATAAACAGAGATTTGCTCTAGTTGCAAATATTTGAAATAGGGGTTTGAAACTATTTCTAAATTTGGAATCTTGGGTTTAAATGCTACTCCTAATCTTTCCAATCATGGAGGCAAGCAAACAAGGTCATGGACAAACAAATCCCAAAGGGTGGTGGCCAATTGAGACAATTTGCCCACATGAAATCATAGCTCAAACTTCTGCCTCTAAATGATTTTGAGAAAAACCCTGTATGAATGAATGATGCAAGGATGAAATGAATGAGTTTTTGAAACATGATTTTTGGGATGTTACATCAATCTAGATGAGGCCTGGGCTTCTTGGGTTGCATATATGTTGGTCACACATGCATTGATGTAAGAACGAGGTATGCACACAAATGCAGACTTGATCGTCAGTTTTGCTTGCTCCAATGATGAAGTGTGTTTGGAGAAAAAGGGAAAACTCATCCTATGCCAAGTGTTTGAGAGCTGAAACATGAATTGATTCTCCCTGTACTGCTATTGAATTTCAGTGTCTGTATTGCTGAATCGGTCCCTTTGAAATGATACTAAATCTATATAGTTCTGCTAAATATGAATCTGTGATATCTTCTTGTCTTATTATGTACTGCTAAATCTTTCAAATTTGAACTGCAAGTAAATCGTAGGTTTCTATGAAATTTAAAAAAAAGCTTTTGGTGGTACCCATCCGGGGTCAATTAGGAGTATATCAGAAACCACCGAGAGTTTGGACAACTGGTTTAATGACTATTGACTATTGACTTAATGTTTCCTAAATCACATTTCATACTATATATACGTGTGTGGAACTTGCCTTTTACTAGTATGGATATAGATGATCAGTTGATGTGACTCTCGGCCTTGAATTCCTAGACAGATAGGTTACGGTCTACTACCTTTTTCTATTACTAGATGGACGCTAGCCAAATTCTAAATATGAATCGGGCGGCAAAATCACCCACTGACTTTGAAGTATTTCCTGCCCCCCTCGATTCAAAACCTTTGAGGAAAATTCTCCCACCGGATAGTACCATTTTTATATTATTATTAGCTAGACATGGGCCAAATTCAAATCTCAATCAAGCGGTAATATCGCACACTGACCTTGAAGCATTTCGCACCCCTATGTTTCAAAAACTTTTGTCTTTAAATTTCATGTTCTACCCATTGTTCAGATGATAGATCGGCATGCTAAATTCAGTAGCTCGAGGGCACGATCGTAATTATGGTCTCGATTCACAAAGTTTTTCCCGTTGGCCCTCCCAAAAATCCCAAGCTTCTTTGTCGCCTCCATGGCCACCGCGCGCACCGGCTTGATCTGTGGTCTCGTGCCCCACCGCGAAGCCGCTTCACCGACGCTCACCCACCGGATCTAGTTCACCGAGTCTCTCTGCCACTGCACTGGAGCTACGGTGTCGTTCACCATGCCGATGGCGTCATCGACCACCCAAGATCTGCTTCCCCGCCGCCGATGGCATCATCGACTGCCCAAGCTCTGCTTCCTTGCTACCGAAAGCTACCCAACCATACCGGATCTGCTTCACCAGTATACACCGGACGTGATCTAGTTCAGGGAGTTCCATGTCCACCGCTCTAGACCAGCTGCTCGGTCGTTGCCGTTCATTGCACTAGACCTGCCTCAATGACGTTCTTGTCCACCGTGCTCAAGCCAGCATCGACCGCCCAAGATATGCTTCCCCGATGCAACCAGCCACCGCAACTGCAACACCCTCAATGACCTGGACGTCACCCACATGGTACCGATGATGCTTAGATGCCTCCGACCAAGGTTAACCATACCTCCAATACGTTTTTGTTTTGTCAACAGTATAGAAGGTTCAATCCTATCGCAGTGAACTGCATTTTTGTAATCGTGCTAGTACATACAAGTCAATGGGCATGCTAGTTTTTCGTGCTAGTACATACAAGGTCATTAGACATGTTGCTTTGCATTCCTTGCTGCACAAATTTCAAGTCATGCACATGTTCTTAGCTACTCCATACAACAGTAATTGCCTGCTACCATGTAATTCTTACAAAATTTGAAGTTAGTGGAAAATATTAGTGTGGATTCCCTGCTCTACAGTTGTTAAATCTATCTTGTTCGTCCTGAGATCAGTTCCTGCTATTATTTCCTCCTTGGCATCGTTATGCTATCCTGTAGTAGCCATTTAAACTCTTCGTACTAATTCAATTATAATTTTGTTGTTGCCATCTAGTTCTTCAAAAGCTGCATTACTAACTATTTCATTTTTCTTGCATAGAGTTCAAAATGGAACAGTGAACATGTTTGTTTGCATAGCCTATTCTACAGGTTCAGAAGGGATGCCATTACTTCCTTATTTGGTGTTGGTTCGTCCTGAGCAACGGCATAACTGTCCTCTACTATGTAGTTCACTCGTGGTTTGAATTCCTGCTCTAGAAGTTCTCTTATGATGCCATTATAATTTCTACCTGGTTGATTCTTAGCTATGACAGTAACTACATGCCATTGTCTAGCTCAAATTCTAAGTCACCCAATGACTCTTTGCATTCTAGGAGATGCCACTACTTCCATATATATATTTTCCGAAATGACCTCGCTAGTCTATATTTGTTGGAATTCTAAGAAACACTTTGTTTGATTGCTCATTTCATTCTAGGCACAGTTCTCTAATGCTTTTTTGTCATGTTCTATAGGTTCACGAGCGATGCCATTATATCTCGCGTCTGGTTCTGGTTCTAGTTCATCCTAAGACACGACATAACTATCCTCTACAATATATAGTTCATTCGTGGTTTGCATTCCTGCTCTACAAGTTCTCATATGACATGGTTATAATTTCTATCTGGTTCATTCTTCGCTATGACAGTAACTGCATGCCATTTTGTGGATCGGTGCAAATTCCGAGTCACCCAACATCTCTTGCATTTTAGGGTATACAACTGCTTCCATATATATTTGTTGAATTGACCTGGCTACTTTATATTTGTTGAAATTCTAAGCCACACACACACACATTTTTTGATTGCTCGTTTCACGGTAGGCACAGTTGTTTAATGCGTGCTTGCTTTTCCTGTTTGTTTGACGTCTTGGTCAATAATTGAACCATTGACCAATTGTACACTCCAGTCCATAGCTCCTATCATATCAGTCAAATGAGTAGTTTGTCTTGTTTGATGTATTAACTGTTATTGCTTAATTTCATACTACAATTATTGCTATCGCCGCCAAAGAGGGGGCTGCAAGATCATGTCTCCTCCAATATAGTTGTCACACTCAAAGGAAGATGCAGCTGATAGATTTAGAAAGCAAATGGAGGACTCTACTATCAACTTGATAGTCAACCGAAATGCCGATTTTTCTTTCCCTTGAGTTGATAATATGTAATAATTTTAAGAAGTTTGCAGCTGATGTAATATCTAGATAACCCGCATAGGCCATGTAGGAATTTAGTTGACACCGTCCACACATGGCAGTAGTCTTTATAGTAACTACGTCAGGCAGGTCGATTTGGTAACAATACCGTGATTTGTTATTGGCCCGTATTGTATTCGGCAAACGATGAACAATAAAAGATGTTGGCTTATTATACACATTTTATGATATTGGCATGGGCTTCAAAAAGGCCGAAACATTAAAAGGACATAAACGTAATTGGCCGACCCACATGTGGTAACAGGTCGTAATAGTAACATGTTGTAATAGTAACAGGCCATAATAGTAGCAGGCCAGAATAGAAACAGCCCATCACAGTAACATGAAGGAAACTGTAAATTGGTAGAATAGTAACATGCCAAAACAGTAGCGAGCCTCAACAGTAAAGGGCCGCAACAGTAAAAGGCCAAAGTAGTTAAAGGCCAGAACAGTGACAAGGCTGAATAGTAATATCCCAAGAAATTTCCATACGAGGGAAGTAATAGGCTGACAAATTTACCAGGCTAGAACAGTAATGGGCCGCTTGTGGGCCTGAACAGTTAACGACCGGAACAGTAAAAGGCCAAAATAGTAAAGGACCATCTCAAAGAAGGGCCTTTAGTAGGCGTCCCACGATGGGATGCGTTAACAATGATGGGTTGACCATAGGCCTTAAGTGTACGGGAGCGACTTGGCAGGTGTGTTCCTTTCCTAAACCACATGGATACACCAGAGTCATTGCATGTGTGTTATTTTCCTAAACCACCACCAGAGTCATTGCATGTGTGTTCTTTTCCTAAACCACATGGATACACCAGAGTCATTGCATGTGTGTTCTTTTCCTAAACCAACACTACAGTCATTGCATGCGTGTTCCTTTTGTAAACCACATGGATCGACCAAATTTGTTGCATGTGTGTTCCTTTCCTAAACCACATGGGTTCAATAGAGTCATTGCATGTGTGTTCCTTTCCTAAACCACATGGATCCACCAGAGACATTGCATGTGTGTTTCCTAAACCACCATGATGTCTACACACACTTCTACTCTTGTAGATAGTGTTGGGCCTCCAAGTGCAGAGGTTTGTAGAACAGCAGCAAGTTTCCCTTAAGTGGATCACCCAAGATTTAACAAACTCAGGGAGGAAATGGTCAAAGGTATCCCTCTCAAGCAACCCTACAATCATGATACAAGAAGTCTCTTGTGTCCCCAACACACCCAATACACTTGTCAGGTGTATAGGTGCACTAGTTCGGCAAAGAGATAGTGAAATACAAGTAATATGGATGATTATAAGTGGTAATTGCAATCTGAAATAATACTGGCAGCAAGAAAACATGTAACATGACTGATTGTAAATGGTGTTTCAATGCTTAGAAACAAGGCCTAAGGATCATACTTTCACTAGTGGACACTCTGATATAAATATCTTCTCCTTATGCTGCTACCCTGAACTACTCTCCGCTTGGACGATGTAGGGCTATAACATCACACCTTAAAGTTTCCATTCCCCATCTAGATAACACCTCACTATCACCTTGAGCGCTAGATGGTTCCAACAAACACCACAATCTCATAGAGACATCCAAGTCAAATTATACTCATGATAAGTATTTATGTAACCTTGGCCAAAGTGCCACAAGGTGTGCACATTGTCAACTTCACACACGTGGGGATAAGCAGAAATTCATTAAAGGACTTGAGTAGAAGAATAGATCTATAGATTACAAAGCTCATGATCACAATAAGATCACGCATAGAGAGAGAGATGAACACATAGCTACGGGTAGAGCTCTTAGCCTCGAAAGAGAACTACTCCCTCCTCATCATGAGAGTCAGCAACGGCGATGGAGATGGCAGTGGAGTCGATGAAGATGGCCCCGGGGGCACTTCCCCATCCCGGTAGGGTGCCGAAATAGAGACTTCTATCCCCCGAATCTCCTCTTCGGTGGCAGCGGCGCTGCGGAACTTTTCGTGTAATTCTGATCTTATACTTAGGGTTTTTGTCCAGGGGTACTTTTATCGGCCAAGAGGCAAGGTCGGTGGGCGCCCAAGGGGCCCACACCACCCCCTGGCGCAGCCTGGCCGGGCCCGCGCCACTAGGTGGTTTGGCCAGCCCCTGGCCCCTCTCCATCTCGTCTTCTGGCTCTGTGAGTCTCCTGGTAAAATATTGACTTTGGCTTTTGTCCGGTCCAATTCCGAGAATATTTCTTTTCTAGCTTTTTTGAAACCAAAAACAGCAGAAAACAGGCAACTGGCACTGCGGCATCTTGCTAATAGGTTAGTTCCATAAAATGCATAAAAGTATCTCAAAATGTAGATAAAACATAACAAAGTAGATATAAAAGAAGCATGGAACATCAAAAATTATAGATACGTTTACGACGTATCAACATCCCCAAGCTTAACTCCTGCTCGTCCTCGAGTAGGTAAGTGATAAAAAAGAATAATTTTTGAGGTGACATGCACCATTATAATCTTGATCAAGGTATTTGTAAAACATTGATAGCTGGGATCATAGTACTTTAACATAGAATGAAAGATATAGTTCTAAAAATAAGACACATCAACTATGTTATAACATGAAAAGGTACAAACAAAAGATTCATGAATAACAATGCTTTAAAAGACGTTTGTTTGTTTCACATATAGAAAACATAATGAGAATGGTATTCAGCTTGTCCCTCATAGTGCAGTAAAATATAAATGCGCAGGACAGCTTCAAAGTTCATAAGGGTGACTAGATACAAATAGTTTAAGAACAAGCAATATCAAAGTTATGAATCAACCAACAAGTTTTGGGACAATGGACATTAAACTAAGAATGACCACTATGCTCTCTTAATAGGTGCAGAAAGATAGAAGATGGAGACTCAACATAAAAGTAAAAGAAAGGCCCTTCATAGAAGGAAGCACGGATTCTAGTCTCATAAAGAGCTTCCAAAAATTATGGTACTTATTATCTTTCATCTCTCATTGCCCCTATCATAAGCATCTTTAGGTGATTAAGGTTAAAGTGAACAAGTATGAGGATATGCTTGACAAATTATAAGCTGAAAATCTCATGCCCCTTACTTACGAGTATCGTTCCTCATGTTACTCAAGTTTAGTCATAGGTAAGTTCTTGTCATTGTAAGTACATGTGTATCATAGAGAACCGACAACGGGGTACTCCTTGCCCGATGATACGGAAGAATCCCCATATCAAAATGACAGGGCAAGCAGACAATGAGCATCTTAGCAATCCTTTTATTTCCTATTTGCATAGGCTCTTTTTTTCTTTTTTTCTCTTTTTTTCCTTTCCTATTTGCACAGGTTTTTTATAGAGGATGCTTAATAGATTGTTCATTATGGTTACGCTGCAGGTAGACCAGCCGCCCAGGTGTTTCTCTAACACATATACAAACTCCATGAGCCTGACAAGCTCCCCTTTCATTTCACACCGCCGGGATCCATAAGCAAAAGAACATGATATCAACTAAATAAAGTGCAATGTTGAAAGCGTTCCCCATGATAACATGGTTCTGCTAATTCACAACTTACAAAACGCAAGCATATATGCAACATATATGGGCACAATAGTTCAAGTTTATTAAGTCCAAGAAAAGTAATGTGTGCCATCAAGTTCGTGAGATCTTTAATCACTAATTTTCACATAACAAGTTTAATTCGGAAGGTAGATAAAAGCATGAATATACTTGGTATAGAAAATTCTGATAGGTAGGTATGGTGGACTCTTTGGAATAACTTGGTTTTATTTGGAGTTGGATTCATGAGTGGAACTATACTTGGTATGGAGGCTAGCAAAAGACTGGGAGCGACCAACTAAGACAGCAATAATGGCCATCATCATGCAAAGCAACAAAACATCATTAATTAAAGCATAAAGTGATATTACAAGTCGAAAACTAAATGATCATAGAGGCTATGGTGACTTGGTATAGTCTTAACATGGTGTGAGCATTCGCTAAGTCAACCCAAATAAAGCATCAAAGGAGAATACCACAATATTATGCTTTTATATGCTAAAACAACACATGATTCTTTCAAGGAACATTAAGCAATCTCCATTGTTTGTAACAAGTCATTCTATAGCAATAATCACTAAGCATGGAGTCAAAACAATATAAAGCATGACATGATAAAGTCTAAGTCACAGTCAAAAACAAGCTCCCTTTTTACCACTTATAAGCATGAACTTTCCTACTCTTTTCCAATCCAAATCAACTTATTTGAAAACTAATGTATGAATGAGGGGTCCAACCAATTTATTCAAGAAAACTAAGAAAACGAAAACTAAAAACAAAAACAAGGACGCTCCAAGAACAACACAATTATGCATGAAACAATAAAAATGAAGTGTTTGGAAGAAAACTTGAAATTTTTATTGATGAAGAAGGGGATGCCTTGGGCATCCCCAAGCTTTGATGCTTGTACTTCTTGAATATTTCTTGGGGTGACACGGGTGGGATACCCAAGCTTGAGCTTTTGTCCATACTTCATCTTCTCACATTGTTCTTCCCTACACTTGAAAATTTCCTTCATATAAAACTCCACACAATCTTCATTAGCAACATTAGTGTATTCAAGACAATAAGTCTTTAGGTTCAGTTTCAACACAAATAAACTTCCATTAATATACAAACTACTATATAAATTCCTTTTAAAAGTTCAAGAATTTGGCAAGAACTCACAGAGAAAGAGATTAAGAGGCAAATGCAAATAATGGCAGAAATCTGTCAAAATAGACTAGCAGGTAAAAACCGATTTTTTCGAAGACCTTCGGTTGCTCAAATCGAAAAGTCTTAAACTAACAAAAGTTAGATAACAACCTTGGGAATAAGCACAAAACATTACATCTCAATCTGGCAAACAGGGATTTTTCACGAATTTTTACAGTGAAGCAGAAAAATCTGTTTCGGGACAACAACTTTCCCAAGTCTTACTTCTCTCTCATTAGAGGTTATTCTTGGTGCAAAAACCACACAAAAAGGATAAGGAGAGGTTATTACTGCGGCAATAACTTCCAAGACTCAACAAAACAAAAATAAAATGAAAGTAAAAATATAATGGGTTGTCTCCCAAAAGCTCTTTCTTTATAGCCATTAAGATAGGCATGATAATTTCTATGATGCTCACATAAGAAATATGAGTTGAAGTAAAAGTGACGAGGGTTTAACTCGTCAATTCCCATTGTTATGGACTTGGGTTTTGGAGAAGGAGGGAGCGCTGGAGACATCTATGGGCTAGCAAACAAGCACACAGGGGACAAAGGATTTACCCAGGTTCAGGCCTCGTAGAGGTCCCTACTCCTGCTTGTCGGCTCGTGGAATTATCGAAGGAGTCGAAAGTTACAATGGTGCACAGATGCAATCTGGAGAGGGTTGTGGAAACTAGGGTTGCGTGTGTCCTCCTCGCCGTCCCCTCCTAGCCCTTATATAGATAGGCTAGGTCTCAGGTAGCAGGTCGAGTCGGTTACAAGTTAGGGTTTCCCCTTCAAACTTTCTATCTTTAGCTTCTTCTTGTCCTTCAAGCAATCGAGAGTCTGCAGGTTACTCGAGTCCCTCCCTCCGGGCCTTGGCGACACCGTGGGCCTGTACGTATTCGGACCGTATATACCAAGCTCGAGTACATGTAGGGTATAACCATGTCAGTAGCCCCCGAGTGCCCAGTGGAATCGCAGATTCGACTGGGGACTTTTGAAGCCTTCGAGTGCCTAAATGAGTATATTTCGATTGCTTTTATTTGCGTCATAGGGATTGTTGATATACGTGCCTGATATAACCGAAGTATCGGTATCTGTTAAACACCTTAGGGTGAAACAACGCAATCTACTCAAATTCGAGTCCCCGGACTCGAATCCAGAAAAGTGCTGGTGTAATTTGACTCAGGCCGCAGAGGTCTTACAGGAGTCGAATTCCAGTTATATGGGTGTGAGCACTTGACGCGTCCGTCAAGGCATGTTCATCGTGCCTGTAGGCACGGATATGTTTCTGGTAGTGCGCAGTTAAATGTGTTGCCAGGCCTTATTCAAGTCTTACCTTCACGCCGTAGGCGCGGCATCCGAATTTTATCATCGCGGAGATGATTCGGGTAACCCAGGAGATGCAGTCTCTTTGCAGGGAAAAATTATGAGGCGGTGTCGCCATGAGTTTCGAGTGTGGATGTTATCAACACACAGTTTTTCTTGCACAAATAATCATAGGGTGTGTGGCCAGCGCTCCCTATGGGAGTAGCCCTCGAGTGCCTGGTTGAGTCGAAGACTCAGGCAGGGACTAAAGAACTTTTGCGACTGTTGTCGTCTTTTGCTTGCTTGTTTCAGTCGATGACTCCGACAAGTACTAAAACACTTTCGTGACTGCTGCCATCTTTTGCCTGCTTGTTTCAGTCGATGACTCAGGCGGATACTGAAATATTTTCGCGACTGCTGCCATCTTTTGCCTGCTTGTTTCAGTCGATGACTCAGGCGGATACTGAAATATTTTCGCGACTGCTGTCGTCTTTTGCCTGCTTGTTTCCGGCGCTCCCTATGGGAGTAACACATGTCCATAATCGAACAGTGTTTCGAGTGATTGGGTTTGCTTTTGTGATTTTCCATGTTCCTGCAACAAGAAAAAGAAATTCATAGGGTGCGCGGCCAGCGCTCCCTATGGGAGTAGCCCCCGAGTGGTTGGTGGAGTCGAAGACTCCAGCAAGGACTAAAAATAGTCGAAGTTTCCCACTGCATAGGCTTGGTGACGTCAGTGCTGACGCTTGTATGACCTTATTTGCCCGCGTGAGCGGTTTTGACGGGACGTGATGAGCGGTGGGTCCTACTTTCTGACTTTGATTTGACTGGGCGTGCGTAATCTTATTTTTAACCGTGCCTCCTCGATTTACGCGCGTAATGGTAGAAGTGGAGGGACGGTTCGCGCTTCCTCTTTGCCACGTGTCCTACACGATGCGTGCCACGCGTCTAATAGGGTTTTTGTCAGCCGTTGGATTGCATTTTCCAGGGGTTAAGTAGCGATGTTGCGCCGGTAATTTCCCATCTGTGCTCTTTCTTCCTTGTTGCCATCGCCATTGCCGTTTGCTTTTTTGCTTTCCTCTGTGCTCATCTTCCCCACGACGTTGGACCAGCTCCGTTCGTTCCCAAGCTATTTCCTTCGTTCTCATCGCCGCCGCGCAATGGGGAAGAAGAAGGGAGGCGCTGCCGCTGATTCCGTGGCCACCCTCGCTGCAGCGAAGAAGAAAGGCGGCTCCGCTGCTGTGGTCACCAGTGTCGCTGCCGCCGGGAAGAAGAAGGTCGCGGGCACCCATGTGACCAATGGCGCATGGCTCCCCTCTATTATCAAGGTGTCGGATCTCCGTCTTCTTCGCCAAGACGGAGTGATCTCTGCAGCAGTCGCCGATTCGCGCGTCCCTAGCGGTGAGACCATTCCTATGCCTCTTGCTGGTTATCGAGTGATGTTTCTTGCATTCATCATTCGCGGTCTTTCCTTGCCTCTTCACCCCTTTCTTCGGGGTCTTCTTTGTTTCTATGGGCTCCAGCTTCATCAGCTGTCCCCAAATTCTCTCCTCCACATCACTTGTTTCATCACTCTCTGCGAGTGCTGGCTCGGAATCGAGCCGCACTTTGGTCTTTTCAAACGCATCTTTAAATTGAAGCGTCAGTCCGCATCTGGCTCTTTAGTTTATGACGTAGGTGGTTGCGGAATCCATGTTGACCCATCCGCCACCTACTTCGACATCAAGCTCACCAAGTCCGTCCAGGGATGGAGGGACAAATGGTTCTATGTGCACGACCAGAAGGCCAAGGACGAGCATTTTGGACTCGCGCCCTTCGATCGTGCGACTCCCTGCAAGAAGATGCGTTCTTGGAAGAACGTGATCATGCCTTCCGAACTCGCGGAAACGGACGTGTTATATCAGCGTGTTTGCGACCTCGAGAGTCGCATAGGCGCAGAAGAGGGAGGCTGCGCCCTTGTCAGGACTTGGCTGCATCGTCGCGTCCAGCCTCTCCAGGCCAGGGTCCATCCCATGTTCCAATGGGGTGGCGCTGATGATCCCTGTCCGCGAGTGAGGTAGATAAGAGGGTGCGACTGGTCACGAAGTATACCCTCAAGGATGTGCTTCCGAACGAGCCAGTCGTTCCTCCTTTCGATGCTTCGAATCCTCCTCCTGAGGTATGGTTGTGCTACGTAGTAGCTTATTTTCTCGATTGCGTCTTCTGTTGCTTATCTGTTTTACTTTTGTATGCAGGAGTGGGCGGTGTCGCCTTGCATTCCTCCCCTCCTTGAGGGGATTATTCCTTGTGAAGCTTTGGAAGAGGACGAGTCTGAGTCGACTGTCCCTTCCGATGTGGAAGAGGAAGCCCTCAAGTCTGAAAGTCCGGATACTCGCAAGCGCTCGCGTAGCGGGGATTCCGACGCGTCGACTCCTTCAACTCTGGGAGGCGTGGCTGTTGGTGCAGAGTTGCCAATTCCCGCCGTTCCTGTGAGGGCTATGGCACCGTCTTCTCGTAAGAAGATGCGATTTCCCAAGGAGTCTTCATCAGAGTTGACGGAGGCCACATTTGATCTTGACAGATTTGACTGGTAGGTTTGCTAGTGCGTTCATTCTTCTCTTGTTTTCTTTTTGTTAGCTTTGCCCTGGAGTTTGCCCTTTCTGAGTGCGGATTTTGTCTTGCAGTCAAGAGGCGTCGTCATCTTCTGGCGACGTCGAATTTCTGAAGGAATCAGGAGTCGTGACCTCAAAGTCCAAGATAGAGGTCGAGCGCGCTCCTTCTCCTCTGGCGGCGGCCCACTCCGGGCACAATTCTTCGAGCTCTCCTCACGTAGGGGAGCATCGAGTAGTTGCTCGGATGACGGTTCGGCAATCTTCTTCAGAGTCACTGGAGGACCATGTAAGTATATCTTTCTTTCTTTTATAATTTGTCAATCAACGCCCTTATGTTGCCCTCTGCTGACTTCTTGTTTTGTGCGACGGCTCCTTGTAAAGGAAGCCGCGCAAGTGGCGGAGCAGGTGATGGCGATAGGTCGCCAGCATGCAATGCTGGAGACGCGCCACCGTGTGGTTGAGAGTGAGTGTTCTATACTTATTCTTTTCGTCCTCTCCGTATTTTGGTATAATTGCCTGACAGCCAAATTTTTGACTTCCCTGTAGCCGAGCATAATGCTTTACTGCGTGATGTCGCCACGTTGGAGAAGACGCTGGCCGCAGCTGTGAAGGGGCGCGACGAGGCAATCGCGGCTCGTGATGAAGCCCAGAAGCGCGAAGAGGATCTGCGTGCCTCCTTTGCGGCCAGGGAGAAGTTGTTCGAAGAACAACTGTTCTCAGTCTCCAAGGCCCTCTCAGGTACCTTTACTTGGTAGATATTTTATTGATGTTCTTCTCTTCCTCTGTAGTGCCGGTGGCATTAGAAGTTTGATCTGTGTGTGTATTTTGGTGTAGATGCTGGCGGCTTGAGTTTTGATCCACAAGTCCTTGGTCGCGATGACGCTTTGGCGGGCGCGGTATCTGTGGTCGAAGATCGTAGCGCCGCTGTGCAAAATATGTTGTCCAAGGCCAAGGCCACCCTGAGTCGCCTCCAGGAGGAGCTGATGCCGAAGGCGGAGCTGGTCGAAAATGTGGAGGAGCTGGTGGAGTCGCTCGTTGGGGATGTGCCTTCCACGTACAAGAATTCCCTCCGCGCAGCTGGCACGACCATGTCGCTTGCCATGGTGCAAGCCCACGGAGTCCAAGTGGATCCCTCTGCGGTGTCGAAGACGGTGCCTGTTGGCGCGGATGGTCAGCAGGTAGTATTCGCTCCCTTTGCGACTGTCTGTGCCAAATATGACCATTCCTTGATAAACATTGTTGCCAAGTATTCGGAGGATCTCAATCGCGTGAAAAAGGCGGCGAAAACTTCGGCCTCAGGGGCCGACGGAAAGTCAGTGGCATCTGATACTGCCACAGACTTGATGAAGCCCCCGAGGTCATCAAAGTCGAAGAAGCCAGCTGCTCCGTAGTTAGTTCCTTGTAATAGCTGATGAACTTGCTCTTTTGATTGGAGAACATGCCTATTGGTGAATTTTTGTGTAGATACTTTTACTGATCCTGAATGCACCTGTTACTTTTGACTTTTGAGGTTGTCGCCTTATTTTGCCTCTGGCTTGATTTTTGGTAGGGTACGTCAAGTGGCCCTGTGGGGGGAACCCCGGACTCGCCATCTCTTGAGGATACAATGGCACCATCCTACTCCAGGATAGAGGAGCTTTCCTTGCTTTCGTGACTTCGTGATCGCGGACGTGTGGAAGTCAAAGGCTGAAAAAGCCGCCACCCACGAGCAATATCTGCTTGGCGAGGTGACGCAGCTGGGCGACCAGTTTAAGTGTTAGTTTGCTCATCCTCGTCTTTTCATTTGTAGTTAATCGCAATGGTACGTTGTACTCATGCTGCTGATGCTGCTTCGTGTAGTTGTTAGCACACGCCGTCCGCAGGAGGAGAGGGATAGGATTGCCATCCGCCTTCATGATCTCACCCAAGAGCAACTTCAGGAGAGTGGATACTTCTGGGTAGATCATGATCGTGCGACTGTGTTAGCGACCCTACAGGATCGCGCCTCGCGAGTGCTGCTCTTTCTGAAGAAGTCACAGTCGTGTTTGAAGAACATCTACCGGGCAATGTTCCCGCTGGATGATACTCCATCAAGCCTACTGGCCCTTCTGACGAAATTTCAAGATATGTCCGCGGTTCGCGAGTGCGTGAGGCAGCAGTTGGTGGCTGGTGCCAAGGCTGCCCTCTCCGTGGTGCATTTGCACAGGCCTGACGTGGATGTCGCTGCTATTGCATCTGGGCCACCGGTGCCACCGGTAGGATCTTCCTGGAATATGGTGCCGCACTATCAGGCGGTGGATCGTCCAGCCAAGGAGATCGTCGACTTCTTCGAGGAACAAACTAATGTTCTTCTGTTGCAAGGGTAGCCAAATATGTATCCTGCATATAAGTGTACTGGTGTTGTAAAGCTCATATATATTTGTAGATAACTTATTGTTGAGTGTATACAAAATAGCTTTATAAGCGTGGGGTGCGTTGCACTTATGCGAGTCCTTTTCGTTAGCCTGGCCATCCTTGTATCGTTCCCTTATCAACCTGTCAGGTGCGTTGCAGCTGGGTTGAGTTTTTGTTAAGGGGTTCGATTGATGTGCCAGCTACTCAGGATGTCACGTTGTTGTTCGAAGAACATATGTGTATAGGGTGGCGTAGCCCCCGAGTATGAAAGTTGACAAAAGAAAGGAGAATACGGAGTTTTGGGGCACTTAGCTTTTATTACTTCGGAGAACACTACGTAGTACAATGTGCGGCTAAGTAGCCTTGGCTGAATATCCTTATTTGCGATGCAAAAGTAAAGGAAAACGACTAAGGGTAGAAGCGTCGCAGTTGTGCTACATTCCAAGGGTTGGAGTATGCGACTCCTGTCTCTAAATCTTGAAGGCGATAGGTGCCACCTGGGATTACTTCTGTAATCACGTACGGTCCTTCCCAGGGGGACTCGAGCTTGAGATGCCTCTGCTGCTTTAGTCGCAGGACCAGGTCACCTTCGACGAAGGATCTTGGGCGAAGCCTTCTGCTATGGTAGTTGCGCAGGTTCTGCTGGTAGATCGTAGATCTTTCTGTGGCTATTTCTCTTGCTTCGTCAAGGAGGTCGACAGAGTCTTCGATTGCGAGGGATGATTCCTTCAGTGGCGACTACGCTGCGTGGCGCCTGTATCAGACCATTGCGGTAATACCTCTGCTCCATGTACCATAAAGAATGGTGTGTAGCAGGCTCCAGAGTACGGATTGCAGTTCGTTTGGCCAGCAGCCCGCGGCTTGTTCGAGTGGCCGGAGGAGTCGCTTTTCGATGCCGCTGCAGACGAGCCTGCTTGTTTTTCCACCGACCGTTGGTTCAGGTGCGCTACTGAGGCGTAGCTGATGTTGATCCCCAGGTTCTCGCAGAAATCTTGGAACTCCTTGGATGTAAAGTTCGTTCCGTTGTCGGTGATGGTGTTGTGTGGCACACCGAAGCGGCAGACGATGGACTCGAAGAACTTGACTGCGTTGTGCCCTGATTGCTTGGTCACCGACATGGCCTCAATCCACTTGGTGAATTTGTCGACTGCGACCAAGAGGTAGACGTAGCCTCCTTGCGAGGACCTTGGAAGTTTGCTAACCATGTCGAGTCCCCACTAGGCGAAGGGCCAGGCCAATGGAATAGGCCGTAGTTCTGCGCCTGGTGCGTGTAGCTTGTCCGCGAATCGCTGGCAAGCATTGCACTTTTGGACTATGTCTTTGGCGTCGCGCATGGCCGTGGGCCAGTAAAATCCAGCTCCTAGAGCTTTGGCAACGAGGGCGCGACTGCCGGCGTGGTGCCCGCATGTCCCTTCATGGATGTCGAGGAGTACTGCTTTTCCATCGGCTAGGGAGACGCATCGCTGTAACACGCCTGTGATGCTGCGTTTATACAGTTCGCCGTTGATAACGGTGAATGCCTTGGAGCGTCGCGTGATGTGCCGTGCGTCTGTTGGGTCATCCGGTAGGTGCCTACTGAGGAGGTACGTAATGTACGGCTCCGTCCAGGATTTTTCGATCATCATGATGATTATTGGTCCCTCGAGTCCTGTGTCGAGGTCCAAGTCATCGATTGTCATTGGCTCATTGGGTGGCGTAGCCCCCGAGTCCGTTACTACGGTTGTTTTCTTCTCTGCGGCCTTTGGCTTGATGGAGCGTTCGCATATTCTCTCGAAAACACCCCAGGTGGTATGGGTGCGCAGGTGGATCCTATGGTGGCGAGTGCGTCCGCCTCCTCATTGCTTTCGCGACCTATGTGTCGTAACTCGCAACCATCGAAGTCTCCTTCGAGTGTGTCGTAGAGGTCGCGGTATGCGATCATGTTGTCGTTTAGTGCGTCGCACTCGTGCATTGTTTTGTTGACGACCAGCTTGGAGTCTCCATATATGATTAGCCTCTTTGCGCCGCAGGCTTTTGCCATCCTCATCCCGTGTAACAGGGCCTCGTATTCAGCCTCGTTGTTTGAGGCTGTGAACTGCATTCATAGGACGTATTTCAGCTTGTCCCCTTGAGGCAATGTCAGTATGACGCCTGCTCCTGCTCCATCTTTTCTCTTGGACCCATCGAAGTGCATTGTCCAGAGGTAGGACATGTCTGGTTTGTCCGGGAGTTGGTTTTCAATCCAATATACGAGGAAGTCAGAGAGAACTTGCGACTTGATTGCGCCGTGCTTTTCGTATGTGATGTCTCGTGGAGACAGTTCGATTCCCCAAAGCACGACTCGCCCTGTGGCGTCAGGGTTATTGAGGATATGTCCCAATGGGGCGTCGTTGACTACCACGATTGGGTGTTCCTAGAAGTAATGGCGCAGTCGCCGGGCGGTCATAAAGAAACTGTACGCCAGCTTCTGGTAGTGTGGGTACCGCTGTTTTTTTGGCGTGAGGACCTCGATGAGGTAGTATACCGGGCGTTGTACGCCATGGACCTTGTTTTCCTCGGCCCATTCGACGACGAGCACTGTGCTAACCACTTGGTTGGTGGCGGAGATGTACAGCCGCAGTGGTTCCCTTTCTCGTGAAGTTACCAATACTGGCGAGGTGGGTAGTAGGCGCTTGAGGTCCTCGAATGCTTCTTGCGCTTCGTTGGTCCACTCGAATTTGTCAGCTTTGCGGAGGAGCTGATAGAAGGGCAGCGCCTTTTCTCCCATTCGATTGATAAATCGACTGAGGGCCGCGATTCGCCCGGCTAGTTGCTGAAAGCCTCTTATGTTCTTTGGCTTTTCCATGGCCAGTATGGCCTTTATCTTTTTCGGGTTTGCCTCAATCCCTCTCGCGGAGATGAGATACCCGAGCAGTTGCCCAGAGGGTACGCCGAAGGCGCATTTGTCCAGATTGAGCTTTATCCGGTAGCGATCGAGATTGGCGAAGGTTTCACGCAAGTCGTCGATTAGAGAGGCTTCTTCCTTGGTCTTGATTACTATGTCGTCGACATAGACTTGGATGTTGCGACCAAGTTGCTCCTTGAGGCAGGCCTGCATGCACCGCTAGTATGTGGCTCCTGCGTTTTTTAGCCTGAAGGGCATTGTCTTTATGTGAGAACACGCCAAGGGCGTTAAACGCGATCTCCTGGTCTTCCTCCTTCATTCGAATTTGGTTATAGCCTGAGTAGGCGTCGAGGAAGCAGAGGCGCTCGCATCCAGCAGAGGAGTCGATGATTTGATCGATCCGTGGTAGCGGGAAGTGATCTTTTGGGCAGTGCTTGTTTAGAGAAGTGAAGTCCACGCACATCCGCAGGATATCCGTGTCCTTTTTTGGCACCAGCACCGTATTGGCGAGCCAAGTGCTTTCCTTGATCTCGCGTATGAATTTGGCCTCGAGGAGTCTGTTGATCTCCATTCCGACTGCCTATGCCCGTGGCTCAGACAGTCGCCTGATTGTGTGCTTGACTGGCCTTGCGTTGGGGTTGACGTTGAGTGCGTGCTCGGCGAATTCCCTGGGAACTCCTGGCATGTCCGCAGGACACCAGGCGAAAATTTCCCAGTGCTCGCGGAGGAATTCGACGAGCGCGAGTTCCTATGCGGGACTCAAGTTGTTGGCGATGAGGGCCGTTTTAGCGGGATCTGATGGATGGACCTGCACCTTCTTTGTGTGCACAAATGAGTCGAAGGAGAGGTCAGGTGAGCTTGGCCTACTCAGGGGGGCAGACTGTTGTCTGTCGTTTCCTTCAATCGCGCGAGTTCTTCCTACATGCCGAAGGACTGGGAGATTCTGTTGAATTCCCTGTTGCAACTATCAGATCGCTCGAAACTCCCGTGGATCGTGATGACGCCGTTTGGACCTAGCATTTTCATCTGCAGGTAGGCGTAGTGAGGTACTGCCATGAACCTAGCGAACGCGACGCGCCCGAGGATGCAGTGGTATTGTGAGGGCCAGTCGACAACTTGAAAGTCGATGCGCTCGCGCCGGAAGTTCTTTGGCGTGCCGAAAATGACGTCGAGGTTGATTTTGCCTAGGGGGTATACGCCTTTTCCTGGGACGATGCCGTGGAACATTGTGTCCGATGCCTCCAAGCAGGTTAGAGGGATCCTCATTGCTCGCAAGGTACTCGCGAATATGAGGTTGATACCGCTTCCGCCATCCATGAAGACGCGACTCATGTCGAAGCCTCCAATTTGCACCTCGAGTACGAGGGGGCAATGACCTGGGCAAGGTACCTGAGGCGGGTGGTCGCGTTTTTCGAAGGTAATGCACGACTCACTACCACTGAGGTACTCAGTGGTGGATGGTGGCGAGGGCGTGGCCAAATTGACTTGGCGAGTGATGGCCTTCTGCACCCTATTGGAGGGGCATCCCTTTTGGATCATCATGGTACCCATGGCCCGTGGGTATGGTTCGCCTCCGTGATGCTGGTCCGGTGCAGCTCCGTTCGGGGGTGGCCCAGGTGGTGGTGGTGGTGCGCCATGTGCCACTGCGCCTGGAGCGGTTCTGTAGCCTCTTTCGACAGCATTGCAGTTCATCCGAACCAATCCCTCATGTAGCTTGATGAACTCGCGGCAGTCCTTGAGGAGGTGACTGGACTTTCTCTTGCCGTCATGCTTGTCGATGTAGAAGTGTACCGTGCATGGTCTGGACAGTTTGTCTTCGATGGAGGTCGCGGGTGCTTCATCGCGAGTGCGGCGTTGCCATACTTGCATGGTTTTCCCGGAGTCGCGGTATCCGCCGCTGCGGTATCCGCTGTTGCGGTTATCATCGTGTCTATCGGCGCAGCCGGCTGCGACCATGTTGACGTCATCGTGATCGTCGTAGACGCGCATAAAACGTTTACTCCGGCGGTCGCGTCTTTGTTCGAGTTCTGCCTCCTCGTCAGAGTGAACGTGATTCTTCAATGAATATTCTCCATCAGCCCACCGATTCACGATCTCCATCAGGTGGTCGATGGTCTTGGGCTTTGAGCGGCCTAGCTCCTCCCTGAGTTCCATGCACGGACACCACCGTTGAATGCATCAATCGCGCGGTCTTCCGAGATGTTTTCCGCGGAGTTCTTGATGATGGACCATCTTTGGATGTAAGAGCGCAGCGATTCGCCAGATTTTTGCTGGCAGCATCTCAGTTCTTCGATTGAAGCGGGGCGTTTGTACGTGCCCTTGAAGTTGTGTATGAAGCTGTAGACCAGCTCATCCCAGCTGCGAATGGATCCGCGTGGCAGGTTATTGAGCCACGCCCGGGCGGCGCCCTGCAGTTGTAGCTACAAGCATTGCATGGCAGTACTTCGACTGCCTCCGTGCAGCCTGACAGAGGAGATGTGATCCTCCAGCCAGATCTTGGGGTCCTGCAGACCGTCAAATTTCGGGTTCTCCGATGGGAGTTTGAACCCTTTAGGCATTCGCTTTTGCCTGATGGATCTGCTGAAGCATCTGGCGCCGCAGAGCTCCCCATCTTCTTCTTCTGAATCAGTCGACCGAGCACGTCGTTCCCTTGACTTGTCGATCTTGCGCTTCGTGAGCTCGTCGCGTGCATCGTAGTCGCGATCGTGTCGTCGTGAACGGCGGCGCCGAGACAGGTCGTGACTATCATCGCTTGACGAGGACGAGGAGTAGCGTTTTGCTAACGCTTTGCCCTTTTTTGGGTCTGGTACTGGTTCTTTGTCGAGGGCGGCCTCGATTAGCCCAAGGCCCGCGATCGTAGATCGGTGCATGGCCGTTCGGGGATCTCCAGCCGGTGGCTGGTTATTGAGAAGGTACATGGTGGCCGCTGTCACTGCGGCCTGTGGCGTCCTGGGAACCACGTTGCCTCTCGCGTCGACTGTCATAGAGCCGAAGTCAAGGACTTTCACGGCGTCTATGCGTTCTTGTTCGGTGAGGTGAGCCATCCGCGATTGCCTCTTCCTGGCGAGATGCTCGTTGCCTCTTGAGGAGGATCCTCCGTAGGAGGAGAGCCCAGCGCGACGAAGGCTTGACTCGTCCGCCGCCTTTTACGCTACCGAAAGGCGTGATTGCTTGTTTCTGGCGTTTGAATTCCTCTTTTAGGAGCCAGTGGCAACCCATCAGTAGTTCCTGAGGGGACCCGAAGGGTAGAGGTGCACCTCAGAGGGCTTTGTGACAGCGTTCCCACTCTTGCTCGTTGAGCCTGATCATGACGCGTTCGCCGGTTTGCTCGTTGATTATGCTGGAGGGTTCGACTGCTCCTCCATTGCCGTCGTTGCCGTCGTTGGCGGCGTTGGGCGGGTCGGTGCCGGTGTTACCATTGTTACCGCGGTTGGCGGAGGTGTCGCCCGTGTTGATGATGGCACACATGAAGTGATTTGGGAAGCTGTTGCTTCCACAACTTTCAGATCCGGAACCGTAGGTTCCATCTTCAGTGGCCAGATCGCTTAGATCGGAGTCGCAACTGCTATCGGTGACCATGTTCCCAACCACCACCGGAGCATTGAGCTCGCTGAGGGTGCCGATCGATGGAGGGAACCATGATGCTGGGGCAATCGCCGGTGCCGTCGGCTGATCGGGCATGCGTAGCGTGCCCATCTGACCAATTTGGAAGCGGAAGCTCCCAATCGCCAGGCTGATTCCTTCGCCTACGGAGTCAAGGAAGTAGCCGGCGTGTGGACGGTGAAGTCGAAGGCGCCGAAAAGCTGGCGAATCTCCGCTGTTGCAGAGTTGTAGATCGCCTTTGATGGGGCCGAAGAAGCCGCAACATCAGCACTCCCAATTCCCACGGACGGCGCCAATTGACGAGGGTTTAACTCGTCAATGCCCATTGTTATGGACTTGGGTTTTGGAGAAGAAGGGAGAGCTGGAGACATCTATCGGCTAGCAAACAAGCACACAGGGGACAAAGGATTTACCCAGGTTCAGGCCTCGTAGAGGTCCCTACTCCTGCTTGTCTGCTCGTGGAATTATCCAAGGAGTCGAAAGTTACAATGGTGCGCAGATGCAATCTGGCGAGGGTTGTGGAAACTAGGGTTGCGTGTGTCCTCCTCGCCGTCCCCTCCTAGCCCTTATATAGATAGGCTAGGTCTCAGGTAGTAGGTCGAGTCGGTTACAAGTTAGGGTTTTCCCCTTCAAACTTTCTATCTTTAGCTTCTTCTTGTCCTTCAAGCAATCGAGAGTCTGCAGGTTACTCGAGTCCCTCCCTCCAGGCCTTGGCGACACCGTGGGCCTGTACGTATTTGGCCCGTATATACCAAGCTCGAGTACCTGTAGGGTATACCCATGTCAAAAAGAGAGCATCAAGAAGCAAATATGGAACAAATTTAAGTCTAATCCACTTCCTATGAAAAATAATCTTGTAAAACAAGTCATGAAAACATAGAGCAACAAGCATAGGAAAGCAAAACAAGTGCAACTTCAAAATTTTCAACATAAAGAGGGAAACTTAATATTGTTGAGATACATAAAAACCATGTTTCCCTCTCTCATAATAACTTTCAGTAGCATCATGAATAAAATTAACAATATAATTATCACATAAAACATTCTTATCATGAGCCACATGCATAAAGGAATTAATACTCCCCACATAAACATAGTCATTCTTATTAATTGTAGTGGGAGCAAATTCAACAAAATAGCTATCATTATTATTCTCATCACCATAATCATCAAATATAGGAGGCATATTGTAATCAAAATTAATTTTCTCCTCAATAGTAGGTGGACTGAAAATATCATATTCATTATTGTAATCATCATATATTGGAGTTATAGTATCGTCATAAGAAATAGAATAGCTATCTTCCAAAGTGTGTTCGTTTGTAAACATATCATCATTGGAAGGAACATGGATATCACTAATAGTACAACAATGATTAATATCATCATTTTTATAATTGGTACCAAAGGGATTTTAAATATCAAAAGTAGTGTGCTTTCCCAATCATGATCACTACTATAGGTAACAGGCATAGGAACATCATCGAGTTCAGACTCATCAGAAACTATAATAGGAGCAACATGCTTAGGGGGAAATACTATTTCCTCCCTCCTTTTACTCCTCCTCTTCTTCTTTTTCTTCTCCTCTTTAGGTGGGAGAGGTTTGAAACGAAGCTTCTCCATATACCCTGGTTTATTGTTAGAGACAATAGAAGAAACTTTGGAGGATTCCTTCTTTTCATTAATAAGATCAAAACACATATTAGTCCTTTAATATGTTGGTAAAATCTCATATTTTATAATATTTTGTATGTAAGTATTTGTGTGTAAATTATCAACAGAATAAAGATGTCAACCATGCGGGACGCTATTCATATCAAAAGCACTCATATCTACCAAAGAAGTTTTTCTTGATAATTCTTCACACCCCAAAAATAATGTAAGTTCATTGGATTAGAAGGGCTATTATTATGGCCTGAGCAATGAAAATTGAAATGACCCACTTCAAAGCAAAGTTCACAAATAAAAGGATAGAGGGCACAAAGTTTTTTACCAAGATCATTTAGAGCCTTATACCACATTCTAGTTTTTTCATTCCTGTGGGTGATACAATATTCTTCTTCAATTTTATTATTCTCACAAGGTCTATGTATTCCACAAAAATTAACATGCTTATAAGAAATAGTACTTTCAGAGGTTTGAGCATGTTTATTGCTATCACTAATAACAATTTCATTTTCCATGCAAGTGTCTTTAAAAGGCTCATGATACATGTCCAATTTTTCTTTAGGGGTATTAATATGAGAGGGAAAGGCTCTACAACAATCGAAAAGAATTTGAGGATCAAGACCATATTTAGCACTAAGCTCTTGAAAATCAGCAGTTTCAGCGAAAGACTTAATGCAATCATACGCATAAATTATACCTGGTTCTTTACCTTTGTCGTGATCCCAATCTTCGGTATTGCTTTGAATTGTTTCAAGAAGATCCCACTTAGCTTTGCCCTCCTTACATGTGAAGGATCCCTCTAAACAAGTATCTAGATAGTCCTTGTAATGTACTGAAAGCCTTGCATAAAAATTATTAATAACAATATTCCTGGGGAGCTCATGAATGGGACATTTCAGCATTAGTGACTTCAATCTCCCCCATGCTTGGGCAGTACTTTCTCCATCATGAGGATGAAAATTATAAATATAATTCCTATCTTTATTAATTTCATGAGGAGGATAAAATTTAGAGTAAGAGAGATTCAAGTTCCTTCCACTCCAAATGATGAGGATCGTCTAATAGCTCATACCACTCCCTTGCTTTGCCCTTAAGTGATAAAGGGAATAGCTTCCTCTTAACTTGGTTCATTGAAATACCTGCACACTTGAACAACTTGCATAATTCATATATAAAGAGTAAATGATCACCAGGATGGACAGTTCCATCTCCAAAATAATAGTTATTCATAACACGTTCAACAATTTACATAGGTATTTTAAAAGGGACGCTTTCAATATGTGGATTTCAAATATCACAAGTATCATTAGAATTACCACATATGGGAGATAAAGTATCATCAGAGAAAATTTTCTTCTTTAAAGCTAGGGAACTAAAAAGATCATTTTCATAAAAACTAACTTCCCCAGGATTAGATGTTTCCATAGCATTAGTAACAAAGGTGTTCAAAAAATTCATACTAATAACGTTGCTATTAGCATGCAAAGAAAGTTCCATGGGTTTTTTAATTTTCTTTTCAGACCATTCATGTTCTACCTTAGGAAAAATACTAAAAATCTCTCTAATTTTGTTGTTGTTTTCCATTAAGCCTAACTAGTGAAAATAAAAACAAGAAACAAAAAGATATAATTGCAGAATCTAAAGGAAATAACTTCGAGCACTCACACACCTGCAACAGTACTAGAAGATAGCTTAGTAGCCAGAGGATGTGAGTACCTTTTACCTACCTCCCCGGCAACGATGCTAGAAAATAGCTTGATGTCTACACACGCTTCTACTCTTGTAGATACAGTTGGGCCTCCAAGTGCAGAGGTTTGTAGAACAGCAACAAGTTTCCCTTAAGTGGATCACCCAAGGTTTATCGAACTCAGGGAGGAAGTGGTCAAAGGTATCCCTCTAAAGCAACCCTGCAATCAAGATACAAGAAGTCTCTTGTGTCCCCAACACACCCAATACACTTGTCAGGTGTATAGGTGCACTAGTTCGGTCAAGAGATAGTGAAATACAAGTAATATGGATGATTATAAGTGGTAATTGCAATCTGAAATAATAGTGGCATCAAGCAAACATGTAATAGGACTGATTGTAAATTGTGTTTCAATGCTTAGAAACAAGGCATAGGGATCATACTTTCACTAGTGGACACTCTCATATAAATATCTTCTCCTTATGATGCTACCCTGAACTACTCTCCGATTGGACGATGTAGGTCTATAATAGCACACCTTAAAGTTCACATTCCCCATCTAGATAACCCCTCACTATCACCATGAGCGCTAGATGGTTCCAACAAACACCACAATCTGATAGAGACATCCAACTCAAATTATACTCATGATAAGTATTTATGTAACCTTAGCCAAAGTGCCATACAGTGTGCACATTGTCAACTTCACACACGTGGGGATAAGCAGAGATTCATTAAAGCACTTGAGTAGAAGAATAGATCTATAGATTACAAAGCTCATGATCTCAATAAGATCACGCATAGAGAGAGATGAACACATAGCTACTAGTAGAGCCCTTATCCTTGAGAGAGAAATACTCCATCCTTATCATGGGAGTCAGCAACGGCGATGGAGATGGCGGTGGAGTCGATGGAGATGGCTCCGGTGGCACTTCCCCGTCCTGGCAGGGTGCCGGAACAGAGCTTTCTGTCCCCCGAATCTCCTCTTCAGTGGCAGCGGCGCTGCGGAACTTTTCATGGAATTCTTATATTGTACTTAGGATTTTCGTCCAGGGGTACTTTTATAGGCGAAGAGGCAAGGTCGGTGGGCGTCCGAGGGGACCACAACACCCCCTAGCATGGCTTGGCCTGGCCCGCGCCACCAGGTGGTGTGGCCAGCCCTTGGGCCCTCTCCGTCTCGTCTTCTGGCTCCGTGAGTCTTCTCGAAAAATATTGACATTAGCTTTTGTCCGGTCCAATTCCGAGAATATTTATTTTCCAGCTTTTCGGAAACCAAAAACAGCAGAAAACATGCAACTAGCACTACAGCATCTTTTTAATAGGTTAGTTCCAGAAAATGCATAAAAGTATCTCAAAATGTAGACAAAACATAAGAAAGTAGATATAAAAGAAGCATGGAACATCAAAAATTATATATACGTTTACGACGTATCACACCACTAGATTCATTGCATGCATGTTCTTTTCCTAGACCACCACTAGAGTCGTTGCATGCATGTTCTTTTCCTAAACCACCACTAGTGTCATTGGATGTGTGTTCCTTTCCTAAACCACATTGATCCACCAGAGTCATTGCATGTGTGTTCTTTTCCTGAACCACCACTAGAGCCATTGCATGTGTGTTACTTTCCTAAACCACCACTAGAGTAATTGGATGTGTGTTCCTTTCCAAAACCGCATTAATCCACCAGAGTCATTGCATGTGTGTTCTTTTACTAAACCACCACTAGAATCATTGCATGTGTGTTCTTTTCCTAAACCACCAACAGAGTCATTCCATATGTATTCCTTTCCTAAACCACATTGATCCACTAGAGTCATTGCATATGTGTTATTTTCCTAAACCACCACCAGAGTAATTCCATGTGTCTTCTTTTCCTGAACCACATGGTACCACCGGAGTCATTGCATGTGTATTATTTTCCTAAACGACCACTAGAGTCATTGCATGCGTCTTCCATTCCTAAACCACATGGATCCACCAGAGTCATTTCATGTTTGTTCCTGTCCTAAACCACATGGATCCACCAGAGTCATTGCATGTGTGTTCCTTTCCTAAACCACATTGATCCACCAGAGTCATTGCATGTCTGTTCTTTTCCTAAACCACCACCGGAGTCATTGCATGTGTGTTCCTTTCATAAACCACATGGATCCACCAGTCATTGCACCTGTGTTCGCTTCCTATACCACATGGATCTACCAGAGTCATTGCATGTGTGTTATTTTCCAAAACCACCACCAGAGTCATTGCATGTGTCTTCTTTTCCTAAACCACATGGATCCACCAGAGTCATAGCATGTCTGTTATTTTCCTAAACCACCACTAGAGACATTTCATGTGTGTTCCTTTCATAAACCACATGGATCCACCAGAGTCATTGCATGCATGTTCCTTTCCTAAACCACATGGATCCACAAGAGTCATTGCATGTGTGTTCCTTTCCTAAACCACATTGATCCACCAAAGTCATTGCATGTGTGTTCTTTTCCTAAACCACCACTACAGTCACTACATGTGTGTTCTTTTCCTAGACCACCACTAGAGTCATTGCATGTGTGTTCTTTTTTTAAGCCACCACAAGAGTCATTGCATGTGTGTTCTTTTCCTAAACCACCACTAGAGTCATTGCATGTGTGTTCCTTACCTAAACAACATTGATCCACTAGAGTCACTACATGTGTGCTCTTTTCCTAAACCACTAGTAGATCCATTGCATGTGTGTTCGTTTCCTAAACCACCAATAGATTATTGCACGTGTGTTCCCTTCCTAAACAACATTGATCCACCAGAGTCGTTGCATGTATGTTCTTTTACTAAAACTCCACTAGAGTCATTGCATGTGTGTTTGTTTTCTAAACCACATGGATCCACGAGAGTCATTGCATATGTCTTACTTTCCTAAACCACCACCAGGGTCATTGCATGTCTGCTCTTTTCCTAAACCACTAGCAGAGTCATTCCATATGTGTTCCTTTCCTAAACCACATTGATCCACTAGAGTCATTGCATGTGTGTTATTTTCCTAAACCACGACCAAAGTAATTGCATGTGTCTTCTTTCCTGAACCACATGGAACCACCTGAGTCATTGCATGTGTGTTATTTTCCTAAACCACCACTAGAGTAAGTGCACGGGTGTTCCTTTCATAAACCACATGGATCCACCAGAGTCATTGCATGTGTGTTCCTTTCCTAAACCACATGGATCCACTAGAGTCATTCCATGTGTTTTTTTCTTAAACCACATGGATCCACCAGAGTCATTGCAAGTGTGTTCTTTTCCTAAACCACACGGATCCACCAGAGTCATTGCATGTGTGTTCCTTTTCTAAACCACACAGATCCACCAGAGTCATGGCATGTGTGTTATATTCCTAAACCGGCACCAGAGTCATTGCGTGTGAGTTCTTTTCCTAAACAACCACCAGAGTCATTGCATGTGTGTTCCATTCATAAACCACATGGATCCACCAGAGTCATTGCATGTGTGTTCCTTTCCTAAACCACATGGATCTACAGAATCATTGCATGTGGTTCCTTGCCTAAAGCACATCGATCCACTAGTACCATTGCATGTGTGTTCTTTTCCTAAACCACCACGAGAGTCATAGCATGTCTGTTATTTTCCTAAATCACCACTAGAGTCATTTCATGCGTGTTCTGTTCATAAACCACATGGATCCACCAGATTCATTGCATGTGTGTTCCTTTCCTAAACCACATGGATCCACCAGAGTCATTGCATGTGTGTTCCTTTCCTAAATCACATTGATCAACCAGAGTCATTGCATCTGTGTTCTTTTCCTAAACCACCACTAGAGTCATTATATGTGTGTTCTTTTCCTAAACCACCACGAGAGTCATTGCATGTGTGTTCTTTTCCTAAACCACCACTAGAGTCATTGCATGTGTGTTACTTTCCTAAACCACATTGATGCACCAGAGTCATTGCATGTGTTCTTTTCCTAAATCACCACTGGAGTCATTGCATTTGTGTTCCTTTCCTAAATCACCACTAGAGTCATTGTATGTGTGTTCCTTTCATAAACCACATTGATCCACCAGAGTCATTGCATGTGTGTTCCTTTCCAAAACCACATTTATGCACCAGAGTCATTGCATGTGTGTTCTTTTCCTAAACCACCACTAGAGTCATTGCATTTGTGTTCCTTTCATAAACCACATTGATCCACCAGAGTCATTGCATGTGTGTTCTTTTCCGAAACCAGCACGAGAGTCATTGCATGTGTGTTACTTTGCAAAACCACATGGATCCACTAGAGTCATTGCATGTGTGTTCCTTTCCTAAACCACCACAGACTAATTGCATGTCTGTTCTTTTCCTAAACCACCACCAGTGTCATTGCATGTGTGTTCCTTTCCTAAACCACATGGATCCACCAGATTTATTGCATGTGTGTTCTTTTCCTAAACCACCACCAGAGTAATTGCATGTGTCTTCTTTTCCTAAAGCACATGGATCCACCAGAGTCATTACATGTGTGTTCCTTTTCATAAACCACACCAGAGTCATTGCATGTGTGTTCCTTTCCCACCAGACTCATTGCATGTGTGTTCCTTTCCTAAACCACATGGATCCACTAGAGTCATTGCAAGTCTATTCTTTTCCTAAACCACATGCATCCACCAGAGTCATAGCAGAAGTGTTCCTTTCCTAAACCACATGGATCCACCAGAGGCATTGCATGTGTGTTATTTTCCTAAACCACCACTAGAGTCATTGCATGTGTGTTCTTTTCATAAAGCACATGGATCCACCAGAGTCATTGGATGTGTGTTACTTTCCTAAACCATATGGATCCACCAGAGTCATTGCATGCGTGTTCCTTTCCTAAACCACATGGATCCGCTAGAGTCATTGCATGTGTGTTCCTTTCCTAAACCACATTGATCCACCAAAGTCATTGCATGTGTGTTATTTTCCTAAACCACCACTACAGTCACTGCATGTGTGTTCTTTTCCTAGACCACCACTAGAGTCATTGCATGTGTGTTCTTTTTTTAAGCCACCACAAGAGTCATTGCATGTGTGTTCTTTTCCTAAACCACCACTAGAGTCATTGCATGTGTGTTCCTTACCTAAACAACATTGATCCACTAGAGTCACTACATGTGTGCTCTTTTCATAAACCACTAGTAGATCCATTGCATGTGTGTTCGTTTCCTAAACCACCAATAGATTCATTGCACGTGTGTTCCCTTCCTAAACAACATTGATCCACCAGAGTAGTTGCATGTATGTTCTTTTACTAAAACTCCACTAGAGTCATTGCATGTGTGTTTGTTTTCTAAACCACATGGATCCACGAGAGTCATTGCATATGTCTTACTTTCCTAAACCACCACCAGGGTCATTGCATGTCTGCTCTTTTCCTAAACCACTAGCAGAGTCATTCCATATGTGTTCCTTTCCTAAACCACATTGATCCACTAGAGTCATTACATGTGTGTTATTTTCCTAAACCACGACCAAAGTAATTGCATGTGTCTTCTTTTCCTGAACCACATGGAACCACCCGAGTCATTGCATGTGTGTTATTTTCCCAAACCACCACTAGAGTAAGTGCACGGGTGTTCCTTTCATAAACCACATGGATCCACCAGAGTCATTGGATGTGTGTTCCTTTCCTAAACCACATGGATCCACTAGAGTCGTTCCATGTGTTTTTTTTTCTTAAACCACATGGATCCACCAGAGTCATTGCAAGTGTGTTCTTTTCCTAAACCACATGGATCCACCAGAGTCATTGCATGTGTGTTCCTTTTCTAAACCACACAGATCCACCAGAGTCATGGCATGTGTGTTATATTCCTAAACCGGCACCAGAGTCATTGCGTGTGAGTTCTTTTCCTAAACCACCACTAGAGTCATTGCATGTGTGTTCCATTCATAATCCACATGGATCCACCAGAGTCATTGCATGTGTGTTCCTTTCCTAAACCACATGGATCTACAGAATCATTGCATGTGGTTCCTTTCCTAAAGCACATCGATCCACTAGTACCATTGCATGTGTGTTCTTTTCCTAAACCACCAAGAGAGTCATAGCATGTCTGTTATTTTCCTAAATCACCACTAGAGTCATTTCATGCCTGTTCCGTTCATAAACCACATGGATCCACCAGATTCATTGCATGTGTGTTCCTTTCCTAAACCACATGGATCCACCAGAGTCATTGCATGTATGTTCCTTTCCTAAATCACATTGATCAACCAGAGTCATTGCATGTGTGTTCTTTTCCTAAACCACCACTAGAGTCATTACATATGTGTTCTTTTCCTAAACCACCACGAGAGTCATTGCATGTGTGTTCTTTTCCTAAACCACCACTAGAGTCATTGCATGTGTGTGCCTTTCCTAAACCACATTGATGCACCAGAGTCATTGCATGTGATCTTTTCCTAAATCACCTCTAGAGTCATTGCATTTGTGTTCCTTTCCTAAATCACCACTAGAGTTATTGCATGTGTGTTTCGTTCATAAACCACATTGATCCACCAGAGTCATTGCATGTGTGTTCCTTTCCAAAACCACATTTCTGCACCAGAGTCATTGCATGTGTGTTCTTTTCCTTAACCACCACTAGAGTCATTGCATTTGTGTTCCTTTCCTAAACCACCACTAGAGTCATTGCATGTGTGTTCCACATTGATCCACCAGAGTCATTGCATGTGTGTTCTTTTCCTAAACCTGCACGAGAGTCATTGCATGTGTGTTACTTTGCAAAACCACTTGGATCCACTAGAGTCATTGCATGTGTGTTCCTTTCCTAAACCACCACCAGACTAATTGCATGTCTGTTCTTTTCCTAAACCCCCACCAGTGCCATTGCATGTGTGTTCCTTTCCTAAACCACATGGATCCACCAGATTTATTGCATGTGTGTTCTTTTCCTAAACCACCACCAGAGTAATTGCATGTGTCTTCTTTTCCTAAAGCACATGGATCCACCAGAGTCATTACATGTGTGTTCCTTTCATAAACCACCACCAGAGTCATTGCATGTGTGTTCCTTTCCCACCAGACTCATTGCATGTGTGTTCCTTTCCTAAACCACATGGATCCACTAGAGTCATTACAAGTCTATTCTTTTCCTAAACCACATGCATCCACCAGAGTCATAGCAGAAGTGTTCCTTTCCTAAACCACATGGATCCACCAGAGGCATTGCATGTGTGTTATTTTCCTAAACCACCACTAGAGTCATTGCATGTGTGTTCTTTTCATAAACCACATGGATCCACCAGAGTCATTGGATGTGTGTTACTTTCCTAAACCATATGGATCCACCAGAGTCATTGCATGTGTGTTCCTCTCCTAAACCACATGGATCCACCAGAGTCATTGTAAGTGTGTTCTTTTCCTAAACCACATGGATCCACTAGAGTCATTGCATGTGTGTCCCTTTCCTAAACCACATGGATCCACCAGTGTCATTGCATGTGTGTTATTTTCCTAAACCACCACTAGAGTAATTGCATGCGTGTTCCTTTCATAAACCACATGGATCCACCAGAGTCATTGCATGTGTGTTCCTTTCCTAAACCACATGGATCCACCAGAGTCATTCCTTGTGTGTTTTTTTATTAAACCACATGGATCCACCAGAGTCATTGCAAGTGTGTTCATTTCCTAAACCACATGGATCGAGCAGAGTGATTGCATGTGTGTCCCTTTTCTAAATCACACAGATCCACCAGAGTCATCACATGTGTGTTATTTTCCTAAACCAGCACCAGAGTCATTCCATGTGTGTTCTTTTCCTAAACCACCACTAGATTCATTGCATCTGTGTTCCTTTCATAAACCACATGGATTCACCAGAGTCATTGCATGTGTGTTCCTTTCCTAAACCACATGGATCCACCAGAATCATTGCATGTGGTTCCTTTCCTAAAGCACATCGATCCACCAGTACCATTGCATGTGTGTTCTTTTCCTAAACCACCACCAGAGTCATTACATGTTGTTCTTTTCCTAAACCACCACTAGAGTCATTGCATGTGTGTTCCTTTCCTAAACCACATTGATGCACCAGAGTCATTGCATGTGTGTTCTTTTCCTAAATCACCACTAGAGTCATTGAATTTGTGTTCCTTTCCTAAACCACCACTATAGTCATTGCATGTGTGTTCCTTTCATAAACCATATTGATCCACCAGAGTCATTGCATGTGTGTTCCTTTCCTAAACCACATTTATGCACCAGAGTCATTGCATGTGTGTTCTTTTCCTAAACCACATGGATCCACTAGATTCATTGCAAGTTTGTTCTTTTCCTAAACCACATGGATCCACCAGAGTCATAGCAGATGTGTTCCTTTCCTAAACCACATGGATCCACCAGAGGAATTGCATGTGTGTTATTTTCCTAAGCCACAACCAGAGTCATTGCATGTGTGTTCTTTTCCTAAACCACCACCAGAGTCATTGCATGTGTGTTCCTTTCATAAACCACATGGATCCACCTGAGTCATTGCATGTGTGTTACTTTCCTAAACCATATGGATCCACCAGAGTCATTGCATGTGTGTTCCTCTCCTAAACAACATGGATCCACTAGAGTCATTGTAAGTGTGTTCTTTTCCTAAACCACATGGATCCACTAGAGTCATTGCATGTGTGTCCCTTTCCTAAACGAAATGGATCCACCAGTGTCATTGCATGTGTGTTATTTTCCTAATCCAGCACCAGAGTCATTGCATGTGTGTTCTTTTCCTAAACCACCACAAGAGTCATTGCATGTGTGTTCCATTCCTAAACGACATGGATCCACTAGAGTCATTGCAAGTCTGTTCTTTTCCTAAACCACATGCATCCACCAGAGTCATAGCAGAAGTGTTCCTTTCCTAAACCACATGGATCCACCAGAGGCATTGCATGTGTGTTATTTTCCTAAACCACCACTAGAGTCATTGCATGTGTGTTCTTTTGATAAACCACATGGATCCACCAGAGTCATTGCATGTGTGTTACTTTCCTAAACCATATGGATCCACCAGAGTCATTGCATGTGTGTTCCTCTCCTAAACCACATGGATCCACCAGAGTCATTGTAAGTGTGTTCTTTTCCTAAACCACATGGATCCACTAGAGTCATTGCATGTGTGTCCCTTTCCTAAACCACATGGATCCACCAGTGTCATTGCATGTGTGTTATTTTCCTAAACCACCACTAGAGTAATTGCATGCGTGTTCCTTTCATAAACCACATGGATCCACCAGAGTCATTGCATGTGTGTTTGTTTCCTAAACCACATGGATCCACCAGAGTCATTCCTTGTGTTTTTTTCTTAAACCACATGGATCTACCAGAGTCATTTCAAGTGTTCATTTCCTAAACCACATGGATCCATCAGAGTCATTGCATGTGTGTACCTTTTCTAAACCACACAGATCCACCAGAGTCATCACATGTGTGTTATTTTAATAAACCAGCACGAGAGGCATCGCATGTGTGTTCTTTTCTTAAACCACCACTAGATTCATTGCTAGTTTGTTATTTTCCTAAACCACATGGATCCACCAGAGTCATAGCAGATGTGTTCCTTTCCTAAACCACATGGATCCACCAGAGGAATTGCATGTGTGTTATTTTCCTAAGCCACGACCAGAGTCATTGCATGTGTGTTCTTTTCCTAAACCACCACCAGAGTCATTGCATGTGTGTTCCTTTCATAAACCACATGGATCCACCAGAGTCATTGCACGTGTGTTACTTTCCTAAACCATATGGATCCACCAGAGTCATTGCATGTGTGTTCCTCTCCTAAACAACATGGATCCACTAGAGTCATTGTAAGTGTGTTCTTTTCCTAAACCACATGGATCCACTAGAGTCATTGCATGTGTGTCCCTTTCCTAAACGAAATGGATCCACCAGTGTCATTGCATGTGTGTTATTTTCCTAATCCAGCACCAGAGTCATTGCATGTGTGTTCTTTTCCTAAACCACCACAAGAGTCATTGCATGTGTGTTCCATTCCTAAACGACATTGATCCACTAGAGTCATTGCAAGTCTGTTCTTTTCCTAAACCACATGCATCCACCAGAGTCATAGCAGAAGTGTTCCTTTCCTAAACCACATGGATCCACCAGAGGCATTGCATGTGTGTTATTTTCCTAAACCACCACTAGAGTCATTGCATGTGTGTTCTTTTGATAAACCACATGGATCCACCAGAGTCATTGCATGTGTGTTACTTTCCTAAACCATATGGATCCACCAGAGTCATTGCATGTGTGTTCCTCTCCTAAACCACATGGATCCACCAGAGTCATTGTAAGTGTGTTCTTTTCCTAAACCACATGGATCCACTAGAGTCATTGCATGTGTGTCCCTTTCCTAAACCACATGGATCCACCAGTGTCATTGCATGTGTGTTATTTTCCTAAACCACCACTAGAGTAATTGCATGCGTGTTCCTTTCATAAACCACATGGATCCACCAGAGTCATTGCATGTGTGTTTGTTTCCTAAACCACATGGATCCACCAGAGTCATTCCTTGTGTTTTTTTCTTAAACCACATGGATCTACCAGAGTCATTGCAAGTGTTCATTTCCTAAACCACATGGATCCATCAGAGTCATTGCATGTGTGTACCTTTTCTAAACCACACAGATCCACCAGAGTCATCACATGTGTGTTATTTTCCTAAACCAGCACCAGAGGCATCGCATGTGTGTTCTTTTCTTAAACCACCACTAGATTCATTGCTAGTTTGTTCTTTTCCTAAACCACATGGATCCACCAGAGTCATAGCAGATGTGTTCCTTTCCTAAACCACATGGATCCACCAGAGGAATTGCATGTGTGTTATTTTCCTAAGCCACGACCAGAGTCATTGCATGTGTGTTCTTTTTCTAAACCACCACCAGAGTCATTGCATGTGTGTTCCTTTCATAAACCACATGGATCCACCAGAGTCATTGCACGTGTGTTACTTTCCTAAACCATATGGATCCACCAGAGTCATTGCATGTGTGTTCCTCTCCTAAACAACATGGATCCACTAGAGTCATTGTAAGTGTGTTCTTTTCCTAAACCACATGGATCCACTAGAGTCATTGCATGTGTGTCCCTTTCCTAAACCAAATGGGTCCACCAGTGTCATTGTATGTGTGTTATTTTCCTAATCCAGCACCAGAGTCATTGCATGTGTGTTCTTTTCCTAAACCACCACAAGAGTCATTGCATGTGTGTTCCATTCCTAAACGACATGGATCCACTAGAGTCATTGCAAGTCTGTTCTTTTCCTAAACCACATGCATCCACCAGAGTCATAGCAGAAGTGTTCCTTTCCTAAACCACATGGATCCACCAGAGGCATTGCATGTGTGTTATTTTCCTAAACCACCACTAGAGTCATTGCATGTGTGTTCTTTTGATAAACCACATGGATCCACCAGAGTCATTGCATGTGTGTTACTTTCCTAAACCATATGGATCCACCAGAGTCATTTCATGTGTGTTCCTCTCCTAAACCACATGGATCCACCAGAGTCATTGTAAGTGTGTTCTTTTCCTAAACCACATGGATCCACTAGAGTCATTGCATGTGTGTCCCTTTCCTAAACCACATGGATCCACCAGTGTCATTGCATGTGTGTTATTTTCCTAAACCACCACTAGAGTAATTGCATGCATGTTCCTTTCATAAACCACATGGATCCACCAGAGTCATTGCATGTGTGTTTGTTTCCTAAACCACATGGATCCACCAGAGTCATTCCTTGTGTTTTGTTTTCTTAAACCACATGGATCCACCAGAGTCATTGCAAGTGTTCATTTCCTAAACCACATGGATCCATCAGAGTCACTGCATGTGTGTACCTTTTCTAAACCACACAGATCCACCAGAGTCATCACATGTGTGTTATTTTCCTAAACCAGCACCAAAGGCATTGGATGTGTGTTCTTTTCCTAAACCACCACTAGATTCATTGCTAGTTTGTTCTTTTCCTAAACCACATGGATCCACCAAAGTCATAGCAGATGTGTTCCTTTCCTAAACCACATGGATCCACCAGAGGAATTGCATGTGTGTTATTTTCCTAAGCCACGACCAGAGTCATTGCATGTGTGTTCTTTTCCTAAACCACCACTAGAGTCATTGCATGTGTGTTCCTTTCATAAACCACATGGATCCACCAGAGTCATTGCACGTGTGTTACTTTCCTAAACCATATGGATCCACCAGAGTCATTGCATGTGTGTTCCTCTCCTAAACAACATGGATCCACTAGAGTCATTGTAAGTGTGTTGTTTCCCTAAACCACATGGATCCACTAGAGTCATTGCATGTGTGTCCCTTTCCTAAACCAAATGGATCCACCAGTGTCATTGCATGTGTGTTATTTTCCTAATCCAACACCAGAGTCACTGCATGTTTGTTCTTTTCCTAAACCACCACAAGAGTCATTGCATGTGTGTTCCATTCCTAAACGACATGGATCCACTAGAGTCATTGCAAGTCTGTTCTTTTCCTAAACCACATGCATCCACCAGTCATAGCAGAAGTGTTCCTTTCCTAAACCACATGGATCCACCAGAGGCATTGCATGTGTGTTATTTTCCTAAACCACCACTAGAGTCATTGCATGTGTGTTCTTTTGATAAACCACATGGATCCACCAGAGTCATTGCATGTGTGTTACTTTCCTAAACCATATGGATCCACCAGAGTCATTGCATGTGTGTTCCTCTCCTAAACCACATGGATCCACCAGAGTCATTGTAAGTGTGTTCTTTTCCTAAACCACATGGATCCACTAGAGTCATTGCATGTGTGTCCCTTTCCTAAACCACATGGATCCACCAGTGTCATTGCATGTGTGTTATTTTCCTAAACCACCACTAGAGTAATTGCATGCGTGTTCCTTTCATAAACCACATGGATCCACCAGAGTCATTGCATGTGTGTTTGTTTCCTAAACCACATGGATCCACCAGAGTCATTCCTTGTGTTTTTTTTCTTAAATCACATGGATCCACCAGAGTCATTGCAAGTGTGTTCATTTCCTAAACCACATGGATCCATCAGAGTCACTGCATGTGTGTACCTTTTCTAAACCACACAGATCCACCAGAGTCATCACATGTGTGTTATTTTCCTAAACCAGCACCAGAGTCATTGCATGTGTGTTCTTTTCCTAAACCACCACTAGATTCATTGCATGTTTGTTCTTTTCCTAAACCACATGGGTCCAACAGAGTCATAGCAGATGTGTTCCTTTCCTAAACCACATGGATCCACCAGAGGAACTGCATGTGTGTTATTTTCCTAAGCCACGACCAGAGTCATTGCATGTGTGTTCTTTTCCTAAACCACCACCAGAGTCATTGCATGTGTGTTCCTTTCATAAACCACATGGATCCACCAGAGTCATTGCACGTGTGTTACTTTCCTAAACCATATGGATCCACCAGAGTCGTTGCATGTGTGTTCCTCTCCTAAACAACATGGATCCATTAGAGTCATTGTAAGTGTGTTCTTTCCCTAAACCACATGGATCCACTAGAGTCATTGCATGTGTGTCCCTTTCCCAAACCAAATGGATCCACCAGTGTCATTGCATGTGTGTTATTTTCCTAATCCAGCACCAGAGTCACTGCATGTGTGTTCTTTTCCTAAACCACCACAAGAGTCATTGCATGTGTGTTCCATTCCTAAACGACATGGATCCACTACAGTCATTGCAAGTCTGTTCTTTTCCTAAACCACATGCATCCACCAGAGTCATAGCAGAAGTGTTCCTTTCCTAAACCACATGGATCCACCAGAGGCATTGCATGTGTGTTATTTTCCTAAACCACCACTAGAGTCATTGCATGTGTGTTCTTTTGATAAACCACATAGATCCACCAGAGTCATTGCATGTGTGTTACTTTCCTAAACCATATGGATTTACCAGAGTCATTCCATGTGTGTTCCTCTCCTAAACCACATGGATCCACCAGAGTCATTGTAAGAGTGTTCTTTTCCTAAACCACATGGATCCACTAGAGTCATTGCATGTGTGTCCCTTTCCTAAACCACATGGATCCACCAGTGTCATTGCATGTGTGTTATTTTCCTAAACCACCACTAGAGTAATTTCATGCGTGTTCCTTTCATAAACCACATGGATCCACCAGAGTCATTGCATGTGTGTTTGTTTCCTAAACCACATGGATCCACCAGAGTCATTCCTTGTGTTTTTTTTCTTAAACCACATGGATCCACCAGAGTCATTGCAAGTGTGTTCATTTCCTAAACCACATGGATCCATCAGAGTCATTGCATGTGTGTACCTTTTCTAAACCACACAGATCCACCAGAGTCATCACATGTGTGTTATTTTCCTAAACCAGCACCAGAGTCATTGCATGTGTGTTCTTTTCCTAAACCACCACTAGATTCATTGCATGTTTGTTCTTTTCCTAAACCACATGGATCCACCAGAGTCATAGCAGATGTGTTCCTTTCCTAAACCACATGGATCCACCAGAGGAATTGCATGTGTGTTATTTTCCTAAGCCACGACCAGAGTCATTGCATGTGTGTTCTTTTCCTAAACCACCACCAGAGTCATTGCATGTGTTTTCCTTTCATAAACCACATGGATCCACCAGAATTATTGCATGTGTGTTACTTTCCTAAACCATATGGATCCACCAGAGTCATTGCATGTGTGTTCCTCTCCTAAACAACATGGATCCACTAGAGTCATTGTAAGTGTGTTCTTTTCCTAAACCACATGGATCCACTAGAGTCATTGCATGTGTGTCCCTTTCCTAAACCAAATGGATCCACCAGTGTCATTGCATGTGTGTTATTTTCCTAATCCAGCACCAGAGTCGTTGCATGTGTGTTCTTTTCCTAAACCACCACAAGAGTCATTGCATGTGTGTTCCATTCCTAAACCACATGGATCCACTAGAGTCATTGCAAGTCTGTTCTTTTCCTAAACCACATGCATCCACCAGAGTCATAGCAAAAGTGTTCCTTTCCTAAACCACATGGATCCACCAGAGGCATTGCATGTGTGTTATTTTCCTAAACCACCACTAGAGTAATTGCATGTGTGTTCTTTTGATAAACCACATAGATCCACCAGAGTCATTGCATGTGTGTTACTTTCCTAAACCATATGGATCCACCAGAGTCATTGCATGTGTGTTCCTCTCCTAAACCACATGGATCCACCAGAGTCATTGTAAGTGTGTTCTTTTCCTAAACCACATGGATCCACTAGAGTCATTGCATGTGTGTCCCTTTCCTAAACCACATGGATCCACCAGTGTCATTGCATGTGTGTTATTTTCCTAAACCACCACTAGAGTAATTGCATGCGTGTTCCTTTCATAAACCACATGGATCCACCAGAGTCATTGCATGTGTGTTTGTTTCCTAAACCACATGGATCCACCAGAGTCATTCCTTGTGTGTTTTTTCTTAAACCACATGGATCCACCAGAGTCATTGCAAGTGTGTTCATTTCCTAAACCACATGGATCCTCAGAGTCATTGCATGTGTGTACCTTTTCTAAACCACACAGATCCACCAGAGTCATCACATGTGTGTTATTTTCCTAAACCAGCACCAGAGTCATTGCATGTGTGTTCTTTTCCTAAACCACCACTAGATTCATTGCATGTTTGTTCTTTTCCTAAACCACAAAGATCCACCAGAGTCATAGCAGATGTGTTCCTTTCCTAAACCACATGGAACCACCAGAGGAATTGCATGTGTGTTATTTTCCTAAGCCACAACCAGAGTCATTGCATGTGTGTTCTTTTCCTAAACCACCACCAGAGTCATTGCATGTGTGTTCCTTTCATAAACCACATGGATCCACCTGAGTCATTGCATGTGTGTTACTTTCCTAAACCATATGGATCCACCAGAGTCATTGCATGTGTGTTCCTCTCCTAAACAACATGGTTCCACTAGAGTCATTGTAAGTGTGTTCTTTTCCTAAACCACATGGATCCACTAGAGTCATTGCATGTGTGTCCCTTTCCTAAACCAAATGGATCCACCAGTGTCATTGCATGTGTGTTATTTTCCTAATCCAGCACCAGAGTCGTTGCATGTGTGTTCTTTTCCTAAACCACCACAAGAGTCATTGCATGTGTGTTCCATTCCTAAACCACATGGATCCACTTGAGTCATTGCAAGTCTGTTCTTTTCCTAAACCACATGCATCCACCAGAGTCATTGCAGAAGTGTTCCTTTCCTAAACCACATGGATCCACCAGAGGCATTGCATGTGTGTTATTTTCCTAAACCACCACTAGAGTCATTGCATGTGTGTTCTTTTGATAAACCACATAGATCCACCAGAGTCATTGCATGTGTGTTACTTTCCTAAACCATATGGATCCACCAGAGTCATTGCATGTGTGTTCCTCTCCTAAACCACATGGATCCACCAGAGTCATTGTAAGTGTGTTCTTTTCCTAAACCACATGGATCCACTAGAGTCATTGCATGTGTGTCCCTTTCCTAAACCACATGGATCCACCAGTGTCATTGCATGTGTGTTATTTTCCTAAACCACCACTAGAGTAATTGCATGCGTGTTCCTTTCATAAACCACATGGATCCACCAGAGTCATTGCATGTGTGTTTGTTTCCTAAACCACATGGATCCACCAGAGTCATTCCTTGTGTTTTTTTTCTTAAACCACATGGATCCACCAGAGTCATTGCAAGTGTGTTCATTTCCTAAACCACATGGATCCTCAGAGTCATTGCATGTGTGTACCTTTTCTAAACCACACAGATCCACCAGAGTCATCACATGTGTGTTATTTTCCTAAACCAGCACCAGAGTCATTGCATGTGTGTTCTTTTCCTAAACCACCACTAGATTCATTGCATGTTTGTTCTTTTCCTAAACCACAAAGATCCACCAGAGTCATAGCAGATGTGTTCCTTTCCTAAACCACATGGATCCACCAGAGGAATTGCATGTGTGTTATTTTCCTAAGCCACGACCAGAGTCATTGCATGTGTGTTCTTTTCCTAAACCACCACCAGAGTCATTGCATGTGTGTTCCTTTCATAAACCACATGGATCCACCAGAGTCATTGCATGTGTGTTACTTTCCTAAACCATATGGATCCACCAGAGTCATTGCATGTGTGTTCCTCTCCTAAACAACATGGATCCACTAGAGTCATTGTAAGTGTGTTCTTTTCCTAAACCACATGGATCCACTAGAGTCATTGCATGTGTGTCCCTTTCCTAAACCAAATGGATCCACCAGTGTCATTGCATGTGTGTTATTTTCCTAATCCAGCACCAGAGTCGGTGCATGTGTGTTCTTTTCCTAAACCACCACAAGAGTCATTGCATGTGTGTTCCATTCCTAAACCACATGGATCCACTAGAGTCATTGCAAGTCTGTTCTTTTCCTAAACCACATGCATCCACCAGAGTCATTGCAGAAGTGTTCCTTTCCTAAACCACATGGATCCACCAGAGGCATTGCATGTGTGTTATTTTCCTAAACCACCACTAGAGTCATTGCATGTGTGTTCTTTTGATAAACCACATAGATCCACCAGAGTCATTGCATGTGCGTTACATTCCTAAACCATATGGATCCACCAGAGTCATTGCATGTGTGTTCCTCTCCTAAACCACATGGATCCACCAGAGTCATTGTAAGTGTGTTCTTTTCCTAAACCACATGGATCCACTAGAGTCATTGCATGTGTGTCCCTTTCCTAAACCACATGGATCCACCAGTGTCATTGCATGTGTGTTATTTTCCTAAACCACCACTAGAGTAATTGCATGCGTGTTCCTTTCATAAACCACATGGATCCACCAGAGTCATTGCATGTGTGTTTGTTTCCTAAACCACATGGATCCACCAGAGTCATTCCTTGTGTTTTTTTTCTTAAACCACATGGATCCACCAGAGTCATTGCAAGTGTGTTCATTTCCTAAACCACATGGATCCATCAGAGTCATTGCATGTGTGTACCTTTTCTAAACCACACAGATCCACCAGAGTCATCACATGTGTGTTATTTTCCTAAACCAGCACCAGAGTCATTGCATGTGTGTTCTTTTCCTAAACCACCACTAGATTCATTGCATGTTTGTTCTTTTCCTAAACCACATGGATCCACCAGAGTCATAGCAGATGTGTTCCTTTCCTAAACCACATGGATCCACCAGAGGAATTGCATGTGTGTTATTTTCCTAAGCCACGACCAGAGTCATTGCATGTGTGTTCTTTTCCTAAACCACCACCAGAGTCATTGCATGTGTGTTCCTTTCATAAACCACATGGATCCACCAGAGTCATTGCAGGTGTGTTACTTTCCTAAACCATATGGATCCACCAGAGTTGTAGTGACCTTGGATCGGTAAGGATCCTAAGTCCCTGTGATTAACATGCTAGTCCCTGGATCAATAGCTAGCACTCACAGTCGATGAAATATCATGTAAAACACAAAGTCTTTATTACACGAAGAATCCAGAGTATGAAATTATTACAAAAGTTGCTTAGCATTATGCTAGCTCAAATAACAATGAAACATAAAAGCAGCATGAGTCCATCAACGCCCAGGCTTGTCGAGTGTAGACCCGCGATCCCTACGCACCTTTCAATCTTTGGATTCTGCACATAAGACGTGCAGCCAACAAGTTGGGTCAATACTTTGAATGTATTGGCAAATTACACCAAGGAGAGAATAGACTATCTCTACATGCAAGGCTGGTATAGGCTGTAGCGTTCATTTGCTCCAAGCTAATTTTCTTAAGTAGAGAGAGAATAGAGGATTTCCCTACTTTGTAAACATTTGCTTGAATAAAATAGGGTCGAGTGGCACACGAGGATATTACGCACCAAGTGTCCAAACAACCAAACACTTGGATATTACGCACCAAGTGTCACTTGGATATTACACACCAAGTTTCCCAAAATCCCACCCTTTAGCGATATCACGCACGCCATGGGGTTTTCAAAACTTTGTTTTAGAAAAGAGAGAGGAAGATCCTTCAGAGGCTCCATCCTTCAGACGCTCATTGTTGTTCTACCGTGAACACTACCGATCGATCAGATTGCAATACTCTCGAGAGTTTGTGCACTTTACCCACAATCCACGATCAAGTCCTTTTATAGACAAGACCATGGCGAGGCTTTCCTTAGTAGCCCCCTACCTTCCGGATCCAACCGTGCAATAATCCTCCAAATGTTGGTACCTGTGTGAGGTTTCCCACTAAGTACTAGGCCAAGACAGAGCCCATAATGTATTGTGGTTGCCGAAGCTTCTGAATTTCAAACATGGCGACTTCTTTGATTCTCGGGCGGCCGTCCTCCACCAAATATCACACACGTTGACTGACAACCATTCCGCCCAGAAGAAAACTTAGTTTTATTTTGAAGCGGATTTGAGAAGAAAAGTTTGCTCTAGAGAGCCTTTATACTTAGAAAATTCTTTGTCTTTCGAACCCCCCAACGGTACTTTGTATATATATAGCATAGCAAGCAATACTTAGCAAAAACAGGGTAACCTATTAGGATGGGAAATCCTAAGTATAGAGCTACTCATGGCATACTACAAAATCATCGTTTTGCAAAATAATACTAAGGGAAAATCTACTAGAACATCCTACACATGCATACTACAGAATTTTGAAGAGCACATGCATAGAATCAAAACGGGACAAAATTATGAACAAGTGGTGTAACTTGCCTTGATCTGAGCAGACTCTACACAATAGCACTCCTTAGCTTGCACTCGAGCAATCTAACGAATCACAAACATAGATCTGATCACAACTTGTTCAAAGCATACACAAAGGAATACATGCATGCATGCAACATGGTAGTTTATGCAAGGTTGGTTAAATTGATCGAGTTTGTGCTGTGCTAGGGTAAGGGTGTCACTAGGATTGAGTTTAGATCTAATAGAGTCACTAAAACAAATCCTAGGTTTATAAGGAGATCAGTCCATCTAATTAGCCCCAAACTAGATCTATCGATCTTAAGCAAGGTTGTATAATTTTGTCCAGTAGGCATTATGGAAACAAGGTCATTGCAACAAGAATCAATTAAAACAGTAATTTAGTTATTTTTCTATAGAATAAACACTCCAATTTAGTGATTAAAATCTACAACTAAGACATTACTGTAAACCTGCAATATTATTACATATTTGGATTCTACATAAAATTAGGAATCCAACGGTATATTACAAGCTAAATTTGGACAAATAGTTATTTTTCTATGATTTTCGCAATATTAAACCTAATCTGCAAAAACCAAAAATAACCAGCCTAAACCCTAGCCCAGATCGTGCCAGGTGGCGGCCTCGGGTTGGGCCAGCTGGCTATGCGGGCGACGCGGCGCGGCGATGACGCGCTTGCCACGCGGCGTTGCGCGATTCGCTGATACCCCTTCGCCCCCCCTCTTCTAATCTGGCCCGCAGGATTACAATCGGACGACCGAGGCGGTTCTACTGACCTGTGGTGGTGGCGGCGATGGAGGCGACGGCGGAGTCGACGGTGGTCGGAGTCCTGGTGGCCCTAGTGGAGGCGACGAAGATGGTCCCCGACGGGCACGTCGACGGCGAATCTCCCAACGATCTCAACTCGGTCCCTCTCTTCCTCCTTCTCCCGCGGTTGGCCGTTCCTCCTCTCGGACCCGACGGGCTCCGGCGAGCAATTGTCGGTGACGCCCTGCGATTCGGAAGGAAAGAGTTAGGTGGGAGGGTAGAGTAGGTCGAGGCGAGCAGCATGGGAGGTTGAACAAGTCTCGAGATGTCCTGGAGCGTCTCCCACCTCGAAGCCCGGGCGGCCCGATCCGCGAGCCTGGTTGAACTGCTAAGCGGCTAGGGTTTGAGAAAAAAAACGAGGGCAACGACGAGGGGGGGGTCGTCCTTTAAAGGGCAGGAACTTGGGCGAGGGGGCAGACGAGTCCGGGCTGGGATAGTTCGACGCGCCGGGCACTGTCCGCCATGGGTCTCAGAGGGAGACGATGGGTGGGGCCCCTGTCGGCGATGGAGGGGAGAGGTGGGCGATGGGCGCTGGGTGGCGTCATGCAAGCGATGGGGCGGGTGGGCTGGCTGGCCGCCCAGCTAGGTTAGCCGTTTTTCTTATCCTTTTCTTTTTTCCAATTCTGTTTTACTAAAAACACTTGTAACTTTTGCAAACAAGGTCCAAAAGTGATGATTCTTGTTTCTAAATTTTAGTAAAAATAAGGTGGTCAACATAGGACCATGGTTTACTGTTTTTACATAGTTTATTGAAGGGTCAAACTAATACAACAAAAGTGCTCACTTAAGGGAATATTAATTAGGGTTTTTGTAACGGATTTTATGTGTTAGGAATTTGTTGTTGCAATATTTTTCAAATGTAGGATGCAAAGATGCAAGGATGATGACACCGATAACATCCTACTATAGAATCTGGATGTTACAAACCTACCCCTTAAGAAGAATCTCGCCCTCGAGATTCGGGTTGGCTAGCAAATAGGTGTGGGTGTTCTGCCTTCAAGTCTTCTTCACGCTCCCACGTAGCTTCTTCCTTGGAGTGGTGGTTCCATTGTACCTTGCAGAACCTTATAGTCTTGGTGTGGGTAATCCTTTCAGCTGTTTCCAGTATTTTGATGGGTTTTTCCTCATAGGTAAGGTCATTTTCCAATTGAACCTCATCTAGGGGAACGGTGTCTCTTAGCGGTGTTTCAGCCATCTCCGGGTGGCACTTCTTTAGTTGTGATACATGAAACACATCATGAACAGTCGATCCTTCCTAGCTCCAATCGATAAGCAACTTCTCCTCTACGGGCCAGAACTTTATACGGTCCTATGAATCGTGGGGCTAACTTGCCCTTGATTCAACCTTTAACTCCAATGTAGGGTGAAACTCGGAGATACGCACGGTCCCCTATTTCGTAGGCCACATCTCTGCGCTTGGAATCAGCGTAACTCTTCTGTCGGGATTGGGCTATCTTTAGCCTATCCTGAAAATGTCGTACCTTTTCTTCGGCATCCTTTATCAAGTCAGGTCCAAAAAGACTGCGTTCTCCAACTCCATTCCATAGCAATGGAGTCCTACACTTCCTGCCATATAGAACTTCAAACGGAGCCATCTTGATGCTTGTCTGGTAGCTGTTGTTGTATGAGAACTCCGCATATGGCAGGTTATCGTCCCAACTAGACCCATAGTCTAGTGCGCAAGATCTCAACATATCTTCCAAAATTTGATTCACCCTTTCTGTTTGGCCATCTGTTTGAGGGTGGAAGGCAGTACTGAATTCTATTCGGGTTCCCAGAGACTCATGTAATTGTCGCCAAAACTTTGAAGTAAACTGGGTGCCTCTGTCTGACACAATTCCCTTGGGAACACCATGTAGGCTTACAATCCTTGACATGTATATCTTAGCAAGCTTAGCACTTGTATATGTGGTCTTTACGGGGATGAAATGAGCCACCTTGGTGAAGTGGTCCACCACTACCCAGATAGAATCAAATCCGAACGAGTTCGGGTAATCCTGATGAAATCCATGCTTACCTTGTCCCACTTCCAATGGGTATAGGTAGTGGTTGAAGTAACCTCGCCGGTTCTCGATGCTCGGCTTTAACTCTGTTGCACACATCACACAGAGAAATATACTCTGCAATATCTCTCTTTAGGTTATTCCACCAGAATCTATCCTTCACATCCATGTACATTTTCGTGTTACCTGGATGAATTGAGTATGGCGAATCATGAGCTTCTTGTAAAATCATCTTCCTGATATCGGGGTCATTGGGAACGCACAAACGCTTCCCATACCAGAGTGTTCCTTGTTCGTCCAGACGAAATTCTTTAGTCTTTCCTTCATTTATCCTGACTCTTACTTCTTCCAACTCTTTATCCCCCTTTTGTGCTTCTTGGATCCTTTCTTGGAAAGTGGACACTATTTCCATAGTCGCCACGTGTCCTTTCGGACTATCTCTAGCCCGAGATCCCTGAATTGCTTGCATAAATCCTCCGAAGTTCCCCTGTAAGTCCATTCACATACACCTTACGGCTTAAGGCATCAGCCACCACGTTTGCCTTCCCGGGGTGGTATTGTAAATCCAAGTCATAATCCTTAATTAGTTCAAGCCATCTTCGTTGTCTCATATTCAACTCCTTTTGGGTGAAGATGTACTTCAAACTTTTATGATCTGTGAACACATCACAATGTTTGCCCATGAGGTAGTGTCTCCATACCTTGAGTGCATGAACCATGATGCAAGTTCCAAATCATGCGGATAATTGTGTTCGTGGTTCTTAAGTTGTCGGAGGCATAGGATACCACTTTCCCATCCTGCATCAATACACTTCCAAGTCCTTGTCGCTAAGCCACAATAGACTTGAAAATCCTTCCGATATCTAGCGCGACAAGATCGGTGCTGTTATAAGGCGCTTCTTCAATTCTTGAAAACTTGCTTCACATGCCTCGTCCATAGGAATTTCTTTTCCTTTTTAATAGTTCCACATGGGTTTTGCTATCTTGGAAAAGTTTTCGATGAACCTACGGTAATATCCTCATGAGGCCCAGAAACTTCTAATATCTCCCACATTCTTGGTGACTTATTCCACACGGAAGCTACCTTGCTAGGATCTACTGAACTCCTTTCGACACAACATGACCAAGGAATCCCACTTCTTTTAACCGTAACTCGCACTTGCTGAACTTAGCATATAACTTGTGTTCTCTTAGTTTTTCCATAATAAGGCAGATGTTTCTCATGTTCCTTCTCATCCTTTGAGTATATGAGTATATCATCTATGAATACTACGATAAACTTGTCCAAGTATTCCATGAACACCTTGTTCATCATGGTCATGAAGTATCTTGGGGCATTGGTTAGACCAAAAGACATCACGGTGTACTCATACAATCGTATCTTGTGGTGAATGCTGTCTTGGGCACATCCTGCTCTCGAATCTTTAGCTGAAAATAGCCCGATCAGATCGATCTTTGAGAACACACCGCTCCTTTTAGCTGGTCAAATAGGTCGTTGATGTTGGGCGAGGGTACTTATTCTTAATCGTCACTTCGCTCAACGAGCGGTCCACAACCAGCCTCTTGGTCTTATCCTTCTTCTCCACGAATAGGACGGTGCTCCCAAGATGACGCTACCGGGTTGAATGAACCCTTGTCCAATTGTTCCCTAAGCTGTTTCTTGAGTTCCTTTAACTCGCCCACATCCATCTTGTATGGTCTCTTAGCTATCGCCCCGTGCCTAGCATTAAGTCAATGAGAAACTCGATATCACGCCGGTGGCATTCCGGTAGCTCTTCCGGGAAGACATCCGGTATTCCTTTACAATAGGTACCTCCTCCAAGCTGCCCCCTTAAGAGAGTTCACCATGACTTCTTTAAGTGCTAAATTCGACTTGATACTAATCCTTTTTCCTTCCTGTTGTGAGCATGACAGTTCTCTTGGCACAATCTATGACTCCTTCAAATTCGGTCATCCAATTCATGACCAAGATTATGTCTAATCCTTGTGATTCTAGAACTACTAGACTGTGGGAAAATGTGTGTCCCAATCCTTAGTTCCAAATCCCTGCAACCGAGTTGGCCACTATTTCTCCCCTGTGAGAACTTACCCTTAGAGGATAGTTTATAGTCTCCGCTGGTATCTTGCCTCTATCCACAAATACCCTTGATATGAATGAATGCGATGCACCAAGATCAAAAAGAACAATCAAGGAAAAGAATTGAGTTTGAACTTACCAATCACAGTAGTCTCGCATCACGTGCATCCTCCATAGAAACATGATTCACCGTGGCTTTGACAAACGGATTTGGCTTCTTCCTGCTCCCATTGCCATGGTTGTGTCCATTTCATTCCCATTACCATTGCCATTCTTCCTCTCAAGGGTGAGGTTGCATAGTGCCCTGTCTTGTTGCACTTAAAGCATGTCACCTCACTGAGATCCTTTCCATTGCCGCCATTGCCATAGCAGTTTTTGTGCCCATTGTGTTTGTGACCACCATGGTTATGACTGTTATGGTTGTGGCCATTGTTGTTATGAGGTGGTGGTGAGGACTTGCGCTGCTTCTGGTACGGAACAGAGTGTTTGTGCGAGTTGGATTTCCTCTTGCGATTTTCTATGCTCTTCCTTTTGATTCAACCACAATGGCTCATCCAAGAGTTCTGAAAGTTGTCAAACTTCTGAGCCACAAGCTGAATGGATATCTCATCATTGAGCCCTCTTAAGAACTCCTCCTGTCTCTTGGCATCAGTAGAAACATCATCGGGTGCATAACGGGCTAGCTTATTGAAAAGCTCACCATACTGATGACGTAACGGTGTAAATGGTGTAGGTCGCAAACTCGCGCTTCTTTAGAGCCATGACACCAGCAGCCACATGATGAGTGCGAAAAGCTAACTCAAACTTCCCAAGTGATAGCATCAATGTCCTGGGTGACTTGGTAGTTATCCCACCATTCTGCAAGAGGTCCTTCAAGCTGGTGTGGCATAGCGCACTGCCGGCTCCGACAGCTTGCACGGTGTCTAGCTTCTTGTTGGTCGATGCAGCCTACCATCAGACGATTGGTTCAAAGGTCGCTAGTGAAGGTAGGTGGGTTCAGCCTCAAAAACCGAGTCAAGCGATCCTGTTGAGGAGGTGGCGAGGTGGTGGTGGCGGCGGTTGTTGTTGTTTTGCATGTTCGGTGAGCAGCTTGGATCACCGGTTCTGAGTGGCCAAAAGTTCTGCTATTTCGTGGAATTTCAAAATCTGCACGCCTTGGCGGCATCTGTGGGGTTTAAGAGAGTAGTTAAGAAAAGACAGAAAGACTTAGTAAACTCCTACTCTTATGAAAACACACCAAGCACACAAGGCACACAAGGCACAATTGCATAACACCACAGATTTAGCGCAGAAACAACTAAAATTTAACTAAACCAGACTTGTCTTGGTATTTATTACATTTGTGAAAAACGGTCTACTATAGAATTAAAGGTGGTCCAACTATTACACATCTTCCACGCCTTCCTCTTCCTCTTCCTCGAACGAGTAGCCTTCTTGCTCTAGAGTTGTCTTGTACAACTCCATCTCCTTTGTGGTGGCTTCAAGCTTCTCTTGGAGGTCCTTTATCTCATCTTGTAGCTTCTTGGTAGTGGCTTCCAGCTGCTCCGGAAGTCCCTCCTTCTCGCTTTGTAGTATCTCCACTAAACTTGACTTCATTGCTTCAAGCTGCTTTGCTAAGTCCCTCTTGGAAGCACGACATCATCGATTATCTTGCAAAGGCCTTCAGTTTGCACTTCATCTCCATCGATCTCTGTTTGAGTTCCCTAATTCTCTTGTTTTTATTTATCACCCTTCTCTTGGTTAGCGAACTTCTTCTCTTGGTCCTGAAATTTTATCTCTTGGAGCTTCATTGCCTCTTCCTGCTGCTTGATCATTTCTTCCTTCTCCTTGATGAGGGCGCATAGCTCGTCGTTCTTCAACATCTCGAGGAAGGTACCCTTCTCAAGGTCATGGATGTGGCACTCCAAGTCTTGATATTGTGTTCTTCGGCGCTTAGTAGAAGTTCTTTCCTCAAAGGTTAACTCCATGGGAATTCCTTCCTCATCTCGTCTTCCAAAGAGGCCGCCGCAGTGTCCTTGGAGAGCTTCATGATGACGTCCACATAGGCGACCAATGAGTTGTTGCAAGCTAATGCTAAGGGCCTTCTCCTTGGAATCGCTAACAATGTGGATTGCTATGTCTTCCTCCGTGTTCTTGCCTCGCTTTTTTCCTGGCTGGATGACCTTGACTTCAACAGCCGTCCTTGTGGAGTTTCTTCATTGTGCTCCTTGGATCGTTGGGAGAGGAAGATCCAAACGCGTGAGTAGATCCATGAGGCATCCTCCAAAGCGAAGGGGCTCGATATCCGCGACGGTGTCGTAGAGGAAGCTTGTCATCTTTGAGTTAGAGAAAGAGGGTTAGATACTTAAACAAGTAGAGGAAAGCAGATACTAGATGTGCGGAAAATAACTTAGTAGAAACAAGTAAGGCACTAAAGTTAGAGGTGGTTCCAATCCTAGGGTCACGTCCTACAGGCAACGATGTGCTCTCATACCATCTGTAGTGACCTTGGATCGGTAAGGATCCTAAGTCCCTATGATTAACATGCTAGTCCCTGGATCAATAGCTAGCACTCATGATGAAATATCATGTAAAACACAAAGTCTTTATTACACGAAGAATCCAGAGTATGAAATTATTACAAAAGTTGCTTAGCATTATGCTAGCTCAAATAACAGATGAAACATAAAAGCAGCATGAGTCCATCAACGCCCAGGCTTGTCGAGTGTAGACCCGCGATCCCTACGCACCTTTCAATCTTCGGATTCTGCACATAAGACGTGCAGCCAACAAGTTGGGTCAATACTTTGAATGTATTGGCAAATTACACCAAGGAGAGAATAGACTATCTCTACATGCAAGGCTGGTATAGGCTGTAGCGTTCATTTGCTCCAAGCTAATTTTCTTAAGTAGAGAGAGAATAGAGGATTTCCCTACTTTGTAAACATTTGCTTGAATAAAATAGGGTCGAGTGGCACACGAGGATATTACGCACCAAGTGTCCAAACAACCAAACACTTGGATATTACGCACCAAGTGTCACTTGGATATTACACACCAAGTTTCCCAAAATCCCACCCTTTAGCGATATCACGCACGCCATGGGGTTTTCAAAACTTTGTTTTAGAAAAGAGAGAGGAAGATCCTTCAGAGGCTCCATCCTTCAGACGCTCATTGTTGTTCTGTTACCGTGAACACGGCTGATCGATCAGATTGCAATACTCTCGAGAGTTTGTGCACTTTACCCACAATCCACGATCAAGTCCTTTTACAGACAAGACCATGGCGAGGCTTTCCCTTAGTAGCCCCCCTACCTTCCGGATCCAACCGTGCCAATAATCCTCCAAATGTTGGTACCCAGGTGAGGTTTCCCACTAAGTACTAGGCCAAGACAGAGCCCATAATGTATTGTGGTTGCTGGAAGCTGAATTCAAACATGGCAGACTTCTTTGATTCCTGGGCGGCCGTCCTCCACCAAATATCACACACGTTGACCCGACAACCATTCCGCCCAGAAGAAAACTTAGTTTTATTTTGAAGCGGATTTGAGAAGAAAAGTTTGCTCTAGAGAGCCTTTATACTTAGAAAATTCTTTGTCTTTCGAACCCCCCAACGGTACTTTGTATATATATAGCATAGCAAGCAATACTTAGCAAAAACAGGAGTAACCTATTAGGATGGGAAATCCTAAGTATAGAGCTACTCATGGCATACTACAAAATCATCGTTCTTGCAAAATAATACTAAGGGGAAAATCTACTAGAACATCCTACACATGCATACTACAGAATTTTGAAGAGCACATGCATAGAATCAAACTGGGACAAAATTATGAACAAGTGGTGTAACTTGCCTTGATCCGAGCAGACTCTACACAATAGCACTCCTTAGCGACTCGAGCAATCTAACGAATCACAAACATAGATCTGATCACAACTTGTTCAAAGCATACACAAAGGAATACATGCATGCATGCAACATGGTAGTTTATGCAAGGTTGGTTAAATTGATCGAGTTTGTGCTGTGCTAGGGTAAGGGTGTCACTAGGATTGAGTTTAGATCTAATAGAGTCACTAAAACAAATCCTAGGTTTATAAGGAGATCAGTCCATCTAATTAGCCCCAAACTAGATCTATCGATCTTAAGCAAGGTTGTATAATTTTGTCCAGTAGGCATTATGGAAACAAGGTCATTGCAACAAGAATCAATTAAAACAGTAATTTAGTTATTTTTCTATAGAATAAACACTCCAATTTAGTGATTAAAATCTACAACTAAGACATTACTGTAAACCTGCAATATTATTACATATTTGGATTCTACATAAAATTAGGAATCCAACGGTATATTACAAGCTAAATTTGGACAAATAGTTATTTTTCTATGATTTTCGCAATATTAAACCTAATCTGCAAAAACCAAAAATAACCAGCCTAAACCCTAGCCCAGATCGTGCCAGGTGGCGGCCTCGGGTTGGGCCAGCTGGCTATGCGGGCGGCTGACGCTGGCGATGACGCGCTTGCCACGCGGCGTTGCGCGATTCGCTGATACCCCTTCGCCCCCCCTCTTCTAATCTGGCCCGCAGGATTACAATCGGACGGCCGAGGCGGTTCTACTGACCTGTGGTGGTGGCGGCGATGGAGGCGACGGCGGCGGCGGCGGAGTCGACGGTGGTCGGAGTCCTGGTGGCCCTAGTGGAGGCGACGAAGATGGTCCCCGATGCGCACGTCGACGGCGAATCTCCCAACGATCTCAACTCGTCCCTCTCTTCCTCCTTCTCCTGTTGGCTGTTCCTCCTCTCCTGACCGACGGGCTCCGGCGAGCAATTGTCGGTGACGCCCTGCGATTCGGAAGGAAAGAGTTAGGTGGGAGGGTAGAGTAGGTCGAGGCGAGCAGCATGGGAGGTTGAACAAGTCTCGAGATGTCCTGGAGCGTCTCCCACCTCGAGCCCCAAGGCGTCCGATCCGGGCGAAGCCTGGTTGAATCATGCGGCTAGGGTTTGAGAAAAAAACGAGGGCAACGACGAGGGGGGGGGTCGTCCTTTAAAGGGCAGGAACTTGGGCGAGGGGGCAGACGAGTCCAGAGGGACGGCAGTTCGACGCTGCCGCACGTGTCCCATGGGTCTCTGGAGGGAGACGACGGGTGGGCCCCGTGTCAGCCGAAGGAGGGAGAGGGCCGATGGGCGCTGGGTGGTTACACACATGCTGGCGATGGGGCGGGGTGGGCTGGCTGGCCGGCCCAGCTAGGTTAGCTGCTCGTTTTTTTTTTTATCCTTTTCTTTTTTCCAATTCTGTTTTACTAAAAACACTTGTAACTTTTGCAAACAAGGTCCAAAAGTGATGATTCTTGTTTCTAAATTTTAGTAAAAATCAGGTGGTCAACATAGGACCATGGTTTACTGTTTTTACATAGTTTATTTAAGGGTCAAACTAATACAACAAAAATGCTCACTTAAGGGAATATTAATTAGGGTTTTTGTAACGGATTTTATGTGTTAGGAATTTGTTGTTGCAATATTTTTCAAATGTAGGATGCAAAGATGCAAGGATGATGCATGACACTGATAACATCCTACTATAGAATCTGGGATGTTACAAGAGTCATTGCATGTGTGTTCCTCTCCTAAACAACATGGATCCACTAGAGTCATTGTAAGTGTGTTCTTTTCCTAAACCACATGGATCCACTAGAGTCATTGCATGTGTGTCCCTTTCCTAAACCAAATGGATCCACCAGTGTCATTGCATGTGTGTTATTTTCCTAATCCAGCACCAGAGTCGTTGCATGTGTGTTCTTTTCCTAAACCACCACAAGAGTCATTGCATGTGTGTTCCATTCCTAAACCACATGGATCCACTAGAGTCATTGCAAGTCTGTTCTTTTCCTAAACCACATGCATCCTCCAGAGTCATAGCAGAAGTGTTCCTTTCCTAAACCACATGGATCCACCAGAGGCATTGCATGTGTGTTATTTTCCTAAACCACCACTAGAGTCATTGCATGTGTGTTCTTTTGATAAACCACATAGATCCACCAGAGTCATTGCATGTGTGTTACTTTCCTAAACCATATGGATCCACCAGAGTCATTGCATGTGTGTTCCTCTCCTAAACCACATGGATCCACCAGAGTCATTGTAAGTGTGTTCTTTTCCTAAACCACATGGATCCACTAGAGTCATTGCATGTGTGTCCCTTTCCTAAACCACATGGATCCACCAGTGTCATTGCATGTGTGTTATTTTCCTAAACCACCACTAGAGTAATTGCATGTGTGTTCCTTTCATAAACCACATGGATCCACCAGAGTCATTGCATGTGTGTTTGTTTCCTAAACCACATGGATCCACCAGAGTCATTCCTTGTGTTTCTTTTCTTAAACCACATGAATCCACCAGAGTCATTGCAAGTATGTTCATTTCCTAAACCACATGGATCCACCGGAGTCATTGCATGTGTGTCCCTTTTCTAAACCACACAGATCCACCAGAGTCATCACATGTGTGTTATTTTCCTAAACCAGCACCAGAGTCATTGCATGTGTGTTCTTTTCCTAAACCACCACTAGATTCATTGCATCTGTGTTCCTTCCATAAACCACATGTATCCACTAGAGGCATTGCATGTGTGTTCCTTTCCTAAACCACATGGATCCACCAGAATCATTGCATGTGGTTCCTTTCCTAAAGCACATCGATCCACTAGTACCATTGGATGTGTGTTCTTTTCCTAAACCACCACCAGAGTCATTGCCTGTTGTTCTTTTCCTAAACCACCACTAGAGTCATTGCATGCGTGTTCCGTTCGTAAACCACATGGATCCACCTGAGTCATTGCATGTGTATTCCTTTCCTAAACCACATGGATCCACAAGAGTCATTGGATGTGTGTTCCTTTCCTAACCACATGGATCCACCAGAGTCATTGCATGTGTGTTCTTTTCCTAAACCTCCACCAGATTCATTGCATGTGTGTTCTTTTCCTAAACACCCACTAGAGTCATTGCATGTGTGTTCCTTTCCTAAACCACATTGATGCACCAGAGTCATTGCATGTGTGTTTTTTTCCTAAATCACCACTAGGGTCATTGAATTTGTGTTCCTTTCCTAAACCACCACTATAGTCATTGCATGTGTGTTCCTTTCATAAACCATATTGATTCACCATAGTCATTGCATGTGTGTTCCTTTCCTAAACCACATTTATGCACCAGAGTCATTGCATGTGTGTTGTTTTCCTAAACCACCACTAGAGTCATTGCATTTGTGTTCCTTTCCTAAAGCACCACTAGAGTCATTGCATGTGTGTTCCTTTCATAAACCACATTGATCCACCAGAGTCATTGCAAGTGTGTTCTTTTCCAAAACCACCACCAGAGTCATTGCATGTGTGTTACTTTGCTCACCCACATGGATCCACTAGAGTCATTGCATGTGTGTTCTTTTCCTAAACCACCACCAGAGTCATTGCATGTATGTTCTTTCCCTAAACCAGCACCAGAGTCATTGCATGTGTGTTCCTTTCCTAAACCACATGGATCCACCAGAGTCATTGCATGTGTGTTTTTTCCTAAACCACCACCAGAGTAATTGCATGTGTCTTCTTTTCCTAAAGCACATGGATCCACCAGAGTCATTACATGTGTGTTCCTTTCATAAACCACCACTAGAGTCATTACATGTGTGTTCCTTTCCCACCAGAGTCATTCCATGTGTGTTCCTTTCCTAAACCACATGGATCCACTAGAGTCATTGCAAGTCTGTTCTTTTCCTAAACGACATGCATCCACCAGAGTCATAGGAGATGTGTTCCTTTCCTAAACCACACGGATCCACCAGACGAATTGCATGTGTGTTATTTTCCTAAGCCACCACCAGAGTCATTGCATGTGTGTTCTTTTCCTAAACCACCAGAGTCATTGCATGTGTGTTCCTTTCATAAACCACATGGATCCACCAGAGTCATTGCATGTGTGTTACTTTCCTAAACCATATGGATCCACCAGAGTCATTGCATGTGTGTTACTCTCATAAACAACATGGATCCACTAGAGTCATTGTAAGTGTGTTCTTTTCCTAAACCACATGGATCCACTAGAGTCATTGCATGTGTGTCCCTTTCCTAAACCACATGGATACACCAGTGTCATTGCATGTGTGTTATTTTCCTAATCCAGCACCAGAGTCATTGCATGTGTGTCCTTTTCCTAAACCACCACAAGAGTCATTGCATGTGTGTTCCTTTCCTAAACCACATGGATCCACTAGATTCATTGCAAGTCTGTTCTTTTCCTAAACCACATGGATCCACTAGAGTCATTGCATGTGTGTTCCTTTCCTAAACCACATGGATCCACAGAGGCATTGCATGTGTGTTATTTTCCTAAGCCACCACCAGAGTCATTGCATGTGTTTTCTTTTCCTAAACCACCACCAGAGTCATTGCATGTGTATTCCTTTCATAAACCACATGGATCCACCAGAGTCATTGCATGTGTGTTACTATCCTAACCCATATGGATCCACTAGAGTCATTGCATGTGTGCTCCTTTCCTAAACCACATGGATCCACCAGAGTCATTGCAAGTATGTTCATTTCCTAAACCACATGGATCCACCAGAGTCATTGCATGTGTGTCCCTTTTCTAAACCACACAGATCCACCAGAGTCATCACATGTGTGTTATTTTCCTAAACCAGCACCAGAGTCATTGCATGTGTGTTCTTTTCCTAAACCAACACTAGATTCATTGCATCTGTGTTCCTTTCATAAACCACATGGATCCACTAGAGGCATTGCATGTGTGTTCCTTTCCTAAACCACATGGATCCACCAGAATCATTGCATGTGGTTCCTTTCCTAAAGCACATCGATCCACCAGTACCATTGGATGTGTGTTCTTTTCCTAAACCACCACCAGAGTCATTGCATGTTGTTCTTTTCCTAAACCACCACTAGAGTCATTGCATGCGTGTTCCGTTCGTAAACCACATGGATCCACCTGAGTCATTGCATGTGTATTCCTTTCCTCAACCACATGGATCCACAAGAGTCATTGGATGTGTGTTCCGTTCCTAACCACATGGATCCACCAGAGTCATTGCATGTGTGTTCTTTTCCTAAACCTCCACCAGATTCATTGCATGTGTGTTCTTTTCCTAAACCACCACTAGAGTCATTGCATGTGTGTTCCTTTCCTAAACCACATTGATGCACCAGAGTCATTGCATGTGTTTTTTTTCCTAAATCACCACTAGGGTCATTGAATTTGTGTTCCTTTCCTAAACCACCACTATAGTCATTGCATGTGTGTTCCTTTCATAAACCATATTGATTCACCATAGTCATTGCATGTGTGTTCCTTTCCTAAACCACATTTATGCACCAGAGTCATTGCATGTGTGTTCTTTTCCTAAACCACCACTAGAGTCATTGCATTTGTGTTCCTTTCCTAAAGCACCACTAGAGTCATTGCATGTGTGTTCCTTTCATAAACCACATTGATCCACCAGAGTCATTGCAAGTGTGTTCTTTTCCAAAACCACCACCAGAGTCATTGCATGTGTGTTACTTTGCTAACCCACATGGATCCACTAGAGTCATTGCATGTGTGTTCTTTTCCTAAACCACCACCAGAGTCATTGCATGTATGTTCTTTCCCTAAACCAGCACCAGAGTCATTGCATGTGTCTTCCTTTCCTAAACCACATGGATCCACCAGAGTCATTGCATGTGTGTTCTTTTCCTAAACCACCACTAGAGTAATTGCATGTGTCTTCTTTTCCTAAAGCACATGGATCCACTAGAGTCATTACATGTGTGTTCCTTTCATAAACCACCACTAGAGTCATTACATGTGTGTTCCTTTCCCACCAGAGTCATTCCATGTGTGTTCCTTTCCTAAACCACATGGATCCACTAGAGTCATTGCAAGTCTGTTCTTTTCCTAAACGACATGCATCCACCAGAGTCATAGCAGATGTGTTCCTTTCCTAAACCACACGGATCCACCAGACGAATTGCATGTGTGTTATTTTCCTAAGCCACCACAGAGTCATTGCATGTGTGTTCTTTTCCTAAACCACCAGAGTCATTGCATGTGTGTTCCTTTCATAAACCACATGGATCCACCAGAGTCATTGCATGTGTGTTACTTTCCTAAACCATATGGATCCACCAGAGTCATTGCATGTGTGTTCCTCTCCTAAACAACATGGATCCACTAGAGTCATTGTAAGTGTGTTCTTTTCCTAAACCACATGGATCCACTAGAGTCATTAAATGTGTGTCCCTTTCCTAAACCACATGGATCCACCAGTGTCATTGCATGTGTGTTATTTTCCTAATCCAGCACCAGAGTCATTGCAGGTGTATCCTTTTCCTAAACCACCACAAGAGTCATTGCATGTGTGTTCCTTTCCTAAACCACATGGATCCACTAGAGTCATTGCAAGTCTGTTCTTTTCCTAAACCACATGGATCCACTAGAGTCATTGCATGTGTGTTCCTTTCCTAAACCACATGGATCCACCAGAGGCATTGCATGTGTGTTATTTTCCTAAGCCACCACCAGAGTCATTGCATGTGTTTTCTTTTCCTAAACCACCACCAGAGTCATTGCATGTGTATTCCTTTCATAAACCACATGGATCCACCAGAGTCATTGCATGTGTGTTACTATCCTAACCCATATGGATCCACTAGAGTCATGGCATGTGTGTTCCTTTCCTAAACCACATGGATCCACCAGAATCATTGTAAGTGTATTGTTTTCCTAAACCACATGGCTCCACTAGAGTCATTGCATGTGTGTCCCTTTCCTAAACCACATGGATCCATCAGTGTCATTGCATGTGTGTGACACATTGCAAATGTATCTATAATTTTTGATGTTCCATGCTTGGTTTTGTCTCCTTTCTTGTGTTTTGTCCACACTTTGGACTACTTTTCATATGATATCTTGGACTAACCTATTAACAAGAGCCACAGTGCCAGCTGCCTGTTTTCTACTGTTTTTGGTTCCAGGAAAGTCAGAAAATGAATATTCTCGGAATTGGACGGGACAAAACCAAAGTGCCTATTTTTCCAGAACACTCACGGAGCCAGAATTCGAGACAGAGGAGGACCAGGGGCTGGCAACACCACCCCCAGGCGCGGGCTGGGCCTGGCCGCGCCAGGGCATGGTGTGGACCTCCCAGGCACCCCCTCGGTCTCCCTCTTCGCCTATAAGAAGCCTTCTGACCTAAAAACTCCAGGGGGGTTTGACGTTTTTCCATAAGGAGTTCCGCTCCGCCGCCACCACTAGATTCCACAAAGACTGTAAACTCCGTTCGCACTCCGGACGGGAATTGGAGGAGATCATCACCATCGCTTCTGCATCGAACATTCATGTTTCCCCCATCTATGAGTGAGTAATCCCCCGCTGTAGTCTATGGGGATGGTAGGGATTGGATGAGATCGTTCATGTAATGGCATCAGATTGTTAGGGCATGGTGCCTAGTATCTTTTATTAGTACTTTATGACTTTGTTGCGACTTGTTGTGCTTAATGCTTGTCACTAGGGCCCGAGTGCCATGATTTCAGATCTGAACATGTTATTGATTCATTATGATAGTATTGTTTCTGGTCTTATCTACAAGTTGTATACACACGTTGTTGTCCGGAACCTATGGCCCCGAAGTGACAGAAATCGGGATAACCGGAAGGGAATGGCTTTGATGTGAGGATCACATGTATTCACGGAGTGTTAATGCTTTGCTCCGGTGCTCTATTAAAAGGAGCACCTTAATTGCCAGTAGTTCCCTAGAGGCCCAGCTGCAAACGGGATGGCAGGACAAAAGATGTTGTGCAAGTTCTCATTGCGAGCACGTATGACTATATATGGAACACATGCCTACGATTGTCTAGTACTTGGATGATTTATCTTATTTATCTGCAATTGCCCTATGTTCTGATTGCTATGTGAATTGTCTTGTCCATGCAACACCCGTCCATCCATCCCTATGCCTACCGCACTCGAATCCCATCACTTATCGCTTTTGTTAATACATCTTTGCTTTACTACTTGTTACTTTTACTATTCCTGCTACAAAATCATTTATCGATAAGCTGCTGTGAGCAAGATTGTTTCCAGGTGCAGCTGAATTGACAACTCAGTTGTTAAGGCTTATAAATATTCTTTGGCTCCCCTTGTGTCGAATCAATAAATTGGGTTTCACTTCCCTCGAAAATACTGCGATACACCCCCTATACTTGTGGGTCATCAAGACTATTTTCTAGCGCCGTTGCCGGGGAGCATAGCTTTATTTATTCAAGTTCACTTGGATTCTCTATTGTTCGCTGCTATCCATCCATCATGGGTAAGTCTCGTGATGGAAAGGTTCCTATTTTACCATCCACTACAAGAAGATGTACGGTTCTAAACACCTCTGCTGCTCTTGATTCACCGTCTGTTATGAGTAAGTTCCTTACAGCACCACATACACATGCTACACACACTGCTACTACTGTTGAATCTGAAACTTCTGATGCTGATGATGCTGCTTCTACTGTGCTTGATAAGAGTGGTTCATTAGGTCCTTTCCTAGATGCTATGATTGCTAGAACTATAGCTAGAAATACCGAAACTCCTAATGAAGACACTACCACACCTGTTAGCTCACCCGAGTCTAGTGAAAGTTATGATATTGAAGATGGTTATGTTGAGATGACCGATGAATTTATTAAAGAATGTAAAACCACCCATGATAGGAGCGCTGCTAAGAGTCTCCTTGAGAGGCGTACTATTAGACCCAAATTGTCTCCTGATGCTAAGTTTGCTGCTTCTCCCATAAACATTTTAGATGAAGATTATGATTTCTCTCTCGATCTATCTTACATAGCTATTGTCGAGAAAGAACCTTTTTGCGGGACTAAGAATGAAAGTGCGGTAGCACATATGAATGAGCTTTCTACCATGAGTGGCTTGTTTTCTAATGATATTAAGATGCGTACTTACTTTGTTGCTAAGGTTTTCCCCTTTTCACTGAAAGGAGAAGCTAAGACTTGGTTTAGTAATTTACCTCCTGGATCTATTGATAGCCCTGAGTGCTTGATTAGTACTTTCCTGCAGAAATATTTTCCTCCTAGTGCTAGACATGCTATTTTGCAGGAACTTTTTGATTTTGAACAGGGAGAAAAAGAGGTATTGCCTGAATCTTGGGCAAGGTTTTGTGCTTTGATTCATGCACAAGAAGGAAGTCCATTACCTAAGAATGAGCTTCTTGATATATTTTATAATGGACTAACCGAGGAATCTAGGACATACCTAGATAGTTGTGCTGATTGTGTTTTCAGGAATAGGACTCCCAGGGAAGCTGAAGAATTAATGGCTAAAATAAGCAAGAACTATGAAGATTGGACTTCTCCTAAACAAGCTATACCTGAAGTAATTGTACCTAAACCATCTATTCCGATGCATATTCCAACATCAAAGAAGAGGGGAGTTATTGAATTAAATGATGAAGTGATGAAGGAAGCTAAGAAATGTCTTAAGGAGAAGGGAATTAAAGCTGCAGATGTCAAGAATTTACCTCCTATAGAAGAATTATGTAAGCCTATTCCCTACTCATCCACTATTGAGGTACACTCTCTCCAACACTTTGATGAAGGTGATATCCCTTACTCTAAACCTCCTGATCAATGCTTAGAAGAATTCGACATCTTTATTGTTAAGCAAGATAACTTTAATAAAAGGGTGCAAAATCATCTAATGGAAAACACTAGAGCTATTGTTGAGTTGAAAGATATTGTGGAAAGAACCTCTAATGATGTTAAAATGATTGTCAAACACTTTCAAATGGTTCAAACTCAAATAGATCAACTTGTTAAAGTGCAAAACGACTTGCTAGTCAATGCTGCTAAAGAAAAACATGCATATGAAATTAGAACTAGAAGTGGTGCTACTACCCAGGATCCTCTATATCCTGAGGGGCATCCCAAAAGAATTGAGCAGGATTCTCAACAAGCTGAAAATAGTGGTTCTACTCGTAAGAAAAGGAAAAAGAAACATAAAACTGTTGTAGAACCCTCTGAACCTGCTATAGATCCTAATAGTATATCTATCTCTAATGCTGAAACTGAAAGTGGTAATGAAGAAAATGAAGTTCCTAATGAAGAAAAAGTTGAAGAAGAACCTGAAAACCACACTAAGAATACTAAATACACCAAGGAAGATTTTATTGCTAAGAAACATGGTAGTGAAAGAGAACCTTGGGTCCAAAAACCTATGCCTTTCCCTGATAAGAAACACAAGTCAAAGGAAGATGAACATTATAATAAGTTTTGTGAGTGGATGATGCCTTTATTCTTGCAAATTCCTTTGACTTATGCTATTAAATTTCCTCCTTATTCAAAGTATATGAAGGACATTGTCTCGAATAAAAGGAAGATCCCTAATGAAGAAATTTCTACTTTGCTTGCTAATTACTCCTTCAATGGTAAGGTTCCTAAGAAACTTGGAGACCCAGGGATTCCAACTATCCCTTGTTCTATTAAGAATAGTTATGTTAGAACTGCTTTGTGTGATTTGGGAGATGGAGTTAGTGTTATGCCTTTCTCTCTCTATAAGAGACTTCAGCTTGAAAAATTAATACCAACTGATATATCTTTGCCAATGGCTGATAAATCTACCACTATTCCTGTGGGTATATGTGAGGATGTACCTGTTCAAGTGGCTCATAATTGCTTGATATTAACTGATTTTGTTGTACTTGAAATGCCTAAAGATGATAATATGTCTATTATTCTTGGGAGACCTTTTCTTAATACTGCAGGAGCTGTTATTAATTGTAATCAAGGAAAGGTGACTTTCAATGTTAATGACAAGGAACATACTGTCTATTTCCCCAAGAAGATTGAAAGGACTTATGGTTTGAATTCAATTGAACATGTTGAGGGCATTCAAGTTGGAGAAATATATTGTCCCATACCAAGAGAAAAATTTGAAACTATTATGATCGGGACCATTGCTATCAAGGTTGAGGTAACATAATCATTAGTGGAATACAAAGTTTTGTATCATATGAAATTTTTTTGGTAACAAGACCTGATCAAGCTTGTTAACAAAAGGATTTCATTGAGCAAAACAATCTTTTTCACCATGATTATCTCTGTTTACTTCTATTCTATCCATTTTAGTTTTTGCTTATGCCTAACTTAAAGGCGTTAAAGAAAAGTACATATTGGGAGATAACCCAAAAGTTTTAGATGAGTCTTGGAAGTTATTACTTCAGTAATAACTGCTCCTTATCCTTTTTACTTGCTTTTTGTGCCAAGAGTAACCTCTAATGAGAAAGAAGTAATGATTGGCAAAGTTGCTGTCCTAAAACAGATTTTTGTTCTTCACCATAAAAATTCGGGTAAAATCTCTGAACGTCCTTTTGAGGCGTGAATTTTTGTGCGTCCGCCCCAGGTTGTTATATAAGTTTCGTTAGTTCAACACTTTTTGATTTGAGCAACAGAAGGTCTTCGAAAAAATTTATCTTTACCTGCTGGTCTGTTTTGACAGATTTCTGCCATTTTCTGCATTTGCTTCTTGTTGGTTCCTTTTTGAGTTCTTTTGGGGAATTGAGTTTTTTGAGGGAAGTGCTACAGTATCTAGTGTTCTAATGGAAGTTTATTTGGTGTTAGAACTGAACTTTAAGACCTATTATCTTGAGTGCACTAATGTTGCTAATAAAGATTGTGTCAAGTTTTGTATGAAGGAAAAATTTCAGGTGTATGGAAGGAATGAGTAATGAGATGAAGGATGGACTAAATCTCAAGATTGGGGATGCCACGCGTGTCACCCCAATAAATATCCAAGAAGTACAAGCATCAAAGCTTGGGGATTCCCAAGGCATCCCCTTCTTCATCAATAAAAATCCCAGGTTTCTTCCAAACGCTTCATTTTTATTGTTTCATGCACAGTTGCGTTGTTCTTGGAGCGTCATCTTTTTCGTTTTCATTTTGGTTTTTCGTTTGCTTGGTTTGCTTAGTTTTCTTCATAAATTGGTTGGACCCCCTCTTTCATACATTGGTGTTTAAATAGTTTGGTTTGGTTTGGTTTGGAAAAGAGTAGGAAAGCTCATGCTTAAGTGGTAAAGAGAGCTTGTTTTTGACTGTGGCCTATGCTTTGTCATGCCATGCTTGATATTGTTTTGGCTTTATGCTTAGTATTCTTTGATATAGCATGACTTGTTATAAACAATTGAGATTGCTTATTGTGCCTTGGATGAATCATGCGTTGTTTTAGCATATTAAAGCATAGTATAGTGGTATTCTCCTTTGATGCTTTATTTGGGTTGACTTGGCACATGCTCACACCATGTTATGACTATTCCAAGTCAACATAGCCTTTATGATCCTTTAGTTTTCAACTTGTAGTATCACTTTATGCTTTGATCAATGATGTTTTGTCGCTCTACATGATTATGGCCATTATTGCTCTCTTAGTTTGTCGCTCCCAGTCTTTTGCTAGCCTCCACCACCAAGTATGAGTTCCACTCATGCATCCAACTACCTAAACCAAGTTATTCCAGAGAGTCCACCATACATACCTACTAGTATATGCTATTCCAAGTATATTCATGCTTTTGTTTACCTTCCAAATTAAACTTGTTATGAGAAAACTAGTGATTAAAGCTCTCACGAACATGATGGCACACTTTACTTTTCTTGCCCTTAATAAACTTGAACCATTGTGTCGTCTATGTTGTATATGCTTTCACTTATTTGTTGGGAATTAGCAGAACCATGCTTTCATGGGGAACACTTTCAACATTGCACTTGGTACTTGTACCTAGTTGATATCATGCTCTTTTGTATATGGATGTCGTCGGTGTGAAATGAAAGGGGAGCTTGTAAGTCCATGGAGTTATGTGTATGTGTTAGAGAAACGCCTTGGCCGCTAGTCTAATCCATGCTGACATGGTGGAAACCTGTAGCGTAACCATAATGAGCTGTCTATGAAGCATTCTTCTTATAAAAAAAAGAGTCCTATGTTGAGAAAAAAAAGAGAAAAGAGAAAAAAAAGAGATACTATGAAAAGAGGAAAGAGAGAAAAAAGCACCATATTCCCATGGTAAATAAGAAGAATGCTGAGATGCTCGTTGTCTGCTTGCCTTGTCATTTTTATATGGGATTCTTCCGTATCATCGGGCAAGGGGTACCCCGTTGGCGGTTCTCTATGATACACATGTACTTACAATGACAAGGACTTACCGGTGACTAAACTTGAGTAGCATGGCGAGCAGCCCTCATATACAAGGGACATGAGATTTCTGACTTATACTTCGTCAAGCATGTACACCATAGTTTGTTCACTTTAACCTTAATCACTTCAAGATGCTTATGATAGGGGCAATGAGAGCTGAAAGCTATAAGTACCATAATTTTTGGAAGCTCTTTATGAGACTTGAATCCCTACTTCCTTTTATAAAAGGCCTTTCTTCCACCATTATATTGAGTCTCCATCTTCTATCTTTATGCACCTACTTTGAGAGCATAGTGGCCATTCTTAGTTCTATGTGCATTGTCCCAAGACTAGTTGATTGATTCATAACTCGATATTGCTTGTTTTAAACTATTGTATCTAGTCACTCTTATGAACTTTGAAGGAGTCCTATGCATTTATATTTGCTACTCTATTGAGGTACAAGATGAATACTATTATGCTATGTTTTCTTTATGTGAAACAAACAAACTCCTTGCAAAGCATCGTTATTCATGAATCTTTTGTTTGTGCCTTTTCATGTTGCATCATAGCTTCTTTGTCTTATTGCTAGAACTTTGTCTTTCATGTTATGATTGAAGTACTATGATCCCAGTTTTGGATGTTTTACAAATGCTTTGATCAAGTTTTTGATGGTGCATGTCACCTCAAAAATTATTCTTTCTTTTTATCACTTACCTACTCGAGGACGAGCAGGAGTTAAGCTTGGGGATGTTGATACATTGCAAATGTATCTATAATTTTTGATGTTCCATGCTTGCTTTTATCTCCTTTCTTGTGTTTTGTCCACACTTTGGAGTACTTTTCATATGATTTCTTGGACTAACCTATTAACAAGAGCCACAGCGCCAGCTGCCTATTTTCTGCTGTTTTTGGTTCCTGGAAAGTCAGAAAATGAATATTTTCGGAATTGGACGGGACAAAAGCCAAAGTGCCTATTTTTACAGAAGACTCACGGAGCCAGAATACGAGACGGAGGAGGACCAGGGGCAGGCCACACCACCCCCAGGCGCGGCTGGCCGCCGCTGTGGCATGGTGTGGGCCCCCCAGGCACCCCCTCGGTCTCCCTCTTCGCCTATAAGAAGCCTTCTGACCTAAAAACTCTGGGGGGGTCGATGTTTTTCTAGAAGGAGTTCCGCTCCACCGCCACCACCAGATTCCACGAAACAGCACCAGAAACTCCGTTCTGGCACCCTGCCGGGACGGGGAATTGGAGGAGATCATCACCATCGCTTCTGCATCGAACATTCATGTTTCCCCCATCTATGAGTGAGTAATCCCCCGCTGTAGTCTATGGGGATGGTAGGGATTGGATGAGATCGTTCATGTAATGGCATCAGATTGTTAGGGCATGGTGCCTAGTATCTTTTATTAGTACTTTATGACTTTGTTGCGACTTGTTGTGCTTAATGCTTGTCACTAGGGCCCGAGTGCCATGATTTCAGATCTGAACATGTTATTGATTCATTATGATAGTATTGTTTCTGGTCTTATCTACAAGTTGTATACACGTTGTTGTCCAACCTATGGCCCCTGGCGATGTAAATCGGGATAACCGGAAGGGAATGGCTTTGATGTGAGGATCACATGTATTCACGGAGTGTTAATGCTTTGCTCCGGTGCTCTATTAAAAGGAGCACCTTAATTGCCAGTAGTTCCCTAGAGGCCTAGCTGCAAACGGGATGGCAGGCCAAAAGATGTTGTGCAAGTTCTCATTGCGAGCACGTATGACTATATATGGAACACATGCCTACGATTGTCTAGTACTTGGATGATTTATCTTATTTATCTGCAATTGCCCTATGTTCTGATTGCTATGTGAATTGTCTTGTCCATGCAACACCCGTCCATCCATCCCTATGCCTACCGTTTCGAATCCCATTGCTTATCGCTTTTGTTAATACTGTCTTTGCTTTACTACTGCTGTTACTTTACTATTCCTGCTACAAAACTGTTGCTACTGATAAACTGTTGTGAGCAAGATTGTTTCCAGGTGCAGCTAAATTGATAACTCAGTTGTTAAGGCTTATAAATATTCTTTGGATCCCCTTGTGTCGAATCAATAAATTGGGTTTCACTTCCCTCGAAAATACTGCGATACACCCCCTATACTTGTGGGTCATCAGTGTTTTATTTTCTTAATCCAGCACCAATGTCATTGCATGTTTATTCTTTTCCTAAACCACCACAAGAGTCATTGCATGCGTGTTCCTTCCATAAACCACATGGATGCACAAGAGTCATTGCGTGTGTGTTCCTCTCCTAAACCAGATGGATCCACCAGAGTAATTGCATGTGTGTTCCTTTCCTAAACCACATTGATCCACAAGAGTCACTTCATATGTGCTCTTTTCCTAAGCCACCACCAGAGTCATTGCATGTGTGTTCTTTTCCTGAACCACCACCAGATTCCTTGCATATGTGTTCCTTTCCTAAACCACAAGGATCCACCAGATTCATTGCATCTGTGTTCCTTTCCTAAACCACATTGATCCACCAGAGTCAATGCATGTGTGTTCTTTTCCTAAACCACCACCAGAGTCATTCCATTTTGTTCTTTTCCTAAACCACATGGATCCACCAGAGTTATTGCATGTGTGTTCGTTTCCTAAACCACATGGATCCAGTAGAGTAATTGCATGTGTGTTCCTTTCCTAAACCACATTGATCCACCAGAGTCACTGCATGTGTGTTCTTTTCCTGAACCACCACCAGACTCATTGCATGTGTGTCCTTTTCCTAAACCACCAGAGTCATTGCATGGTTGTTCCTTTCCTAAACCACATGGATCCACCAGAGTCATTGCATGTGTGTTCTTATCCTAAACCACCACCAGAGTCATTGCATGTGTCTTCCTTTCCTAAACCACATGGATCCACTAGAGTCATTGCATGTGTGTTCCTTTCATAAACCACATGGATCCACCAGAGTCATTGCATGTGTGTTACTTTCCTAACCCATATGGATCCACCAGAGTCATTGAATGTGTGTCCCTTTCCTAAACAATATGGATCCATCAGACTCATTGCAAGTGTGTTCTTTTCCTAAACCACATGGATCCACTAGAGTCATTGCATGTGTGTCCCTTTCCTAAACCACATGGATCCACCAGAGTCATTGCATGTGTGTTATTTTCCTAATCCAGCACCAGAGTCATTGCATGTGAGTTCTTTTTCTAAACCACGACAAGAGTCATTGCATGTGTGTTCCTTTCATAAACCACATGGATCCACAAGAGTCATTACATGTGTGTTCCTTTATAAAACCTCATAGATCCACCAGAGTAAGTGCATGTGTGTTCCTTTCCTAAACCACATTGATCCACTAGAGTCACTGCATATGTGTTCTTTTCCTAAACCACCACAAGAGTCATCGCATGTGTGTTCTTTTCCTGAACCACCAGCAGAGTCCTTGCATATCTGTTCCTTTCCTAAACCACATGGATCCAAGAAAGTCATTGCATGTATGTTCTTTTCCTAAACCACCACCAAAGTCATTGCATTTAACCTAAACCACATTGATCCACCAGAGTCATTGCATGTGTGTTCCTTTCCTAAACCACATGGATCCACCAGAGTCATTGTATGTGTCTTATTTTCCTAAACCAGCACCAGAGTCATTGCATGTGTGTTCTTTTCCTAAACCTCCACCAGAGTGGTTGCATGTGTGTTTATTTCATAAACCACATGGATCCACCAGAGTCATTGCATGTGTGTTCCTTTCCTAAACCACATGGAACCAAAACACACATTACATGTGTGTTTCTTTCCTAAACCACATTGATCCACCAGAGTCCTTACATGTGTGTTCTTTCCCTAAACCACCACCAGAGTCATTGCATGTGTCTTCTTTTCCTAAACCACATGGGTACACCAGATTCATTGCATTGTGTTCCTTTCCTAACCCACACTGATCCACCAGAGTGATTGCATGTGTTCTTTTCCTAAACCACCACCAGAGTCATTGCATGCGTGTTCTTTTCCTAATACCACCATAGTCATTGCATGTGTGTTCCTTTCATAAACCACATGGATCCACCAGAGTCATTGCATGTGTTATCCTTTCCTAAACCACATGGATCCACCAGAGTCATTGCATGTGTGTTCTTTTCCTAAACCACATGGACCCACCAGAGTCATTGCATGTGTGTTCCTTTCCTCAACCACATGGATCCACCAGAGTAACTACATGTGTGTTCCTTTCCTAAACAACATTGATCCACCAGAGTCACTTCATGTATGTTCTTTTCCTAAACCACCACCAGAGTCATTGCATGTGTGTCCTTTTCCTATACCACCACTAGAGTCATTGCATGTGTGTTTCTTTCCTAAACCACATGGATCCACCAGAGTCATTGCATGTGTGTTCTTGTCCTAAAACACCACAAGAGTCATTACATGTGTCTTCCTTTCCTAAGCCACATGGATCCACCAGATTTATTGCATGTGTGTTCCTTTCATAAACCACATGGATCCACTAGAGTCATTGCATGTGTGTTACTTTCCTAAACCATATCGATCCACCAGAGTCACTGAATGTGTGTTCCTTTCCTAAACCATATGGATTCATCAGAGTCATTGCAAGTGTGTTCTTTTCCTGAACCACATTGATCGACTAGAGTCATTGCATGTGTGTTCTTTTCCTAAACCACATCGATCCACTAGAGTCATTGCATGTGTGTTATTTTCCTAATCCCGCACCAGAGTCATTGCATGTGTGTTCTTTTCCTAAACCACCAAAAGAGTCATTGCATGTGTGTTCCTTCCATAAACCACATGGATCCACAAGAGTCATTGCCTGTGTGTTCCTTTTCAAAACCACATGGATCCACTAGAGTAATTGCATGTGTTTTCCTTTCCTAAACCACATTGATCCACTAGAGTCACTTCATGTGTGTTCTTTTCCTAAACCACCACCAGAGTCATTGCATGTGTGTTCTTTTCCTGAACCACCACCAGAGTCCTTTCATATGTGTTCCTTTCCTAAACTGCATGGATCCCACAAAGTCATTGCATGTGTGTTCTTTTCCTAAACCACCACCAGAGTCATTACATGTATGTTCCTTTACTAAACCACATGGATCCACAAGAGTCATTGCATGTGTGTTCATTTCCTAAACCACATTGATCCACTAGTCATTGCATGTGTGTTTCTTTCCTAAACCACATGGATCCACCAGAGTCATTCTATGTGTGTTACTTTCCTAAACCAGCACCAGAGTCATTGCATGTGTGTTCTTTTCCTAAACCACCACCAGAGTCATTGCATGTGTGTTCCTTTCATAAACCACATGGATCCACCAGAGTCATTGCATGTGTGTTCCTTTCGTAAACCACATGGATACACCAGAGTCATTGCATGTGTGTTTCTTTCCTAAACCAAATTGATCCACTAGAGTCCTTGCATGTGTGTTCTTTTCCTGAACCACCAGAGTCATTGGACGTGTGTTCTTTTTCGAAACCACCAGTAGAGTCATTGCATGTATGTTCCTTTCGTAAACCACATGGATCCACCGTAGTCATTGCATGTGTGTTCTTTTGCTAAACCACCACCAGATTCATTTCATGTTTGTTCCTATCCTAAATCACATGGATCCACAAGAGTCATTGCATCTTTGTTCCTTTCCTAAAGCACCTTGATCCACCAGAGTCATTGCATGTGTGTTCTTTTCCTAAACCACATGGATCCACCAGAGTCATTTCATGTGTGTTCCTTTCCTAAACCACATGGATCCACCAGAGTAATTGCATATGTGTTCCTTTCCTAAACCACATTGATCCACTAGAGTCACTACATGTGTGTTCTTTTTCTGAACCACCACCAGATTCATTGCACGTGTGTTCTTTTCCTAAACCACCACTAGAGTCATTGCATGTGTGTTCTTTTCCTAAACCACATGGATCCACTAGAGTCATTGCATGTGTGTTCTTTTCCTAAACCACCACTAGCGTCATTGCATGTGTTTTCCTTTCCTAATACCAACAGAGTCATTTCATGTGTGTTCCTTTCATAAACCACATGGATCCACCGGAGTCATTGCATGTGTGTTCCTTTCCTAAACCTCATGGATCGACCAGAGTCATTGCATGTGTATTTCTTTCATAAACCACATGGATCCACCAGAGTCATTGCATGTGTATTCCTTTCCTAAACCACATGGATCCACCAGAGTCATTGCATGTGTGATCTTTTCCTAAACCACATTGATCCACCAGAGTCATTGCATGTGTGTTCTTTTCCTAAAACACCACCAGAGTCGTTGCATGTGTATTCCTTTCATAAACCACATGGATCCACCAGAGTCATTGCATGTGTGTTCTTTTCCTAAACCACCACTAGAGTCAATGCATGTGTGTTCCTTTCCTAATACCACCAGAGTCATTGCATGTGTGTACTTTCATAAACCACATGAATTCACCAGAGTCCTTTCATATGTGTTCCTTTCTTAAACCACATGGATCCAACAAAGTCATTGCATGTCTGTTCTTTCCCTAAACCACATGGATCCACCAGAGTCATTGCATGCATGTTCCTTTCCTAAACCACATGGATCCACCAGAGACATTGCATGTGTGTTCATTTCATAAACCACATTGATCCACCAGAGTCATTGAAGGGAATATGCCCGAGAGGCAATAATAAAGTGGTTATTATCTTTTTCCATGTTTATGATAAATGTTTATTTTGCATGCTATAATTGTCTTGATCAGAAACATCAATACATGTGTGTTTAATAAACAAAAAGGGTTCCTAGTTATACATGACTAGCTCGTTGATTAACACGATGATCAAGGTTTCCTGATCATGGACATTCGATGTTGTTAATAATAAGGTCACAACATTGGTGGAATGATGTGATGAATATTCACCCGAAGTATAGCATTACGATCAAGTCATTATGTTTATATTGCTATAACATCATACGAAGTAATCTTTATCCTTATACCATGAGATCATGTTAATTGCTAACACCGGAAGAGTATCTTGATAACATCAAACGTCACACCGTAACAGGGTGACTATAAAGATGGGTTCAGTGCTACGAAGGTGTTATGTTGAGGCTCACGGATCAAGAGTAGAATTTGTCAATCCCGATGATGGATAGATATACTCTGGGCCCTCTCGGTGATATCACATTAAGATAGCTTGCAAGCAAGTGATGTGATCACTAGAATGTTATATCACGGGAACGAGAAAAGAGTGCATGTCGACAACGAGATCAAACTAGGTATGGAGATACCGATGATCGAATCTCGGACATGTAATATATCGCGAGACAAAGGGATTTAGTTACTAGCGTTAAAGGTTCTCATGATCACAGAAGTCATCGTTGAATGTGTAGGAGTCAGTATGGATCTCCAGGTCTCGCTTCTGATTATTGATCTAAGAGGGGTCTCGATCATGTCTGCATTATTTGCGAACCGTATGGTGACACACTTAAGGATACCGACACCATTTGGAGCAAATATGTTTCAGATAAAGATTTCAGAAAGCGTTGGAATTATTTCAATGGACACCGAAACTGTTTCAGGTGAAATTGCTGAAATTGGTTCTGCATGTATTATTGAAATGTTGCAGGGGGTTTTATGTGAATGTTTGTTAATTAAAGTAATTAACAAAATTCTAAATAAAAATAATAAAAGAGTTTTATTAAATTAGAGAGCATTAAATTTGGAGAAATTTAATGCATTTAAAGTGGAGACTTTAAAAGAGAATGTGAAGGGGCATTTTAATGTGGAGGGGTTACCACCACATGAATGGGGGAGGTGAGGAGTCACCCCCCCCATGCGCCAGCCATGGAGAGAGGGGAACCCTCCTCCTCCTATAAAAGGCCCCCCTAACTCCCCTTCTTCCTCACACCTCCTCGTGAAGGATCTCTCTCCCCCTCTAGTTATTCCCCATGGTCTCGGATTAGCGAGATACATGTTCCCAGTGGCTTTATCTGGAAAGGAGTTGCTTCTTCCGCTGCTTTCCTAGAGCGAGGGACAGAGGTTGTCGGGGTACCGGACGTGTGTGCGATCACGGATGCACCGCTGCTTTGTGGTGCTGGACTTGGTGGTGCTGGAGCTGGATCTGAAGGACGTGTTGGAGCCGGACCTGCTCGGACTTCCTCACGATCTTGAGATCGGCAAGTGTACGACTACATCAACCATGAGTTCCTACTCCTTAACAAAACTTGTTGTCTTCGAGGGTAAGTTCTCGATGGATGTATGTCCACCCATTGCTTTGTACCTAGTAGATAGATCTTGGCGTGTAGTTCTCATCGTAGGAATTTTTTTGTTTTCTATGCTACGGACCCAACAGTGGTATCAGAGCCTGATCTATGCGTAGGTGCTTTGCACGGGTAGTACACATATGTTTATATGTGGGCGATGATGATCATGTTAGTGCATATTCTATGTATTTTGGATATTGGTGGCATAGTGGGATGAAGCGGCCCGGACCAACCTTACATGTCATCATACATGAGACCGGTTCCACGACTGACATGCAACTTGTTTTGCATAAGTGGCTGGCGGGTGTCTGTTTCTCCTACTATAGTCAATATCTGATTTACAACGAGTTGCTAATAACTTGGTTATCCTCATTGTGGTTCATGTTCGTAGGTAAGAACGGTTCTATCTCTGAAATCCCTAAGCCACGTAAAACTTGCAATTGATAAATTAGAGGCGTCTAGTTTAGATCGTTGTTGGGTTAGTGTATTGATATGGTATTGTTGTAAGTAGATGTATGATAGATACTCTTACAACACATTCAACGTGTAAGTTCCATAGACCTTGGCCTTACACACAAAGGAATGATAGAGATCATACCACGATGCAATTGATAGAGATCAAATGCATGGACCATATCATCTCACTTTACACAATAGATGTTAGCATCTTATACTGCTAGTTTGGCGCTTTCTGTCGCATTCTAAGATGATCCCTCATTTAGATATCAAGATAAAAATGTGTTCTTCCTTAAGTATGCACCATTCTATGGATCGTGTTTCGAGACATCACGTGATGATCGGGTGTACTCGAATCTACGCTTTCATATGAACGGGTGTAAGACAGTTTTACACACACGAATACTAAGGTTCTTACTTGGCGAGTGTGACACCCCGGTTCTGAAAAGACCGTGGCCTCTATGTGACATGCCAATCCCTGGATCGGTTCATTGGCCCACAATAGAGTAAGATAGATAACATAGCAAAATAACCGTGTATCATAGATAACGAAGATCCAGAGTACCATTATTACAATGAAAGGTTAGCGCAAAGCTAGCTCAAATTATTCAGGTAGCGACATAAACGAGTAAATCCTCCATTCTTCAAATTGCCCACAAGTGAACAAGTGCCGAGTGGAGTACCGTGGCCTATAACGATCAATCAGAATCGGAATAACCTGCAGCATAAAACGCAACAGCCCCGAAGGGTCAATACATGGAATGTATGGCAAGTAGAGCTAGTAAATGGAGACAATAGTACTAACATCTACATGCATATCTGGCAAGTGGAGCTGTGTCTGGCTTGCATTTGCAAATAACTTTGTCCTACTTTCATAAACAGTTTTGAATTTTCTTTGAAAAGATCCCAATTAAGTTAACCCAACAAGATTAAAGCAATTATGAAATTAGAATGAGCGAGAAACATGTCATGGAATCAATATCAAGCAACTCAGTTGTCCATAACCGGGGACACGGCTAATCGATTAGATTATACACTCTGCAGAGGTTAGTACACTTTACCCATGTGACTTGGCCAGCCCAGCTCGTACCATCACTCTCATTTTGGGTGATGATAGGGAGAAGACCAAGAAGAGACTGCTCGAAGTAGCTCCTCAATCCCGACGCACCGGTCCAACCTACCAAAATTCTATATCTCCGGATACGCTGGTTCGAAGTTACCACAACCTACTAAGTCCAACCAACCGCCCATTTCATTATTGGCACATGGTTGTACACGTAAGCTACACAATAAAGAAGCCAATCATTCTCTTGATACCGGTGCCTTTCCGCAATGAAACCACCAAAATTATCAATACCATCACACCTGGGATTCATTGATTAAGTTGTTTTAGTTTTCACAAACCAATACTTTGAGAAAACAAGTATCAATGATGTAACCCAGCCCTTGTTCAACTTAGCATGGCTAAGCACATCTACAACGGTGGTTCATCTACAAGGAAAGCCCTACCACAATAATAGGACATAGCATAGCGATAGTATCATCCTACTCATGCAACTATAAAATACACGACAATGCATTGAAAATAGTAGGACGATATCATGAACAAAGTAGCATCTACTTGCCTTGATTGAAGCGGTCGGAGGAACAATCCAAACACGAGCAAGGGTTGCACTCCACACAATCTACACGACACAATTGCATTCATAAACAAACAATTCACAAACATATGCAACAAAGATGATGCATGAATGCAAGAACGGCAAGTGAATTGGTGCTACAGCTGCACCACATAATACTAATACATAATACTACCGAATACATGCATGGAAAATAGATTTGGCGCAAGGGAAACTATTAACCAAAAGTAGAGATCACTACTAGAGCTAGAACTTAAATAATTCAAAAACCGGTAGTATACTGTTTGTAAAATCTTGGAAAAATTCTACCGCATAGGCATCGCTGATAAGAAACAGTACCAATTGGAATTACTCAAAAAGGAGTTATAAAACATCCCGAGTAATTAAAACACTGCAGAAAGCCATTAGACAAATACTGCAGAAGTTTTTACTGTAAGCCTATCTTTTTATTTCACCGTGAGATTCCCCTCGTTCATACGAGTTCAGGGACATATCACATGCGATTTTTGGAGCTACGAAACTTTTACTATGAATTTATTACTCCGAAAAGGCCACTAACTAGTTTGATTAAACTGTACTAAACCTAACAGTAAAAGTCGGAACCAAAGGTACAGCAAGATTCTACACGACTCACTGAACTCGTTCATATTTTATTTGCAATTTTTGGCCAAGCGGTTTAATTTCTACGCAATTTACAAGATTCTACCGAAATCTGCCAACTAATAGGATTAACGAAATTGACCGATCAATCAGGTTCGATGATCGGGCGCTGACTGGGCGTCTGACTAGTCAACGCCTGGGATGCTGACCAGTCAACGTCTGGAGTGCTGACCAGTCAACGAACGATCTAAGCCGCTGATCTGAGATCTGACGGTGGCTGCTGTCTTACCGGAAACGGACGGCGAAACGAACTCCGGCGAGCTCCGGACGGCGGCGACGGTCGGTTCCGGCGGCGTGGAAACTCCTGCAAGTACGTACACAGTCAACTACGACTCCCGGAATAATAAACGCGTGCGCGTACGCGGCGATCTGCAGGGCGCAGATGGCGGCGGCGGATGGAGACGCGGAGCACGGGAACGGAAAGAGAGCGGCGAGACGAACCCGGCAACAGGCGGCGGCGAAGCGGCGGTAGCGTCGACGTGCACCAGGAGGCGGCGGCGGCTTCGAGGAGGCGTCTTGGCGTGTGGAGTTGTTGCGCACGGTCCACGAAGGCGGTGGGGTCCTCCTTTTATTGGTCCTTCACGCACAGAAAAAAAACAGAAACAGATTCGGTCCGCGGTTGGACTATAACTCGGAAATCGGTCCGGATTTTCGTACCGTTTTCCGGCGGTTTACTAAAACGTCCGAGTCTTTTGCATACGAACTCCGATTTGAGCGATTTTCACGCCTACGGGTTCGTATCGTCGAGGGGAACAACCTTCAGTCGAAGTTTGTGCGAAAACTCGAACCTACAGAGGTGGTTGTTGCAAGTCCCTAAGCTCCCCAGAACCTCGGCGAAGTAGAAACGGGTTTTGCAAATAGCGTTTCGTCGATCCTCTCTACTCGACGGTAATGCATGGAAAGATATGATGCGATGCAATGAATGATATGCAAGACCAAATCTAAAATTTGGGATGTGACAAGACTAACCCCCTTAAGGTGAATCTCGTCCTCGAGATTCGGCGCGGCTAGCAAATAGGTGTGGGTAGTCCTCTCGGATGTCATCTTCACGCTCCCAAGTGGCTTCCTCTTCTGTGTGGTGGCTCCACTGCACCTTGCAAAACTTGATTGTCTTGGTACGGGTAGTCCTTTCTGCTGTCTCCAGAATCTTGACCGGTTTCTCCTCATAGGTCAAATCATTCTCAAGCTGAACCTCCTCTAGCGGTATAAAGTGTCTCTCAATGGTGTATCCACCATCTCCGGATGGCACTTCTTCAGCTGGATACGTGGAACACGTTGTGAATAGCAGATGAGCCTCTAGCAACTCCAACCGATAGGCAACTTCTCCTTTGCTAAGACTCGACACGGTCCAATAAATCGAGGTGCCACCCTTAATACCAAATATCTTGATTCCACGAAGCGGCGATACTCTGAGGTATGCTCTATCACCTATCTCATATACCACTTCCTTGCGTTTGGCGTCAGCGTAGCTCTTCTGTCTTGATTGTGCTACCTTCAGTCTGTCTCTAATCAAGGCGACCTTCTCCTCAACGTCCTTGATCAAGTCAGGTCCAAACAACTGACGTTCTCCTACTCCATCCCATAGCAATGGTGTTCGCACTGCTTCCCATACAAAGACATCGAACGGTGACGTCTTGATGCTGGTTTGATAGCTGTTGTTGTAGGAAAACTCCGCACGGTAAATTCTCATCCCAACTAGAACCATGAGCCAAGGCGCAAGCTTAGCATGTCCTCCAAAATCTGATTCACCCTCTGGTCCGTCCATCACCAGGTGAAACGCTGTGCTAAACTCCAATCTAGTACCAAGTGACTCGTGCAAATTGGCGCCAAGTGTGAGGTAAATTGGTGCCTCTATCGACACGATACCTTTGGGAACTCCATGTAGGCACACAATCTTGTCCATGTAAATCTTGGCCAACCTTGCACTTGTATAGGTCGTCTTCACTGGTATAAAGTGGGCTACCTTGGTCAAATAATCGACCACTACCCAAATAGAGTCATATCCAGACCTGGTCCTGGGCAGTCCTGTGATAAAGTCCATTCCCACTCTATCCCATTTCCAATCCGGCACGGGCAAAGGCTGTAGCAGTCCTGCTGGTTTCTGGTGTTCCGCCTTCACTCGGCTACATACATCACATAGGGCAATATGCTTGGCAATATCTCCCTTCATGTTGTTCCACCAGAATCTGTCCTTTAGATCCATATACATCTTCGTATTGCCCGGATGTATGGAATACGCGAGTCATGAGCTTCTGCATAATCAACTTCCTTAACTCCGGATCGTTGGGCACGCACAAACGATCTCCATACCACAAGGTACCTTGCTCATCCTCGCGGAATTCCCTTGCTCGACCTTCCTTCATCTTTTCCTTAACTTCATCTATCTCTTTGTCTCCCACTTGAGCCTTCCTGATTCTGTCCTGTAGCGTCGGTTGGACTTCCATTGTAGCCAAGTATCCTTCAGATACTACCTCCAATCTAAGGTCCTTGAATTGCTTGCACAAATCCTCAGGCAATTCACCAATTGTCAATCCATTGGCATAAACCTTTCGGCTCAGAGCATCAGCTACTACATTGGCCTTTCCTGGGTGATATTGTAGATTCATATCATAGTCCTTGATAAGTTCCAACCATCTCCTTTGTCTCATGTTCAGCTCCTTCTGTGTAAATATGTATTTCAGGCTCTTGTGGTCGGTGTACACATCACAGTGTTTTCCCATTAAGTAATGCCTCCATACCTTGAGCGCATGAACCACTAACGCTAATTCCAAGTCATGTGTGGGGTAATTCCGCTCATGGTGCTTGAGTTGTCGCGAGGCATAAGACACTACTCTCCCATCTTGCATCAGCACACTCCCAAGTCCCTGTCGAGAAGCATCACAGTACACTTGGAAATCCTTCTGAAGACCTGGTAAGCACAGAACAGGTGCAGTCACTAGTCGACGCTTCAGTTCCTGAAAGCTAGCTTCACACACATCCGTCCATTCAAACTTTCTCTCCTTCTTCAGAAGTTCAGTCATCCGCTTAGCAATCTTGGAAAAGTTTTCAATGAACCTCCTATAATATCCAGCAAGTCCCAAAAAGCTTCGAATCTCTCCAGCATTCTTGGGTGCTTCCCACTCGATCTTGGTCACTTTGCTTGGATCGACAATGACTCCTTCTCCCGACACTACGTGTCCAAGAAACCCAACAGTGTTAAGCCAGAATTCACACTTGCTGAATTTGGCATACATGGTGTTCCTCGATTTCTCCATAATCAACGCAGATGTTTCTCATGCTCAAGATCATCCTTGAATATATCAAGATGTCATCAATAAACACTACCACGAACTTGTCCAAGTACTCCATAAATACCTTGTTCATCATGGTCATGAAATATGCGGGCATTCGTTAGTCCAAATGACATAATCAGATACTCATATAAACCATACCTAGTGGTGAAGGCGGTTTTGGTACATACTCCTTCCGGATCTTCAATTGAAAGTAGCCAGATCGCAGATCAATCTTGCTGAACACCTTTGCTCCTTCCAGTTGATCAAACAAATCATTTATGTTCGGCAGAGGGTACTTGTTCTTGATGGTTACCTCATTCAGCGAGCGATAGTCCACCACTAACCTCTTGGTGCTGTCTTTCTTCTCCACAAATAGAATAGGTGCACCCCATGACGACGCACTAGGCTGAATGAATCCCTTTTCCAGCTGCTCTTTCAACTGTTTCTTCAATTCCCTCAGCTCATCCACATCCATCTTATATGGTTTCTTTGCTATTGGTCCTGTTCCCGGCATCAGGTCGATAAGAAACTCTACTTCTCTGTCAGGTGGCATCCTCGGCGTTCTTATGAAACACGCTGGGTAATCCCTAATCACCGCACAAGATCCATGCTAACCCCTTAAGAGAATTCAGCTTACACCTTCCCAGTAAGGTCGACTTGAATCTAATCCTCTTACCATCCCGGTTTTGAGTGAAACGGCTCATTGCACAATCTATGTGTCCCCATGCATAGACATCCAATCCATACCTGCAATAACGCCTAATCCTGTGATTCCAACACAACCAAATGTGCCCTGAAGTTGTCTGTTCCAATCCTCACAGATAAAATGCTCCATCCAGCACTAGCTATCATATCTCCTCCAGGTGAACTCACTCTAAAAGACCTCTTCATAGACTCAGTAGGTAACTTATACTTATCCACAAATGCCCTTGATATGAATGAATGCGATGCACCAGTATCGAAAAGTATAAGTGCAGGGTGAGTGTTGATTGGGAACTTACCAATCACAAGGTCAGGCTCATCTGGAATCTCCTCCACATTCATGTGGTTCACTGTGGCCTTCTCATTGTTGGTTGGCTTTAGTCCTTTCCTCTCCGGACAGTTGTCACATAGTGTCCCGTTTGCTTACACTTGAAGCATGTCACCTCACTCAGATCCTTCTTCACAAAGCTGCGATCACGGTTGCGGTCATGTCCTCCGTGTCCTCCAGAGTGGTGAGTGTCCTCCCTTGTGGCTATGGTGACTGCTCCTATGGTTGTCATGACGATGCCCATCGCCTCCATGGTGGTGGCGATCATGGCTCCCATGGTCACTCCCTCCATGCTTGGAGTATCCATCATATGAAATGCGAGACTTGTGGTGTGAGCCAGAGTGGTGATTGTTGTTCTTTCTCTTGCGGCTTTCCACCTGCTTGTGCTTCCCTTCCAGGATCCTGGCCTTGTCCATAAGCTCCTGGAAAGTGGGGCAATAAACCACCAATAGCTGTACTGAAAGCTCATCACTGAGGCCATCCAGGAATCTCTCCCTCCTTTTTGCATCAGTGTCAACATCCTCAGGTGCATAACGGGACAGGTTGTTGAACTCCTCAATGTACTCGGCCACGGTGCGATTGGTTTGGCGCAAGTTGCAGAACTCCTTCCTCTTCAGGCTCAGAACTCCTGAAGACACGTGGTCGGTCCTGAAACCTTCCTCAAACATAGCCCAAGTCACGGTATTCAGAGGGTGGGTGATCTGAAATGTGTCCCACCAAGAAGCGGCTGGTCCCTCCAGTAGGTGAGCGGCAAACCTCACCTTCTCAGCATCAGTGCATCCAACAGTTACTAGATCCTTGTTGACTGAATGCAACCAGTCGAGAGCAACCATTGGTTCCATGAGAGAGAACTTAGCTGGCCTTAACCTCAGAAATCTGGTGAGAGCATCTCCCTGAGGCTGATTGTTTCCATATTTGTTGTTCTGATTCGCCATGAACTGGGTCATCACTTGGGTCAGCTGTGCCTGAGCTGCCATGAGCTGCTCCAACTCAGTGGGTTGGCGGCGGGGAGGCATCTGCGGTTCAGCACAGGTAAGTTTAGAAAGAATCAACTACGGTAATAGGATTCTACCCATGCATATGGTCAAGCAACAACAAACAATAGCAGACAAACACAAGCAAGCAACACATCATCAAAAAAGCGGTCCAGCAACATCCCAGGTGCTATCCTAGCAGTATATACCTACTGAAATAGTTTTGCAAGAGTTGGCAATGGTTAACTAAACAGTTGGGCATCAAAACGACAAAACAGCAATTCTGACAGAACAGTTCTGCTGTGTTCGCGAATTTTTCCGTCTGACTTAAACTCGTCAGAAAATTAAGCAAATTTTTGTGCATATAGAACAGGAAGTTCCGCATCAGCCCAATTTGTTTCAGATTTTTCCGAGTTACCAGAAAAATATGAAAAATCGCGCAGTACTGCTGTATCAGCAGAAAAACTGCAGCGAAAACAACACAGATAGTAACCAAATTGCCATAACTCTTTCATATAATTTTGCACAAATAATTCCTGGGATATTGGAGTACACAAATAAGCATCTAAACACTCTTAAACTAACACGAACTAAGTATCACAACGATCGAGAATAATCCTAACGAATTTACCTAACGAGGACTAATTGGTGGACTTCTATCTATTGCTTGAAGAGGTTGCGGTAGGTCCTCGCTGTCATGCGTTGACGCTTCGGCTCGCGGTACAACCAGGGCGGTGGAGTGTACACCTCTCCTGAACCATCACTTGAAACGTCAAACTCCACCTCTTCTGGATCCTCCTCTTCTTCTTCATCCTCAGCTGCAACTGCAACAGCAACAGCTTCATCTCCTCCACCATCATCGTCTCCATCATCATCATCCTCGTCCTCATCATCATCATCTCCACTGTCATCATCATCCCCGTTGTTGCCATCATCTCCATTGTCATCATCAGAGGGTGGATTCAGCTGTGCTTGGAGAGCGGCAATCTGGGTTGTCATAGCTTCAATAGTTTGATCCCTTTCCTGGACTGTCCCTTGCAGTTGCTGTATGTTCTGGGTGTTCTCCTGCACAAGCATACCATGAAGATGTGCTATGGTTGCATCTCTGCTATCGTGGCATTCTCCAGAACTCCCACAGCTTCATGCAAAGTGTCAATCTCCTGTCCTTGGACCACCATACCATTGCTAGTAAAATCTGCAATCTCCTTTATCATCCTCACCTTCTCTGCTAGAGCTCCATTCTCCCTTTCCATGTCCTCTATGTGCCTCCGACGGGGCGGCATGTTGTTCCTGTCACCCGGGGTAACCACAATGTTCCCATCTTCATCACGCCTTCCATAGTCACGGTAGGGTGAATCTGCTGGTAGTAGGTGTCGGACTTGATGGCACTGGCGAGACAGGGCTTCATGTATGGCCAAGTTGATTCCAAGTCCCCAGTTGCAGTAGGTATTGGTGTAGATCAAATGCACTGGGTTTGGCAAGGCGGCATCTCTGAATATGAAGGTAGTGATCTCCCATGCATCCTCTCCATATCCATAAGTGTACAGCCTTCTTCCCTTGAACATGGGCAGTGGCAATCCCAATGATCATAGAGCTGAGCTAACTGCCTTGCAAAGGGCCTTGGTGACTCCATGGTGGCATACTCAGTCCTGACTTCTCCCATCTATCAAGTAAAATAGGAAAGTGTGAGAATAGCATATGGTAAGAATTTTACGAGAGTGAAAGGCATAATATGAAAAACAGAGTTAATATAGGCTTTAATAAATCTATGGCTTCCTAATCCAATTCTAGGTCACGATCCTACAGTCGACACACGGGCTCTGATACCATCCTGTGACACCCCGGTTCTGAAAAGACCGTGGCCTCTATGTGACATGCCAATCCCTGGATCGGTTCATTGGCCCACAATAGAGTAAGATAGATAACATAGCAAAATAACCGTGTATCATAGATAACGAAGATCCAGAGTACCATTATTACAATGAAAGCTTAGCGCAAAGCTAGCTCAAATTATTCAGGTAGCGACATAAACGAGTAAATCCTCCATTCTTCAAATTGCCCACAAGTGAACAAGTGCCGAGTGGAGTACCGTGGCCTATAACGATCAATCAGAATCGGAATAACCTGCAGCATAAAACGCAACAGCCTCGAAGGGTCAATACATGGAATGTATGGCAAGTAGAGCTAGTAAATGGAGACAATAGTACTAACATCTACATGCATATCTGGCAAGTGGAGCTGTGTCTGGCTTGCATTTGCAAATAACTTTGTCCTACTTTCATAAACAGTTTTGAATATTCTTTGAAAAGATCCCAATTAAGTTAACCCAACAAGATTAAAGCAATTATGAAATTAGAATGAGCGAGAAACATGTCATGGAATCAATATCAAGCAACTCAGTTGTCCATAACCGGGGACACGGCTAATCGATTAGATTATACACTCGGCAGAGGTTAGGACACTTTACCCATGTGACTTGGCCAGCCCAGCTCGTACCATCACTCTCATTTTGGGTGATGATAGGGAGAAGACCAAGAAGAGACTGTTCGAAGTAGCTCCTCAATCCCGACGCCAAGACCGTCCAACCTACCAAAATTCTACATCTCCTCGATACGCTGGTTCGAAAGTTACCACAACCTACTAAGTCCAACCAACCGCCCATTTCATTATTGACACATGGTTGTACACGTAAGCTACACAATAAAGAAGCCAATCATTCTCTCTTGATACCTGGGTGCCTTTCCGCAATGAAACCACCAAAATTATCAATACCATCACACCTGTGGATTCATTGATTGTTGTTTTAGTTTTCACAAACCAATACTTTGAGAAAACAAGTATCAATGATGTAACCCAGCCCTCGTTCAACTTAGCATGGCTAAGCACATCTACAACGGTGGTTCATCTACAAGGAAAGCCCTACCACAATAATAGGACATAGCATAGCGATAGTATCATCCTACTCATGCAACTACAAAATACACGGCAATGCATTGAAAATAGTAGGACGATATCATGAACAAAGTAACATCTACTTGCCTTGATTGAAGCGGTCGGAGGAACAATCCAAACACGAGCAAGGGTTGCACTCCACACAATCTACACGACACAATTGCATTCATAAACAAACAATTCACAAACATATGCAACAAAGATGATGCATGAATGTAAGAACGGCAAGTGAATTGGTGCTACAGCTGCACCACATAATACTAATACATAATACTACCGAATACATGCATGGAAAATAGATTTGGCGCAAGGGAAACTATTAACCAAAAGTAGAGATCGCTACTAGAGCTAGAACTTAAATAATTCACTACCGGTAGTATACTGTTTGTAAAATCTTGGAAAAATTCTACCACATAGGCATCGCCGATAAGAAATAGTACCAATTGGAATTACTCAAAAAGGAGTTATAAAACATCCCGAGTAATTAAAACACTGCAGAAATCCATTAGACAAATACTGCAGAAGTTTTTACTGTAAGCCTATCTTGTTATTTCACGATGAGATTCCCCTCGTTCATACGAGTTCAGGGACATATCACACGCGATTTTTGGAGCTACGAAACTTTTACTACGAATTTATTACTCCGAAAAGGCCACTAACTAGTTTGATTAAACTGTACTAAACCTGACAGTAAAAGTCTGAACCAAAGGTACATCGAGATTCTACACGACTCACTGAACTCGTGCATATTTTATTTGCAATTTTTGGCCAAGCGGTTTAATTTCTACGCAATTTACAAGATTCTACCGAAATCTGCCAACTAATAGGATTAACGAAATTGACCCAGTCAATCGTGTTCGATGATCGACGCTGATCGGGCGTCTGACCAGTCAACGTCTGGGGCCTCTGACTAGTCAACGTCTGGAGTGCTGACCAGTCAACGAACGATCTAAGCCGCTGATCTGAGATCTGACGGTGGCTGCTGTCTTACCGGAAACGGACGGCGAAACGAACTCCGGCGAGCTCCGGACGGCGGCGACGGTCGGTTCCGGCGCCGTGGAAACTCCTGCGTAAGCATAATACACGATCAACTACGGCTCGAATAATAAACGCGGCACAGACGCGGCGTTCTGCAGAGCGCAGATGGCGGCGGGCGGATGGAGACGCGAGCACGGAACGGAAAGAGGCGGCGAGACGAACCCGCAACGCGGCGGCGATGGCGGCGGCGAGGAGAAGCGGCGGTAGCGGCGACATGCACCAGGAGGCGGCGGCGGCTTCCAGGGAGGCGTGCGCGTGTGGAGTTGGGTTGCGTGCACGGTCTACGAGGCAGGGGTGGGGTCCTCCTTTTATTGGTCCTTCACGCAGAAAAAAAACAGAAACAGATTCGGTCCGCGGTTGGACTACAACTCGGAAATCGGTTCGGATTTTCGGACCGTTTTCCGGCGGTTTACTAAAACGTCCGAGGCTTTTGCATACGAACTCCGATTTGAGCGATTTTCGCGCCTACGGGTTCGTATCGTTGAGGGGAACAACCTTCAGTCGACGTTTGTGCGAAAACTCGAACCTACAGAGGTGGTTGTTGCAAGTCCCTCTGAAGCTCCCCGCAGGAACCTCGAAGCGAAGTAGAAACGGGGTTTTGCAAATAGCGTTTCGTCGATCCTCTCTACTCGACGGTAATGCATGGAAAGATATGATGCGATGCAATGAATGATATGCAAGACCAAATCTAAAATTTGGGATGTGACAGCGAGCCTAGCATGTACAAACATGGCCTCGGAACACGGACCGAAAGGTTAAGCATGAGTCATATAGTTGATATGATGCCCATATAGATGTTCGCCTTTGAAGCTACATCAACTCACGTGATGATCGGACTTGGTGTAGTGGATTTGGTTCATGTAATCACCAAAAGGACACGAGGGATGTCGTTTTTGAGTGGGAGTTTATTTCTAATTTGGATTAGTAGAACTTAATTTGTCATAAAATAAATCGAAGTGAATTTGCATAATTTGTTATAGTCATTGGCATCTGTTCACTACATTATGCTTAGTTTTAATTGAGATGATATAACTATAGAATTCTGGATATTTACTTTACAAACTGGTATCGTATTGTTTTGAATGTCAATTTAAAGTTTATAAGTCCTATTGCAAACTTTCAGCAAACTCTATTTACTCCATGAAGTTTAATAAGTAGTATTAAATCAAGAGTAAGAATTACAATGTTAGTATCTAAAGTATCATGTTTTCCTCCATGATTATTGAGATTCAAAAGTTGTTTTAATATCAAGATTATATTGGAGCTGAAAATTGTTTCAGAAACCATCATGTGTGAAAGATATTGTGATATCTGAAACAATGTTTTTGGTTGCATTATGATAGAGTATAATTTAGCAAAATACATGTTCTCATATTGTATGAGAATTTGTGAAGGATGGAGATGCTAAGCATCCGAATCTCCCAAAAAGGTTTTGGGAACTAACATTATACTCACGATTCTTCCTTATAAGCTATAGTAGCTTGATCATGAAAGTTGTCATGATAAGGATGAATAGAAGATGTAAGTAAAATGTTTACTACACTGATAGATTACTAAAGAATGGATTTTTGAAAGAACACCAAACATTTGATGATGGTGATCCACTTCAAAGTGCAAGTCCAAAGGTATTAGTATTTGACTATATACGCTTTGTACTATGTTTCATGTGAATGACACCACTATTGATGTTGATAGATTCTTTTAAAAGAAAAGGAATTGCTGAAAGAGAATCTATAAAATATTTGGCAGAAAATAAAAGGTTGGAGATGTCCAACTTAGGTATATAGAAGATATACATGTTATGGTTGTATTCCTTGCATGTTAAAGAATGTGGTTCTAAGGTATTGGATACCGAATTGGTTGGTATGAAGTGTCATACAGGACAACACAATTCATGAACTGCAATGGCCTAAGTAACTAGCAAGAGAATAAGTGATGATGTTCATCGAAAACAAATAAAGTGTTATTGTGTTTTTTCGTTGTCATCAAACCTAGCCTTCAAGATTTGTTTTAATAATTGTTATTTTGTTCCGGTATTACGAGAACAATGGTTGTTCAAATAATTATTGTATTCCATAAAGGATGGATGAATTTTACAAGTCTAGTGGGAGAAATCACATCCATAAAAACTATTGTTAAAATGTCGCAAGACAAATGATTAAAATATCACTTATGAAGTGACATCGCTGTTTAAATTATATTGAAACGAAAACATGAAGAAACTCCATGTTGATGGATTTTTGGAGTCTTTGATTTTGATCAATTGACGCATGTGAGACTTTCCTCGGATGACTAACTTATTGGATATTATGCATGTTGATGTATATAGTCCATTATGTGTAGTCACATGCGATGGATCTTTTTGCTTCATATGCTTTCTCCGAAAATTTGAGTGAATATATCTGTATATTTACTTAATAAGGAAGAAGTATGAAACATTTGAAAATTGTTCAAAGACTTTTAAGATGAAGTGGAAAATCATTGTAACAAGAAAATAAAGAGTTTATGATTCGATCATAAAGGAAGATATTTGAGTTACATGTTTAGCAAAACACCTAAGATTTGAGGAATTGTTCCATGATTTGTGTTTCCCGATAAACCATAGGAGTATGGCATATTCGAGAGATGAAATCAAACCATGTTTGACATGGTAAGATCAAAGGTGTCATTTATAAAACTGCCATTATGTTTTAAGGATTGAAGCTTTAGAGACTACCGCTTTTACACTGAAAAGAGCACCATCGTGATCCGTTGAAATGACACCATATGAGTTATGGTTTGGGATAAAACCCGAATTGTCTTTTCTTAAATTTTGGTATGCTATGCATAAGTAAAATGTTTACAACCAAAGTCTGATAAGCACATATTTGTAGGTTATCCCAAATAATTTGTTGGGAATTTCTCCATAACACCGAGGACAAAAGAGTTTGTTACTTGGAACGTCAAGTTTCTTGAGAAGGAATTTTTCGCGAAAAGTTAAGTGGGAGGACAATAGAACTTGGATAAGGTTGTTGAACCTTAGCTATATTTGCTAAGTAGCGCAGCACCAGAAAGTGTCCCGGTGGTGGCCACAATGCTCATGGCTCCCGTGATTACAATAGGTGTGATCTCGGAGATTAGAGTTCCTATTGAACCGTGTGGGTCGGTAAGAATCAAATAGTAAGATTTGATAAGCAATTCGTTATTGTTTTGACAATAATGAACCGACTACATGGAAAGAAGCGATGATGGGCCCTGACTCCATAAAATGACTAGAAGTCATAGAATCCATGATAATATCCATAGAGGAGAAATCAAGTTTCTGAACTTGGAAGACTCTCCGGAAAGAAGTGAAGCCTATAGGTAATGTTTGGATCTATAAAGAAACAAGACATGGATGTTTAACATCTATGAAATAGTCGACATGTCGGAAAGAAGTTTACGACAATGTTCAAGGAGTTGACTATGACAAGATTTGATCTTTTCATAGCGATATTTAGTCTTGACGGATTAATGTAGCAACCACTACATATAATTTGGTATATGGTAGTTGAATAAACAAAACAAGGTTCTTCTAATAGAATGGTTACCTAGGGCGTGTACTTGACACGATCCGAAGGGTTTTGTTAATTCAAAGGATGCTAAAAGGGCATGCAAACTTCAATAGTTGAAGTAAGCATAGCGGAGTTGGAATCTTCACCATGATGAAACTGTTAAAAGAGTTTAAATTCATCGGAGATGATGAAGATGCTTGCATTTGCAAGAAATTAAGTGGGAGTGCTGAGACATATTTCTAATACATTATGTAGAGGACATATTGTTGATTGGAAATGGTGTATCTTGTATTAACACAAGTTAATAATTTCATTAAAATAACATTTCGATGAAAGACTTGGGCAAAACCGGAATATTAGAAATCAATATCTATATGGATAGATTGAGGCGCTAATATGGTTATGCCAGACATACATATATGAGATATTGAAAGGTATGGAAACAACAAGGTTCTTGATGCTTGGAAAGAATTGTATCAAGATTCAAGTGTTTCAACACTTGGTGAGTAAAATCACATGAAGATTTTGATCGATTATACCATGATATGTATATATCCAAAATGTCCTATGCTCTAAATGTTATGAGCACATACCAGAATGATTCATAAGATGATCATTGGACGATAGTAAAGATATTCTTATGAGCTTTGGAAGAACTAAGAATATATCATGTATAAGTGACAAATAGTTAAAGGTAGTACATTGTAAAGTGTTACATTGATACTATTTTTTTGTCACAAGATACAAATTAAATTTATCTAAATTTAGACTATGGGTGGCACAATGTAATGGAAAGGATGTTCCATGATGGATTTGGATGAGTTCCAAAGTTGAGACATTATGACGGATACTACAACAAAAAGGCTAAGTATATGACTGCTATAGTAGCAGCATAGGAGGGCATTTGTGTTAAGTAGTTTGTTATCAAACTAGGTGTGGTTCAAAGTGGGCTAATACTATGAAGATATATTGTGTGACAATAATATCAACATATTTTAACCGGAACAAACTAAAGGTCTCACCAAAGGACCAAATTTATACAATGCCATCTCATTTGAGAATGAGTGATGCGTAGAGACGCAAAGACATGCAAATACACACGGACCTGAAACTGTCAGATCCAAAGATTATGTTAACCACTAGCAATAGCGTATATGCAACACCAAAAAGCCATAGGTGTTCAATACGCAAAGTTTTTCAAACTAGATTATTGACTCTAGTGCAAGTGGGAGATCAAGGAATATGCCCGAGAGGCAATAATAAAGTGGTTATTATCTTATTCCATGTTTATGATAAATGTTTATTTTGCATGCTATAATTGTATTGATCAGAAACATCAATACATGTGTGTTCAATAAACAAAAAGGGTTCCTAGTTATGCCTCTCTTATAGACTAGCTCGTTGATTAACAAGATGATCAAGGTTTCCTGATCATGGACATTGGATGTTGTTAATAACGAGGTCACAACATTGGTGGAAGGATGTGATGAACATTCATCCAAAGTATAGCATTACGATCAAGTCATTATGTTTATATTGCTATAACATCATACGAAGTAATCTTTATCCTTAGACCATGAGATCATGTTAATTGCTAACACCGGAAGAGTATCTTGATAACATCAAACGTCACACCGTAACAGGGTGACTATAAAGATGGGTTCAGTGCTACGAAGGTGTTATGTTGAGGCTCATGGATCAAGAGTGGAAATTGTCAATCCCGATGACGAATAGATATACTCTGGGCCCTCTCGGTGATATCACATTAAGATAGCTTGCAAGCAAGTGATGTGAGCACTAGAATGTTATATCATGGGAACGAGAAAAGAGTGCATGTCGGCAACGAGATCAAACTAGGTATGGAGATACCGATGATCGAATCTCGGACATGTAATATATCGCGAGACAAAGGGATTTAGTTACTAGCGTTAAAGGTTCTCATGATCACAGAAGTCATCGTTGAATGTGTAGGAGTCAGTATGGATCTCTGTCCCGCTCGATTATTGATCTAAGAGGGGTCTCGATCATGTCTGCATTATTCGTGAACCGTAGGGTGACACACTTAAGGGATACCGACACCATTTGGAGCAAATATGTTTCAGATAAAGATTTAAGAAAGCGCTGGAATTATTTCAATGGACACCGAAACTGTTTCAGGTGAAATTGCTGAAATTGGTTCTGCATGTAATATTGAAATGTTGCAGGGGGTTTTATGTGAATGTTTGTTAATTAAAGTAATTAACAAAATTCTGAATAAAAATAATAAAAGAGTTTTATTAAATGAGAGAGCATTAAATTTGGAGAAATTTAATGCATTTAAAGTGGAGACTTTAAAAGAGAATGTGAAGGGGCATTTTAATGTGGAGGGGTTACCACCACATGATTGGGGGAGGTGAGGAGTCACCCCCCCATGCGCCAGCCATGGAGAGAGGGGCACCCCCCTCCTCCTATAAAAGGCCACCCTCACTCCCCTTCTTCCTCACACCTCCTCGTGAAGGATCTCTCTCCCCCTCTAGTTATTCCCCATGGTCTCGGATTAGCGAGATACATGTTCCCGGTGGCTTTATCTGGAAAGGAGTTGCTGCTTCTGCTGCTTTGCTAGAGCGAGGGACGAAGGTTGTCGGGGTACTGGACATGTGTGCGATCACGGATGCACTGCTGCTTTGCGGTGCTGGACTTGGTGGTGCTGGGGCTGGATCTGAAGGACGTGTTGGAGCCGGACCTGCTCGGACTTCCTCACGATCTAGAGATCGTCAAGGGTACGACTACATGAACCGTGAGTTCCTACTCGTTAACAAAACTCGTTTTCTTCGAGGGTAAGTTTTCGATGGATGTATGTCCACCTGTTGCTTTGTACCTAGTACATAGATCTTGGCGTGTAGTTCTCATCGTAGGAAATTTTTTGTTTTCTATGTTGTGGACCCAACAGTCATGGCATGTGTGTTCCTTTGATAAACCACATGGATCCACTAGAGTCATTGTATGTGTGTTATTTTATTAAACCAGCACAAGAGTCATTGCATGTGTGTTCTTTTCCTAAACCACCACCATAGTCATTGCATGTGTGTTCCTTTCATAAACCACATGGATCCACAAGAGTCATTGCATGTGTGTTCCTTTCCTAAACCACATGGATCAACCAGAGTCATTACATGTGTGTTTCTTACCTAAACCACATTGATCCACCAGAGACCTTGCATGTCTGTTCTTTTCCTGAACCACCACCAGAGTTATTGCATGTGTGTTCTTTTCCGAAACCACCAGTAGAGTCATTGCATGTGTGTTCCTTTCCTAAACCACATGGAACCACCAGTGTCATTGCATGTGTTTTATTTTCCTAAACCACCAGAGTCATTGCATATCTGTTCCTTTCCTAAACCACATGGATCCAACAGAGTCATTGCATCTATGTTCCTTTACTAAACCACATTGAACCACCAGAATAATCGCATGTGTGTTCTTTTCCTAAACCACCACCAGAGTCATTGCATGTGTGTTCTTTTCCTAAACCACATGGATCCACCAGAGTCATTTCATGTGTGTTCCTTTCCTAAACCACATGGATCCACCAGAGTAATTTCATGTGTTTTCCTTTCCTAAACAACATTGATCCACTAGAGTCACTACATGTGTGTTCTTTTCCTAAACCACCACCAGAGTCATTGCATGTGTGTCCTTTTCCTAAACCACCACTAGAGTCATTGCATATGTGTTCCTTTCCTAAACCACATGGATCCACCAGAGTCATTGCACATGTGTTCTTTTCCTAAACCACCACCAGAGTCAATGCATGTGTGTTCCTTTCCTAATAACACTAGAGTCATTGCATGTGTGTTCCTTTCATAAACCACATGGATCCACCAGAGTCATTGCATGTGTGTTCTTTCCCTAAACCACATGGATCCGCCAGAGTCATTGCGTGTGTGTTCTTTCCCTAAACCACCACCAGAGTCATTGGATGTGTCTTCTTTTCCTAAACCACATGGATCCACCAGAGTCATTGCATTGTGTTCCTTTCCTAAACCACACTGATCCACCAGAGTGATTGCATGTGTGTTCTTTTCCTAAACCACCACCAGAGTCATTGCATGTGTCTTCTCTTCCTAAACCACATGGATCCACTAGAGTCATTGCATTGTGTTCCTTTCCTAAACCACACTGATCCACCAGAGTGATTGCATGTGTGTTCTTTTTCTAAACCACCACCAGAGTCATTTCATGCATGTTCTTTTCCTAATACCACCAGAGTCATTGCATGTGTGTTCCTTTCATAAACCACATGGATCCACCAGAGTCATTGCATGTGTGTTCTTTTCCTAAACCAAATGGATCCACCAGAGTCATTTCATGTGTGCTCCTTTCCTAAACCACATGGATCCACCAGAGTACTTTCATGTGTTTTCCTTTCCTAAACCACATTGATCCACCAGAGTCACTACATGTGTGTTCATTTCCTGAACCACCACCAGAGTCAATGCATGTGTGTTCTTTTCCTAAACCACCACTAGAGTGATTGCATGTGTGTTCCTTTCCTAAACCACATGGATCCACCAGAGTCATTGCATGTGTGTTCTTTTCCCAAACCACCACCAGAGTCAATGCATGTGTGTTCCTTTCCTAATAACACTAGAGTCATTGCATGTGTGTTCCTTTCATAAACCACATGGATCCACTAGAGTCATTGCATGTGTGTTCTTTCCATAAACCACATGGATCCGCCAGAGTCATTGCATGTGTGTTATTTCCCTAAACCACCACCAGAGTCATTGCATGTGTCTTCTTTTCCTAAACCAGATGGATCCACTAGAGTCATTGCATTGTGTTCCTTTCCTAAACCACACTGATCCACCAGAGTGATTGCATGTGTGTTATTTTCCTAAACCACCACCAGAGTCATTTCATGCGTGTTCTTTTCCTAATACCACCAGAGTCATTGCATGTGTGTTCCTTTCATAAACCACATGGATCCACCAGAGTCATTGCATCTGTGTTCTTTTCCTCAACCACATGGATCCGCCACAGTCATTGCATGTGTGTTCCTTTCCTAAACCACACGGATCCACTAGAGTAACTGCATGTGTGTTCCTTTCCTAAACCACATTGATCCACCAGAGTCACTTCATGTATGTTCTTTTCGTAAAACACCACTAGAGTCATTGCATGTGTGTCATTTTCCTATACCACCACTACAGTCATTGCATGGGTGTTTCTTTCCTAAACCACATGGATCCACCAGAGTCATTGCATGTGTGTTCTTGTCCTAAACCACCACAAGATTCATTGCATGTGTCTTCCTTTCCTAAACCACATGGATCCACCAGATTCATTGCATGTGTGTTCCTTTCATCAACCACATTGATCCACCAGAGTCACTGCATGTATGTTCTTTTCGTAAAACACCACCAGAGTCATTGCATGTGTGTCCTTTTCCTATACCACCACTACAGTCATTGCATGGGTGTTTCTTTCCTAAACCACATGGATCCACCAGAGTCATTGCATGTGTGTTCTTGTCCTAAACCACCACAAGAGTCATTGCATGTTTCTTCCTTTCCTAAACCACATGGATCCACCAGATTCATTGCATGTGTGTTCCTTTCCAAAACCACATGGATCCACCAGAGTAATTGCATGTGTTTTCCTTTCCTAAACCACATTGATCCACCAAAGTCACTTCATGTGTGTTCTTTTCCTAAACCACCACCTGAGTCATTGCATGTGTTCTTTTCCTGAACCACCACCGGAGTCCTTGCATACGTGTTCCTTTCCTAAACTGCATGGATCCAACAAAGTCATTGCATGTGCGTTCTTTTCCTAAACCACCACCAGAGTCATTGCATGTATGTTCCTTTCCTTAACCACATGGATCCACAAGAGTCATTGCATGTGTGTTAATTTCCTAAACCGCATTGATCCACTAGTCATTGCATGTGTGTTCCTTTCCTAAACCACATGGATCCACCAAAGTCATTCTATGTGTGTTATTTTCCTAAACCAGGACCAGAGTCATTGCATGTGTGTTCTATTCCTAAACCAATACCAGAGTCATTGCATGTGTGTTCCTTTCATAAACCACATGGATCCACCAGAGTCATTGCATGTGTGTTCCTTTCCTAAACCACATGGATCCACCAGAGTCGTTATATGTGTGTTTCTTTCCTAAACCACATTATTCCACCAGAGTCCTTGCATGTGTGTTATTTTCCTGAACCACCACCAGAGTCATTGCATGTGTGTTCTTTTCCGAAACCACCAGTAGAGTCATTGCATGTATGTTCCTTTCGTAAACCACATGGATCCATCGGAGTCATTGCATGTGTGTTCTTTTGCTAAACCACCACTAGAGTCATTGCATATTTGTTCCTATCCTAAACCACATGGATCTACCAGAGTCATTGCATCTGTGTTCCTTTCCTAAAGCACCTTGATCCACCAGAGTCGTTGCATGTGTGTTCTTTTCCTAAACCACATGGATCCACCAGAGTCATTTCATGTGTGTTCCTTTCCTAAACCACATGGATCCACCAGAGTAATTGCATATGTGTTCCTTTCCTAAACAACATTGATCCACTAGAGTCACTACATGTGTGTTCTTTTTCTGAACCACCACCAGATTCATTGCACGTGTGTTCTTTTCCTAAACCACCACTAGAGTCATTGCATGTGTGTTCCTTTCCTAAACCACATGGATCCACTAGAGCCATTGCATGTGTGTTCTTTTCCTAAACCACCACTAGCGTCATTTCATGTGTGTTCCTTTCCTAATACCACCAGAGTCGTTGCATGTGTGTTCCTTTAATAAACCACATGGATCCACCAGAGTCATTGCATGTGTGTTCCTTTCCTAAACCACGTGGATCTACTAGAGTCATTGCATGTGTGTTTCTTTCATAAACCACATGGATCCACCAGAGTCATTGCATGTGTATTCCTTTCCTAAACCACATGGATCCACCAGAGTCATTGCATGTGTGTTCTTTTCCTAAACCACATTGATCCACCAGAGTCATTGCATGTGTGTTCTTTTACTTAATCACCACCAGAGTCGTTGCATGTGTGTTCCTTTCATAAACCACATGGATCCACCAGAGTCATTGCATGTGTGTTGTTTTCCTAAACCACCACCAGAGTCAATGCATGTGTGTTCCTTTCCTAATACCACCAGAGTCATTTCATGTGTGTACTTTCAAAAACCACATGGATCCACCAGAGTCCTTGCTTATGTGTTCCTTTCTTAAACCACATGGATCCAACAAAGTCATTGCATGTCTGTTCTTTCCCTAAACCACAAGGATCCACTAGAGTCATTGCATGCATGTTCCTTTCCTAAACCACATGGATCTACCAGAGTCATTGCATGTGTGTTCATTTCCTAAACCACATTGATCCACCAGAGTCATGGCATGTGTGTTCCTTTGATAAACCACATGGATCCGCTAGAGTCATTGTATGTGTGTTATTTTCTTAAACTAGCACAAGAGTCATTGCATGTGTGTTCTTTTCCTAAACCACCATCAGAGTCATTGCATGTGTGTTCCTTTCATAAACCACATGGATCCACCAGAGTCATTGCATGTGTGTTCCTTTCCTAAACCACATGGATCCACCAGAGTCATTGCATGTGTGTTCCTTTCCTAAACCACATGGATCAACCAGAGTCATTACATGTGTGTTTCTTACAAAAACCACATTGATCCACCAGAGTCCTTGCATGTCTGTTCTTTTCCTGAACCACCACCAGAGTTATTGCATGTGTGTTCTTTTCCGAAACCACCTGTAGAGTCATTGCATGTGTGTTCCTTTCGTAAACCACATGGAACCACCTGAGTCATTGCATGTGTTTTCTTTTCCTAAACCACCACCAGAGTCATTGCATATTTGTTCCTTTCCTAAACCAAATGGATCCTACAGAGTCATTGCATCTATGTTCCTTTTCTAAACCACATTGATCCACCAGAATAATCGCATGTGTTCTCTTTTCCTAAACCACCACCAGAGCCATTCTATGTGTGTTCTTTTCCTAAACCACATGGATCCATCAGAGTCATTTCATGTGTGTTCCTTTCCTAAACCACATGGATCCACCAGAGTAATTGCATGTGTTTTCCTTTCCTAAACCACATTAATCCACCAGAGTCACTACATGTGTGTTCATTTCCTGAACCACCACCAGAGACATTGCATGTGTGTTCTTTTCCTAAACCACCACAAGAGTCATTGCATGTGTGTTCCTTCCATAAGCCACATGGATCCACCAGAGTCATTGCCTGTGTGTTTTCCTTTCCAAAACCACATGGATCCACCAGAGTAATTGCATGTGTTTTCCTTTCCTAAACCACATTGATCCACCAAAGTCACTTCATGTGTGTTCTTTTCCTAAACCACCACCAGAGTCATTGCATGTGTGTTGTTTTCCTGAACCACCACAGGAGTCCTTGCATACGCGTTCCTTTCGTAAACTGCATGGATCCAACAAAGTCATTGCATTTGTGTTCTTCTCCTAAACCACCACCAGAGTCATTGCATGTATGTTCCTTTCCTAAACCTCATGGATCCACAAGAGTCATTGTATGTGTGTTAATTTCCTAAACCACATTGATCAACTAGTCATTGCATGTGTGTTCCTTTCCTAAACCACGTGGATCCACCAAAGTCATTCTATGTGTGTTATTTTCCTAAACCAGGACCAGAGTCATTGCATGTGTGTTCTATTCCTAAACCAATACCAGAGTCATTGCATGTGTGTTCCTTTCATAAACCACATGGATCCACCAGAGTCATTGCATGTGTGGTCCTTTCCTAAACCACATGGATCCACCAGAGTCATTATATGTGTGTTTCTTTCCTAAACCACATTATTCCACCAGAGTCCTTGCATGTGTGTTCTTTTCCTAAACCACCACCAGAGTCATTGCATGTGTGTTCTTTTCCGAAACCACCAGTAGAGTCATTGCATGTATGTTCCTTTCGTAAACCACATGGATCCATCGGAGTCATTGCATGTGTGTTCTTTTGCTAAACCACCACCAGAGTCATTGCATATCTGTTCCTATCCTAAACCACATGGATCTACCAGAGTCATTGCATCTGTGTTCCTTTCCTAAAGAACCTTGATCCACCAGGGTCATTGCATGTGTGTTCTTTTCCTAAACCACATGGATCCACCAGAGTCATTTCATGTGTGTTCCTTTCCTAAACCACATGGATCCACCAAAGTAATTGCATATGTGTTCCTTTCCTAAACCACATTGATCCACTAGAGTCACTACATGTGTGTTCTTTTTCTGAACCACCACCAGATTCATTGCACGTGTGTTCTTTTCCTAAACCACCACTAGAGTCATTGCATGTGTGTTCCTTTCCTAAACCACAAGGATCCACTAGAGTCATTGCATGTGTGTTCTTTTCCTAAACCACGACTAGCGTCATTGCATGTGTGTTCCTTTCCTAATACCACCAGAGTCATTGCATGTGTGTTCCTTTAATAAACCACATGGATCCACTAGAGTCATTGCATGTGTGTTCCTTTCCTAAACCACATGGATCTACTAGAGTCATTGCATGTGTGTTTCTTTCATAAACCACATGGATCCACCAGAGTCATTGCATGTGTATTCCTTTCCTAAACCACATTGATCCACCAGTCATTGCACGTGTGTTCTTTTCCTAAACCACCACCAGAGTCATTGCATGTGTGTTCCTTTCATAAACCACATGGATCCACCAGAGTCATTGCATGTGTGTTGTTTTCCTAAACCACCACCAGAGTCAATGCATGTGTGTTCCTTTCCTAATACCACCAGAGTCATTGCATGTGTGTACTTTCAAAAACCACATGGATCCACCAGAGTCCTTGCATATGTGTTCCTTTCTTAAACCACATGGATCCAACAAATTCATTGCATGTCTGTTCTTTCCCTAAACCACATGGATCCACTAGAGTCATTGCATGCATGTTCCTTTCCTAAACCACATGGATCTACCAGAGTCATTGCATGTGTGTTCATTTCCTAAACCACATTGATCCACCAGAGTCATGGCATGTGTGTTCCTTTGATAAACCACATGGATCCGCTAGAGTCATTGTATGTGTGTTATTTTCTTAAACCAGCACAAGAGTCATTGCATGTGTGTTCTTTTCCTAAACCACCACCAGAGTCATTGCATGTGTGTTCCTTTCATAAACCACATGGATCCACCAGAGTCGTTGCATGTGTGTTCCTTTCCTAAACCACATGGATCCACCAGAGTCATTGCTTGTGGGTTCCTTTCCTAAACCACATGGATCAACCAGAGTCATTACATGTGTGTTTCTTACAAAAACCACATTGATCCACCAGAGTCCTTGATGTCTGTTCTTTTCCTGAACCACCACCAGAGTTATTGCATGTGTGTTCTTTTCCGAAACCACCAGTAGAATCATTGCATGTGTGTTCCTTTCCTAAACCACAGGGAACCACCAGAGTCATTGCATGTGTTTTCTTTTCCTAAACCACCACCTGAGTCATTGCATATTTGTTCCTTTCCTAAACCACATGGATCCAATAGAGTCATTGCATCTATGTTCCCTTTCTAAACCACATTGATCCACTAGAATAATCGCATGTGTGTTCTTTTCCTAAACCACCATCAGAGTCATTGCATGTGTGTTCTTTTCCTAAACCACATGGATCCACGAGAGTCATTTCATGTTTGTTCCTTTCCTAAACCACATGGATCCACCATAGTAATTGCATGTGTGTTCCTTTCCTAAACCACATGGATCAACCAGAGTCATTACATGTGTGTTTCTTCCAAAAACCACATTGATCCACCAGAGTCCTTGATGTCTGTTCTTTTCCTGAACCACCACCAGAGTTATTGCATGTGTGTTATTTTCCGAAACCACCAGTAGAATCATTGCATGTGTGTTCCTTTCCTAAACCACATGGAACCACCAGAGTCATTGCATGTGTTTTCTTTTCCTAAACCACCACCTGAGTCATTGCATATTTGTTCCTTTCCTAAACCACATGGATCCAACAGAGTCATTGCATCCATGTTCAATTTCTAAACCACATTGATCCACCAGAATAATCGCATGTGTGTTCTTTTCCTAAACCACCATCAGAGTCATTGCATGTGTGTTCTTTTCCTAATCCAGCACCAGAGTCATTGCATGTGTGTTCTTTTCCTAAACCACCACAAGAGTCATTGCATGTGTGTTCCTTCCATAAACCACGTGGATCCACAAGAGTCATTGCATGTGTATTCCTTTCCAAAACCACAAGGATCCACCAGAGTAATTGCATGTGTTTTCCTTTCCTAAACCACATTAATCCACCAGAGTCACTTCATGTGTGTTCTTTTCCTTAACCACCACCAGAGTCATTGCATGTGTGTTCTTTTCCTGAAACCACCACCAAAATCCATGCATATGTGTTCCTTTCCTAAACTGCACGGATCCAACAAAGTCATTGCATGTGTGTTCTTTTCCTAAACCACCACCAGAGTCATTGCATGTATGTTCCTTTCCTAAACCACATGGATCCACAAGAGTCATTGCATGTGTGTTCTTTCCCTAAACCACATGGATCCACCAGAGTCATTGCATGTGTGTTGTTTTCCTAAACCACCACCAGAGTCAATGCATGTGTGTTCCTTTCCTAATACCACCAGAGTCATTGCATGTGTGTACTTTCAAAAACCACATGGATCCACCAGAGTACTTGCTTATGTGTTCCTTTCTTAAACCACATGGATCCAACAAAGTCATTGCATGTCTGTTCTTTCCCTAAACCACATGGATCCACTTGAGTCATTGCATGCATGTTCCTTTCCTAAACCACATGGATCTACCAGAGTCATTGCATGAGTGTTCATTTCCTAAACCACAATTATCCACCAGAGTCATGGCATGTGTGTTCCTTTGATAAACCACATGGATCCGCTAGAGTCATTGTATGTGTGTTATTTTCTTAAACTAGCACAAGAGTCATTGCATGTGTGTTCTTTTCCTAAACCACCACCAGAGTCATTGCTTGTGTGTTCCTTTCATAAACCACATGGATCCACCAGAGTCATTGCATGTGTGTTCCTTTCCTAAACCACATGGATCCACCAGAGTCATTGCATGTGTGTTCCTTTCCTAAACCACATGGATCAACCAGAGTCATTACATGTGTGTTTCTTACAAAAACCACATTGATCCACCAGAGTCCTTGCATGTCTGTTCTTTTCCTGAACCACCACCAGAGTTATTGCATGTGTGTTCTTTTCCGAAACCACCAGTAGAGTCATTGCATGCATGTTCCTTTCCTAAACCACATGGATCTACCAGAGTCATTGCATGTGTGTTCATTTCCTAAACCACATTGATCCACCAGAGTCATGGCATGTGTGTTCCTTTGATAAACCACATGGATCCGCTAGAGTCATTGTATGTGTGTTATTTTCTTAAACTAGCACAAGAGTCATTGCATGTGTGTTCTTTTCCTAAACCACCATCAGAGTCATTGCATGTGTGTTCCTTTCATAAACCACATGGATCCACCAGAGTCATTGCATGTGTGTTCCTTTCCTAAACCACATGGATCCACCAGAGTCATTGCATGTGTGTTCCTTTCCTAAACCACATGGATCAACCAGAGTCATTACATGTGTGTTTCTTACAAAAACCACATTGATCCACCAGAGTCCTTGCATGTCTGTTCTTTTCCTGAACCACCACCAGAGTTATTGCATGTGTGTTCTTTTCCGAAACCACCTGTAGAGTCATTGCATGTGTGTTCCTTTCGTAAACCACATGGAACCACCAGAGTCATTGCATGTGTTTTCTTTTCCTAAACCACCACCAGAGTCATTGCATATTTGTTCCTTTCCTAAACCAAATGGATCCAACAGAGTCATTGCATCTATGTTCCTTTTCTAAACCACATTGATCCACCAGAATAATCGCATGTGTGTTCTTTTCCTAAACCACCACCGGAGCCATTCTATGTGTGTTCTTTTCCTAAACCACATGGATCCACCAGAGTCATTTCATGTGTGTTCCTTTCCTAAACCACATGGATCCACCAGAGTAATTGCATGTGTTTTCCTTTCCTAAACCACATTAATCCACCAGAGTCACTACATGTGTGTTCATTTCCTGAACCACCACCAGAGTCATTGCATGTGTGTTCTTTTCCTAAACCACCACTAGAGTCATTGCATGTGTGTTCCTTTCCTAAACCACATGGATCCACCAGAGTCATTGCATGTTTGTTATTTTCCTAAACCACCACCAGAGTCAATGAATGTGTGTTCCTTTCCTAATACCACTAGAGTCATTGCATGTGTGTTCCTTTTATAAACCACATGGATCCAAAAGAGTCATTGCATGTGTGTTCTTTCCCTAAACCACATGGATCCGCCAGAGTCATTGCATGTGTGTTACTTTCCCTAAACCACCACCAGAGTCATTGCATGTGTCTTGTTTTCCTAAACCACATGGATCCACCAGAGTCATTGCATTGTGTTCCTTTCCTAAACAACACTGATCCACCAGAGTGATTGCATGTGTGTTCTTTTCCTAAACCACCACCAGAGTCATTGCATGCGTGTTCTTTTCCTAATACCACCACTAGAGTCGTTGCATGTGTGTTCCTTTCATAAACCACATGGATCCACCAGAGTCATTGCATGTGTGTTGTTTTCCTAAACCACCACCAGAGTCATTGAATGTGTGTTCCTTTCCTGAACCATATGGATCCATTAGAGTCATTGCAAGTGTGTTCTTTTCCTGAACCACATGGATCGACTAGAGCCATTGCATGTGTGTTATTTTCCAAATCCAGCACCAGAGACATTGCATGTGTGTTCTTTTCCTAAACCACCACAAGAGTCATTGCATGTGTGTTCCTTCCATAAGCCACATGGATCCAGAAGAGTCATTGCCTGTGTGTTTTCCTTTCCAAAACCGCATGGATCCACCAGAGTAATTGCATGTGTTTTCCTTTCCTAAACCACATTGATCCACCAAAGTCACTTCATGTGTGTTCTTTTCCTAAACCACCACCAGAGTCATTGCATGTGTGTTCTTTTCCTGAACCACCACCGGAGTCCTTGCATACATGTTCCTTTCCTAAACTGCATGGATCCAACAAAGTCATTGCATTTGTGTTCTTCTCCTAAACCACCACCAGAGTCATTGCATGTATGTTCCTTTCCTAAACCACATGGATCCACAAGAGTCATTGTATGTGTGTTAATTTCCTAAACCACATTGATCCACTAGTCATTGCATGTGTGTTCCTTTCCTAAACCACGTGGATCCACCAAAGTCATTCTATGTGTGTTATTTTCCTAAACCAGGACCAGAGTCATTGCATGTGTGTTCTATTCCTAAACCAATACCAGAGTCATTGCATGTGTGTTCCTTTCATAAACCGCATGGATCCACCAGAGTCATTGCATGTGTGTTCCTTTCCTAAACCACATGGATCCACCAGAGTCATTATATATGTGTTTCTTTCCTAAACCACATTATTCTACTAGAGTCCTTGCATGTGTGTTCTTTTCCTGAACCACCACCAGAGTCATTGCATGTGTGTTCTTTTCCGAAACCACTAGTAGAGTCATTGCATGTATGTTCCTTTCGTAAACCACATGGATCCATCGGAGTCATTGCATGTGTGTTCTTTTGCTAAACCACCACCAGAGTCGTTGCATATTTGTTCCTATCCTAAACCACATGGATCTACCAGAGTCATTGCATCTGTGTTCCTTTCCTAAAGCACCTTGATCCACCAGAGTCATTGCATGTGTGTTCTTTTCCTAAACCACATGGATCCACCAGAGTCATTTCATGTGTGTTCCTTTCCTAAACCACATGGATCCACCAGAGTAATTGCATATGTGTTCCTTTCCTAAACCACATTGATCCACTAGAGTCACTACATGTGTGTTGTCTTTTTCTGAACCACCACCAGATTCATTGCACGTGTGTTCTTTTCCTAAACCACCACTAGAGTCATTGCATGTGTGTTCCTTTCCTAAACCACAAGGATCCACTAGAGTCATTGCATGTGTGTTCTTTTCCTAAACCACCACTAGCGTCATTGCATGTGTGTTCCTTTCCTAATACCACCAGAGTCATTGCATGTGTGTTCCTTTAATAAACCACATGGATCCACCAGAGTCATTGCATGTGTGTTCCTTTCCTAAACCACATGGATCTACTAGAGTCATTGCATGTGTGTTTCTTTCATAAACCATATGGATCCACCAGAGTCATTGCATGTGTATTCCTTTCCTAAACCACATGGATCCACCAGAGTCATTGCATGTGTGTTCTTTTCCTAAACCACATTGATCCACCAGAGTCATTGCACGTGTGTTCTTTTCCTAAACCACCACCAGAGTCGTTGCATGTGTATTCCTTTCATAAACCACATGGATCCACCAGAGTCATTGCATGTGTGTTGTTTTCCTAAACCACCACCAGAGTCAATGCATGTGTGTTCCTTTCCTAATACCACCAGAGTCATTGCATGTGTGTACTTTCAAAAACCACATGGATCCACCAGAGTCCTTGCATATGTGTTCCTTTCTTAAACCACATGGATCCAACAAAGTCATTGCATGTCTGTTCTTTCCCTAAACCACATGGATCCACTAGAGTCATTGCATGCATGTTCCTTTCCTAAACCACATGGATCTACCAGAGTCATTGCATGTGTGTTCATTTCCTAAACCACATTGATCCACCAGATTCATGGCATGTGTGTTCCTTTGATAAACCACATGGATCCGCTAGAGTCATTGTATGTGTGTTATTTTCTTAAACCAGCACAAGAGTCATTGCATGTGTGTTCTTTTCCTAAACCACCACCAGAGTCATTGCATGTGTGTTCCTTTCATAAACCACATGGATCCACCAGAGTCGTTGCATGTGTGTTCCTTTCCTAAACCACATGGATCCACCAGAGTCATTGCATGTGGGTTCCTTTCCTAAACCACATGGATCAACCAGAGTCATTACATGTGTGTTTCTTACAAAAACCACATTGATCCACCAGAGTCCTTGATGTCTGTTCTTTTCCTGAACCACCACCAGAGTTATTGCATGTGTGTTCTTTTCCGAAACCACCAGTAGAATCATTGCATGTGTGTTCCTTTCCTAAACCACAGGGAACCACCAGAGTCATTGCATGTGTTTTCTTTTCCTAAACCACCACCTGAGTCATTGCATATTTGTTCCTTTCCTAAACCACATGGATCCAATAGAGTCATTGCATCTATGTTCCCTTTCTAAACCACATTGATCCACCAGAATAATCGCATCTGTGTTCTTTTCCTAAACCACCATCAGAGTCATTGCATGTGTGTTCTTATCCTAAACCACATGGATCCACCAGAGTCATTTCATGTGTGTTCCTTTCCTAAACCACAAGGATCCACCAGAGTAATTGCATGTGTGTTCCTTTCCTAAACCACATGGATCAACCAGAGTCATTACATGTGTGTTTCTTACAAAAACCACATTGATCCACCAGAGTCCTTGATGTCTGTTCTTTTCCTGAACCACCACCAGAGTTATTGCATGTGTGTTCTTTTCCGAAACCACCAGTAGAATCATTGCATGTGTGTTCCTTTCCTAAACCACATGGAACCACCACAGTCATTGCATGTGTTTTCTTTTCCTAAACCACCACCTGAGTCATTGCATATTTGTTCCTTTCCTAAACCACATGGATCCAACAGAGTCATTGCATCTATGTTCCCTTTCTAAACCACATTGATCCACCAGAATAATCGCATGTGTGTTCTTTTCCTAAACCACCATCAGAGTCATTGCATGTGTGTTCTTTTCCTAAACCACCACCAGAGTAATTGCATGTGTTTTCCTTTTCTAAACCACATTAATCCACCAGAGTCACTACATGTGTGTTCATTTCCTAAACCACCACCAGAGTCATTGCATGTGTGTTCTTTTCCTAAACCACCACTAGAGTCATTGCATGTGTGTTCCTTTCCTAAACCACATGGATCCACCAGAGCCATTGCATGTGTGTTATTTTCCTAAACCACCACCAGAGTCAATGCATGTGTGTTCCTTTCCTAATACCACTAGAGTCATTGCATGTGTGTTCCTTTTATAAACCACATGGATCCACCAGAGTCATTGCATGTGTGTTCTTTCCATAAACCACATGGATCCGCCAGAGTCATTGCATGTGTGTTACTTTCCTTAAACCACCTCCAGAGTCATTGCATGTGTCTTCTTTTCCTAAACCACATGGATCCACCAGAGTCATTGCATTGTGTTCCTTTCCTAAACCACACTGATCCACCAGAGTGATTGCATGTGTGTTCTTTTCCTAAACCACCACCAGAGTCATTGCATGCATGTTCTTTTCCTAATACCACCAGAGTCATTGCATGTGTGTTCCTTTCATAAACCACATGGATCCACCAGAGTCATTGCATGTGTATTCCTTTCCTAAACCACATGGATCCACGAGAGTCATTACATCTGTGTTCTTTTCCTCAACCACATGGATCCACCAGAGTCATTGCATGTGTGTTCCTTTCCTAAACCACATGGATCCACCAGAGTAATTGCATGTGTGTTCCTTTCCTAAACCACATTGATCCACCAGAGTCACTTCATGTATGTTCTTTTCGTAAAACACCACCAGAGTCATTGCATGTGTGTCCTTTTCCTATACCACCACTAGAGTCATTGCATGGGTGTTTCTTTCCTAAACCACATGGATCCACCAGAGTCATTGCATGTGTGTTCTTTTCGGAAACCACCACAAGAGTTATTGCATGTGTCTTCCATTCCTAAACCACATGGATCCACCAGATTCATTGCATGTGTGTTCCTTTCATAAACCACATGGACCCACCAGAGTCATTGCATGTGTGTTACTTTCCTAAACCATATCGATCCACCAGAGTCATTGAATGTGTGTTCCTTTCCTAAACCATATGGATCCATCAGAGTCATTGCAAGTGTGTTCTTTTCCTGAACCACATGGATCAACTAGAGTCATTGCATGTGTGTCCCTTTCCTAAACCACATCGATCCAATAGAGTCATTGCATGTGTGTTATTTTCCTAATCCAGCACCAGAGTCATTGCATGTGTGTTCTTTTCCTAAACCACCACAAGATTCATTGCATGTGTGTTCCTTCCATAAACCACGTGGATCCACAAGAGTCATTGCATGTGTATTCCTTTCCAAAACCACAAGGATCCACCAGAGTAATTGCATGTGTTTTCCTTTCCTAAACCACATTGATCCACTAGAGTCACTTCATGTGTGTTCTTTTCCTTAACCACCACCAGAGTCATTGCATGTGTGTTCTTTTCCTGAAACCACCACTAGAATCCTTGCATATGTGTTCCTTTCGTAAACTGCATGGATCCAACAAAGTCATTGCATGTGTGTTCTTTTCCTAAACCACCACCAGAGTCATTGCATGTATGTTCCTTTCCTAAACCACATGGATCCACAAGAGTCATTGCATGTGTGTTCTTTCCCTAAACCACATGGATCCACTAGAGTCATTGCATGTGTGTTGTTTTCCTAAACCACCACCAGAGTCAATGCATGTGTGTTCCTTTCCTAATACCACCAGAGTCATTGCATGTGTGTACTTTCAAAAACCACATGGATCCACCAGAGTCCTTGCTTATGTGTTCCTTTCTTAAACCACATGGATCCAACAAAGTCATTGCATGTCTGTTCTTTCCCTAAACCACATGGATCCACTAGAGTCATTGCATGCATGTTCCTTTCCTAAACCACATGGATCTACCAAAGTCATTGCATGTGTGTTCATTTCCTAAACCACATTGATCCACCAGAGTCATGGCATGTGTGTTCCTTTGATAAACCACATGGATCCGCTAGAGTCATTGTATGTGTGTTATTTTCTTAAACCAGCACAAGAGTCATTGCATGTGTGTTCTTTTCCTACACCACCACCAGAGTCATTGCATGTGTGTTCCTTTCATAAACCACATGGATCCACCAGAGTCATTGCATGTGTGTTCCTTTCCTAAACCACATGGATCCACCAGAGTCATTGCATGTGTGTTCCTTTCCTAAACCACATGGATCAACCAGAGTCATTACATGTGTGTTTCTTACAAAAACCACATTGATCCACCAGAGTCCTTGCATGTCTGTTTTTTTCCTGAACCACCACCAGAGTTATTGGATGTGTTTTTTTTCCGAAACCACCAGTAGAGTCATTGCATGTGTGTTCCTTTCCTAAACCACATGGAACCACCAGAGTAATTGCATGTGTTTTCTTTTCCTAAACCACCACCAGAGTCATTACATATTTGTTCCTTTCCTAAACCAAATGGATCCAACAGAGTCATTGCATCTATGTTCCTTTTCTAAACCACATTGATCCACCAGAATAATCGCATGTGTGTTCTTTTCCTAAACCACCACCGAAGTCATTGCATGTGTATTCTTTTCCTAAACCACATGGATCCACTAGAGTCATTTCATGTGTGTTCCTTTCCTAAACCACAAGGATCCACCAGAGTAATTGCATGTGTTTTCCTTTTCTAAACCACATTAATCCACCAGAGTCACTACATGTGTGTTCATTTCCTAAACCACCACCAGAGTCATTGCATGTGTGTTCTTTTCCTAAACCACCACTAGAGTCATTGCATGTGTGTTCCTTTCCTAAACCACATGGATCCACCAGTGTCATTGCATGTGTGTTCTTTTCCTAAACCACCACCAGAGTCAATGCATGTGTGTTCCTTTCCTAATACCACTAGAGTCATTGCATGTGTGTTCCTTTTATAAACCACATGGATCCACCAGAGTCATTGCATGTGTGTTCTTTCCTTAAACCACATGGATCCGCCAGAGTCATTGCATGTGTGTTACTTTCCTTAAACCACCACCAGAGTCATTGCATGTGTCTTCTTTTCCTAAACCACATGGATCCACCAGAGTCATTGCATTGTGTTCCTTTCCTAAACCACACTGATCCACTAGAGTGATTGCATGTGTGTTCTTTTCCTAAACCACCACCAGAGTCATTGCATGCGTGTTCTTTTCCTAATACCACCAGAGTCATTGCATGTGTGTTCCTTTCATAAACCACATGGATCCACCAGAGTGTAGCATCCCAATTGTCTAACAATTGCAATGCTACTAGCCTAGTCTATATATATGCTACTTCCTACATATAATTGTTGCGTCATAATTATATCATGCTCATGTCATCATGCCACCTTGCATTTCAGCATCATATAAAACCCTTTTTGTGTTGGTTCTTCTCTCATATGCATTGTAAATTGTATTTGCCTCTTGATATTGTATTTGGTTCTTGATATACTGTTTAAATGCCCAAGTTGAGTTGGGGGCATATCTTTTATTAACTCCACCACCTTTCTTGTCCTCACCCCATCATTCCACCATTCCACCAAATATGAGCTTTGCACTTTATTGGGTTTTACCTCTAGCTCATGTGGGTTGGGATGGATCCAATTCTATTTTTTTTCCACATGCTCTCATCTTGGCATCATGTTGTTTTCACATTATTGATATATGAGAGCCACATGGCCACCTTTGCATGCCTTGTGAGTGGAACCCTTTTCCTAGCTTCCATATGGATTATTATGGATTTATGCTCATGTGGGAATATTTTTGGGACTAGTAAGCACCTAGTGGAATATACACACTAGCAAGTCCCAATTATAATCAAATGTGATCATCTCCATCTACTCCACTTGGAACTTTCTGTTAAATTCTTTTGCTTAGGCCTTACTCCACATTTTGGAATGCATAAGAATAATGCCATGTAAATAATCTTGTTTTCACAAAAATAAGCATGGTATTAATTATTTATGCATGGCCCATGCAAGAACCACCCCATTCTAGTTTTTGGTTTTTATTTGAATCTTTGAGTGGATCTTCCCCATATCTATCTACCCTCTTATGCTTGGTCTTGCTTGATGCATGCAAGCATCCAAAACCCTATAACCATGTCCATCCATACCTTACCACCTTTTATCTCACCCTCTCTTTTTCTTGTCTAGATCTTGTTTGAGCTTGGCATGTTCTTGCTTGATCTTGTCAAAAGAAAAACCACTCCACCTAATCTCTCTTCTCTCCTAAACCCTAGTCCCTCTCTAACCCTAAGCCCTCACCTCCCCTCTCTTTAAACCGAGCCACCACCACCATGACCTACCCCACCTAGCCACCCTTACCCTGGTCGAGCTACTCTCCCCCTGCCCTAGCTACCAACCCCTAAGCCTTAACCCGAGCCATACCCCCTCTAGCTCCAACCCTAGCCCGAGCCTCTCCCTCTCTTCTCCCCCTGCCATGAGGGACCCCCAGCCCGAGCCTCCCCACCACTGCAGCCCCATCACCACCTGCCCCTGCCTGGCCAAGCCAGCCCGAGCACATGAGGAGAGGAAGGAGAAAAAGGTGGCCGAGCCACCTTTAACCCTACCCACTCCCCCACGGCACCTCCTCTCCCTCCCTACTTTTCCCACCACCTCACGGCACCACTGCCTCGCCCAGATCCGCCCCAGAGCACCCCCTCCTTCCCCTCCCGCTCCACCACCAGCCAACGCCAGGCCAAGACCTCGACGTCTATGTTGATCCGGCCGTCAAGCGCATTGAGGAGGAGGCCTGGAAGACCAAGGCCAGCCCTCTGCTTCACCCTGGACACGCCGTCGAGGAGGAGAAGGGCTGGAACCGCCAGAACCATCACCGCCGACGCGAAACCCTAACCTCGCCGTCCGTCGCTGCTGTCACGATCGACCGCTCCCCGCTCCGATCCGTCTCCACCGACCAACCCTCGCTAAGCGTACGAAGCTCCCAGACATCCTCTTAGCCGCCTTTGCTTCCCGTAGACGCCGGACATTCCGTCGAACGCCCTCGGTCTTGTGGCGCGTCGCCTTTCGTTGTTTCATCGCGAAGGACACCTAGCCACGCCACCTGCATCAACCCCCAGATAGCCCGATGGTCACCGCCTGCGTAAGCCCTGTGTCGCGGATCGAATCCCCAGGCCGCATGCCACGGCTGTCACAGAGAAGAGAGGAAGAAACAGATCTGGGCGCCTTTTTGCAGATAGCCCCCTAGCTTTTTTATCTGCCCAACCAGCACGCCTCGCTAGCCCCACCTGTCAGCTGCCTGGCCTACTTGCAGTTAAGCCCCCCAGATCTTTGGGCCCTTAACCCGCACTCCATCTTGGTCCCACCCGCCAGCCTCTGTAGTCGTTCTCTCATGTGGTAAGCGGGTTGGCCCCACCTCAGCCAAGACGAGCTAGGCATAGCCCCGTGTGAAAAGTTTCCACATGAGTCCCGGGCCACAGATGGCCCACCCGACAGTGACTCTGGCTAGGTCCGGGCTGGGTAACAAAAGTCTGTCTGTTTTCTGTTTTAATTTCAAACTTTTTCAAATTAATTTAAATTCAAATTTCAAATCTGTTTTCAAATAACTTTTAAAATATAAACCCAAATAATACAAGTAATATATGTTTTCAAATCAGAAAAATGTGGGGAATTCAAATATGCCATCCAAAATATATTTTGAACATTTAAAATTTCGAGTTGATTAAAATTACAATAAAATGCCCTTTTCCCTTAATTAATTAATAACTTTTGTTTTATAACCCCAAATTTAACAAATGATATGTCTAAAATGATTAGCTCGACGAGACCTTTCTGTTTATGCATTCCTTGTTCTGTTTTGCAGCATGCATCATATAAATATAAAGTATACAGCAACTAATATGAGGATAAAATGGGGCCAAAACTCAATAAAATGATTTATTCTTGTATTCCACACCTCACCCATGCCATTCTACTTTATTGCCATGCAAATTGTGCATCATTCATCATGGCATGATTGTTTGCTTGTCGCATTTTATTCATATGCTTGTGCACTTTATTTATGTTGGCCCTTGTTTGTTTGGTTCTTCTTGAATAGAATGAAAGGGGGATATATCAAGAAACCCAGGAGCACTACCCAGATCCTTCTCTCGCTTCAACTGAGCTGCCAGGCAAGCACTACCACATGCTTGCATACATATAGTACCTATTGCCTCTATCTTATTCTTGCATCATTGAGTCGCGATTGCATTAAATTGAATCCCAACTATTGCATAGCCTTTACTTTTAAACCCCACCGAAGCTTGTTCCTCCATCCAATGAGCCATTACTACAGGAGTTGTTTGAGCCATGCGAGTCGTCGAACAGCATGTGTAGGGTATGTGAGTGTCTGATGGATAACGAGGTACCTAAACAACTTAACCTGAGTAGTAATGGGATAACTAATGAAAGTGGCATCGGTGAGCCATATTTGCTATTTGGTTTTTCAGGCTCACTTGTGTCCCGTAGGACCCCGAGTACTTGATTCCTGTTCCTTGAATATTCGCGCTATCCACATCCGGGAGGCTTATGAACCCCCTGAGCCAGAGCTTGATTCATTCTTATTTCTTGGGGCCACAAACTAGTTTGAGGTTTTATTTACTATCCTGTACTTATGCCATGCTTTATCGCTTTATTTAAATTGTGCGTATCACTGTCTTTGCTTAGGGCCGTGACCTGCTTTCTTGTATCGACAAGCCTAGTCACACTTTCGGGTTCCCGATACGTTACCGCCACACAAACCTTGAGTCTGTCTCGTAGCGGCCAGCTTCGTTATGGTAGCTTAATGGGGTGGCCCCTGAAATATTTCTGAATCTCGTGATCGCTTTGTCGTGATCGCCTCGTTGGGTTTTGATTTGGTTTTTCCGAGGTTGATCGAGTGTGTGTTGCTATTTGTGCACCGTTGGGGTAAAACTTTTCAAAGCCGTGTCCGCGTTATGGACGACTTGGAGCACAGTTTCTCGATCATAGACAAGAATAACTAAAGTACCGCTTTTAATTTGACTAAGTACCTGACTAGTAAATAGTGCAACACTCATGGAATGGATAATAAAACTGCCAACGGATGGGGGGTTGTTCGTCCGCTTCCTCGTCGGTAAGCGAGGAGGAGGATGGATCTGTTAATTTTACCATTATAACTGTTGTTATTAATTCACGGACATCCGTCTATCTCTGGTTAGGCGGATGGTTAGTAGCATATCTATAGAATTGTTAGGGTTTATCTTTTGCTGCAATTCGTCACCCTGTGTTGTGTCCCTTTAGAGGCATAAAGACTTGCTGAAAACCCTAGGGTCTCACACGATAAATTGTTTGATTCAGGTAAGCTCGCAAGATGGATACTGGGTGGAGGAGACGACGATACGGGCAACGATCATTCGTGTAGAGATTCCGAACGGGATCCGTGAGATCTGTATGGATGTGTTTATTTATGGGGCATCTTATGCCGATTTGCTTCTTATCCGTACTCGGATCTTGTTTTCCGCTTCCGCCTGATACTCTGATGTTTGATGTATGAGGAGATATCCTAAACTATCATATCTATCTAGGATATTTGGATCTTGCCGTATGGTGTTGCTATATTTCCTTTCTTTTAGATGGAATGACTCTGAGAACCATTGTATGGTGGCTTGCATACATACTCATTTGTGTATGTAGTTGATCCCTTCGCCTGCCGATTACACCGCCCGTTCTTGTCCCGATGTTTGGAAATGGTTAGGACGGCCGAAAGGTCTACCTGTGAGTGGCATTTGGGCCCCACCGTACTATTTTAACCATTTCCGCTCATCCAGGCTTGTAACTAGGAGCGTAATTCACCGAGGTAGTTACAATTGGTATCAGAGCCATCCCGCCCTTCAGGGTCTCAGCCAAATGGTCGTTGTCAGTCTAGCAAATATTTTTGGTAGCTATGTATACTAGGGAAAAACAAAACGCGAGAGTAGGACTGCTTCCACTTTTCTTCTTACCCAACCACCCACCATTTTCTGGTAAGGAAGTGTAACGTTTTCAATCCTCTTCTTAAAAGTCAAACTAGGATTCACATGTTCTGGGTTTCCGTAGTACCATAGAAAGTGTGTGTGTGTGTGTGTAATTCCTTGTCTATCTGTTGCATCCAACTTGTTATCACCATCTGCTATTGGTTATCAACTGTTGGTACATTCCATACCGTCAGGCTTTTGAAAACCGGTGCGATCTATCTGACTCCTTGTTAACCGGTGCCATCTTCTTAAGGGTGTCCTTCCTTCTAGCAACTCCACATTCTGTGAAACCATCAGTTGCTAATCTCTATCTGATAAGTGATTTTGCGCATCTATTGGTATTTTAATGCCGAAAAATGCGGAATTTTTTTCTTTGATATATCTGTGTTTCCACACTCCTTTCCAGTCGTGTGTGAAACATTATCTATCTCCCTTTTATCAACATGTCCATGCTAACTCATTCTTTTGTCACCGGCGCTTAATCCTGGAGTTTCTTTCATCTCCAATTCTTTTGGGCTAATTACATAACATGTGTCGATACGATGCTGGTGATTGTAATTTGGTTCTCGGCATAGCTATAGGACACTTATCATGAGTGGAATATGGAATATGCTATCAACGCTATCCTCCAAATGGTGACGGTTATCTCCTGTGATTTTGAGTACACCGTGATCATATCTATGCATATTCAAGCATCTTTGGCAATCCGGAGTTTCTCAAAGCACTACGGTGGTCTATCATCTGTCCATCATGCTGCACATCTTTTTGAACTCCATATCTGCACAATTCTCCTGGATACGAGGGAATTGCATCTTTTCGCTTCTGATAGCTTTGCTTAAGGTATGAGCTATCATCGGTTCTTAACCAAGATCTCTTTATCTTTGTAACCGGTGATCCTATCGACAATGTGAACCAGGTGACATCTCTTTTTCTTCCGAAGGACCAGATAATCTATTCTTCCAGTGCATCTTCTTCAACACGAACCCGTGCTCTTAACATTGATCTTTCTAAGAGCGTTGAGCTCAGGAAGTGTTCGAGCATTTGTTCGTTTCTCTCGTCTTTTGAACTTGGTATTCTGGGAATATCTTGTTAATCCATGGTGGTATATGTTGATAATATGCTTGCCTATTCCATATCAACGGAAGAACATGGAAGATCATCTATGTCTTTTCTCTCAAGCTTCGTGAGCACTGCCTGTGTGCAAAGTTCCCAAAGTGAGAATTCTGACTTTTTGAAGTCACCTATCTCGGCCACGTCCTTCTGCTAAATACATTTCTTCAATTCTGGAATTGGCAATCCATTGTTAATTCCATCCTCCATCTTCAACCAATCCGGAGTTGTTCCTTGTTGGCAAGTTATCATCGTCGTTCCGCCGAAGATTTCCTCAAGACCGCTAAACCTCTCTCAATCTTTTCAAGAAAAACATGGAGTTTTTTCACCTCTATCTCGTTAAGTAATCTCTTGAAACCCTCTCGTTCTATCGTCTATGCTCAATCCACCGGAGGCCATGAAGACCTTCCAGATCTTGTATTCCTTTCGTTCAAGTTGGTGCTATCTTTGCTGTAGCTGTTGAATCTTGCAGTTCTTCTCTGTAATCTTCCTTCATATCTTTCCGATGGCTTGGTACTTCCGATATGACGACAACATCATCACCCTTATCTATCTTGGATCCGGTGAATCGTTTCCATCAATCTTTGTTTTCTTACGAAGTTCCATGAGCTATTCTTATCAATACCTTCAGTCTGTTTCGGTAGTTGGGTTGCATGGTTTTCTTATTCATGTGCGGAGTAATGCTTTGGGTGCGGGATGGAGTAGCTACCATACCACTACTCTTATCATTCGCTCTTGTACATTGAATTGGTGAATTAATGTGATTTCACTCTTTCCACGGAAGGTAGAAGTGGCCTTTATCCCTCGATACTTTACTTCCGTCCTTGTTTTCCGGAGTGCTCTCTCGAAGAAAGTAATCAATAATCACTTGTTGGTAATCTCGTCTTTTCCTACACGGAGCAAATCTTCAATTATCTGGTGGAACAAACGCAAACTCTTTTCTGTCCTCGTCATTCTACCGATGCTCGACATCCCCAAACAAGATGAAAGGAATCTATCTCTCTTTGTTTCATCAATTCTTTTTCTGTGGTAAAGCCAATTATGGTTGATGCCATCAGCCGCAAATCTATTGCGTTAGCCTCAAGGCTAAAGAAAGCAATAAGTATATCTACAATAAACTCCAGATCCTCCATATTCTTTGCTTCTCGGGATTCCACCATGATCTAGCTTCACATCCATCTCTGGGAGTTATATCCGCGCACCTCAATTGCGTGATCCGTTGAGTCTTACCGGCGCAAGAAGAATCTAATCCGACGATGTCTAACTAAATCTTTCTGTTGATATCAAGGGACTCTATTGTTTGAAGGCAATATTGTTTCCGTACTTCATTTCTCTAATCCGAGAGAAGATACGATGCTATTGTCATAGTGGTTCAAAACCTATCCAATCTAGCTCTTTTTCTTCCGGCGAGACAAAGATTCATCCTCTCTAGTATCGGTAAATCTTTAATCTTAACGGTGTGTCTTTCTTTATCCATGATACACCATCTTCTCTTTTTCTTTCACAAGTGGTTCTGTTTCTTTTATCAAGTTTCTTGAGAAAACCGGAGCTATGTCCATCCTATCCTTCTTGTATCACGACAATCCTTCAATTCTTCTAACCCTTTGTGTCTCAAGCAAAACGCAAGCTCGCAACAAGTCTAGCAATTTTTGCAAGGTGCAGTGGTCGCACCATTCCATTGATTAAGCCACTTGGGAACGTGAAGATGAGCTCCATGCCAAGTACCCTACCCTATTTGAGTCTTCTTCTTCGTCCTAGAATCTCGGGGCGAGATTCTTGTTTAGTGGGGGAGAGTTGTAGCATCCCAATTGTCTAACAATTGCAATGCTACTAGCCTAGTCTATATATATGCTACTTCCTACATATAATTGTTGCGTCATAATTATATCATGCTCATGTCATCATGCCACCTTGCATTTGAGCATCATATAAAACCCTTTTTGTGTTGGTTCTTCTCTCATATGCATTGTAAATTGTATTTGCCTCTTGATATTGTATTTGGTTCTTGATATACTGTTTAAATGCCCAAGTTGAGTTGGGGGAATATCTTTTATTAACTCCACCACCTTTCTTGTCCTCACCCCATCATTCCACCATTCCACCAAATATGAGCTTTGCACTTTATTGGGTTTTACCTCTAGCTCATGTGGGTTGGGATGGATCCAATTCTATTTTTTTCCACATGCTCTCATCTTGGCATCATGTTGTTTTCACATTATTGATATATGAGAGCCACATGGCCACCTTTGCATGCCTTGTGAGTGGAACCCTTTTCCTAGCTTCCATATGGATTATTATGGATTTATGCTCATGTGGGAATATTTTTGGGACTAGTAAGCACCTAGTGGAATATACACACTAGCAAGTCCCAATTATAATCAAATGTGATCATCTCCATCTACTCCACTTGGAACTTTCTGTTAAATTCTTTTGCTTAGGCCTTACTCCACATTTTGGAATGCATAAGAATAATGCCATGTAAATAATCTTGTTTTCACAAAAATAAGCATGGGTATTAATTATTTATGCATGGCCCATGCAAGAACCACCCCATTCTAGTTTCTGGTTTTTATTTGAATCTTTGAGTGGATCTTCCCCATATCTCTCTACCCCTCTTATGCTTGGTCTTGCTTGATGCATGCAAGCATCCAAAACCCTATAACCATCTCCATCCATACCTTACCACCTTTTATCTCACCCTCTCTTTTTCTTGTCTAGATCTTGTTTGAGCTTGGCATGTTCTTGCTTGATCTTGTCAAAAGAAAAACCACTCCACCTAATCTCTCTTCTCTCCTAAACCCTAGTCCCTCTCTAACCCTAAGCCCTCACCTCCCCTCTCTTTAAACCGAGCCACCACCACCATGACCTACCCCACCTAGCCACCCTTACCCTGGTCGAGCTACCCTCCCCCTGCCCTAGCTACCAACCCCTAAGCCCTAACCCGAGCCATACCCCCTCTAGCTCCAACCCTAGCCCGAGCCTCTCCCTCTCTTCTCTCCCTGCCATGAGGGCCCCCCAGCCCGAGCCTCCCCACCAACCGGCCGCCCCACCTGGCAGCCCCATCACCACCTGCCCCTGCCTGGCCGAGCCAGCCCGAGCACGTGAGGAGAGGAAGGAGAAAAAGGTGGCCGAGCCACCTTTAACCCTACCCACTCCCCCACGACACCTCCTCTCCCTCCCTCCTTTTCCCACCACCTCACGGCACCTGCCGCCCAGATCCGCCCAGCGCCCCTCCTTCCCTCCTCACGCCCGCCACTAACAGCCTTGCCCGCCACCTCGGCGTCTCGTTGATCCGGCCGCGTTGCCGAGGAGGAGGCCTGGAAGACCAAGGCCAGCCCTCTGCTTCACCCTGGACACGCCGTCGAGGAGGAGAAGGGCTGGAACCGCCAGAACCATCACCGCCGACGCGAAACCCTAACCTCGCCGTCCGTCTGCGTCGTCGCTGATCGACCGCTCCCCGCTCCGATCCGTCTCCACCGACCAACCCTCGGTGAGCGTACGAAGCTCCCAGACATCCTCTTAGCCGCCTTTGCTTCCCGTAGACGCCGGATGTTCCGTCGAACGCCCTCGGTGCGCGGCAAGCGGCGCTCGCTTGCGTTCTTTGCATCGCGAAGGACACCTAGCCGTGCCACGCTCACCTGCATCAACCCCGCGCAGCCCGGTGGTCACCGCCTGCGTGCAAGCCCTGTGTCGCTGGATCGAATCCCCGTGCAGCCGCAAGACGGTGCCACTGTCACCGAGAAGAGAGGAAGAGAAACAGTACCGCGGCGCCTTTTTGCAGATAGCCCCCTAGCTTTTTTATCTGCCCAACCAGCACGCCTCGCTAGCCCCACCTGTCAGCTGCCTGGCCTACTTGCAGTTAAGCCCCCCAGATCTTTGGGCCCTTAACCTGCACTCCATCTTGGTCCCACCCGCCAGCCTCTGTAAGTGCGTTCTCTGTCATGTGAGTACGAGGGGTTTGGCCCACCACAGATGATCGCCAGGGTAAGCGCCCCGATGTGTGTGTGAAAAGTTGATCGAAGCGATGGGATAATGATACACCAATGACTCTGGCTAGGTCCGGGCTGGGTAACAAAAGTCCATGCTTACATTTTAATTTCAAACTTTTTCAAATTAATTTAAATTCAAATTTCAAATCTGTTTTCAAATAACTTTTAAAATATAAACCCAAATAATACAAGTAATATATGTTTTCAAATCAGAAAAATGTGGGGAATTCAAATATGCCATCCAAAATATATTTTGAACATTTAAAATTTCGAGTTGATTAAAATTACAATAAAATGCCCTTTTCCCTTAATTAATTAATAACTTTTGTTTTATAACCCCAAATTTAACAAATGATATGTCTAAAATGATTAGCTCGACGAGACCTTTATGTTTATGCATTCCTTGTTCTGTTTTTCAGCATGAATCATATAAATATAAAGTATACAGCAACTAATATGAGGATAAAATGGGGCCAAAACTCAATAAAATGATTTATTCTTGTATTCCACACCTCACCCATGCCATTCTACTTTATTGCCATGCAAATTGTGCATCATTCATCATGGCATGATTGTTTGCTTGTCGCATTTTATTCATATGCTTGTGCACTTTATTTATGTTGGCCCTTGTTTGTTTGGTTCTTCTTCGAGGGATATATCAAGAAACCCAGGAGCACTACCCAGATCCTTCTCTCGCTTCAACTGAGCTGCCAGGCAAGCACTACCACATGCTTGCATACATATAGTACCTATTGCCTCTATCTTATTCTTGCATCATTGAGTCGCGATTGCATTAAATTGAATCCCAACTATTGCATAGCCTTTACTTTTAAACCCCACCGAAGCTTGTTCCTCCATCCAATGAGCCATTACTACAGGAGTTGTTTGAGCCATGCGAGTCGTAGAACAGCATGTGTAGGGTATGTGAGTGTCTGATGGATAACGAGGTACCTAAACAACTTAACCTGAGTAGTAATGGGATAGCTAATGAAAGTGGCATCGGTGAGCCATATTTGCTATTTGGTTTTCAGGCTCACTTGTGTCCGTGGGACCCCGAGTACTTGATTCTTGTTCCTTGAATATTCGCGCTATCCACATCCGGGAGGCTTATGAACCCCCCTGAGCCAGAGCTTGATTCATTCTTATTTCTTGGGGCCACAAACTAGTTTGAGGTTTTATTTACTATCATGTACTTATGCCATGCTTTACTGCTTTATTTAAATTGTGCGAGTCTTTACTGTCTTGTTAGGGCAGACTGTTTTGGTGTCGACAAGCCCAGTCACACTTTCGGGTTCACAAATCGTTTCTGACCAGCCCAAACCTTGAGTCCGTCTCGTAGGCCAGCTTGCGGGTAGCTTAATGGGGTGGCCCCTGAAATATTTCTGAATCTGTGATCGCTTTGTCATGCCTCGTTGGGTTTTGATTTGGTTTTTCGAGGTTGATCGAGTGTGTTGCTATTTGTGCACCCTGCAGGTAAAACTTTCAAAGCCGTGTCATGGTTATGGACGACTTGGAGCACAGTTTCTCAATCATAGACAAGAATAACTAAAGTACCGCTTTTAATTTGACTAAGTACCTGACTAGTAAATAGTGCAACACTCATGGAATGTATAATAAAACTGCCAACGGATGGGGGGTTGTTCGTCGGCTTCCTCGTCGGTAAGCGAGGAGGAGGATGGATCTGTTAATTTTACCATTATAACTGTTGTTATTAATTCACGGACATCCGTCTATCTCTGGTTAGGCGGATGGTTAGCGAGTATCTATAGAATTGTTAGGGTTTATCTTTTGCTGCAATTCGTCACCCAGGTTGTGTCCCCTTTAGAGGCATAAAGACTTGAGTACCCTAGGGTTTCACACGATAAATTGTTTGATTCAGATGCAGTAAGCTCGCAAGATGGATCTTTGGGTGGAGGAGACAGACGATGCGAGCAACGATCATTCGTGTAGAGATTCCGGAACGGGATCCGTGAGATCTGTGGGCGGATGTGTTTATTTATGGGGCATCTTATGCCGATTTGCTTCTTATCCGTACTGGATCTTGTTTTCGCTTCACCGATACTCGATGTTTGATGTATGAGGAGATATCCTAAACTATCATATCTATCTAGGATATTTGGATCTTGCCGTATGGCGTTGCTATATTTCCTTTCTTTTAGATGGAATGACTCTGAGAACCATTGTATGGTGGCTTGCATACATACTCATTTGTGTATGTAGTTGATCCCTTCGCCTGCCGATTCTGCTTCTTGTCCCGATGTTTGGAAATGGTTAGGACGGCCGAAAGGTCTACCTGTGAGTGGCATTTGGGCCCTACCGTACTATTTTAACCATTTCCGCTCATCCAGGCTTGTAACTAGGAGCGTAATTCACCGAGGTAGTTACACAGAGTCATTGCATGTGTATTCCTTTCCTAAACCACATGGATCCACCAGAGTCATTACATATGTGTTCTTTTCCTCAACCACATGGATCCACCAGAGTCATTGCATGTGTGTTCCTTTCCTAAACCACATGGATCCACCAGAGTAACTGCATGTGTGTTCCTTTCCTAAACCACATTGATCCACCAGAGTCACTTCATGTATGTTCTTTTCGTAAAACACCACCAGAGTCATTGCATGTGTGTCCTTTTCCTATACCACCACTAGAGTCATTGCATGGGTGTTTCTTTCCTAAACCACATGGATCCACCAGAGTCATTGCATGTGTGTTCTTGTCCTAAACCACCACAAGAGTTATTGCATGTGTCTTCCATTCCTAAATCACATGGATCCACTAGATTCATTGCATGTGTGTTCCTTTCATAAACCACATGGACCCACCAGAGTTATTGCATGTGTGTTACTTTCCTAAACCATATCGATCCACCAGAGTCATTGAATGTGTGTTCCTTTCCTAAACCATATGGATCCATCAGAGTCATTGCAAGTGTGTTCTTTTGCTGAACGACATGGATCAACTAGAGTCATTGCATGTGTGTCCCTTTCCTAAACCACATCGATCCACTAGAGTAATTGCATGTGTGTTATTTTCCTAATCCAGCACCAGAGTCATTGCATGTGTGTTCTTTTCCTAAACCACCACCAGAGTCATTGCATGTGTGTTCCTTCCATAAACCACGTGGATCCACAAGAGTCATTGCATGTGTATTCCTTTCCAAAACCACAAGGATCCACCAGAGTAATTGCATGTGTTTTCCTTTCCTAAACCACATTAATCCACCAGAGTCACTTCATGTGTGTTCTTTTCCTTAACCACCACCAGAGTCATTGCATGTGTGTTCTTTTCCTGAAACCACCACCAAAATCCTTGCATATGTGTTCCTTTCCTAAACTGCACGGATCCAACAAAGTCATTGCATGTGTGTTTTTTTCCTAAACCACCACCAGAGTCATTGCATGTATGTTCCTTTCCAAAACCACATGGATCCACAAGAGTCATTGCATGTGTGTTCTTTCCCTAAACCACATGGATCCACCAGAGTCATTGCATGTGTGTTGTTTTCCTAAACCACCACCAGAGTCAATGCATGTGTGTTCCTTTCCTAATACCACCAGAGTCATTGCATGTGTGTACTTTCAAAAACCACATGGATCCACCAGAGTACTTGCTTATGTGTTCCTTTCTTAAACCACATGGATCCAACAAAGTCATTGCATGTCTGTTCTTTCCCTAAACCACATGGATCCACTAGAGTCATTGCATGCATGTTTCTTTCCTAAACCACATGGATCTACTAGAGTCATTGCATGTGTGTTCATTTCCTAAACCACATTGATCCACCAGAGTCATGGCATGTGTGTTCCTTTGATAAACCACATGGATCCGCTAGAGTCATTGTATGTGTGTTATTTTCTTAAACCAGCACAAGAGTCATTGCATGTGTGTTCTTTTCCTACACCACCACCAGAGTCATTGCATGTGTGTTCCTTTCGTAAACCACATGGATCCACCAGAGTCATTGCATGTGTGTTCCTTTCCTAAACCACATGGATCCACCAGAGTCATTGCATGTGTGTTCCTTTCCTAAACCACATGGATCAACCAGAGTCATTACATGTGTGTTTCTTACAAAAACCACATTGATCCACCAGAGTCCTTGCATGTCTATTCTTTTCCTGAACCACCACCAGAGTTATTGCATGTGTGTTCTTTTCCGAAACCACCAGTAGAGTCATTGCATGTGTGTTCCTTTCCTAAACCACATGGAACCACCAGAGTCATTGCATGTGTTTTCTTTTCCTAAACCACCACCAGAGTCATTGCATATTTGTTCCTTTTCTAAACCAAATGGATCCAACAGAGTCATTGCATCTATGTTCCTTTTCTAAACCACATTGATCCACCAGAATAATCGCATGTGTGTTCTTTTCCTAAACCACCACGGGAGTCATTGCATGTGTATTCTTTTCCTAAACCACATGGATCCACCAGAGTCATTTCATGTGTGTTCCTTTCCTAAACCACATGGATCCACCAGAGTAATTGCATGTGTTTTCCTTTCCTAAACCACATTAATCCACCAGAGTCACTACATGTGTGTTCATTTCCTGAACCACCACCAGAGTCATTGCATGTGTGTTCTTTTCCTAAACCACCACTAGAGTCATTGCATGTGTGTTCCTTTCCTAAACCACATGGATCCACCAGAGTCATTGCATGTGTGTTCTTTTCCTAAACCACCACCAGAGTCAATGCATGTGTGTTCCTTTCCTAATACCACTAGAGTCATTGCATGTGTGTTCCTTTTATAAACCACATGGATCCACCAGAGTCATTGCATGTGTGTTCTTTCCCTAAACCACATGGATCCGCCAGAGTCATTGCATGTGTGTTACTTTCCCTAAACCACCACCAGAGTCATTGCATGTGTCTTATTTTCCTAAACCACATGGATCCACCAGAGTCATTGCATTGTGTTCCTTTCCTAAACAACACTGATCCACCAGAGTGATTGCATGTGTGTTATCTTCCTAAACCACCACCAGAGTCATTGCATGCGTGTTCTTTTCCTAATACCACCACCAGAGTCGTTGCATGTGTGTTCCTTTCATAAACCACATGGATCCACCAGAGTCATTGCATGTGTGTTGTTTTCCTAAACCACCACCAGAGTCATTGAATATGTGTTCCTTTCCTGAACCATATGGATCCATCGGAGTCATAGCAAGTGTGTTCTTTTCCTGAACCACATGGATCGACTAGAGCCATTGCATGTGTGTCCCTTTCCTAAACCACATCGATCCACTAGAGTCATTGCATGTGTGTTATTTTCCTAATCCAGCACTAGAGACATTGCATGTGTGTTCTTTTCCTAAACCACCACAAGAGTCATTGCATGTGTGTTCCTTCCATAAGCCACATGGATCCACAAGAGTCATTGCCTGTGTGTTTTCCTTTCCAAAACCACATGGATCCACCAGAGTAATTGCATGTGTTTTCCTTTCCTAAACCACATTGATCCACCAAAGTCACTTCATGTGTGTTCTTTTCCTAAACCACCACCAGAGTCATTGCATGTGTGTTCTTTTCCTGAACCACCACCGGAGTCCTTGCATACGTGTTCCTTTCCTAAACTTCATGGATCCAACAAAGTCATTGCATGTGTGTTCTTTTCCTAAACCACCACCAGAGTCATTGCATGTATGTTCCTTTCCTAAACCACATGGATCCACAAGAGTCATTGCATGTGTGTTAATTTCCTAAACCACATTGATCCACTAGTCATTGCATGTGTGTTCCTTTCCTAAACCACATGGATCCACCAAAGTCATTATATGTGTGTTATTTTCCTAAACCAGGACCAGAGTCATTGCATGTGTGTTCTATTCCTAAACCAATACCAGAGTCATTGCATGTGTGGTCCTTTCATAAACCACATGGATGCACCAGAGTCATTGCATGTGTGTTCCTTTCATAAACCACATGGATCCACCAGAGTCATTATATGTGTGTTTCTTTCCTAAACCACATTATTCCACCAGAGTCCTTGCATGTGTGTTCTTTTCCTGAACCACCACTAGAGTCATTGCATGTGTGTTCTTTTCCGAAACCACCAGTAGAGTCATTGCATGTATGTTCCTTTCGTAAACCACATGGATCCATCGGAGTCATTGCATGTGTGTTCTTTTGCTAAACCACCACCAGAGTCATTGCATATTTGTTCCTATCCTAAACCACATGGATCTACCAGAGTCATTGCATCTGTGTTCCTTTCCTAAAGCACCTTGATCCACCAGAGTCATTGCATGTGTGTTCTTTTCCTAAAACACATGGATCCACCAGAGTCATTTCATGTGTGTTCCTTTCCTAAACCACATGGATCCACCAGAGTAATTGCATATGTGTTCCTTTCCTAAACCACATTGATCCACTAGAGTCACTACATGTGTGTTCTTTTTCTGAACCACCACCAGATTCATTGCACGTGTGTTCTTTTCCTAAACCACCACTAGAGTCATTGCATGTGTGTTCCTTTCCTAAACCACATGGATCCACTAGAGTCATTGCATGTGTGTTCTTTTCCTAAACCACCACTAGCGTCATTGCATGTGTGTTCCTTTCCTAATACCACCAGAGTCATTGCATGTGTGTTCCTTTAATAAACCACATGGATCCACCAGAGTCATTGCATGTGTGTTCCTTTCCTAAACCACATGGATCAACCAGAGTCATTACATGTGTGTTTATTACAAAAACCACATTGATCCACCAGAGTCCTTGCATGTCTGTTCTTTTCCTGAACCACCACCAGAGTTATTGGATGTGTGTTCTTTTCCGAAACTACCAGTAGAGTCATTGCATGTGTCTTCCTTTCCTAAACCACATGGAACCACCAGAGTCATTGCATGTGTTTTCCTTTCCTAAACCACCACCTAAGTCATTGCATATTTGTTCCTTTCCTAAACCACATGGATCCAACAGAGTCATTGCATCTATGTTCCTTTTCTAAACCACATTGATCCACCAGAATAATCGCATGTGTGTTCTTTTCCTAAACCACCACCAGAGTCATTCTATGTGTGTTCTTTTCCTAAACCACATGGATCCACCAGAGTCATTTCATGTGTGTTCCTTTCCTAAACCACATGGATCCACCAGAGTAATTGCATGTGTTTTCCTTTCCTAAACCACATTAATCCACCAGAGTCACTACATGTGTGTTCAATTCCTGAACCACCACCAGAGTCATTGCATGTGTGTTCTTTTCCTAAACCACCACTAGAGTCATTGCATGTGTGTTCCTTTCCTAAACCACATGGATCCACCAGAGTCGTTGCATGTGTGTTCTTTTCCTAAACCACCACCAGAGTCAATGCATGTGTGTTCCTTTCCTAATACCACTAGAGTCATTGCATGTGTGTTCCTTTTATAAACCACATGGATCCACCAGAGTCATTGCATGTGTGTTCTTTCCCTAAACAACATGGATCCGCCAGAGTCATTGCATGTGTGTTACTTTCCCTAAACCACCACCAGAGTCATTGCATGTGTCTTCTTTTCCTAAACCACATGGATCCACCAGAGTCATTGCATTGTGTTCCTTTCCTAAACCACACTGATCCACCAGAGTGATTGCATGTGTGTTCTTTTCCTAAACCACCACCAGAGTCATTGCATGTGTGTTCTTTTCCTAATACCACCAGAGTCATTGCATGTGTGTTCCTTTCATAAACCACATGGATCCACCAGAGTCATTGCATGTGTATTCCTTTCCTAAACCACATGGATCCACCAGAGTCATTACATCTGTGTTCTTTTCCTCAACCACATGGATCCACCAGAGTCATTGCATGTGTGTTCCTTTCCTAAACCACATGGATCCACCAGAGTAACTGCATGTGTGTTCCTTTCCTAAACCACATTGATCCACCAGAGTCACTTCATGTATGTTCTTTTCGTAAAACACCACCAGAGTCATTGCAGGTGTGTCCTTTTCCTATACCACCACTAGAGTCATTGCATGGGTGTTTCTTTCCTAAACCACATGGATCCACCAGAGTCATTGCATGTGTGTTCTTGTCCTAAACCACCACAAGAGTTATTGCATGTGTCTTCCATTCCTAAACCACATGGATCCACCAGATTCATTGCATGTGTGTTCCTTTCATAAACCACATGGACCCACCAGAGTCATTGCATGTGTGTTACTTTCCTAAACCATATCGATCCACCAGAGTCATTGAATGTGTGTTCCTTTCCTAAACCATATGGATCCATCAGAGTCATTGCAATTTTGTTCTTTTCCTGAACCACATGGATCAACTAGAGTCATTGCATGTGTGTCCCTTTCCTAAACCACATCGATCCAGTAGAGTCATTGCATGTGTGTTATTTTCCTAATCCAGCACCAGAGTCATTGCATGTGTGTTCTTTTCCTAAACCACCACAAGAGTCATTGCATGTGTGTTCCTTCCATAAACCACGTGGATCCACAAGAGTCATTGCATGTGTATTCCTTTCCAAAACCACAAGGATCCACCAGAGTAATTGCATGTGTTTTCCTTTCCTAAACCACATTGATCCACCAGAGTCACTTCATGTGTGTTCTTTTCCTTAACCACCACCAGAGTCATTGCATGTGTGTTCTTTTCCTGAAACCACCACCAGAATCCTTGCATATGTGTTCCTTTCCTAAACTGCACGGATCCAACAAAGTCATTGCATGTGTGTTCTTTTCCTAAACCACCACCAGAGTCATTGCATGTATGTTCCTTTCCTAAACCACATGGATCCACAAGAGTCATTGCATGTGTGTTCATTTCGTAAACCACATTGATCCATTTGTCATTGCATGTGTGTTCTTCCTAAACCACGTGGATCCAACAGAGTCATTGTATGTGTGTTATTTTCCTAAACCAGCACCAGGGTCATTGCATGTGTGTTCTTTTCCTAAACCACCACCAGAGTCATTGCATGTGTGTTCCTTTCATAAACCACATGGATCCACTAGAGTAATTGCATGTGTTTTCCTTTCCTAAACCACATGGATCCACCAGAGTCATTGCATGTGTGTTTCTTTCCTAAACCACATTGATCCACAAGAGTCCTTGCATGTGTGTTCTTTTCCTGAACCACCACAAGAGTCATTGCATGTGTGTTCTTTTCCGAAACCACCAGTAGAGTCGTTGCATGTATGTTCCTTTCGTAAACCACATGGATCCACCGGAGTCATTGCATGTGTGTTCTTTTGCTAAACCACCACCAGAGTCATTGCATGTTTCTTCCTATCCTAAACCACATGGATCCACCAGAGTCATTGCATTTGTGTTCCTTTCCTAAAGCACCTTGATCCACCAGAGTCATTGCATGTGTGGTCTTTTCCTAAACCACATGGATCCACCAGAGTCATTTCATGTGTGTTCCTTTCCTAAACCACATTGATCCACTAGAGTCATTGCATGTGTGTTCTTTTCCTAAACCACCAGTAGCGTCATTGCATGTGTGTTCCTTTCCTAATACCACCAGAGTCATTGCATGTCTCTTCCTTTCATAAACCACATGGATCCACCAGAGTTTTTTGCATGTGTGTTCCTTTCCTAAACCAGATGGATCCACCAGAGTCATTACATGTGTGTTCTTTTCCTAAACCACATTGATCCACCAGAGTCATTGCATGTGTGTTCTTTTTCCTAAACCACCACCAGAGTCGTTGCATGTGTGTTCCTTTCAAAAACCACATGGATCCACCAGAGTCATTGCATGTGTGTTCTTTCCCAAAACCACATGGATCCGCCAGAGTCATTGCATGTGTGTTCTTTCCCTAAACCACCACCAGAGTCATTGAATGTGTCTTGTTTTCCTAAACCAAATGGATCCACCAGAGTCATTGCATTGTGTTCCTTTCCTAAACCACACTGATCCACCAGAGTGATTGCATCTGTGTTCTTTTCCTAAACCACCACCAGAGTCATTGCATGTGTGTTCTTTTCCTAATACCACAAGAGTCATTGCATGTGTGTTCCTTTCATAAACCACATGGCTCCACCAGAGTCATTGCATGTGTATTCCTTTCCTAAACCACATGGATCCACCAGAGTCATTGCATGTGTGTTCTTTTCCTAAACCACATGGATCAACCAGAGTCATTGCATGTGTGTTCCTTTCCTAAACCACATGGATCCACCAAAGTAACTGCATGTGTGTTCCTTTCCTAAACCACATTAATCCACCAGAGTCACTGCATGTGTGTTCTTCTCCAAAACCACCACTAGAGTCATTGCATGTGTGTCCTTTTCCTATACCACCACTAGAGTCATTGCATGGGTGTTTCTTTCCTAAACCACATGGATCCACCAGAGTCATTGCATCTGTGTTCCTTTGCTAAACCACATTGATCCACCAGAGTCATTGCATGTGTGGTCTTTTCCTAAACCACATGGATCCACGAGAGTCATTTCATGTGTGTTCCTTTCCTAAACCACATTGATCCACTAGAGTCACTACATGCGTGTTCTTTTTCTGAACCACCACCAGAGTCACTGCATGTGTGTTCTTTTCCAAAACCACCACCAGAGTCATTGCATGTGTGTCCTTTTCCTATACCACCACTAGAGTCATTGCATGGGTGTTCCTTTCCTAAACCACATGGATCCACTAGAGTCATTGCATCTGTGTTCCTTTGCTAAACCACATTGATCCACCAGAGTCATTGCATGTGTGTTCTTTTCCTAAACCACATGGATCCACCAGAGTCATTTCATGTGTGTTCCTTTACTAAACCACATTGATCCACTAGAGTCACTACATGCGTGTTCTTTTTCTGAACCACCACCAGAGTCATTGCATGTGTGTTCTTTTCCTAAAACACCACTAGAGTCATTACATGTGTGTTCCTTTCCTAAACCATCTGGATGCACTAGAGTCATTGCATGTGTGTTCTTTTCCTAAACCACCACTAGCGTCATTGCATGTGTGTTCCTTTCCTAATACCACCAGAGTCATTGCATGTCTGTTCCTTTGATAAACCCCATGGATCCACCAGAGTCATTGCATGTCTGTTTCCTTCCTAAACCACATTGATCCACCAGAGTCCTTGCATGTGTGTTCTTTTTCTGAACCACCACCAGAGTCATTGCACGTGTGTTCTTTTCCGAAACCACCAGTAGAGTCATTGCATGTATGTTCCTTTCGTAAACCACATGGATCCACCAGAGTGATTGCATGTGTGTTCTTTTGCTAAACCACCACCATAGTCATTACATGTTTGTTCCTTTCATGGATCCACCAGAGTCATTGCATCTGTGTTCCTTTCCTAAACCACCTTGATCCACCAGAGTCATTGCATGTGTGTTCTTTTCCTGAACCACATGGATCCACCAGAGTCATTACATGTGTGTTCCTTTCCTAAACCACATGGATCCACCAGAGTAATTGCATATGTGTTCCTTTCCTAAACCACCTTGATCCACCAGAGTCACTGCATGTGTGTTCTTTTTCTGAACCACCACCAGAGTCATTGCACGTGTGTTCTTTTCCGAAACCACCAGTAGAGTCATTGCATGTGTGTCCCTTTCCTAAACCACATGTATCCTCCAGCGTCATTGCATGTGTGTTCTTTTGTTAAATAACCACCAGAGTCATTGCATGTTTGTTCCTTTCCTAAACCACATGGATCCACCAGAGTCATTGCATCTGTGTTCCTTTCCTAAACCACATTGATCCACCAGATTCATTGCATGTGTGTTATTTTCCTAAACCACCACTAGCGTCATTGCATGTGTGTTCCTTTCCTAATACCACCAGAGTCATTGCATGTCTCTTCCTTTCATAAACCACATGGATCCACCAGAGTCATTGCATGTGTGTTCCTTTCCTAAACCAGATGGATCCACCAGAGTCATTGCATGTGTGTTCCTTTCATAAACCACATGGATCCACCAAAGTCATTGCATGTGTATTCCTTTCCTAAACCACATAGATCCACTAGAGTCATTGCATGTGTGTTCTTTTCCTAAACCACATTGATCCACCAGAGTCATTGCATGTGTGTTCTTTTTCCTAAACCACCGCCAGAGTCGTTGCATGTGTGTTCCTTTCAAAAACCACATGGATCCACCAGAGTCATTGCATGTGTGTTCTTTCCCAAAACCACATGGATCCGCCAGAGTCATTGCATGTGTGTTCTTTCCCTAATCCACCACCAGAGTCATTGCATGTGTCTTCTTTTCCTAAACCAAATGGATCCACCAGAGTCATTGCATTGTGTTCCTTTCCTAAACCACACTGATCCACCAGAGTGATTGCATGTGTGTTCTTTTCCTAATCCACCACCAGAGTCATTGCATGTGTGTTCTTTTCCTAATACCTCAATAGTCATTGCATGTGTGTTCCTTTCATAAACCACATGGCTCCACCAGAGTCATTGCATGTGTATTCCTTTCCGAAACCACATGGATCCACCAGAGTCATTGCATGTGTGTTCTTTTCCTAAACCACATGGATCAACCAGAGTCATTGCATGTGTGTTCCTTTCCTAAACCACATGGATCCACCAAAGTAACTGCATGTGTGTTCCTTTCCTAAACCACATTAATCCACCAGAGTCACTGCATGTGTGTTCTTCTCCAAAACCACCACTAGAGTCATTGCATGTGTGTCCTTTTCCTATACCACCACTACAGTCATTGCATGGGTGTTTCTTTCCTAAACCACATGGATCCACCAGAGTCATTGCATCTGTGTTTCTTTGCTAAACCAAATTGATCCACTAGAGTCATTGCATGTGTGGTCTTTTCCTAAACCACATGGATCCACCAAAGTCATTTCATGTGTGTTCCTTTCCTAAACCACATTGATCCACTAGAGTCACTACATGCGTGTTCTTTTTCTGAACCACCACCAGAGTCACTGCATGTGTGTTCTTTTCCAAAACCACCACCAGAGTCATTGCATGTGTGTCCTTTTCCTATACCACCACTAGAGTCATTGCATGGGTGTTCCTTTCCTAAACCACATGGATCCACTAGAGTCATTGCATCTGTGTTCCTTTGCTAAACCACATTGATCCACCAGAGTCATTGCATGTGTGTTCTTTTCCTAAACCACATGGATCCACCAGAGTAATTTCATGTGTGTTCCTTTACTAAACCACATTGATCCACTAGAGTCACTACATGCGTGTTCTTTTTCTGAACCACCACCAGAGTCATTGCATGTGTGTTCTTTTCCTAAAACACCACTAGAGTCATTACATGTGTGTTCCTTTCCTAAACCATCTGGATGCACTAGAGTCATTGCATGTGTGTTCTTTTCCTAAACCACCACTAGCGTCATTGCATGTGTGTTCCTTTCCTAATACCACCAGAGTCATTGCATGTCTGTTCCTTTGATAAACCACATGGATCCACCAGAGTCATTGCATGTCTGTTTCCTTCCTAAACCACATTGATCCACCAGAGTCCTTGCATGTGTGTTCTTTTTCTGAACCACCACCAGAGTCATTGCACGTGTGTTCTTTTCCGAAACCACCAGTAGAGTCATTGCATGTATGTTCCTTTCGTAAACCACATGGATCCACCGGAGTGATTGCATGTGTGTTCTTTTGCTAAACCACCACCAGAGTCATTACATGTTTGTTCCTTTCCTAAACCACATGGATCCACCAGAGTCATTGCATCTGTGTTCCTTTCCTAAACCACCTTGATCCACCAGAGTCATTGCATGTGTGTTCTTTTCCTGAACCACATGGATCCACCAGAGTCATTACATGTGTGTTCCTTTCCTAAACCACATGGATCCACCAGAGTAATTGCATATGTGTTCCTTTCCTAAACCACCTTGATCCACCAGAGTCACTGCATGTGTGTTCTTTTTCTGAACCACCACCAGAGTCATTGCACATGTGTTCTTTTCCGAAACCACCAGTAGAGTCATTGCATGTGTGTCCCTTTCCTAAACCACATGTATCCTCCAGCGTCATTACATGTGTGTTCTTTTGTTAAATCACCACCAGAGTCATTGCATGTTTGTTCCTTTCCTAAACCACATGGATCCACCAGAGTCATTGCATCTGTGTTCCTTTCCTAAACCACATTGATCCACCAGATTCATTGCATGTGTGTTATTTTCCTAAACCACATGGATCCACTAGAGTCATTTCATGCGTCTTCCTTTCCTAAACCACATGGATCCACGAGAGTAATTGCATGTGTGTTCCTTTGCTAAACCACATTGATCCACTAGAGTCATTGCATGTGTGTTCCTTTCCTAAACCACATGGATCCACTAGAGTCATTGCATATGTGTTCTTTTCCTAAAGCACCACCAGAGTCATTGCATGTGTGTTCATTTCCTAATACCACCAGAGTCATTGCATCTGTGTTCCTTTCATAAACCCCATGGATCCACCAGATTCATTGCATGTGTGTTATTTTCCTAAACCACATGGATCCACTAGAGTCATTTCATGCGTCTTCCTTTCCTAAACCACATGGATCCACGAGAGTAATTGCATGTGTGTTCCTTTGCTAAACCACATTGATCCACTAGAGTCATTGCATGTGTGTTCCTTTCCTAAACCACATTAATCCACCAGAGTCACTGCATGTGTGTTCTTCTCCAAAACCACCACTAGAGTCATTGCATGTGTGTCCTTTTCCTATACCACCACTAGAGTCATTGCATGGGTGTTTCTTTCCTAAACCACATGGATCCACCAGAGTCATTGCATCTGTGTTTCTTTGCTAAACCAAATTGATCCACTAGAGTCATTGCATGTGTGGTCTTTTCCTAAACCACATGGATCCACCAAAGTCATTTCATGTGTGTTCCTTTCCTAAACCACATTGATCCACTAGAGTCACTACATGCGTGTTCTTTTTCTGAACCACCACCAGAGTCACTGCATGTGTGTTCTTTTCCAAAACCACCACCAGAGTCATTGCATGTGTGTCCTTTTCCTATACCACCACTAGAGTCATTGCATGGGTGTTCCTTTCCTAAACCACATGGATCCACTAGAGTCATTGCATATGTGTTCCTTTGCTAAACCACATTGATCCACCAGAGTCATTGCATGTGTGTTCTTTTCCTAAACCACATGGATCCACCAGAGTAATTTCATGTGTGTTCCTTTACTAAACCACATTGATCCACTAGAGTCACTACATGCGTGTTCTTTTTCTGAACCACCACCAGAGTCATTGCATGTGTGTTCTTTTCCTAAAACACCACTAGAGTCATTACATGTGTGTTCCTTTCCTAAACCATCTGGATGCACTAGAGTCATTGCATGTGTGTTCTTTTCCTAAACCACCACTAGCGTCATTGCATGTGTGTTCCTTTCCTAATACCACCAGAGTCATTGCATGTCTGTTCCTTTGATAAACCACATGGATCCACCAGAGTCATTGCATGTCTGTTTCCTTCCTAAACCACATTGATCCACCAGAGTCCTTGCATGGGTGTTCTTTTTCTGAACCACCACCAGAGTCATTGCACGTGTGTTCTTTTCCGAAACCACCAGTAGAGTCATTGCATGTATGTTCCTTTTCAGAACCACATGGATCCACCGGAGTGATTGCATGTGTGTTCTTTGCTAAACCACCACCAGAGTCATTACATGTTTGTTCCTTTCCTAAACCACATGGATCCACCAGAGTCATTGCATCTGTGTTCCTTTCCTAAACCACCTTGATCCACCAGAGTCATTGCATGTGTGTTCTTTTCCTGAACCACATGGATCCACCAGAGTCATTACATGTGTGTTCCTTTCCTAAACCACATGGATCCACCAGAGTAATTGCATATGTGTTCCTTTCCTAAACCACCTTGATCCACCAGAGTCACTGCATGTGTGTTCTTTTTCAGAACCACCACCAGAGTCATTGCACATGTGTTCTTTTCCGAAACCACCAGTAGAGTCATTGCATGTGTGTCCCTTTCCTAAACCACATGTATCCTCCAGCGTCATTACATGTGTGTTCTTTTGTTAAATCACCACCAGAGTCATTGCATGTTTGTTCCTTTCCTAAACCACATGGATCCACCAGAGTCATTGCATCTGTGTTCCTTTCCTAAACCACATTGATCCACCAGATTCATTGCATGTGTCTTATTTTCCTAAACCACATGGATCCACTAGAGTCATTTCATGCGTCTTCCTTTCCTAAACCACATGGATCCACGAGAGTAATTGCATGTGTGTTCCTTTGCTAAACCACATTGATCCACTAGAGTCATTGCATGTGTGTTCCTTTCCTAAACCACATGGATCCACTAGAGTCATTGCATATGTGTTCTTTTCCTAAAGCACCACCAGAGTCATTGCATGTGTGTTCATTTCCTAATACCATCAGAGTCATTGCATGTGTGTTCCTTTCATAAACCCCATGGATCCACCAGAGTCATTGCATGTGTGTTCCTTTCCTAAACCACATGGATCCACCAGAGTCATTGCATTTGTGTTCTTTCCCTAAACCATCACAAGAGTCATTGCATGTGTCTTCTTTTCCTAAACCACACGGATCCACCAGAGTTATTGCATCGTATTTCTTTCCTAAACCACACTAATCCACTAGAGTGATTGCATGTGTGTTCTTTTCCTAAACCACCACCAGAGTCATTGCATGTGTGTTCTTTTCCTAATACCACCAGAGTCATCGCATGTGTGTTCCTTTCAGAAACCACATGGATCACCAGAGTCATTGCATGTGTATTACTTTCCTAAACTACATGGATCCACCAGAGTTATTGCATGTGTGTTATTTTCGTAAACCACATGGATCCACCAGAGTCATTACATGTGTGTTTCTTTCCTAAACCACATCGATCCACCAGAGTCCATACATGTGTGTTCTTTTCCTGAACCACAACCAGAGTCATTGCATGTGTGTTCTTTTCTGAAACCACCAGTAGAGTCATTGCATGTGTGTTCCTTTAATAAACCACATGGATCCACCAGCGCCATTGCATGTGTGTTCTTTTGCTAAACCACCACCAGAGTCATTGCATGTTTGTTCCTTTCCTAAACCACATGGATCCACCAGAGTCATTGCATCTGTGTTCCTTTGCTAAACCACATTGATCCACCAGAGTCATTGCATGTGTGTTCTTTTCCTAAACCACATGGATTCACCAGAGTCATTTCATGTGCGTTCCTTTACTAAACCACATGGATCCACCAGAGTCACATGCGTGTTTCTTTCCTAAACCACATGGATCCACCAGAGTAATTGTATGTGTGTTCCTTTCCTAAACCACATTGATCCACCAGAGTCACTGCAGGTGTGTTCTTTTCCTGAATCACCACCAGAGTCATTGCATGTATGTTCTTTTCCTAAACCACCAATAGATTCATTGCATGTGTGTTCCTTTCCTAAACCACATGGATCTACTAGATTCATTGCATGTGTATTCCTTTCCTAAACCACATGGATCCACCAGAATCATTGCATGTGTGTTCTTTTCCAAGACCACATTGATCCACCAGACTCATTGCATGTGTGTTCTTTTCCTAAACCACCACCAGAGTCGTTGCATGTGTGTTCCTTTCATAAACCACATGGATCCACTAGAGTCATTGCATGTGTGTTCCTTTCCTAAACCACATGGATCCACCAGAGTCATTACATGTGTGTTTCTTTCCTAAACCACATTGATCCACCAGAATCCTTTCATGTGTGATATTTTTCTGAACCACCATCAGAGTCATTGCATGTGTGTTCTTTTCCGAAAACACCAGAAGAGTCATTGCATGTATGTTCCTTTCGTAAACCACATGGATCCACCAGAGTGATTGCATGTGTGTCCTTTTGCTAAACCACCACCAGATTCATTGCATGTTTGTTCCTTTCCTAAACCACATGGATCAACCAGAGTCATTGCATCTGTGTTCCTTTCCTAAACCACCTTGATCCACTAGAGTCATTGCATGTGTGTTATTTTCCTAAACCACATGGATCCACCAGAGTCATTTCATGTGTGTTCCTTTCCTAAACCACATGGATCCACCAGAGTAATTCCATATGTGTTCCTTTCCTAAACCATATTGATCCACCAGAGTCACTGCATGTGTGTTCTTTTTCTGAACCACCACCAGAGTCATTGCATGTGTGTTCTTTTCCTAAACCACCACTAGAGTCATTGCATGTGTGTTCCTTTCCTAAACCACATGGATCCACGAGAGTCATTGCATGTGTGTTCTTTTCCTAAACCACCACTAGCGTCATTGCATGTGTGTTCCTTTCCTAATACCACTAGAGTCATTGCATGTGCGTTCCTTTCATCAACCACATGGATCCACCAGAGTCATTGCACGTATCTTCCTTTCCTAAATCACATGGATCCACCAGAGTCATTGCATGTGTGTTCCTTTCATAAACCACATGGATCCACCAGAGTCATTGCATGTGTGTTCGTTTCCTAAAACACATGGATCCACCAGAGTCATTACATGTGTATTTCTTTCCTAAACCACATTGATCCACCGGAGTCTTTGCATGTGTGTTCTTTTCCTGAACAACAACCAGAGTCATTGCATGTGTGTTCTTTTCCGAAACCACCAGTAGAGTCATTGCATGTGTGTTCCTTTCCTAAACCACATGTATCCTCCAGAGTCATTGCATGTGTGTTCTTTTGTTAAATCACCACCAGAGTCATTGTGTAACTACCTCGGTGAACTACGCTCTTAGTTACAAGCCTGGATGAGCGGAAATGGTTCAAATAGTACGATGCGGCCAAATGCCACTCACAGGTAGACTTTTCGGCCTTCCTAACCATTGCCAAACATCGGGACGAGAACGAGCGGCGTAATCAGCAGGCGAAGGGATCAACTACATACACAAATGAGTATGTATGCAAGCCACATACAACAGTCCTCAGAGCCATTCCATCTAAAAGAAATAGAAATATTGCAACGCCATACGGCAAGATCCAAATATCCTAGATAAATATAATAGTTTAGGATATCTCCTCATACTTCAAACATCAGAGTATCAAGCGGAAGCGGAAGACAAGATCCGAGTACGGATAAGAAGCAAATCGGCATAAGATGCCCCATAAATAAACACATCCCGCCCACAGATCCCACGGATCCCTGTTCCCGGAATCTCTACACCGAGTGATCGTTGCCAAAATCGTCCGTCTCCTCCACCCAGTATCCATCTTGCGAGTATACCTGTTCATCTGAATCAAACAATTTATCGTGTGAGACCCTAGGGTTGCTCAGCAAGTCTTTATGCCTCTAAAGGGGACACAACCTGGGGTGACGCAATTGCAGCAAAAGATAATCCCTAACAATTCTATAGATACTCGCTAACCATCCGCCTAACCAAAGATAGATGGATGTCTGTTAATTAAGAACAACAGTTGTAATAGTAATATTAACAGATGCATCCTCCTCCTCGCGTACCAACGAGGAAGTGGACGAATAACCCCCCCATCCGTTGGCAGTTTTACTAACCATTCTAGGAGTGTTGCACTATTTACTAGTCAGGTACTTAGTCAAATTAAAAGCGGCACTTTAGTTATGCTTGTCTATGATCGAGAAACTGTGCTCCAAGTTGTCCATAACCGCGGACACGGCTTTCAGAAAGATTTACCCTGCACGGGTGCACAAATAGCAACACACACTCGATCAACCTCGGAAAAACCAAATCAAAACCCAACGAGGCATTCACGACAAAGCGATCACAGGATTCAGAAATGTTTCAGGGGGCCACCCCACTAAGCTACCCGCAATGAAGTTGGCCGGCTCCGGAACGGACCTGTGGTTTCACGACGGCTGTAATGATGGGAACCCAAATGTGACTGGCTTGTCGACATGCAAACGTGGCGTGATCCAAAACAGTACAAGTGCTCCACGCACAATCTTAAATAAAGCAGTAAAGCATGGCATAAGTACAAGATAGTAATAAAGCCCCAAACTACTTTGTGGCCCCAAGAAATAAGAATGAATCAAGCTCTGGCTTAGGAGGGTCCATAAGGCCTCCCGGATGTGGATAGTGCGAATAGTCAAGGAACAGGAATCAAGTACTCGGGGTCCTACGGGACACAAGTGAGCATGAAGAACCAAATAGCAGATATTGCTCATCGGTGCCACTTTTATTAGTTATCCCATTACTACTCAGGTTAAGTTGTTTAGGTACCTCATTATCCATCAGACTCTCACATACCCTACACATGCTGTTCTACGACCCGCATGGCTCAAACAACTCCTGTAGTAATGGCTCATGGGATGGAGGAACAAGCTTTGGTGGGGTTTAAAAGTAAAGGCTATGCAGTACTTGGGATTCAATTTAATGCAATCGCGACTCAATGATGCAAGAATAAGAGAGAGGCAATAGGTACTAAATGTATGCAAGCATGTGGTAGTGCTTGCCTGGCAGCTCAGTTGAAGCGAGAGGTGGATCTGGGTAGAACTCCTGTGATCCCTGATAATTCTCCTGCTGGGCGTCTATTCGAAGAAGAACCAAACAAGCAAGGGCTAACATAAATAAAGGGCACAAGCATATGAATTAAAATGCGGCAAACAAACAAGTATGCCATGATGAATGATGCGCAAATTGCATGGCATTAAGGTAGCATGGCATGGGTGAGATGTGGGATACAAGATTAAAGCATTTAATTAGATTTTAAGCCCGGTTTGCTCTCATAACACTTGCTGTACACTTAATATTTATATGATGCATGCTGCAATTTAAGTCATGGATAGCATAAACAGAAAGGTCTCGTCGAGCTGATCGATTTAGACATATTATTTGTCAAATTTGGAGTTATAAAACAAAAGTTATTAATTAATTAAGGAAAAGGGTATTTATTTGTAATTTTAAATCATCTCGAAAATTTAAAGTGCTCAAATAATATTTTGAATGGCAGATTTGAATTCCTCACATTTTTCTGATTTCAAAACATATATTATTGTATTATTTGGATTTGAAAATTAAAAGTTATTTAAAACAGTTTTGAATTTGAATTTTAACAATTTTGAAAAGGTTTAATTAAAAACAGACAGCAGAAAAACTTTTCTTACTCAGCCCGTCCCAGCCCTAGTCACTGACGGGTGGGCCAGCGGCTGACTGGGACACATGCGTCCAGGAATTGTTTTCTCACCGCGGTGCTTCCTAGCCACAGAGGGTGACAGATGGGCCCGGGCTGACCTGGCGAAAAAACGACGCGGAGAAACCTTTCTCACCGTGAGCTGAGCTAGCCCATGCGACTGACAGGTGGGGCCGGTGGGGTTGAGGGTCCACGGCGTGCGCGGCCAGCCGGTAGGCGACACGTGGTGGATCCAGGGGACCGCGGGATGAGGCTGTGGAAACCGAGGTACCTATTCGTAAAAAGCCAGGGTGACCGACGGGTGGGGCCTCTAGGAGCACGGGTTGAGCCGGCAAAACGCAGGGGGTTAAGCGCAAAAGGGGCCGCGGTCACTGTTCCTCTTCTCTGCGTTACTGACGACCGATCGGTGTCCGCCATGCTGGCGCGCTGGGTTCAACCTGGTCGGGCGTGCGCGCTGCGGGTGGTAGCCAGTGCGGCTGGCTCGGGGAGTTGACAGAAGGAGGGTTGGGGCCTAGGTGAGGTGCTAGATGGCGCGGGAACCTGGCAGACACCACGAGCGGCGACGCACTAAGGGCGTTCGTCAAAAGTAACGGCGGAGCTAGCCGGTGATGGCGAGGCAGATCATGTCGGGGAGGGAGAGAGGCTCACCGCGGGCTCGATGGCGGGCTCGGATCGGAGCGAGGAGCTGCGGAGCGGCGATATCATTGGCGCCCCGGATCTAGGGTTTGCTGCAGGGCGGCGAGGCACTGGCGGTCCTGGGGCTCGCTTCTTCGTGCTGGCGGGCGTGGGGCGAAGCAGAGAGACGTCCTCGATCCCCTCGGCCTCTTCCACGATGAGCTCGCTGACTGGAACAGGGAGACGGCGGGTGTCGGCGAATCAGCTAGGCTGGGCGACGGAGAGGAAGAAGGGGAAGAAGAGGGGAGGCTCGGGGGGGATCTAGCGACGCAGGAGAGCCGTGTGGGAGGAGGAAAAAGGAGGGAGAGGTAGGAGGCGCAACCATGGCAGGGGGTAGATAAAGTGGCCTCGGGTGCCACCTTTCCCTCCTCCTCACGTCTTGGCTGGGCGGGCTAGGGCGTGGAGAGGGGCTGCAGGTGGCCCAGGTGGGGACGGTGGGGAGCAGCAGCTAGGGCCAGCATGGCGGTAGAAGAAGAGAAAGGGGAGGGGGCTCGGGCTAGGATAGATGGGGCTTGGGTTAGGTTTTGCTTAGGGTTAGAGAGAGGTGTGGCTGGGGCGTGGGCCAGGGAGAGGGTGGCCAGGAGGTAGAGTTTTGACAAGATCAAGTAAGATCAAGCAAAGATCAAACAAGATCAAGCAAAACGAGTAGAAGAGATAAAAGGTGGTGAGAGGTGTTGGTATGCATGATCAAGTGAGAGAAAAGGATGGACAAGGTGATGATCTTACAAGCTCATGCATGGCACTACTCAAGAGAGGATGTTGAGGTAGAGGTGAAGAGAGAAAAAGAGAAGATCTCCCAAGAGGAAGGTTCCCCTCAAAACAAAGAAAAACAAAGAAAAGAAAAGGTGTTGAAGATGGTTGCATGGCCCATGCAAGACATTAAATGCCATGTGTTACTCTGGTGTAAACCAAATAATGACATGGCATTATTCTTGTGCATTCCATAATATGGGATAAGGCCAAGCAAGAGCAGATAGGATTGGATCCCTCCCATCTCCCATGAGCTAGATTAAATACCAAAAGAAAATAAATCAATGCCCATGGTGAATGGAATGGTGGAATTATAAGGTGGTGACAAGAAAGGTGGAGGAGTTGAAATAAAAGATATGCCCCCCAACTCAACTTGGGCATTAAACAACATATCAATAACCAAATACAATATCAAGAGGCAAATACAATTAATAATGTATATGAGAGAAGAACCAAATCAAAAGGGTTTTATATGATGCTCAAATGCAAAGTGGCATGATGACATGAGCATTATATAATTATGATGCAACAATTAAATGTAGGAAGTAGCCATACTCTTACTAGACCAAGTAGCATTACAATTGTTAGACAATTGGGATGCTACAACTCTCCCCCACTAAACAGGAATCTCGCCCCGAGATTCTAGGAACAAGAAGGCTCAAAGAGGGTAGGATACTTGGCACGGAGCTCATCTTCACGTTCCCAGGTGGCTTCATCAACAGCATGGTGCTACCACTGCACCTTGCAGAACTTGATGCACTTGTTGCGAGTCCTTCTTTCTGCGACTTCCTGAATTTTTGTGGGGTGTTCTTGATAAGACAGGTCTTCTTGGAGATTGATAAGCTCATGGTCCACGGTCCTACCGGGATCCTTGAAGCACTTCTTGAGTTGAGAGATGTGGAAAACATCATGAACCTTGAGTTTTTCAGGAAGCTCAAGAGCATAAGCAACTTCTCCTCTTCTTCCACGGATTTTGAATGGACCGATGTATCTAGGAGCCAGCTTTCCTTTGATACCAAAGCGGTGCGTGCCTCTCATGGGAGTGACACGAAGGTAAACGAGATCACCCGGGACATACTCCATGTCCGTGTGCTTTCTGTCATAATTGCTCTTCTGGCGACTTTGAGCAATCTTCAGGTTTTCAAGAATGATGTGAACCTTTTCCTCCGCTTGAGTTACAATGTCGGGACCAAACAATGTTCTTTCTCCTGCACCCGACCAACCAATCGGAGTTCTGCATTTGTGACCATAGAGAGCCTCAAATGGTGCCATCTTTACACTTTTCTGGAAGCTGTTGTTGTAAGAGAATTCAGCATAAGGAAGACATTCTTCCCACTTCATGCCGAAAGAGATGACGCAAGCACGGAGCATATCTTCTAGAATCTGATTGATCCTTTCAACTTGTCCTTGCGACTGAGGGTGGTAAGCTGTGCTGAAGTTTAGTTTTGCTCCCAAAGCATTTTGGAAACTTCCCCAGAACTTGGAAGTGAAGATGCTTCCACGGTCTGAACTGATCTCAAGAGGGACTCCATACAGAGAGACAATTACTGATATAGAGCTCACCAACGAATTGCGTAAATTGTTTCCTTGACGGGAAAGAAGTGAGCCACTTTAGAAAGCCTGTCAATGACAACAAAGATTGCATTGTTGCCCTTCTGCGACCTTGGAAAACCAGTGATGAAGTCCATCTCTACTTTCTCCCATTTCCATTCCGGGGGTTTCAATGGCTGTAGAAGACCGGAAGGTTTCTGATGGACAGCTTTAACTCTGCGGCAGACATCACACTCCGAGACATACTTGGCACAATATCGTTTCAATCCAGGCCACCAATATTGTGTTTTCAAGTCCATGTACATCTTTATGCTGCCAGGGTGGATAGAAAGAACAGAATCATGCGCCTCCTTGAGAACTTGCTCTCTCAAACCCGGGTAGTTCGGAACAAACATCCGGTGTTCAAAGAAAAGAGTGCCTTGGTCGTCAACATGGAAGGACTCATACTTCGGAAGCTGAATGTTGGAGATGATCTTCTTGGTGTATGGATCACCAAGTTGAATGGAGCGAACCTTTTCTTCCAAGAGAGGGGTTGCCAGAAGGTTCAGAAGATACCCTTGATCCACAATTTCAAGGTTGAGCTGACGAAATTCCTCGCACAAGAGGGGCTGTTGTTCTTCCACCAATAGATTGTTGACATAAGCTTTGCGGCTAAGAGCATCGGCCACAACATTGGCTTTTCCCGGAGTGTAGTTGATGGTCAAATCAAAATCATTGATTGCTTCAATCCACCTCCTCTGACGAAGGTTGAGATCAGGCTTTGTGAAGATATACTTCAGACTCTTGTGATCAGAAAAGATTTCACAACGGTTGCCAAGCAAGTAGTGCCTCCATACTTTCAAAGCAAAGACAACTGCTGCGAGCTCGAGGTCATGTGTAGGATAGTTGATCTCATGCGTCCTCAGTTGTCGAGAGGCATAAGCAACAACTTGTTTTTCTTGCATAAGGACCGCACCCAATCCTTGCAAAGATGCGTTACAGAATATCTAGAAAGGCTTTGATGTATCTGGAGGAATCAAGACTAGTGTGGAAGTGAGCTTCTCTTTGAGTGTTTCAAAGCTTGCTTGACATGCAGGAGTCCAAAGGTATTTCTTGCCTTTCTTGAGGAGATCGGTAAGAGGCTTCGCAATCTTCGAGAAGTTCTGCACGAAGCGACGGCAATAACTGGCCAAACCAAGGAAACACCAGACTTCTTTGACATTTACAGGAGGAAGCCAGTCAACAAGTGTCTTTATAGTTTCTGGGTTGACGGCAATGCCCTTGGCAGAGATGACATGACCAAGATAGGTGACTTGAGGGAGCCAAAACTCGCATTTGGAGAACTTTGCATACAAGCGGTTCTCACGAAGTTTGTTTAGGACACACCGAAGGTGTTCTTCATGTTCTTCCTTTGACTTAGAATAGACTAGGATGTCATCCAGATAGACCACAACGAACTTATCAAGATACTCCATGAAAACCGAGTTCATAAGCCTCGAGAAGGTGGCAGGTGCGTTGGTGAGACCGAAAGACATGACCGTGTACTTATACAGGCCATAGCGGGTGGTGAAAGCTGTTTTAGGAACATCTTCCTTGCGAATCTTGATTTGATGATATCCACTTCTCAAGTCAAGCTTAGAGAATACTACAGCTCTAGCTAGCTGATTGAAGAGGTCATTAATCCGCGGAAGGGGATATTTATTCTTGATGGTTTTAGCATTGAGAGCCCGATAGTCAACACAAAGTCTATCAGTCTTGTCTCGCTTCTTCACAAAGATGGTTGGGCTACCCCAAGAAGAAGTACTGTGCTGAATGAAACCCAACTTCTCTTGTTCATCAAGCTGACGTTTGAGTTCAGCCAACTCAGCAGGACCCATTTTATAAGGCCGCTTAGAAATAGGAGCGGTACCAGGTTCAAGCTCAATCACAAACTCAACCTCACGATCCGGAGGCATACCTGGCAACTCTTCAGGAAAGACATCTGGGAACTCACAGACCACTGGAACACTCTGAATAGCTTCCATAGCATCATCATTCAGAGCCGCCAAAGAGAAAAGCTGAATAGCAGGAGTCAGACATGGAGAATAGACTATATGGCCTTCAGGAATTTTCAGAGAAACTGAGCGTTCAACACAATCAATCACAGCTACATTTGTTGTCAACCAATCCATGCCCAAGATAACATCAATGTCAGAATTGCCCAGAATAATCAAGGAAGCCGGGAACGAAGAGCCGCCAATCTCAATTTGATTGTCACGGCTGATTTTAGAAGCCCTCATACTTGAACCAGGAGATTGCACCATGAGGCGAGTTGGTAAAGCATCATAAGGTAACCCGCTACCCTCCGCAAACTTGTAAGACACGAAGGAATGTGATGCACCAGAATCAAATAGAACTCTTGCAGGAACTGAGTTAACAGGAAGCATACCCATCACAACTCCAGGTTCATGCCCAGCTTGAGCGACATTGACATAGTTGGCACGAGCAACAGTAGACCCGGGCTTAGTGTTGATGTTGAGAGCCCGAGGTGGTGGTGCACGAACCATAGGAGGGCTTGCCACAGATCTTGGAGGTGGTGGAGGAAGAGCTTTGTTGTTCATTGGATAGTTCCATTGTTGATGCCCAGTGTTTCCACAAGTGTATCAAGCACCAGGTGGACGTGAAGCAACGTAGACAGGGACTCCGCCAGGCGCTCCCGGGTAGTTGTGGTTGTAGCCCCTGGGAGCAGCAGTGACGAAGTTTGGTGGCCTTGCTGCGTAGCTTGAAGGTCTTGGTGGAGCCGGGAGCGACGGTGGGGTGTTAGGAACCCAGACACGACGCTTAGAAGGAGATGACATAGCTGAAGAGCTTGCTGCATCACGGTTGTGTTTCTTTGACTCCTCAAACACTTGCCTACTTGCTTCTTCCTGCAGAGCTGTATGTTGGAGTTCCAGAAAATACGCCGGCCTTGCATGTGTGATTGCATATTTAATCGATGCATTGAGCCCTTGTCTGAACCTCTTTTGCTTCTTCTTGTCATCAGAGATCTCATCACCACCATAACGAGAAAGGTTCATGAAGTTTCTGATGTAGGTATTGACATTGTCATTGCCATGCTGGAGGTTGAGAAACACTTCCTTCATCCTCTCCATGACAATTTCTGACAGATATTGCTCTTTGAAAGCTCCAGTGAACTGTTCCCAAGTAGGCTGAAAACCAGTGTAGTTTGCCTTGAGGTAATTCTCCCACCATAGAGTTGCATCTCCCTTCAAAAGGTGAGTGGCACACTTTACCCATTCTTGCTCAGGAACATCAGCAGTCACCAGTAACCTTGACATCTCACGCAACCAATCATCAGCATCAAGTGGTTGATCAGAAACATCAATTTGGCGTGGGTTGAACTTCAGGAAGCTTTTGATGTCTCCCCGCTTGGGAGGTGGAGGTAGCGGAACAAACTCATTCCTCATGACACTTTCTTCAAATCGCTGCTGGTTCTGCTACATTGCGGCCAAGGCATTGGCGATGCTTGCCAACGCAGCCCCCAGTTCAGGTTGTATGTCCTCCTCAGAATGGCATGGTGGTGCCATCATGTGATTGATATAAAACACAAGTTAGTACCATAATGGAGAATAATAATAATCCAAAATAGTACCAAAATGGAATTAACCAAGATTAAAGGATACAAAGTACTAAGATGATAATAAAATATCAACAAAGTTCAAAGCACCTAGAAGATATTAAGCATATCGCACACGACTGAACAAGGAGTGTGGTACACAAAACTAAAGAAAAAATTTCCGCAAATTTCGGCATTAAAATACCAATATATGCGCAGAACCACTTAACGAATCAAGATTAGTAACTCTACCAATTCAATATACAAGAGTGAATGAGATAAGTAGTGGTATGGTCGCGACTCCATCCCGCACTTAAATCATTACTCCGCACATGAATAAGCAAAACACATATCTCAATACCTTCTTCAGATAAACCTAAAGATTAGTAACTACGGAAACGAACACCCCAAACAAGATAACGTCGGATAACAAAGAGGCAGACAGATCGCGTCGGTATACAACGAATCAGATAGATCGCGTCGGTTTACAAAAGCCTGTCGGTATGGAATGTACCAACAGTTGATAACCAAAAGGCAGATAATGATAACATGTTGGATGCAACAGATAGACAAGGAGTTCACACACACACACACAACCTATGGTACTACGGAACCCAGAACACGTGCATCCTAGTTTGAATTTTAGAAGAGGATTGAAAACGTTACACTTCCTTACCAGAAAAGGGTGGATGGGTGGGTAAGAAGAAAAATGGAAGCAGTCCTACTCTCGCGTTTTTGTTTTTCCCTAGTATACATAGCTACCAAAATATTTACTAGACTGACAACGACCATTTGGCTGAGACCCTGAAGGACGGGATGGCTCTGATACCAATTGTAACTACCTCGGTGAATTATGCTCTTAGTTACAAGCCTGGATGAGTGAAAATGGTTAAAATAGTACGGTGGGGCCAAATGCCACTCACAGGTAGACCTTTCGGCCGTCCTAACCATTTCCAAACATCGGGACGAGAACGAGCGGCGTAATCGGCAGGCGAAGGGATCAACTACATACACAAATGAGTATGTATGCAAGCCACATACAACAGTCCTCAGAGCCATTCCATCTAAAAGAAATAGAAATATTGCAACGCCATACGGCAAGATCCAAATATCCTAGATAAATATAATAGTTTAGGATATCTCCTCATACTTCAAACATCAGAGTATCAAGCGGAAGCGGAAGACAAGATCCGAGTATGGATAAGAAGCAAATCGGCATAAGATGCCACATAAATAAACACATCCCGCCCACAGATCCCACGGATCCCCGTTCCCAGAATCTCTACACCGAGTGATCGTTCCCAACATCCATCTTGCGAGTATACCTGTTCATCTAAATCAAACAATTTATCGTGTGAGACCCTAGGGGTGCTCAGCAAGTCTTTATGCCTCTAAAGGGGACACAACCTGGGGTGACGCAATTGCAGCAAAAGATAACCCCTAACAATTCTATAGATACTCGCTAACCATCCGCCTAACCAAAGATATACGGATGTCCGTTAATTAAGAACAACAGTTGTAACAGTAATATTAACAGATCCATCCTCCTCCTCGCGTTACCAACAAGTAAGCGGACGAACAACCCCCCCATCTGTTGGCAGTTTTATTAACCATTCCAGGAGTGTTGCACTATTTACTAGTCAGATACTTAGTCAAATTAAAAGCGGCACTTCAGTTATGCTTGTCTATGATCGAGAAACTGTGCTCCAAGTCGTCCGTAACCGCGGACACGGCTTTTAGAAAGATTTACCCTACAGGGGTGCACAAATAGCAACACACACTCAATCAACCTCGAAAAAACCAAATCAAAACCCAACGAGGCATTCATGACAAAGCGATCACAGGATTCAGAAATGTTTCAGGGGGCCACCCCACTAAGCTACCCGCAACGAAGTTGGCCAGCCGGTAGGCGACACGTGGTGGATCCGGGGGACCGCGGGCTGAGGCTGTGGAAACCCAGGTACCTATTCGTAAAAAGCCAGGGTGACCGACGGGTGGGGCCTCTAGGAGCGTGGGTTGAGCCGGCAAAAACGCAGGGGGTTAAGCGCAAAAGGGGCCGCGACCACTATTCCTCTTCTCTGCATTACTGACGACCGATCGGTGTCCGCCCACGCGAGCCTTGTGCTGGGTTCGAACCCGGTCAAGGCGTCAGCGGGTGGTAGCCAGTGCGGCTGGCTCGAGGAGTTGACAGGAGGAGGTTTGGGGCCTAGGTGAGGTGCTAGATGGCGCGGGAACCTGGCAGACACCGCGAGCGGCGACGCATTGAGGGCGTTCGTCAAAAGTAACGGCAGATCTAGCCGGCGATGGAGAGGTGGATCATGTCGGGGAGGGAGAGAGGCTCACCGCGGGCTCGGATCGGAGCGAGGAGCTGTGGAGCGGCGATATCGCTGGCGCCCCGGATATAGGGTTTGCTGCAGGCGGCGAAACCTGGCAGTCTGAGGTTTGCTCCTTCAGCTGGCGGCGCGGGCAGAGAGACATCCTCGATCCCCTCGGCCTCTTCCACGATGAGCTCATTGGAACAGGAGTCTTGAATCAAGGCAGAGCTGGGCGACAGAGAGGAAGAAGGGGAAGAAGAGGGGAGGCTCGGGGGGGATCTGGCGACGCAGGAGAGCCGTGTGGGAGGAGGAAAAAGGAGGGAGAGGGAGGAGGCGCAGCCGTGGCAGGGGGTTGATAAAGTGGCCTCGGGTGCCACCTTTCCCTCCTCCTCACGTGCTGGCTCGGGCTGGGGCAGCTAGGGCGTGGAGAGGGGCTGCAGGTGGCCAGTGGGGGATGGGGAGCAAAGAATGGGCCAAGATGGCGGTAGAAGAAGAGAAAGGGGAGGGGGCTCGGGCTAGGATAGATGGGGCTTGGGTTAGGTTTTGCTTAGGGTTAGAGAGAGGTGGATGGGCCAGGGAGAGGGTGGCCAGGAGGTAGAGTTTTGACAAGATCAAGTAAGATCAAGCAAAGATCAAACAAGATCAAGCAAAAGGAGTAGAAGAGATAAAAGGTGGTGAGGGGTGTTGGTATGCATGATCAAGTGAGAGAAAAGGATGGACAAGGTGATGATCTTACAAGCTCATGCATGGCACTACTCAAGAGAGGTTGTTGAGGTAGAGGTGAAGAGAGAAAAAGAGAAGATCTCCCAAGAGGAAGGTTCCCCTCAAAACAAAGAAAAACAAAGAAAAGAAAAGGTGTTGAAGATGGTTGCATGGCCCATGCAAGACATTAAATGCCATGTGTTACTCTGGTGTAAACCAAATAATGACATCGCATTATTCTTATGCATTCCATAATATGGGATAAGGCCAAGCAAGAGCATATAGGATTGGATCCCTCCCATCTCCCATGAGCTAGATTAAATACCAAAAGAAAATAAATCAATGCCCATGGTGAATGGAATGGTGGAATTATAAGGTGGTGACAAGAAAGGTGGAGGAGTTGAAATAAAAGATATGCCCCCAACTCAACTTGGGCATTAAACAACATATCAATAACCAAATACAATATCAAGAGGCAAATACAATTAATAATGTATATGAGAGAAGAACCAAATCAAAAGGGTTTTATATGATGCACAAATGCAAAGTGGCATGATGACATGAGCATGATATAATTATGATGCAACAATTAAATGTAGGAAGTAGCCATACTCTTACTAGACCAAGTAGCATTACAATTGTTAGACAATTGGGATGCTACACATTGCATGTTTTTTACTTTCCTAAACCACATGGATCCACCAAAGTCATTGCATCTGTGTTCCTTTCCTAAACCAAATTGATCCACCAGATTCATTGCATGTGTGTTATTTTCCTAAACCACATGGATCCACCAGAGTCATTTCATGTGTGTTCCTTTCCTAAACCACATGGATCCACGAGAGTAATTGCATGTGTGTTCCTTTCCTAAACCACATTGATCCACCAGAGTCACGGCATGTGTGTTCTTTTCCTGAACCACCACAGAGACATTGCATGTGTGTTCTTTTCCTAAACCACCACTAGAGTCACTGATGGTGTGTTCCTTTCCTAAACCACATGGATCCACTAGAGTCATTGCATGTGTGTTCCTTTTCTAAACCACATGGATCCACTAGAGTAATTGCATGTGTGTTCTTTTCCTAAAGCACCACTAGAGTCATTGCATGTGTGTTCCTTTCCTAATACCACCAGAGTCATTGCATGTGTGTTCCTTTCATAAACCACATGGATCCACCAGAGTCATTGCATGTGTGTTCCTTTCCTAAACCACATGGATCCACCAAAGTCATTGCATTTGTGTTCTTTCCCTAAACCACCACCAGAGTCATTGCATGTGTCTTCTTTTCCTAAACCACATGGATCCACCAGAGTTATTGCATTGTATTCCTTTCCTAAACCACACTAATCCACTAGAGTGATTGCATGTGTGTTCTTTTCCTAAACCACCACCAGAGTCATTGCATGTGTGTTCTTTTCCTAATACCACCACAGTCATCGCATGTCTGTTCCTTTCATAAACCACATGGATCCACCAGAGTCATTGCATGTGTATTCCTTTCGTAAACTACATGGATCCACCAGAGTCATTGCATGTGTGTTCTTTTCCTAAACCACATTGATCCACCAGAGTCACTACATGTGTCTTCTTTTCCTGAACCACCACCAGATTCATTGCATGTGTGGTCTTATCCTAAACCACCACTAGAGTCATTGCATGTGTGTTCCTTTCCTAAACCACACTAATCCACCAGAGTGATTGCATATGTGTTCTTTTCCTAAACCACCACCAGAGTCATTGCATGTGTGTTCTTTTCCGAAACCACCACCAGTGTCGTTGCATGTGCGTTCCTTTCATAAACCACATGGATCCACCAGAGTCAATGCATGTGTGTTCCTTTCGTAAACCACGTGGATCCACCAGAGTCATTACATGTGAGTTTCTTTCCTAAACCACATCGATCCACCAGAGTCCTTACATGTGTGTTCTTTTCCTGAACCACAACCAGAGTCATTGCATGTGTGTTCTTTTCTGAAACCACCAGTAGAGTCATTGCATGTGTGTTCCTTTCATAAACCACATTGATCCACCAGAGCCATTGCATGTGTGTTCTTTTGCTAAACCACCACCAGAGTTATTGCATGTTTGTTCCTTTCCTAAACCACATGGATCCACCAGAGTCATTGAATCTGTGTTCCTTTGCTAAACCACATTGATCCACCAGAGTCATTGCATGTGTATTCTTTTCCTAAACCACATGGATCCACCAGAGTCATTTCATGTGTGTTCCTTTACTAAACCATATGGATCCACCAGAGTCATTTCATGTGTGTTTCTTTCCTAAACCACATGGATCCACCAGAGTAATTGCATGTGTGTTCCTTTCCTAAACCACATTGATCCACCAGAGTCACTGCATGTGGGTTCTTTTCGTGAATCACCACCAGAGTCATTGCATGTGTGTTCTTTTCCTAAACCACCAAAAGATTCATTGCATGTGTGTTCCTTTTCTAAACCACATGGATCCACTAGAGTCATTCCATGTGTATTCCTATCCTAAACCACATGGATCCACCAGAGTCATTGCGTGTGTGTTCTTTTCCAAGACCACATTGATCCATCAGAGTCATTGCATGTGTGTTCTTTTCCTAAACCACCACCAGAGTCATTACATGTGTATTTCTTTCCTAAACCACATTGATCCACCAGAGTCCTTGCATGTGTGATATTTTCATGAACCACAACCAGAGTCATTGCATGTGTGTTCTTTTTCGAAACCACTAGTAGAGTCATTGCATGTGTGTTCCTTTCCTAAACCACATGGATCCGCCAGAGTCATTGCATGTGTGTTCTTTTGTTAAACCACCACCAGAGTCATTGCATGTTTTTTCCTTTCCTAAACCACATGGATCCACCAGAGTCATTGCATCTGTGTTCCTTTCCTAAACCACATTAATCCACCAGAGTCATTGCATGTGTGCTTCTTTCCTAAACCACATGGATCCACCATAGTCATTTCATGTGTGTTCCGTTCCTAAACCACATGGATCCACCAGAGTAATTGCATATGTGTTCCTTTCCTAAAGCACATTGATCCACTAGAGTCACTACATCTGTGTTCTTTTCCTGAACCACCACCAGAGTTCTTGCATGTGTGTTGTTTTACTAAACCACCACTAGAGTCATTGCATGTGTGTTCTTTCCTAAACCACATGGATCCACTAGAGTAATTGCATGTGTGTTCATTTCCTAATACCACCAGAGTCATTGCATGTGTGTTCCTTTCATAAACCACATGGATCCACAAGAGTCATTGCATGTGTGTTCCTTTCATAAACCACATGGATCCGCCAAAGTCATTGCATGTGTGTTCTTTCCCTAAACCACCACCAGAGTCATTGCATGTGTCTTATTTTCCTAAACCACACGGATCAACCAGAGTGATTGCATTGTATTCCATTCCTAAACCACACTGATCCAGCAGGGTGATTGCATGTGTGTTCTTTTCCTAAACCACCACCAGAGTCATTGCATGTGTGTACTTTTCCTAATACCACCAGAGTCATTGCATGTGTGTTCCTGTCATAAACCACATGGATCCACCAGTGTCATTGCAAGTGTATTCCTTTCCTAAACCACATGGATCCACAAGATTCATTGCATGTGTGTTCTTTTCCTAAACCACATTGATCTACCAGAGTCACTGCATGTGTGTTCTTTTCCTGAATCACCACTAGAGTCATTGCATGTGTGTTCTTTTCCTAAACCACCACTAGAGTCATTGCATGTGTGTTCCTTTCCTAAACTAAATGGATCCACTAGAGTTGTTGCATGTGTGTTCTTTTCCTAAACCACCACTAGAGTCATTGCATGTGTGTTCCTTTCCTAATACCACCAGAGTCATTGCATGTGTGTTCCTTTCATAAACGACATGGATCCACCTGAGTTATTGCATGTTTGTTCCTTTCCAAAACCACATGGATCCACCAGAGTCATTGCATGTGTGTTCTTTCCCTAAACCACCACCAGAGTCATTGCATGTGTCTTCTTTTCCTAAACCACGTGGATCCATCAGAGTAATTGCATTGTGTTCCTTTACTAAACCACACTTATCCACCGGAGTGATTGCATGTGTGTTCTTTTCCTAAACCACCAACAGAGTCATTGCATGCGTGTTCTTTTCCTAATACAACCAGAGTCATTGCATGTGTGTTCCTTTCATAAACCACATGGATCCACCAAAGTCATTGCATGTGTATTCCTTTCTTAAACCACATGGATCCACCAGAGACATTGCATGTGTGTTCTTTTTTCCTAAACCACATGGATCCACCAGAGTCATTGCATGTTTGTTCCTTTCCTAAACCACATGGATCCACCAGAGTAATTGCATGTGTGTTCCTTTCTTAAACCACATTGATCAAGCAGAGTCACTACATGTGTGTTGTTTTCCTAAACCTCCACCAGAGTCATTGCATGTGTGTCCTTTTCCTATACCACCACTAGAGTCATTGCATGGGTGTTCCTTTCCTAAACCACATGGATCCACTAGAGTTATTGCATGTGTGTTCTTCTCCTAAACCACCACCAGAGTCATTGCATGTGTCTTCCTTTCCTAAACCACATGGACCCACCAGATTCATTGCATCTATGTTCCTTTCATAAACCACATGGGTCCACCAGAGTCATTGCATGTGTGTTACTTTCCTAAACCATAAGGATCCACCAGAGTCATTGAATGTGTGTTCCTTTCCTAAACGATATGGATCCATCAGAGTCATTGCAAGTGTGTTATTTTCCTAAACCACATGGATCAACTAGAGTCATTACATGTGTGTCAATTTCCTAAACCACATCGATCCACCAGAGTCATTGCATGTGTGTTATTTTCCTAATCCAGCACCAGAGTCATTGCATGAGTGTTCTTTTCCTAAACCACCACAACAATCGTTGCATGTGTGTTCCTTTCATAAACCACATGGATCCACCAGAGTCATTGCATGTGTGTTCCTTTCCTAAACCACATTGATCCACTAGAGTCACTCCATGTGTGTTCTTTTCCTGAACCACCACCAGAGTCATTGCATGTGCGTTCTGTTCCTAAACCACATGGATCCACCAGAGTCATTTCATGTATGTTCCTTTCCTAAACCACATCTATCAACTAGTAATTGCATGTGTGTTCCTTTCCTAAACCACATTGATCCACCAGAGTCTCTGCATGTGTGTTCTTTTCCTGAACCACCACCAGAGTCATTGCATGTGTGTTCTTTTACTAAACCAACACTAGAGTCATTGCATGTGTGTTCTTTGCTAAACCACATGGATCCACTAGAGTCATTGCATGTGTGTTATTTTCCTAAACCACCACTAGAGTCATTGCATGTGTGTTCCTTTCCTAATAACACTAGAGTCATTATAAGTGTGTTCCTTTCATGAACCACATGGATCCACCAGAGTCATTGCATGTGTGTTCCTTTCCTAAACCACATGGATCCACAAGAGTCATTGCATGTGTGTTCTTTCCCTAAACCACCACTAGAGTCATTGCATGTGTCTTCTTTTCCTAAACCACATGGATCCACCAGAGTGATTGCATTGTATTCCTTTCCTAAGCCACACTAATCCACCAGAGTGATTGCGTGTGTGTTCTTTTCCTAAACCACCACCAGAGTCATTGCATGTGTGTTCTTTTCCTAATACCACCAGAGTCATTGCATGTATGTTCCTTGCATAAACCACATGGATCCACCAGAGTCATTGCATGTGTATTCCTTTCCTAAACCACATAGATCCACCAGAGTCATTGCATGTGTGTTCTTTTCCTAAACCACAAGGATCCACCAGAGTCATTGCATGTTTGTTCCTTTCCTAAACCACATGGATCCAGCAGAGTAATTGCATGTGTGTTCCTTTCCTAAACCACATTGATCCACCAGAGTCACTGCATGTGTGTTCTTTTCCTAAACCACCTCTAGAGTCATTGCATGTGTGTCCTTTTCCTATACCACCACTAGAGACATTGCATCGGTGTCCTTTCCTAAACCACATGGATCCACCAGGGTTATTTCATGTGTGTTCTTCTCCTAAACCACCACCAGAGTCATTGCATGTGTCTTCCTTTCCTAAACCACATGGATCCACCAGATTCATTGCATGTGTTTTCCTTTCATAAACCACATGGATCCATCAGAGTCATTGCATGTGTGTTACTTTCCTAAACCATATGGATCCACCAGAGTCATTGAAGGTGTGTTCCTTTCCTAAACCATATGGATCCATCAGAGTCATTGCAAGTGTGTCCTTTTCCTAAACCACATGGATCAACTAGAGTCATTACATTCGTGTCCCTTTCCTAAACCACATCGATCCACCAGAGTCATTGCATGTGTGTTATTTTCCTAATCCAGCACCAGAGTCATTGCATGTGTGTTCTTTTCCTAAACCACCACAAGAGTCGTTGCATGTGTGTTCCTTTCATAAACCACATGGATCCACAAGAGTCATTGCATGTGTGTTCCTTTCCAAAACCACATGGATCTACCAGAGTAATTGCATGTGTGTTCCTTTCCTAAACCACATTGATCCACCAGAGTCACTCCATGTGTGTTCTGTTCCTGAACCACCACCAGAGTCATTGCATGTGTATTCCTTTCCTAAACCACATGGATCCACCAGACTCATTGCATGTTTGTTATTTTCCTAAACCACAAGGATCCACCAGAGTCATTGTATGTTTGCTCCTTTCCTAAACCACATGGATCCACTAGAGTAATTGGATGTGTGTTCCTTTTTCTAAACCATATTGATCCACCAGAGTCACTACATGTGTGTTCTTTTCGTAAACCTCCTCCAGAGTCATTGCATGTGTGTCCTTTTCCTATACCACCACTAGAGACATTGCATGGCTGTCCTTTCCTAAACCACATGGATCCACCAGAGTTATTGCATGTGTGTTCTTCTCCTAAACCACGACGAGAGTCATTGCATGTGTCTTCCTTTCCTAAACCACATGGATCCACCAGATTCATTGCATGTGTGTTCCTTTCATAAACCACATGGATCCATCAGAGTCATTGCATGTGTGTTACTTTCCTAAACCATATGGATCCACCAGAGTCATTGAATGTGTGTTCCTTTCCTAAACCATATGGATCCATCAGAGTCATTGCAAGTGTGTTGTTTTCCTAAACCACATGGATCAACTAGAGTCATTACATTTGTGTCCCTTTCCTAAACCACATCGATCCACCAGAGTCATTGCATGTGTGTTATTTTCCTAATCCAGCACCCAAGTCATTGCATGTGTGTTCTTTTCCTAAACCACCATAATAGTTGTTGCATGTGTGTTCCTTTCATAAAGCACATGGATCCACCAGAGTCATTGCATGTGTGTTCCTTTCCAAACCACATGGATCCACCAGAGTAATTGCATGTGTGTTCCTTTCCTAAACCACATTGATCCACCAAAGTCACTGCATGTGTGTTCTTTTCCTGAACCACCACCAGAGTCATTGCATGTGTGTTCTTTTCCTAAACCACCACTAGAGTCATTGCATGTGTGTTCTTTCCTAAACCACATGGATCCACTAGAGTTATTGCATGTGTGTTCTTTTCCTAAGCCACCACCAGAGTCATTGCATGTGTGTTCCTTTCCTAATACCACCAGAGTCATTGTATGTGTGTTCCTTTCATAAACCACATGGATCCACCAGAGTCATTGCATGTGTGTTCCTTTCCTAGACCACATGGATCCACTAGAGTCATTGCATGTGTGTTCCTTCCCTAAACCACCACCAGAGTCATTGCATGTGTCTTCTTTTCCTAAACCACATGGATCCACCAGAGTGATTGCATTGTATTCCTTTCCTAAACCACACTGATCCACCAGAGTGATTGCATGTGTGTTCTTTTCCTAAACCACCACCAGAGTCATTGCATGTGTGTTCTTTTCCTAATACCACCAGAATCATTGCATGTGTGTTCCTTTCATAAACCACATGGATCCACCAGAGTCATTGCATGTGTATTCCTTTCCTAAACCACATGGATCCACAAGAGTCATTGCGTGTGTGTTCTTTTCCTAAACCACATTGATCCACCAGAGTCACTACATGTGTGTTCTTTTCCTGAACCTCCACTAGAGTCATTGCATGTGTGTTCTTTTCCTAAACCACCACTAGAGTCATTGCATGTGTGCTCCTTTCCTAAACCACATGGATCCAACAGAGTCATTGTGTGTGTGTTCTTTTCTTAAACCACCACCAGAGTCATTGCATGTGTGTTCCTTTCCTAATACCACCAGAGTCATTGCATGTGTGTTCCTTTCATAAACCACATGGATCCACCAGAGTCATTGCTTGTGTGTTCCTTTCCTAAACCACATGGATCCACCAGAGTCATTGCATGTGTGTTCTTTCCCTAAACCACCACTAGAGTCATTGCATGTGTCTTCTTTTCCTAAACCACATGGATCTACCAGAGTCATTTCATGTGTGTTCCTTTACTAAACTGTTAGGTCCGCAGCATAGAAAACAAAAAATTTCCTACGGTGTGAACTACACGCCAAGATCTATTTACTAGGTACAAAGCAACGGGTGGACATACATCCAACGAGAACTTACCCTCGTAGACAACGAACTTTGTTAACGAGTAGGAACTCATGGTTGATGTAGTCGTACACTTGCCGATCTCAAGATCATGATGAAGTCCAGCAGGTCCGGCTCTAGCACGTCCATCAGATCCAGCTCCAGCACCACCAAGTCCAGCACCGCAAAGCAGCGGTGCATCCGTGATCGCACACACGTCCGGTACCCCGACAACCTCCATCCCTCGCACCAGCAAAGCAGCGGAAGCAGCAACTCCTTTCCAGATAAAGCCACCGGGAACATCTATCTCGCTAATCCGTGACCATGGGGGAATAATACTAGAGGAGGAGAGAGATCCTTCACAAGGAGGTGTGAGTGAGAAGTGAGGAGGGGGTGGCCTTTTATAGGAGGAGGGGGGTTGCCCCTCCTTCATGGCCGGCGCATGGAGGGGTTGACCCTTCACCTCCTCCATTCATGTGGTGGTAACCCCTCCACATTAAAATGCCCCTTCACATTCTCTTTTAAAGTCTCCACTTTAAATGCATTAAATTTCTCCAAATTTAATGCTCTCTCATTTAATAAAACTCTTTTATTATTTTTATTCAGAATTTTTTTTAATTACTTTAATTAACAAACATTCACATAAAACCCCCTACAACATTTCAATATTACATGCAGAACCAATTTCAGCATTTTCACCCGAAACAGTTTTGGTGTCTATTGAAATAATTCCAGCGCTTTCTTAAATCTTTATCTAAAACATATTTGCTCCAAATGGTGTCGGTATCCCTTAAGTGTGTCACCCTATGGTTCGCGAATAATGCAGACATGATCGAGACCCCTCTCCGATCAATAATCAACAATGGGACACGGAGATCCATATCGACTCCTACACATTCAACGATGACTTCTGTGATCGTGAGAACCTTTAACGCTAGTAACTAAATCCCTTTGTCCCGCGATATATTACATGTCCGAGATTCGATCATCGGTATCTCCATACCTAGTTTGATCTCGTTACCGACATGCACTCTTTTCTCGTTCCCGTGATATACCATTCTAGTGATCACATCACTTGCTTGCAAGCTATTTCAATGTGATATCACCGAGAGGGACCAGAGTATATCTATCCGTTATCGGGATGGACAAATCCCACTCTTGATCCATGAGCCTCAACATAACACCTTCGTAGCACTGAACCCATCTTTATAGTCACCCTGTTATGGTGTGACGTTTGATGTTATTAAGATACTCTTTCGGTGTTAGCAATTAACATGATCTCATGGTCTAAGGATAAAGATTACTTCGTATGATATTATAGCAATATAAACATAATGACTTTGATCGTAATGCTATACTTCGGATGAATGTTCATCACATCATTCCACCAATGTTGTGACCTTGTTATTAACAACATCAAATGTCCATGATCAGGAAACCTTGATCATCTTGTTAATCAACAAGCTAGTCTATAAGAGAGGCATAACTAGGAACCCTTTTTGTTTATTAAACACACATGTATTGATGTTTCCGATCAATACAATTCTAGCATGTAAAATAAACATTTATCATAAACATGGAATAAGATAATAACCACTTTATTATTGCCTCTCGGGCATATTCCCTTCATAAACCACATGGATCCACTAGAGTCATTTCCTGTGTGTTCCTTTCCTAAACCACATGGATCCACCAGAGTAATTGCATGTGTGTTCCTTTCCTAAGCCACATTGATCCACCAGAGTCATTGCATGTGTGTTCTTTTCCTGAATCACCACCAGAGTCATTGCATGTGTGTTCTTTTCCTAAACCACCAATAGATTCATTGCATGTGTGTTTCTTTCCTAAACCACATGGATCCACTAGAGTCATTGCATGTGTATTCCTTTCCTAAACCACATGGATCCACCAGAGTCATTGCATGTGTGTTCTTTTCCTAAACCACATTGATCCACCAGAGTCATTGCATGTGTGTTCTTTTCCTAAACCACCACCAGAGTCGTTGCATGTGTGTTCCTTTCATAAACCACATGGATCCACCAGATTCATTGCATGTGTGTTCCTTTCCTAAACCACATGGATCCCCTAGAGTCATTACATGTGTATTTCTTTCCTAAACCACATTGATCCACCAGAGTCCTTGCATGTGTGATCTTTTCATGAACCACAACCAGAGTCATTGCATGTGTGTTCTTTTCCGAGACCACTAGTAGAGTCATTGCATGTGAGTTCCTTTCCTAAACCACATGGATCCGCCAGAGTCATTGCATGTGTGTTCTTTTGTTAAACCACCACCAGAGTCATTGCATGTTTTTTGCCTTTCCTAAACCACATGGATCCACTAGAGTCATTGCATCTGTGTTTCTTTCCTAAACCACATTAATCCACTAGAGTCATTGCATGTGTGCTCTTTTCCTAAACCACATGGATCCACCATAGTCATTTCATGTGTGTTCCTTTCCTAAACCACATGGATCCACCAGAGTAATTGCATGTGTGTTCGTTTCCTAAAGCACATTGATCCACCAGAGTCACTACATGTGTGTTCTTTTCCTCAACCACCACCAGATTTTTTGCATGTGTGTTGTTTTCCTAAACCACCACTAGAGTCATTGCATGCGTGTTCTTTCTTAAACCACATGGATCCACTAGAGTAATTGCATGTGTGTTCTTTTCCTAAACCACCACCAGAGTCATTGCATGTGTGTTCCTTTCCTAATACCACCAGAGTCATTGCATGTGTGTTCCTTTCATAAACCACATGGATCCACCAGAGTCATTGCATGTGTGTTCCTTTCCTAAACCACATGGATCCACCAGAGTCATTGCATGTGTCTTCTTTTCCTAAACCACATGGATCCACCAGAGTGATTGCATTGTATTCCTTTCCTAAACCACACTGATCCAGCAGAGCGATTGCATGTGTGTTCTTTTCCTAAACCACCACTAGAGTCATTGCATATGTGTACTTTTCCTAATACCACCAGAGTCATTGCTTGTGTGTTCCTTTCATAAACCACATGGATCCACTAGTGTCATTGCAAGTGTATTCGTTTCCTAAACCACATGGATCCAGAAGAGTCATTTCATGTGTGTTCTTTTCCTAAACCATATTGATCCACCAGAGTCACTGCATGTGTGTTCTTTTCCTGAACCACCACTAGAGTCATTGCATGTGTGTTCTTTTCCTAAACCACCACTAGAGTCATTGCATGTGTGTTCCTTTCCTAAACCACATGGATCCACCAGAGTCGTTGCATGTGTGTTCTTTTCCTAAAACACCACTAGAGTCATTGCCTGGGTGTTCCGTTCCGAATACCACCAGAGGCATTGCATGTGTGTTCCTTTCATAAACCACATGGATCCACCTGAGTTATTGCATGTGTGTTCCTTTCCTAAACCACATGGATCCAGCTGAGTCATTGCATGTGTGTTCTTTCCCTAAACCACCACCAGAGTCATTGCATGTGTCTTCTTTTCCTAAACCACGTGGATCCATCAGAGTCATTGCATTGTGTTCCTTTCCTAAACCAAACTTATCCACCAGAGTGATTGCATGTGTGTTCTTTTCCTAAACCACCAACTGAGTCATTGCATGCGTGTTCTTTTCCTAATACAACTAGAGTCATTGCATGTGTGTTGCTTTCATAAACCACATGGATCCGCCAGAGTCATTGCATGTGTATTCCTTTCTTAAACCACATGGATCCACCAGAGACATTGCATGTGTGTTCTTTTTTCCTAAACCACATGGATCCACCAGAGTCATTGCATGTTTGTTCCTTTCCTAAACCACATGGATCCACCAGGGTATTTGCATGTGTGTTCCTTTCCTAAACCACATTGATCCACCAGAGTCACTACATGTGTGTTGTTTTTCTAAACCACCACCAGACTCATTGCATGTGTGTCCTTTTCCTATACCTCCACTAGAGTCATTGCATGGTTGTTCCTTTCCTAAACCACATGGAACCACCAGAGTTAGTGCATATGTGTTCTTCTCCTAAACCACCACCAGAGACATTGCATGTGTCTTCCTTTCGTAAACCACATGGATCCACCGGATTCATTGCATGTGTGTTCCTTTCATAAACCACATGGGTCCACCAGAGTCATTGCATGTGTGTTACTTTCCTAAACCATATGGATCCACCAGAGTTATTGAATGTGTGTTCCTTTCCTAAACCATATGGATCCATCAGAGTGATTGCAAGTGTGTTATTTTCCTAAACCACATGGATAAACTAGACTCATTACATGTGTGTCCCTTTCCTAAACCACATCGATCCACCAGAGTCATTGGATGTGTGTTATTTTCCTAATCCAGCACCAGAGTCATTGCATGTGTGTTCTTTTCCTAAACCACCACAACAGTCGTTGCATGTGTGTTCCTTTCATAAACCACATGGATCCACAAGAGTCATTGCATGTGTGTTCCTTTCCAAAACCACATGGATCCACCAAAGTAATTGCATGTGTGTTCCTTTCCTAAACCACATTGATCCACTAGAGTCACTGCATGTGTGTTCTTTTCCTGAACCACCACCAGAGTCATTGCATGTGTTTTCTTTTCCTAAACCACATGGATCCACCAGAGTCATTTCATGTGTGGTCCTTTCCTAAACCACATGGATCCACTAGAGTAATTGCATGTGTGTTCCTTTCCTAAACCACATTGATCCACCAGAGTCACTGCATGTGTGTTCTTTTCCTGAACCACCACCAGAGTCATTGCATGTGTGTTCTTTTCCTAAACCACCACTAGAGTCATTGCATGTGTGTTCTTTTCCTAAACCACATTGATCCACCAGAGTCATTGCATGTGTGTTCTTTTCCTAAACCACCACCAGAGTCGTTGCATGTGTGTTCCTTTCATAAACCACATGGATCCACCAGATTCATTGCATGTGTGTTCCTTTCATAAACCACATGGATCCCCTAGAGTCATTACATGTGTATTTCTTTCCTAAACCACATAGATCCACCAGAGTCCTTGCATGTGTGATCTTTTCATGAACCACAACCAGAGTCATTGCATGTGTGTTCTTTTCCGAGACCACTAGTAGAGTCATTGCATGTGAGTTCCTTTCCTAAACCACATGGATCCGCCAGAGTCATTGCATGTGTGTTCTTTTGTTAAACCACCACCAGAGTCATTGCATGTTTTTTGCCTTTCCTAAACCACATGGATCCACTAGAGTCATTGCATCTGTGTTTCTTTCCTAAACCACATTAATCCACTAGAGTCATTGCATGTGTGCTCTTTTCCTAAACCACATGGATCCACCATAGTCATTTCATGTGTGTTCCTTTCCTAAACCACATGGATCCACCAGAGTAATTGCATGTGTGTTCGTTTCCTAAAGCACATTGATCCACCAGAGTCACTACATGTGTGTTCTTTTCCTCAACCACCACCAGATTTTTTGCATGTGTGTTGTTTTCCTAAACCACCACTAGAGTAATTGCATGCGTGTTCTTTCTTAAACCACATGGATCCACTAGAGTAATTGCATGTGTGTTCTTTTCCTAAACCACCACCAGAGTCATTGCATGTGTGTTCCTTTCCTAATACCACCAGAGTCATTGCATGTGTGTTCCTTTCATAAACCACATGGATCCACCAGAGTCATTGCATGTGTGTTCCTTTCCTAAACCACATGGATCCACCAGAGTCATTGCATGTGTCTTCTTTTCCTAAACCACATGGATCCACCAGAGTGATTGCATTGTATTCCTTTCCTAAACCACACTGATCCAGCAGAGCGATTGCATGTGTGTTCTTTTCCTAAACCACCACTAGAGTCATTGCATATGTGTACTTTTCCTAATACCACCAGAGTCATTGCTTGTGTGTTCCTTTCATAAACCACATGGATCCACTAGTGTCATTGCAAGTGTATTCGTTTCCTAAACCACATGGATCCAGAAGAGTCATTTCATGTGTGTTCTTTTCCTAAACCATATTGATCCACCAGAGTCACTGCATGTGTGTTCTTTTCCTGAACCACCACTAGAGTCATTGCATGTGTGTTCTTTTCCTAAACCACCACTAGAGTCATTGCATGTGTGTTCCTTTCCTAAACCACATGGATCCACCAGAGTCGTTGCATGTGTGTTCTTTTCCTAAACCACCACTAGAGTCATTGCATGTGTGTTCCTTTCCTAATACCACCAGAGTCATTGCATGTGTGTTCCTTTCATAAACCACATGGATCCACCTGAGTTATTGCATGTGTGTTCCTTTCCTAAACCACATGGATCCAGCTGAGTCATTGCATGTGTGTTCTTTCCCTAAACCACCACCAGAGTCATTGCATGTGTCTTCTTTTCCTAAACCAAGTGGATCCATCAGAGTCATTGCATTGTGTTCCTTTCCTAAACCAAACTTATCCACCAGAGTGATTGCATGTGTGTTCTTTTCCTAAACCACCAACTGAGTCATTGCATGCGTGTTCTTTTCCTAATACAACTAGAGTCATTGCATGTGTGTTGCTTTCATAAACCACATGGATCCACCAGAGTCATTGCATGTGTATTCCTTTCTTAAACCACATGGATCCACCAGAGACATTGCATGTGTGTTCTTTTTTCCTAAACCACATGGATCCACCAGAGTCATTGCATGTTTGTTCCTTTCCTAAACCACATGGATCCACCAGGGTATTTGCATGTGTGTTCCTTTCCTAAACCACATTGATCCACCAGAGTCACTACATGTGTGTTGTTTTTCTAAACCACCACCAGACTCATTGCATGTGTGTCCTTTTCCTATACCTCCACTAGAGTCATTGCATGGTTGTTCCTTTCCTAAACCACATGGAACCACCAGAGTTAGTGCATATGTGTTCTTCTCCTAAACCACCACCAGAGACATTGCATGTGTCTTCCTTTCGTAAACCACATGGATCCACCGGATTCATTGCATGTGTGTTCCTTTCATAAACCACATGGGTCCACCAGAGTCATTGCATGTGTGTTACTTTCCTAAACCATATGGATCCACCAGAGTTATTGAATGTGTGTTCCTTTCCTAAACCATATGGATCCATCAGAGTGATTGCAAGTGTGTTATTTTCCTAAACCACATGGATAAACTAGACTCATTACATGTGTGTCCCTTTCCTAAACCACATCGATCCACCAGAGTCATTGGATGTGTGTTATTTTCCTAATCCAGCACCAGAGTCATTGCATGTGTGTTCTTTTCCTAAACCACCACAACAGTCGTTGCATGTGTGTTCCTTTCATAAACCACATGGATCCACAAGAGTCATTGCATGTGTGTTCCTTTCCAAAACCACATGGATCCACCAAAGTAATTGCATGTGTGTTCCTTTCCTAAGCCACATTGATCCACTAGAGTCACTGCATGTGTGTTCTTTTCCTGAACCACCACCAGAGTCATTGCATGTGTTTTCTTTTCCTAAACCACATGGATCCACCAGAGTCATTTCATGTGTGGTCCTTTCCTAAACCACATGGATCCACTAGAGTAATTGCATGTGTGTTCCTTTCCTAAACCACATTGATCCACCAGAGTCACTGCATGTGTGTTCTTTTCCTGAACCACCACCAGAGTCATTGCATGTGTGTTCTTTTCCTAAACCACCACTAGAGTCATTGCATGTGTGTTCTTTCCTAAACCACATGGATCCACTAGAGTCATTTCATGTGTGTTCTTTTCCTAAACCACCACTAGTGTCATTACATGTGTGTTCCTTTCATAAACCACATGGATCCACTAGAGTCATTACATGTGTGTTCCTTTCATAAACCACATGGATCCACTAGAGTCATTGCATGTGTATTCCTTTCCTAAACCACATAGATCCACCAGAGTCATTGCATGTGTGTTCTTTTCCTAAACCAGAAGGATCCCCCAGAGTCATTGCATGTTTGTTTGTTTCCTAAACCACATGGATCCATCAGAGTATTTGCATGTGTGTTCCTTTCCTAAACCACATTGATCCATCAGAGTATTTGCATGTGTGTTCCTTTCCTAAACCACATTGATCCACCAGAGTCACTACATGTGTGTTGTTTTTCTAAACCACCACCAGAGTCATTGCATGTGTGTCCTTTTCCTATACCACCACTAGAGTCATTGCATGGTTGTTCCTTTCCTAAACCACATGGATCCACCAGAGTTAGTGCATGTGTGTTCTTCTCCTAAACCACCACCAGAGACATTGCATGTGCCTTCCTTTCCTAAACCACATGGATCCACCGGATTCATTGCATGTGTGTTCCTTTCATAACCCACATGGGTCCACCAGAGTCATTGCATGTGTGTTACTTTCCTAAACCACATGGATCCACCAGAGTTATTGAATGTGTGTTCCTTTCCTAAACCATATGGATCCATCAGAGTGATTGCAAGTGTGTTATTTTCCTAAACCACATGGATAAACTAGAGTCATTACATGTGTGTCCCTTTCCTAAACCACATCGATCCACCAGAGTCATTGGATGTGTGTTATTTTCCTAATCCAGCACCAGAGTCATTGCATGTGTGTTCTTTTCCTAAACCACCACAACGATCGTTGCATGTGTGTTCCTTTCATAAACCACATGGATCCACAAGAGTCATTGCATGTGTGTTACTTTCCAAAACCACATGGATCCACCAAAGTAATTGCATGTGTGTTCCTTTCCTAAACCACATTGATCCACTGGAGTCACTGCATGTGTGTTCTTTTCCTGAACAACCACCAGAGTCATTGCATGTGCTTTCTTTTCCTAAACCACATGGATCCACCAGATTCATTTCATGTGTGTTCCTTTCCTAAACCACATGGATCCACCAGAGTAATTGCATGTGTGTTCCTTTCCTAAACCACATTGATGCACCAGAGTCACTGCATGTGTGTTCTTTTCCTGAACCACCACCAGAGTCATTGCATGTGTGTTCTTTTCCTAAACCACCACTAGAGTCATTGCATGTGTGTTCTTTCCTAAACCACATGGATCCACTAGAGTCATTGCATGTGTGTTCTTTTCCTAAACCACCACTAGAGTCATTGCATGTGTGTTCCTTTCCTAATAACACCAGAGTCATTACAAATGTGTTCCTTTTGATAAACCACATGGATCCACCAGAGTCATTGCATGTGTTTTCCTTTCCTAAACAACATGGTTCCACCAGAGTCATTGCATGTGTGTTCTTTCCCTAAACCACCACTAGAGTCATTGCATGTGACTTCTTTTCCTAAACCACATGGATCCACCAGAGTGATTGCATTGTATTACTTTCCTATGCCACACAGATCCACCAGAGTGACTACATGTGTGGTCTTTTCCTAAACCACCACCAAAGTCATTGCATGTGTGTTATTTTCCTAATACCACCAGATTCATTGCGTGTGTGTTCCTTTCATAAACCACATGGATCCACCAGAGTCATTGCATGTGTATTCCTTTCCTAAACCACATAGATCCACCAGAGTCATTGCATGTGTGTTTTTTCCTAAACCACAAGGATCCCCCAGAGTCTTTGCATGTTTGTTCCTTTCCTAAACCGCATGGATCCACCAGAGTAATTGCATGTGTGTTCCATTCCTAAACCACATTGATCCACCAGAGTCACTGCATGTGTGTTCTTTTCCTAAACCACCTCCAGAGACATTGCATGTGTGTCCTTTTCCTATACCACCACTAGAGACATTGCATGGGTGTCCTTTCCTAAACCACATGGATCCACCAGAGTTATTGCATGTGTGTTCTTCTCCTAAACCACCACCAGAGTCATTGCATGTGTCTTCCTTTCCTAAACCACATGGATCCACCAGATTCATTGCATGTGTGTTCCTTTCATAAACCACATGGATCCACCAGAGTGATTACATGTGTGTTACTTTCCTAAACCATATGGATCCACCCGAGTCATTGAATGTGTGTTCCTTTCCTAAACCATATGGATCCAGCAGAGTCATTGCAAGTGTGTTCTTTTCCTAAACCATATGGATCAACTAGAGTCATTACATTTGTGTCCCTTTCCTAAACCACATCGATCCACCAGAGTCATTGCATGTGTGTTCCTTTCCTAATACCACCAGAGTCATTGTATGTGTGTTCCTTTCATAAACCACATGGATCCACCAGAGTCATTGCATGTGTGTTCCTTTCCTAAACCACATGGATCCACCAGAGTCATTGCATGTGTGTTCTTTCCCTAAACCACCACCAGAGTCATTGCATGTGTCTTCTTTTCCTAAACCACATGGATCCACCAGAGTGATTGCATTGTATTCCTTTCCTAAACCACACAGATCCACCAGAGTGATTGCATGTGTGTTCTTTTCCTAAACCACCACCAGAGTCATTGCATGTGTGTTCTTTTCCTAATACCACCATAGTCATTTCATGTGTGTTCCTTTCATAAACCACATGGATCCACCAGAGTCATTGCATGTGTATTCCTTTCCTAAACCACATGGATCCACAAGAGTCATTGCATGTGTGTTCTTTTCCTAAACCACATTGATCCACGAGAGTCACTACATGTGTGTTCTTTTCCTGAACCTCCACCAGAGTCATTGCATGTGTGTTCTTTTCCTAAACCACCACTAGTCATTGCATGTGTGTTCCTTTCCTAAACCACATGGATCCACCAGAGTCATTGCATGTGTGTTCTTTTCCTAAACCACCACCAGAGTCATTGCATGTGTGTTCCTTTCCTAATACCACCAGAGTCATTGCATGTGTGTTCCTTTAACAGAACACATGGATCCACCAGAGTCATTGCATGTGTGTTCCTTTCCTAAACCACATGGATCCACCAGAGTCATTGCATGTGTGTTCTTTCCCTAAACCACCACCAGAGTCATTGCATGTGTCTTCTTTTCCTAAACCACATGGATCCACCAGAGTCATTTCATGTGTGTTCCTTTACTAAACTACATGGATCCACCAGAGTCATTTCATGTGTGTTCCTTTCCTAAACCACATGGATCCACCAGAGTAATTGCATGTGTGTTCCTTTCCTAAACCACATTGATCCACCAGAGTCACTGCATGTATGTTCTTTTCCTGAATCACCACCAGAGTCATTGCATGTGTGTTCTTTTCCTAAACCACCAATAGATTCATTGCATGTGTGTTCCTTTCCTAAACCACATGGATCCACTATAGTAATTGCATGTGTATTCTTTTCCTGAACCACAAGGATCCACCAGATTCATTGCATGTTTGTTCCTTTCCTAAACCACATGGATCCACTAGAGTCATTACATGTGTATTTCTTTCCTAAACCACATTGATCCACCAGAGTCCTTGCATGTGTGATCTTTTCATGAACCACAACCAGAGTCATTGCATGTGTGTTCTTTTCCAAAACCACTAGTAGAGTCATTGCATGTGTGTTCCTTTCCTAAACCACATGGATCCACCAGCGTCATTACAGGTGTGTTCTTTCCCTAAACCACCACCAGAGTCATTGCATGTGTCTTCTTTCCCTAAACCACATGGATCCACCAGAGTGATTGCATTGTATTCCTTTCCTAAACCACACTGATCCAACAGAGTGATTGCATGTGTGTTCTTTTCCTAAACCACCACCAGACTCATTGCATGTCTGTACTTTTCCTAATACCACCAGAGTCATTGCATGTGTGTTCCTTTCATAAACCACATGGATCCACCAGTGTCATTGCAAGTGTATTCCTTTCCTAAACCACATGGATCCACAAGAGTCATTGCATGTGTGTTCTTTTCCTAAACCACATTGATCCACCAGAGTCACTACATGTGTGTTCTTTTCCTAAACCGCCACTATAGTCATTGCATGTGTGTTCTTTTCCTAAACCACCACTAGAGTCATTGCATGTGTGTTCCTTTCCTAAACCACATGGATCCACCAGATTCGTTGAATGTGTGTTATTTTCCTAAACCACCACCAGAGTAATTGCATGTGTGTTCCTTTCCTAATACCACCAGAGTCATTGCATGTGTGTTCCTTTCATAAACCACATGGATCCACCTGAGTTATTGCATGTGTGTTCCTTTCCTAAACCACATGGATCCACCAGAGTCATTGCATGTGTGTTCTTTCCCTAAACCACCACCAGAGTCATTGCATGTGTCTTCAATTCCTAAAGCATGTGTATCCATCAGAGTCATTGCATTGTGTTCCTTTCCTAATCCACACTTATCCACCAGAGTGATTTCATGTGTGTTCTTTTCCTAAATCACCAACAGAGTCATTGCATGCGTGTTCTTTTCCTAATACAACCAGAGTCATTGCATGTGTGTTCCTTTCATAAACCACATGGATCCACCAGAGTCATTGCATGTGTCTTCCTTTCTTAAACCATATGAATCCACCAGAGTCATTGCATATGTGTTCTTTTCCTGAACCACATGGATCCACCAGAGTCATTTCATGTTTGTTCCTTTCCTAAACCACATGGATCCTCCAGAGTAATTGCATGTGTGTTCCTTTCCTAAACCACATTGATCCACCAGAGTCACTACATGTGTGTTGTTTTCCTAAACCACCACCAGAGTCATTGCATGTGTGTCCTTTTCCTATACCACCACTAGAGTCATTGCATGGGTGTTTCTTTCCTAAACCACATGGATCCACCAGAGTTATTGCATGTGTGTTCTTCTCCTAAACCACCAGCAGAGTCATTGCATGAGTCTTCCTTTCCTAAACCACATGGATCCACCAGATTCATCGCATGTGTGTTCCTTTCATAAACCACATGGGTCCACCAGAGTCATTGCATGTGTGTTACTTTCCTAAACCATATGGATCCACCAGAGTCATTGAATGTGTGTTCCTTTCCTAAACCATATGGATCCATCAGAGTCATTGCAAGTGTGTTATTTTCCTAAACCACATGGATCAACTAGAGTCATTACATGTCTGACCCTTTCCTAAACCACATCGATCCACCAGAATCAGTGCATGTGTGTTATTTTCCTAATCCAACACCAGAGTCATTGCATGTGTGTTCTTTTCCTAAACCACCACAACAGTCATTGCATGTGTGTTCCTTTCATAAACCACATGCATCCACAAGAGTCATTGCATGTGTGTTCCTTTCCAAAACCACATGGATCCACCAGATTAATTGCATGTGTGTTCCTTTCCTAAACCACATTGATCCACTAGAGTCACTACATGTGTGTTCTTTTCCTGAACCACCACCAGAGTCATTGCATGTGCGTTCTTTTCCTAAAACACTTGGATCCACCAGAGTCATTTCATGTGTGTTCCTTTCCTAAACCACATGCATCCACCAGAGTAATTGCATGTGTGTTCCTTTCCTAAACCACATTGATCCACCAGAGTCACTGCATGTGTGTTCTTTTCCTGAACCACCACCAGAGTCATTGCATGTGTGTTATTTTCATAAACCAAAACTAGAGTCATTGCATGTGTGTTCTTTTCTAAACCACATGGATCCACTACAGTCATTGCATGTGTGCTCTTTTCGTAAACCACCACTAGAGTCATTGCATGTGTGTTCCTTTCCTAATAGCACCAGAGTCATTACAAGTGTGTTCCTTTCATAAACCACATGGATCCACCAAAGTCATTGCACGTGTGTTCCTTTCCTAAACCACATGGATCCACCAAAGTCATTGCATGTGTGTTCTTTCCTAAACCACGAGAGTCAGTGCATGTGTCGTCTTTTCCTACACCACAGGGCTCCACCCGAGTGATTGCATTTTATTCCTTTCCTAAGCTACACTGATCCACCAGAGTGATTGCATGTGTGTTCTTTTCCTAAACCACCACCATTGTCCTTGCATGTGTTCTTTTCCTAATACCACTAGAGTCATTGCATGTGTCTACCTTTCATAAACCACATGGATGCACTAGAGTCATTGCATGTGTATTCCTTTCCTAAACAACATAGATCCACCAGAGTCATTGCATGTGTGTTCTTTTCCTAAACCACAAGGATCCACCAGAGTCATTGCATGTTTGTTCCTTTCCTAAACCACATGGATCCACCAGAGTAATAGCATGTTTGTTCCTTTCCTAAACCACATTGATCCACCAGAGTCACTGCATGTGTGTTCTTTTCCTAAACCACCTCCAGTCATTGCATGTGTGTCCTTTTCATATACCACCACTAGAGACATTGCATGGGTGTCCTTTCCTAAACCACATGGATCCACCAGAGTTATTGCATGTGTGTTCTTCTACTAAACCACCTCAAGAGTCATTGCATGTGTCTTCCTTTCCTAAACCACATGGATCCACCAGATTCATTGCAGGTGTGTTACTTTTATAAACCACATGGATCCACCAGAGTCATTGCATGTGTCTTACTTTCCTAAACCATATGGATCCACCAGAGTCATTGAATGTGTGTTCCTTTCCTAAACCATATGGATCCATCAGAGTCATTGCAAGTGTGTTCTTTTCCTAAACCACATGGATCAAATAGAGTCATTACATTTGTGTCCCTTTCCTAAACCACATGGATCCACCAGAGTCATTGCATGTGTGTTCTTTCCCTAAACCCCCACCAGAGTCATTGCATGTGTCTTCTTTTCCTAAAGCACGTGGATCCATCAGAGTCATTGCATCGTGTTCCTTTCCTAAACCACACTTATCCACCATAGTGATTGCATGTGTGTTCTTTTCCTAAACCACCAACAGAGTCATTGCATGCGTGTTCTTTTCCTAATACAACCAGAGTCATTGCATGTGTGTTCCTTTCATAAACCACATGGATCCACCAGAGTCATTGCGTGTGTATTACTTTCTTAAACCACATGGATCCACCAGAGACATTGCATCTGTGTTCTTTTCCTAAACCACATGGATCCACCAGAGTCATTGCATGTTTGTTCCTTTCCTAAACCAAATGGATCCACCAGAGTAATTGCATGTGTGTTCCTTTCCTAAACCACATTGATCCACCAGAGTCACTACATGTGTGTTGTTTTCCTAAACCACCACCAGAGTCATTGCATGTGTGTCCTTTTCCTATACCACCACTAGAGTCATTGCATGGGTGTTCCTTTCCTAAACCACATGGATCCACCAGAGTTATTGCATGTGTGTTCTACACCTAAACCACCACCACAGTAATTGCATGTGTCTTCCTTTCCTAAACCACATGGATCCACTGGATTCATTGCATGTGTGTTCCTTTCATAAACCACATGGGTCCACCATAGTAATTGCATGTGTGTTACTTTCCTAAACCACATTGATCCACCAGAGTCATTGAATGTGTGTTCCTTTCCTAAACCATATGGATCCATCAGAGTCATTGCAAGTGTGTTATTTTCCTAAACCACATGGATCAACTAGAGTCATTACATGTGTGTCCCTTTCCTAAACCACATCGCTCCACCAGAGTCATTGCATGTGTGTTATTTTCCTAATCCAGCACCAGAGTCATTACATTTGTCATCTTTTCCTAAACCACCACAAGTGTCCTTGCATGTGTGTTCCTTTCATAAACCACATGGATCCACAAGAGTAATTGCACGTGTGTTCCTTTCCAAAACCACATGGATCCACGAGTAATTGCATGTGTTCCTTTCCTAAACCACATTGATCCACTAGAGTCACTGCATGTGTGTTCTTTTCCTGAACCACCACCAGAGTCCTTGCATGTGCGTTCTTTTCCTAAACTACATGGATCCACCAGAGTAATTTCATGTGTGTTCCTTTCCTAAACCACATGGATCCACCAGAGTAATTGCATGTGATCCTTTCCTAAACGACATTGATCCACCAGAGTCACTGCATGTGTGTTCTTTTCCTGAAGCACCACCAGAGTCAATGCATGTGTTCTTTTCCTAAACCACCACTAGAGTCATTGCATGTGTGTTCTTTCCTAAACCACATGGATCCACCAGAGTCATTGCATGTGTGTTCTTTCCCTAAACCACCACCAGAGTCATTGCATGTGTGTTACTTTCCTAATAACACCAGAGTCATTACAAGTGTGTTCCTTTCATAAACATCATGGATCCACAAGTGTCATTGCATGTGTGTTCCTTTCCTAAACCAGATTGATCCACCAGAGTCATTACATGTGTGTTCTTTTCCTAAACCACCGCCAGAGTCATTGCATGTGTGTCCTTTTCCTGAACAACCACTAGAGTCATTGCATGTGTGTTCTTTTTCGAAACCACCAGTAGAGTCATTGCATGTGTGTTCTGTTCGTAAACCACATGGATCTAGCAGAGTCATTGCATGTGTATTATTTTCCTAAATCACCACCAGAGTCATTGCATGTGTTCCTTTCATAAACCACATGGATCCACAAGAGTCATTGCATGTGTGTTCCTTTCCAAAACCACATGGATCCACCAGAGTAATTGCATGTGTTCCTTTCCTAAACCACATTGATCCACCAGATTCACTCCATGTTTGTTCTTTCTGAACCACCACTGTAGTCATTGCATGTGTATTCCTTTCCTAATCCACATGGATCCACCAGAGTCATTGCATGTGTGTTCTTTTCCTAAACCACAAGGATCTAATAGAGTCATTACATGTTTGTTCCTTTCCTAAACCACATGGATCCACCAGAGTAATTGCATGTGTGTTCCTTTCCTAAACCATATTGACACACTAGAGTCACTTCATGTGTGTTCTTTTCCTAAACCACATCCAGAGTCGTTGCATGTGTGTCCTTTTCCTATACCACCACTAGAGACATTGCATGGGTGTCCTTTCCTAAACCAGCACCAGAGTTATTGCATGTATGTTCTTCTCCTAAACCAGCACCAGAGTCATTGCATGTGTCTTCCTTTCCTAAACCACATGGATCCACCAGATTCATTGCATGTGTGTTCCTTTCAAAAACCACATGGATCCACCAGAGTCATTGCATGTGTGTTCCTTCCATAAACAACATGGATCCACTAGAGTCATTGCATGTGTGTTCCTTTCCTAAACCACATGGATCGACCAGAGTCATTGCATGTGTGTTCTTTCCTAAACCACCAGAGTCATTGCATGTGTCTTCTTTTCCTAACCCACGTGGATCTTCTAGAGTCATTAAATTGTGTTCCTTTCCTAAACCACACTTATCCACCAGAGTGATTGCATGTGTGTTCTTTTCCTAAACCACCACCAGAGTCAATGCATGCATGTTCTTTTCAAAATACCACCAGAGTCATTGCATGTGTGTTCCTTTCATAAACCTCCTTGATCCACCAGAGTCATTGCATGTGTGTTCCTTTCATAAACCACATGGATCCACCAGAGTCATTGCATGTGTATTCCTTTCTTAAACCACATAGATCCACCAGAGTCATTGCATGTGTGTTCCTTCCATAAACCACATGGATCCACCAGAGTCATTGCATGTGTGTTCCTTTCCTAAACCACATGCATCCACCAGAGTAATTGCATGTGTGTTCCTTTCCTAAACCTCAATGATCCACGAGAGTCACTTCATGTGTGTTCTTTTCCTAAACCACCACCAGAGTCATTGGATGTGTGTCCTTTTCCTATACCACCACTAGAGTCATTGCATGGGTGTTCCTTTCCTAAATCACTTAGATCCACCAGAGTTATTGCATGTGTGTTCTTCTCCTAAACTACCACCAGAGTCATTGCATATGTCTTCCTTTCCTAAACCACATGGATCCACCAGTTTCATTGCATGTGTGTTCCTTTCATAAACCACATGGATCCACCAGAGTCATTGCATGTGTGTTACTTTCCTAAACCATATGGAACCACCAGACTCCTTGAATGTGTTCCTTTCCTAAACCCTATGGATCCATCAGAGTCATTGCAAGTGTGTTCTTTTCCTAAACCACATGGATCAACTAGGGTCATTACATGTGTGTCCCTTTCCTAAACAACATCGATCCACCAGAGTCATTGCATGTGTGTTATTTTCCTAATCCAGCACCAGAGTCATTGCATGTGTGTTCTTTTCCTAAACCACCATGAGAGTCGTTGCATGTGTGTTCTGTTCGTAAACCACATGGATCTAGCAGAGTCATTGCATGTGTATTATTTTCCTAAACCACCAGCAGAGTCATTGCATGTGTGTTCCTTTCATAAACCACATGGATCCACAAGAGTCACATGTGTGTTCCTTTCCAAAACCACATGGATCCATCAGAGTAATTGCATGTGTGTTCCTTTCCTAAACCACATTGATCCACAGTCACTCCATGTTTGTTCTATTCACAACCACCACTGTAGTCATTGCATGTGTATTCCTTTCCTAATCCACATGGATCCACCAGAGTCATTGCATGTGTGTTCTTTTCCTAGACCACAAGGATCCAATAGAGTCATTGCATGTTTGTTCCTTTCCTAAACCACATGGATCCACTAGAGTAATTGCATGTGTGTTCCTTTCCTAAACCATATTGACACACCAGAGTCACTTCATGTCTGTTCTTTTCCTAAACCACCTCCAGAGTCGTTGCATGTGTGTCCTTTTCCTATACCACCACTAGAGACATTGCATGGGTGTCCTTTCCTAAACCACATGGATCCACCAGAGTTATTGCATGTATGTTCTTCTCCTAAACCAGCACCAGAGTCATTGCATGTGTCTTCCTTTCCTAAACCACATGGATCCACCAGATTCATTGCATGTGTGTTCCTTTCATAAACCACATGGATCCACCAGAGTCATTGCATGTGTGTTCCTTCCATAAACAACATGGATCCACCAGAGTCATTGCATGTGTGTTCTTTTCCTGAACCACCACCAGAGTCATTGCATGTGTGTTATTTTCATAAACCAAAACTAGAGTCATTGCATGTGTGTTCTTTTCTAAACCACATGGATCCACTACAGTCATTGCATGTGTGCTCTTTTCGTAAACCACCACTAGAGTCATTGCATGTGTGTTCCTTTCCTAATAGCACCAGAGTCATTACAAGTGTGTTCCTTTCATAAACCACATGGATCCACCAAAGTCATTGCACGTGTGTTCCTTTCCTAAACCACATGGATCCACCAAAGTCATTGCATGTGTGTTCTTTCCCTAAACCAGCACGAGAGTCATTGCATGTGTCTTCTTTTCCTAAACCACATGGATCCACCAGAGTGATTGCATTTTATTCCTTTCCTAAGCTACACTGATCCACCAGAGTGATTGCATGTGTGTTCTTTTCCTAAACCACCACCATTGTCCTTGCATGTGTGTTCTTTTCCTAATACCACTAGAGTCATTGCATGTGTCTACCTTTCATAAACCACATGGATGCACTAGAGTCATTGCATGTGTATTCCTTTCCTAAACAACATAGATCCACCAGAGTCATTGCATGTGTGTTCTTTTCCTAAACCACAAGGATCCACCAGAGTCATTGCATGTTTGTTCCTTTCCTAAACCACATGGATCCACCAGAGTAATAGCATGTTTGTTCCTTTCCTAAACCACATTGATCCACCAGAGTCACTGCATGTGTGTTCTTTTCCTAAACCACCTCCAGAGTCATTGCATGTGTGTCCTTTTCATATACCACCACTAGAGACATTGCATGGGTGTCCTTTCCTAAACCACATGGATCCACCAGAGTTATTGCATGTGTGTTCTTCTACTAAACCACCTCAAGAGTCATTGCATGTGTCTTCCTTTCCTAAACCACATGGATCCACCAGATTCATTGCAGGTGTGTTACTTTTATAAACCACATGGATCCACCAGAGTCATTGCATGTGTCTTACTTTCCTAAACCATATGGATCCACCAGAGTCATTGAATGTGTGTTCCTTTCCTAAACCATATGGATCCATCAGAGTCATTGCAAGTGTGTTCTTTTCCTAAACCACATGGATCAAATAGAGTCATTACATTTGTGTCCCTTTCCTAAACCACATGGATCCACCAGAGTCATTGCATGTGTGTTCTTTCCCTAAACCCCCACCAGAGTCATTGCATGTGTCTTCTTTTCCTAAAGCACGTGGATCCATCAGAGTCATTGCATCGTGTTCCTTTCCTAAACCACACTTATCCACCATAGTGATTGCATGTGTGTTCTTTTCCTAAACCACCAACAGAGTCATTGCATGCGTGTTCTTTTCCTAATACAACCAGAGTCATTGCATGTGTGTTCCTTTCATAAACCACATGGATCCACCAGAGTCATTGCGTGTGTATTACTTTCTTAAACCACATGGATCCACCAGAGACATTGCATCTGTGTTCTTTTCCTAAACCACATGGATCCACCAGAGTCATTGCATGTTTGTTCCTTTCCTAAACCAAATGGATCCACCAGAGTAATTGCATGTGTGTTCCTTTCCTAAACCACATTGATCCACCAGAGTCACTACATGTGTGTTGTTTTCCTAAACCACCACCAGAGTCATTGCATGTGTGTCCTTTTCCTATACCACCACTAGAGTCATTGCATGGGTGTTCCTTTCCTAAACCACATGGATCCACCAGAGTTATTGCATGTGTGTTCTACACCTAAACCACCACCACAGTAATTGCATGTGTCTTCCTTTCCTAAACCACATGGATCCACTGGATTCATTGCATGTGTGTTCCTTTCATAAACCACATGGGTCCACCATAGTAATTGCATGTGTGTTACTTTCCTAAACCACATTGATCCACCAGAGTCATTGAATGTGTGTTCCTTTCCTAAACCATATGGATCCATCAGAGTCATTGCAAGTGTGTTATTTTCCTAAACCACATGGATCAACTAGAGTCATTACATGTGTGTCCCTTTCCTAAACCACATCGCTCCACCAGAGTCATTGCATGTGTGTTATTTTCCTAATCCAGCACCAGAGTCATTACATTTGTCATCTTTTCCTAAACCACCACAAGTGTCCTTGCATGTGTGTTCCTTTCATAAACCACATGGATCCACAAGAGTAATTGCACGTGTGTTCCTTTCCAAAACCACATGGATCCACCAGAGTAATTGCATGTGTGTTCCTTTCCTAAACCACATTGATCCACTAGAGTCACTGCATGTGTGTTCTTTTCCTGAACCACCACCAGAGTCCTTGCATGTGCGTTCTTTTCCTAAACTACATGGATCCACCAGAGTAATTTCATGTGTGTTCCTTTCCTAAACCACATGGATCCACCAGAGTAATTGCATGTGTGATCCTTTCCTAAACGACATTGATCCACCAGAGTCACTGCATGTGTGTTCTTTTCCTGAAGCACCACCAGAGTCAATGCATGTGTGTTCTTTTCCTAAACCACCACTAGAGTCATTGCATGTGTGTTCTTTCCTAAACCACATGGATCCACCAGAGTCATTGCATGTGTGTTCTTTCCCTAAACCACCACCAGAGTCATTGCATGTGTGTTACTTTCCTAATAACACCAGAGTCATTACAAGTGTGTTCCTTTCATAAACATCATGGATCCACAAGTGTCATTGCATGTGTGTTCCTTTCCTAAACCAGATTGATCCACCAGAGTCATTACATGTGTGTTCTTTTCCTAAACCACCGCCAGAGTCATTGCATGTGTGTCCTTTTCCTGAACAACCACTAGAGTCATTGCATGTGTGTTCTTTTTCGAAACCACCAGTAGAGTCATTGCATGTGTGTTCTGTTCGTAAACCACATGGATCTAGCAGAGTCATTGCATGTGTATTATTTTCCTAAATCACCACCAGAGTCATTGCATGTGTGTTCCTTTCATAAACCACATGGATCCACAAGAGTCATTGCATGTGTGTTCCTTTCCAAAACCACATGGATCCACCAGAGTAATTGCATGTGTGTTCCTTTCCTAAACCACATTGATCCACCAGATTCACTCCATGTTTGTTCTGTTCCTGAACCACCACCAGAGTCATTGCATGTGTATTCCTTTCCTAATCCACATGGATCCACCAGAGTCATTACATGTGTGTTCTTTTCCTAAACCACAAGGATCTAATAGAGTCATTACATGTTTGTTCCTTTCCTAAACCACATGGATCCACCAGAGTAATTGCATGTGTGTTCCTTTCCTAAACCATATTGACACACTAGAGTCACTTCATGTGTGTTCTTTTCCTAAACCACATCCAGAGTCGTTGCATGTGTGTCCTTTTCCTATACCACCACTAGAGACATTGCATGGGTGTCCTTTCCTAAACCAGCACCAGAGTTATTGCATGTATGTTCTTCTCCTAAACCAGCACCAGAGTCATTGCATGTGTCTTCCTTTCCTAAACCACATGGATCCACCAGATTCATTGCATGTGTGTTCCTTTCAAAAACCACATGGATCCACCAGAGTCATTGCATGTGTGTTCCTTCCATAAACAACATGGATCCACTAGAGTCATTGCATGTGTGTTCCTTTCCTAAACCACATGGATCGACCAGAGTCATTGCATGTGTGTTCTTTCCCTAAACCACCACCAGAGTCATTGCATGTGTCTTCTTTTCCTAACCCACGTGGATCTTCTAGAGTCATTAAATTGTGTTCCTTTCCTAAACCACACTTATCCACCAGAGTGATTGCATGTGTGTTCTTTTCCTAAACCACCAGAGTCAATGCATGCATGTTCTTTTCAAAATACCACCAGAGTCATTGCATGTGTGTTCCTTTCATAAACCTCCTTGATCCACCAGAGTCATTGCATGTGTGTTCCTTTCATAAACCACATGGATCCACCAGAGTCATTGCATGTGTATTCCTTTCTTAAACCACATAGATCCACCAGAGTCATTGCATGTGTGTTCCTTCCATAAACCACATGGATCCACCAGAGTCATTGCATGTGTGTTCCTTTCCTAAACCACATGCATCCACCAGAGTAATTGCATGTGTGTTCCTTTCCTAAACCTCAATGATCCACGAGAGTCACTTCATGTGTGTTCTTTTCCTAAACCACCACCAGAGTCATTGGATGTGTGTCCTTTTCCTATACCACCACTAGAGTCATTGCATGGGTGTTCCTTTCCTAAATCACTTAGATCCACCAGAGTTATTGCATGTGTGTTCTTCTCCTAAACTACCACCAGAGTCATTGCATATGTCTTCCTTTCCTAAACCACATGGATCCACCAGTTTCATTGCATGTGTGTTCCTTTCATAAACCACATGGATCCACCAGAGTCATTGCATGTGTGTTACTTTCCTAAACCATATGGATCCACCAGAGTCATTGAATGTGTGTTCCTTTCCTAAACCATATGGATCCATCAGAGTCATTGCAAGTGTGTTCTTTTCCTAAACCACATGGATCAACTAGGGTCATTACATGTGTGTCCCTTTCCTAAACAACATCGATCCACCAGAGTCATTGCATGTGTGTTATTTTCCTAATCCAGCACCAGAGTCATTGCATGTGTGTTCTTTTCCTAAACCACCATGAGAGTCGTTGCATGTGTGTTCTGTTCGTAAACCACATGGATCTAGCAGAGTCATTGCATGTGTATTATTTTCCTAAACCACCAGCAGAGTCATTGCATGTGTGTTCCTTTCATAAACCACATGGATCCACAAGAGTCACATGTGTGTTCCTTTCCAAAACCACATGGATCCATCAGAGTAATTGCATGTGTGTTCCTTTCCTAAACCACATTGATCCACCAGAGTCACTCCATGTTTGTTCTATTCCTGAACCACCACCAGAGTCATTGCATGTGTATTCCTTTCCTAATCCACATGGATCCACCAGAGTCATTGCATGTGTGTTCTTTTCCTAGACCACAAGGATCCAATAGAGTCATTGCATGTTTGTTCCTTTCCTAAACCACATGGATCCACTAGAGTAATTGCATGTGTGTTCCTTTCCTAAACCATATTGACACACCAGAGTCACTTCATGTCTGTTCTTTTCCTAAACCACCTCCAGAGTCGTTGCATGTGTGTCCTTTTCCTATACCACCACTAGAGACATTGCATGGGTGTCCTTTCCTAAACCACATGGATCCACCAGAGTTATTGCATGTATGTTCTTCTCCTAAACCAGCACCAGAGTCATTGCATGTGTCTTCCTTTCCTAAACCACATGGATCCACCAGATTCATTGCATGTGTGTTCCTTTCATAAACCACATGGATCCACCAGAGTCATTGCATGTGTGTTCCTTCCATAAACAACATGGATCCACCAGAGTCATTGCATGTGTGTTCCTTTCGTAAACCACATGGATCGACCAGAGTCATTGCATGTGTGTTCTTTCCCAAAACCACCACCAGAGTCATTGCATGTGTCTTCTTTTCCTAACCCACGTGGATCCACTAGAGTCATTGCATTGTTTTCCTTTCCTAAACCACACTTATCGACCAGAGTGATTGCATGTGTGTTCTTTTCCTAAACCACCACCAGAGTAAATGCATGCATGTTCTTTTCAAAATACCACCAGAGTCATTGCATGTGTGTTCCTTTCATAAACCACCTTGATCCACCAGAGTCATTGCATGTGTGTTCCTTTCATAAACCACATGGATCCACCAGAGTCATTTCATGTGTATTCCTTTCTTAAACCACATGGATCCACCAGAGTCATTGCATGTGTGTTGTTTTCCTAAACCACATGGATCCACCAGAGTCATTGCATGTGTGTTACTTTCCTAAACCACATGGATCCACCAGAGTAATTGCATGTGTGTTCCTTTCCTAAACCTCATTGATCCACGAGAGTCACTGCATGTGTGTTCTTTTCCTAAACCACCACCAGAGTCATTGCATGTGTGTCCTTTTCCTGAACCACCACCAGAGTCATTGCATGTGTGTTCTTTTTCGAAACCACCAGTAGAGTCATTGCATGTGTGTTCTGTTCGTAAACCACATGGATCTAGCAGAGTCATTCATGTGTATTATTTTCCTAAACCACCACTAGAGTCATTGCATGTGTGTTCCTTTCATAAACCACATGGATCCACAAGAGTCATTGCATGTGTGTTCCTTTCCAAAACTACATGGATCCACCAGAGTAATTGCATGTGTGTTCCTTTCCTAAACCACATTGATCCACCAGAGTCACTCCATGTTTGTTCTGTTCCTGAACCACCAACAGAGTCATTGCATGTGTATTCCTTTCCTAATCCACATGGATCCACCAGAGTCATTGCATGTGTGTTCTTTTCCTAAACCACAAGGATCCAATAGAGTCATTGCATGTGTGTTCTTTTCCTAAACCACCAACAGAGTCATTGCATGCGTGTTCTTTTCCTAATACAACCAGAGTCATTGCATGTGTGTTCCTTTCATAAACCACATGGATCCACCAGAGTCATTGCGTGTGTATTACTTTCTTAAACCACATGGATCCACCAGAGACATTGCATCTGTGTTCTTTTCCTAAACCACATGGATCCACCAGAGTCATTGCATGTTTGTTCCTTTCCTAAACCACATGGATCCACCAGAGTAATTGCATGTGTGTTCCTTTCCTAAACCATATTGACACACCAGAGTCACTTCATGTGTGTTCTTTTCCTAAACCACCTCTAGAGTCGTTGCATGTGTGTCCTTTTCCTATACCACCACTAGACACATTGCATGGGTGCCCTTTCCTAAACCACATGGATCCACCAGAGTTATTGCATGTATGTTCTTCTCCTAAACCAGCACCAGAGTCATTGCATGTGTCTTCCTTTCCTAAACCACATGGATCCACCAGATTCATTGCATGTGTGTTCCTTTCATAAACCACATGGATCCACCAGAGTCATTGCATGTGTGTTCCTTCCATAAACAACATGGATCCACCAGAGTCATTGCATGTGTGTTCCTTTCCTAAACCACATGGATCGACCAGAGTCATTGCATGTGTGTTCTTTCCCTAAACCACCACCAGAGTCATTGCATGTGTCTTCTTTTCCTAACCCACGTGGATCCACTAGAGTCATTGCATTGTGTTCCTTTCCTAAACCACACTTATCCAGCAGAGTGATTGCATGTGCGTTCTTTTCCTAAACCACCACCAGAGTCAATGCATGCATGTTCTTTTCAAAATACCACCAGAGTCACTGCATGTGTGTTCCTTTCATAAACCACCTTGATCCACCAGAGTCATTGCATGTGTGTTCCTTTCATAAACCACATGGATGCACCAGAGTCATTGCATGTGTATTCCTTTCTTAAACCACATGGATCCACCAGAAGCATTGCATGTGTGTTGTTTTCCTAAACCACATGGATCCACCAGAGTCATTGCATGTGTGTTCCTTTCCTAAACCACATGGATCCACCAGAGTAATTGCATGTGTGTTCCTTTCCTAAACCTCATTGATCCACGAGAGTCACTGCATGTGTGTTCTTTTCCTAAACCACCACCAGAGTCATTGGATGTGTGTCCTTTTCCTATACCACCACTATAGTCATTGCATGGGTGTTCCTTTCCTAAATCACATAGATCCACCAGAGTTATTGCATGTGTGTTCTTCTCCTAAACTACCACCCGAGTCATTGCATGTGTCTTCCTTTCCTAAACCACATGGATCCACCAGTTTCATTGCATGTCTGTTCCTTTCATAAACCACATGGATCCACCAGAGTCATTGCATGTGTGTTACTTTCCTTAACCATATGGATCCACTAGAGTCATTGAATGTGTGTTCCTTTCCTAAACCATATGGATCCATCAGAGTCATTGCAAGTGTGTTCTTTTCCTAAACCACATGGATCAACTAGGGTCATTACATGTGTGTCCCTTTCCTAAACCACATCGATCCACCAGAGTCATTGCATGTGTGTTATTTTCCTAATCCAGCACCAGAGTCATTGCATGTGTGTTCTTTTTCGAAACCACCAGTAGAGTCATTGCATGTGTGTTCTATTCGTAAACCACATGGATCTAGCAGAGTCATTGCATGTGTATTATTTTCCTAAACCACCACAAGAGTCATTGCATGTGTGTTCCTTTCATAAACCACATGGATCCACAAGAGTCATTGCATGTGTGTTCCTTTCCAAAACCACATGGATCCACCAGAGTAATTGCATGTGTGTTCCTTTCCTAAACCACATTGATGCACCAGAGTCACTCCATGTTTGTTCTGTTCCTGAACCACCACCAGAGTCATTGCATGTGTATTCCTTTCTTAATCCACATGGATCCACCAGAGTCATTGCATGTGTGTTCTTTTCCTAAACCACAAGGATCCAATAGAGTCATTGCATGTTTGTTCCTTTCCTAAACCACATGGATCCACCAGAGTAATTGCATGTGTGTTCCTTTCCTTAACCATACTGACACACCAAAGTCACTTCATGTGTGTTCTTTTCCTAAACCACCTCCAGAGTCGTTGCACGTGTGTCCTTTTCCTATACCACCACTAGAGACATTGCATGGGTGTCCTTTCCTAAACCACATGGATCCAAAAGAGTTATTGCATGTATGTTCTTCTCCTAAACCAGCACCAGAGTCATTGCATGTGTCTTCCTTTCCTAAACCACATGGATCCACCAGATTCATTGCATGTGTGTTCCTTTCATAAACCACATGGATCCACCAGAGTCATTGCATGTGTGTTCCTTCCATAAACAACATGGATCCACCAGAGTCATTGCATGTGTGTTCCTTTCCTAAACCACATGGATCGACCAGAGTCATTGCATGTGTGTTCTTTCCCCAAACCACCACCAGAGTCATTGCATGTGTCTTCTTTTCCTAACCCACGTTGATCCACTAGAGTCATTGCATTGTGTTCCTTTCCTAAACCACACTTATTCACCAGAGTGATTGCATGTGTGTTCTTTTCATAAACCACCACCAGAGTCAATGCATGCATGTTCTTTTCAAAATACCACCAGAGTCATTGCATGTGTGTTCCTTTCATAAACCACCTTGATCCACCAGAGTCATTGCATGTGTGTTCCTTTCATAAACCACATGGATCCACCAGAGTCATTGCATGTGTATTCCTTTCTTAAACCACATGGATCCACCAGAGTCATTGCATGTGTGTTCCTTCCATAAACCACATGGATCCACCAGAGTCATTGCATGTGTATTCCTTTCTTAAACCACATGGATCCACCAGAGTCATTGCATGTGTGTTGTTTTCCTAAACCACATGGATCCACCAGAGTCATTGCATGTGTGTTCCTTTCCTAAACCACATGGATCCACCAGAGTAATTGCATGTGTGTTCCTTTCCTAAACCTCATTGATCCACGAGAGTCACTGCATGTGTGTTCTTTTCCTAAACCACCACCAGAGTCATTGGATGTGTGTCCTTTTCCTATACCACCACTAGAGTCATTGCATGGGTGTTCCTTTCCTAAATCACATAGATCCACTAGAGTTATTGCATGTGTGTTCTTCTCCTAAACTACCACCAGAGTCATTGCATGTGTCTTCCTTTCCTAAACCACATGGATCCACCAGTTTCATTGCATGTGTGTTGCTTTCATAAACCACATGGATCCACCAGAGTCATTGCATGTGTGTTACTTTCCTAAACCATATGGATCCACCAGAGTCATTGAATGTGTGTTCCTTTCCTAAACCATATGGATCCATCAGAGTCATTGCAAGTGTGTTATTTTCCTAAACCACATGGATCAACTAGGGTCATTACATGTGTGTCCCTTTCCTAAACCACATCGATCCACCAGAGTCATTGCATGTGTGTTATTTTCCTAATCCAAAACCAGAGTCATTGCATATGTGTTCTTTTCCTAAACCACCACGAGAGTCGTTGGATGTGTGTTCCTTTCATAAACCACATAGATCCACAAGAGTCATTGCATGTGTGTTCGATTCCAAAACCACATGGATCCACCAGAGTAATTGCATTTGTGTTCTTTTCCTAAACCACATTGATCCACCAGAGTCACTGTATGTGTATTCTTTTCCTGAACCACCACTAAAGTAATTGCATGTGTGTTCTTTTCCTGAACCACCACCAGAGTCCTTGCATATGTGCTCCTTTCCTAAACTGCATGGATCCAACAAAGTCATTGTATGTGTGTTCATTTCCTAAACCACCACCAGAGTCATTGCATGTATGTTTCTTTCCTAAACCACATGGATCCACCAGAGTCATTGCATGTGTGTTCATTTCCTAAACCACATTGATCCCCTAGTCATTGCATGTGTATTCATTTCCTAAACCACATGGATCCACTAGAGTCATTGTATGTGTGTTATTTTCCTAAACCAGCACCAAAGTCATTGCATGTGTGTTCTTTTCCTAAACCACCACCAGAGGCGTTGCATGTGTGTTCCTTTCATAAAACACATGGATCCATCAGAGTCATTGCATGTGTGTTCCTTTCCTAAACCACATGGATCCACTAGACTCATTAGATGTGTGTTTCTTTCCTAAACCACATTGATCCACCAGAGTCCTTGCATGTGTGTTCTTTTCCTAAACCACCACCAGAGTCATTGCATGTGTGTTCTGTTTCGAAATCACCAGTAGAGTCATTGCATGTGTGTTCTGTTCCTAAACCATATGGATCCATCAGAGTCATTGCAAGTGTGTTCTTTTCCTAAACCACATGGATTAACTAGGGTCATTACATGTGTGTCCATTTCCTAAACAACATCGATCCACCAGAGTCATTGCATGTGTGTTATTTTCCTAATCCAGCACCAGAGTCATTGCATGTGTGTTCTTTTCCTAAACCACCACGAGAGTCGTTGCATGTGTGTTCTATTCGTAAACCACATGGATCTAGCAGAGTAGTTACATGTGTATTATTTTCCTAAACCACCACTAGAGTCATTGCATGTGTGTTCCTTTCATAAACCACATGGATCCACAAGAGTCATTGCATGTGTGTTCCTTTCCAAAACCACATGGATCCACCAGAGTAATTGCATGTGTGTTCCTTTCATAAACCACCTTGATCCACCAGAGTCATTGCATGTGTGTTGCTTTCATAAACCACATGGATCCACCAGAGTCATTGCATGTGTATTCCTTTCTTAAACCACATGGATCCACCAGAATCATTGCATGTGTGTTCCTTCCATAAACCACATGGATCCACCAGAGTCATTGCATGTGTATTCCTTTCTTAAACCACATGGATCCACCAGAGTCATTGCATGTGTGTTGTTTTCCTAAACCACATGGATCCACCAGAGTCATTGCATGTGTGTTCCTTTCCTAAACCACATGGATCCACCAGAGTAATTGCATGTGTGTTCCTTTCCTAAACCTCATTGATCCACGAGAGTCACTGCATGTGTTTTCTTTTCCTAAACCACCACCAGAGTCATTGGATATGTGTCCTTTTCCTATACCACCACTAGAGTCATTGCATGGGTGTTCCTTTCCTAAATCACATAGATCCACCAGAGTTATTGCATGTGTGTTCTTCTCCTAAACTACCACCAGAGTCATTGCATGTGTCTTCCTTTCCTAAACCACATGGATCCACCAGTTTCATTGCATGTGTGTTGCTTTCATAAACCACATGGATCCACCAGAGTCATTGCATGTGTGTTACTTTCCTAAACCATATGGATCCACCAGAGTCATTGAATGTGTGTTCCTTTCCTAAACCATATGGATCCATCAGAGTCATTGCAAGTGTGTTCTTTTCCTAAACCACATGGATCAACTAGGGTCATTACATGTGTGTCCCTTTCCTAAACCACATCGATCCACCAGAGTCATTGCATGTGTGTTATTTTCCTAATCCAGCACCAGAGTCATTGCATATGTGTTATTTTCCTAAACCACCACGAGAGTCGTTGCATGTGTGTTCCTTTCATAAACCACATAGATCCACAAGATTCATTGCATGTGTGTTCGATTCCAAAACCACATGGATCCACCAGAGTAATTGCATTTGTGTTCTTTTCCTAAACCACATTGATCCACCAGAGTCACTGTATGTGTATTCTTTTCCTGAACCACCACTAAAGTAATTGCATGTGTGTTCTTTTCCTGAACCACCACCAGAGTCCTTGCATATGTGCTCCTTTCCTAAACTGCATGGATCCAACAAATTCATTGCATGTGTGTTCATTTCCTAAACCACCACCAGAGTCATTGCATGTATGTTTCTTTCCTAAACCACATGGATCCACCAGAGTCATTGCATGTGTGTTCATTTCCTAAACCACATTGATCCCCTAGTCATTAAATGTGTATTCATTTCCTAAACCACATGGATCCACTAGAGTCATTGTATGTGTGTTATTTTCCTAAACCAACACCAAAGTCATTGCATGTGTGTTCTTTTCCTAAACCACCACCAGAGGCGTTGCATGTGTGTTCCTTTCATAAAACACATGGATCCATCAGAGTCATTGCATGTGTGTTCCTTTCCTAAACCACATGGATCCACCAGAGTCATTAGATGTGTGTTTCTTTCCTAAACCACATTGATCCACCAGCGTCCTTGCATGTGTGTTCTTTTCCTAAACCACCACCAGAGTCATTGCATGTGTGTTCTGTTTCGAAATCACCAGTAGAGTCATTGCATGTGTGTTCTGTTCCTAAACCATATGGATCCATCAGAGTCATTGCAAGTGTGTTCTTTTCCTAAACCACATGGATCAACTAGGGTCATTACATGTGTGTCCCTTTCCTAAACAACATCGATCCACCAGAGTCATTGCATGTGTGTTATTTTCCTAATCCAGCACCAGAGTCATTGCATGTGTGTTCTTTTCCTAAACCACCACGAGAGTCGTTGCATGTGTGTTCTATTCGTAAACCACATGGATCTAGCAGAGTCATTGCATGTGTATTATTTTCCTAAACCACCACTAGAGTCATTGCATGTGTGTTCCTTTCATAAACCACATGGATCCACAAGAGTCATTGCATGTGTGTTCCTTTCCAAAACCACATGGATCCACCAGAGTAATTGCATGTGTGTTCCTTTCATAAACCACCTTGATCCACCAGAGTCATTGCATGTGTGTTCCTTTCATAAACCACATGGATCCACCAGAGTCATTGCATGTGTATTCCTTTCTTAAACCACATGGATCCACCAGAGTCATTGCACGTGTGTTCCTTCCATAAACCACATGGATCCACCAGAGTCATTGCATGTGTATTCCTTTCTTAAACCACATGGATCCACAAGAGTCATTGCATGTGTGTTGTTCTCCTAAACCACATGGATCCACCAGAGTCATTGCATGTGTGTTCCTTTCCTAAACCACATGGATCCACCAGAGTAATTGCATGTGTGTTCCTTTCCTAAACCTCATTGATCCACGAGAGTCACTGCATGTGTGTTCTTTTCCTAAACCACCACCAGAGTCATTGGATGTGTGTCCTTTTCCTATACCACCACTAGAGTCATTGCATGGGTGTTCCTTTCCTAAATCACATAGATCCACCAGAGTTATTGCATGTGTGTTCTTCTCCTAAACTACCACCAGAGTCATTGTATGTGTCTTCCTTTCCTAAACCACATGGATCCACCAGTTTCATTGCATGTGTGTTGCTTTCATAAACCACAGGGATCCACCAGAGTCATTGCATGTGTGTTACTTTCCTAAACCATATGGATCCACCAGAGTCATTGAATGTGTGTTCCTTTCCTAAACCATATGGATCCATCAGAGTCATTGCAAGTGTGTTCTTTTCCTAAACCACATGGATCAACTAGGGTCATTACATGTGTGTCCCTTTCCTAAACCACATCGATCCACCAGAGTCATTGCATGTGTGTTATTTTCCTAATCCAGCACCAGAGTCATTGCATATGTGTTCTTTTCCTAAACCACCACGAGAGTCGTTGCATGTGTGTTCCTTTCATAAACCACATAGATCCACAAGAGTCATTGCATGTGTGTTCGATTCCAAAACCACATGGATCCACCAGAGTAATTGCATTTGTGTTCTTTTCCTAAACCACATGGATCCACATATGGATCAACCACTGTCATTGCATGTGTGTTCCTTTCATAAACCACATGGATCCACAAGAGTCATTGCATGTGTGTTCCTTTCCAAAACCACATGGATCCACTAGATTCATTGCATGTGTGTTCCTTTCCTAAGCCACATGGATCCACCAGATTCATTGCATGTGTGTTCCTTTCATAAACCACATGGATCCACCAGAGTCATTGCATGTGTGTTCCTTCCATAAACAACATGGATCCACCAGAGTCATTGCATGTGTGTTCCTTTCCTAAACCACATGGATCGACCAGAGTCATTGCATGTGTGTTCTTTCCCTAAACCACCACCAGAGTCATTGCATGTATGTTTCTTTCCTAAACCACATGGATCCACCAGAGTCATTGCATGTGTGTTCATTTCGTAAACCACATTGATCCCCTAGTCATTGCATGTGTATTCATTTCCTAAACCACATGGATCCACTAGAGTCATTGTATGTGTGTTATTTTCCTAAACCAGCACCAAAGTCATTGCATGTGTGTTCTTTTCCTAAACCACCACCAGAGTCGTTGCATGTGAGTTCCTTTCATAAAACACATGGATCCATCAGAGTCATTGCATGTGTGTTCCTTTCCTAAACCACATGGATCCACCAGAGTCATTAGATGTGTGTTTCTTTCCTAAACCACATTGATCCACCAGAGTCCTTGCATGTGTGTTCTTTTCCTAAACCACCACCAGAGTCATTGCATGTGTGTTCTGTTTCGAAATCACCAGTAGAGTCATTGCATGTGTGTTCTGTTCCTAAACCATATGGATCCATCAGAGTCATTGCAAGTGTGTTCTTTTTCTAAACCACATGGATCAACTAGGGTCATTACATGTGTGTACCTTTCCTAAACAACATCGATCCACCAGAGTCATTGCATGTGTGTTATTTTCCTAATCCAGCACCAGAGTCATTGCATGTGTGTTCTTTTCCTAAACCACCACGAGAGTCGTTGCATGTGTGTTCTATTCGTAAACCACATGGATCTAGCAGAGTCATTGCATGTGTATTATTTTCCTAAACCACCACTAGAGTCATTGCATGTGTGTTCCTTTCATAAACCACATGGATCCACAAGAGTCATTGCATGTGTGTTCCTTTCCAAAACCACATGGATCCACCAGAGTAATTGCATGTGTGTTCCTTTCCTAAACCACATTGATCCACCAGAGTCACTCCATGTTTGTTCTGTTCCTGAACCACCACCAGAGTCATTGCATGTGTATTCCTTTCCTAATCCACATGGATCCACCAGAGTCATTGCATGTGTGTTCTTTTCCTAAACCACAAGGATCCAATAGAGTCATTGCATGTTTGTTCCTTTCCTAAACCACATAGATCCACCAGAGTAATTGCATGTGTGTTCCTTTCCTAAACCATATTGACACACCAGAGTCACTTCATGTGTGTTCTTTTCCTAAACCACCTCCAGAGTCGTTGCATGTGTGTCCTTTTCCTATACCACCACTAGAGACATTGCATGGGTGTCCTTTCCTAAACCACATGGATCCAAAAGAGTTATTGCATGTATGTTCTTCTCCTAAACCAGCACTAGAGTCATTGCATGTGTCTTCCTTTCCTAAGCCACATGGATCCACCAGATTCATTGCATGTGTGTTCCTTTCATAAACCACATGGATCCACCAGAGTCATTGCATGTGTGTTCCTTCCATAAACAACATGGATCCACCAGAGTCATTGCATGTGTGTTCCTTTCCTAAACCACATGGATCGACCAGAGTCATTGCATGTGTGTTCTTTCCCTAAACCACCACCAGAGTCATTGCATGTGTCTTCTTTTCCTAACCCACGTGGATCCACTAGAGTCATTGCATTGTGTTCCTTTCCTAAACCACACTTATCCACCAGAGTGATTGCATGTGTGTTCTTTTCCTAAACCACCACCAGAGTCAATGCATGCATGTTCTTTTCAAAATACCACCAGAGTCATTGCATGTGTGTTCCTTTCATAAACCACCTTGATCCACCAGAGTCATTGCATGTGTGTTCCTTTCATAAACCACATGGATCCACAAGACTCATTGTATGTGTATTCCTTTCTTAAACCACATGGATCCACCAGAGTATTGCATGTGTGCTGTTTTCCTAAACCACATGGATCCACCAGAGTCATTGCATGTGTGTTCCTTTCCTAAACCACATGGATCCACCAGAGTAATTGCATGTGTGTTCCTTTCCTAAACCTCATTGATCCACGAGAGTCACTGCATGTGTGTTCTTTTCCTAAACCACCACCAGAGTCATTGCATGTGTGTCCTTTTCCTGAACCACCACCAGAGTCATTGCATGTGTGTTCTTTTTCGAAACCACCAGTAGAGTCATTGCATGTGTGTTCTGTTCGTAAACCACATGGATCTAGCAGAGTCATTGCATGTGTATTATTTTCCTAAACCACCACCAAAGTCATTGCATGTGTGTTCCTTTCATAAACCACATGGATCCACAAGAGTCATTGCATGTGTGTTCCTTTCCAAAACCACATGGATCCACTAGATTCATTGCATGTGTGTTCCTTTCCTAAGCCACATGGATCCACTAGATTCATTGCATGTGTGTTCCTTTCATAAACCACATGGATCCACCAGAGTCATTGCATGTGTGTTCCTTCCATAAACAACATGGATCCACCAGAGTCATTGCATGTGTGTTCCTTTCCTAAACCACATGGATCGACCAGAGTCATTGCATGTGTGTTCTTTCCCTAAACCACCACCAGAGTCATTGCATGTGTCTTCTTTTCCTAACCCACGTGGATCCACTAGAGTCATTGCATTGTGTTCCTTTCCTAAACCACACTTATCCACCAGAGTGATTGCATGTGTGTTCTTTTCCTAAACCACCACCAGAGTCAATGCATGCATGTTCTTTTCAAAATACCACGAGTCATTGCATGTGTGTTCCTTTCATAAACCACCTTGATCCACCAGAGTCATTGCATGTGTGTTCCTTTCATAAACCACATGGATCCACAAGACTCATTGTATGTGTATTCCTTTCTTAAACCACATGGATCCACCAGAGTCATTGCATGTGTGCTGTTTTCCGAAACCACATGGATCCACCAGAGTCATTGCATGTGTGTTCCTTTCCTAAACCACATGGATCCACCAGAGTAATTGCATGTGTGTTCCTTTCCTAAACCTCATTGATCCACGAGAGTCACTGCATGTGTGTTCTTTTCCTAAACCACCACCAGAGTCATTGCATGTGTGTCCTTTTCCTGAACCACCACCAGAGTCATTGCATGTGTGTTCTTTTTCGCAACCACCAGTAGAGTCATTGCATGTGTGTTCGGTTCGTAAACCACATGGATCTAGCAGAGTCATTGCATGTGTATTATTTTCCTAAACCACCACCAAAGTCATTGCATGTGTGTTCCTTTCATAAACCACATGGATCCACAAGAGTCATTGCATGTGTGTTCCTTTCCAAAACCACATGGATCCACTAGAGTCATTGCATGTGTCTTCCTTTCCTAAGCCACATGGATCCACCAGATTCATTGCATGTGTGTTCCTTTCATAAACCACATGGATCCACCAGAGTCATTGCATGTGTGTTCCTTCCATAAACAACATGGATCCACCAGAGTCATTGCATGTGTGTTCCTTTCCTAAACCACATGGATCGACCAGAGTCATTGCATGTGTGTTCTTTCCTAAACCACCACGAGTCATTGCATGTGTCTTCTTTCCTAACCACGTGGATCCACTAGAGTCATTGCATTGTGTTCCTTTCCTAAACCACACTTATCCACCAGAGTGATTGCATGTGTGTTCTTTCCTAAACCACCACCGAGTCAATGCATGCATGTTCTTTTCAAAATACCACCGAGTCATTGCATGTGTGTTCCTTTCATAAACCACCTTGATCCACCAGAGTCATTGCATGTGTGTTCCTTTCATAAACCACATGGATCCACAAGACTCATTGTATGTGTATTCCTTTCTTAAACCACATGGATCCACCAGAGTATTGCATGTGTGTGTTTTCCTAAACCACATGGATCCACGAGTCATTGCATGTGTGTTCCTTTCCTAAACCACATGGATCCACCAGAGTAATTGCATGTGTGTTCCTTTCCTAAACCTCATTGATCCACGAGAGTCACTGCATGTGTGTTCTTTTCCTAAACCACCACCAGAGTCATTGCATGTGTGTCCTTTTCCTGAACCACCACCAGAGTCATTGCATGTGTGTTCTTTTTCGAAACCACCAGTAGAGTCATTGCATGTGTGTTCGGTTCGTAAACCACATGGATCTAGCAGAGTCATTGCATGTGTATTATTTTCCTAAACCACCACCAAAGTCATTGCATGTGTGTTCCTTTCATAAACCACATGGATCCACAAGAGTCATTGCATGTGTGTTCCTTTCCAAAACCACATGGATCCACTAGATTCATTGCATGTGTGTTCCTGTCCTAAGCCACATGGATCCACCAGATTCATTGCATGTGTGTTCCTTTCATAAACCACATGGATCCACCAGAGTCATTGCATGTGTGTTCCTTTCCTAAACCACATGGATCGACCAGAGTCATTGCATGTGTGTTCTTTCCCTAAACCACCACCAGAGTCATTGCATGTGTCTTCTTTTCCTAACCCACGTGGATCCACTAGAGTCATTGCATTGTGTTCCTTTCCTAAACCACACTTATCCACCAGAGTGATTGCATGTGTGTTCTTTTCCTAAACCACCACCAGAGTCAATGCATGCATGTTCTTTTCAAAATACCACCAGAGTCATTGCATGTGTGTTCCTTTCATAAACCACCTTGATCCACCAGAGTCATTGCATGTGTGTTCCTTTCATAAACCACATGGATCCACAAGAGTCATTGTATGTGTATTCCTTTCTTAAACCACATGGATCCACCAGAGTCATTGCATGTGTGCTGTTTTCCTAAACCACATGGATCCACCAGAGTCATTGCATGTGTGTTCCTTTCCTAAACCACATGGATCCACCAGAGTAATTGCATGTGTGTTCCTTTCCTAAACCTCATTGATCCACGAGAGTCACTGCATGTGTGTTCTTTTCCTAAACCACCACCAGAGTCATTGCATGTGTGTCCTTTTCCTGAACCACCACCAGAGTCATTGCATGTGTGTTCTTTTTCGAAACCACCAGTAGAGTCATTGCATGTGTGTTCTGTTCGTAAACCACATGGGTCTAGCAGAGTCATTGCATGTGTATTATTTTCCTAAACCACCACCAAAGTCATTGCATGTGTGTTCCTTTCATAAACCACATGGATCCACAAGAGTCATTGCATGTGTGTTCCTTTCCAAAACCACATGGATCCACTAGATTCATTGCATGTGTGTTCCTTTCCTAAGCCACATGGATCCACTAGATTCATTGCATGTGTGTTCCTTTCATAAACCACATGGATCCACCAGAGTCATTGCATGTGTGTTCCTTCCATAAACAACATGGATCCACCAGAGTCATTGCATGTGTGTTCCTTTCCTAAACCACATGGATCGACCAGAGTCATTGCATGTGTGTTCTTTCCCTAAACCACCACCAGAGTCATTGCATGTGTCTTCTTTTCCTAACCCACGTGGATCCACTAGAGTCATTGCATTGTGTTCCTTTCCTAAACCACACTTATCCACCAGAGTGATTGCATGTGTGTTCTTTTCCTAAACCACCACCAGAGTCAATGCATGCATGTTCTTTTCAAAATACCACCAGAGTCATTGCATGTGTGTTCCTTTCATAAACCACCTTGATCCACCAGAGTCATTGCATGTGTGTTCCTTTCATAAACCACATGGATCCACAAGACTCATTGTATGTGTATTCCTTTCTTAAACCACATGGATCCACCAGAGTCATTGCATGTGTCTTTGTTTCCTAAACCACATGGATCCACCAGAGTCATTGCATGTGTGTTCCTTTCCTAAACCACATGGATCCACCAGAGTAATTGCATGTGTGTTCCTTTCCTAAACCTCATTGATCCACGAGAGTCACTGCATGTGTGTTCTTTTCCTAAACCACCACCAGAGTCATTGCATGTGTGTCCTTTTCCTGAACCACCACCAGAGTCATTGCATGTGTGTTCTTTTTCGAAACCACCAGTAGAGTCATTGCATGTGTGTTCGGTTCGTAAACCACATGGATCTAGCAGAGTCATTGCATGTGTATTATTTTCCTAAACCACCACCAAAGTCATTGCATGTGTGTTCCTTTCATAAACCACATGGATCCACAAGAGTCATTGCATGTGTGTTCCTTTCCAAAACCACATGGATCCACTAGATTCATTGCATGTGTGTTCCTGTCCTAAGCCACATGGATCCACCAGATTCATTGCATGTGTGTTCCTTTCATAAACCACATGGATCCACCAGAGTCATTGCATGTGTGTTCCTTCCATAAACAACATGGATCCACCAGAGTCATTGCATGTGTGTTCCTTTCCTAAACCACATGGATCGACCAGAGTCATTGCATGTGTGTTCTTTCCCTAAACCACCACCAGAGTCATTGCATGTGTCTTCTTTTCCTAACCCACGTGGATCCACTAGAGTCATTGCATTGTGTTCCTTTCCTAAACCACACTTATCCACCAGAGTGATTGCATGTGTGTTCTTTTCCTAAACCACCACCAGAGTCAATGCATGCATGTTCTTTTCAAAATACCACCAGAGTCATTGCATGTGTGTTCCTTTCATAAACCACCTTGATCCACCAGAGTCATTGCATGTGTGTTCCTTTCATAAACCACATGGACCCACAAGAGTCATTGTATGTGTATTCCTTTCTTAAACCACATGGATCCACCAGAGTAATTGCATGTGTGCTGTTTTCCTAAACCACATGGATCCACCAGAGTCATTGCATGTGTGTTCCTTTCCTAAACCACATGGATCCACCAGAGTAATTGCATGTGTGTTCCTTTCCTAAACCTCATTGATCCACGAGAGTCACTGCATGTGTGTTCTTTTCCTAAACCACCACCAGAGTCATTGCATGTGTGTCCTTTTCCTGAACCACCACCAGAGTCATTGCATGTGTGTTCTTTTTCGAAACCACCAGTAGAGTCGTTGCATGTGTGTTCTGTTCGTAAACCACATGGGTCTAGCAGAGTCATTGCATGTGTATTATTTTCCTAAACCACCACCAAAGTCATTGCATGTGTGTTCCTTTCATAAACCACATGGATCCACAAGAGTCATTGCATGTGTGTTCCTTTCCAAAACCACATGGATCCACTAGATTCATTGCATGTGTGTTCCTTTCCTAAGCCACATGGATCCACTAGATTCATTGCATGTGTGTTCCTTTCATAAACCACATGGATCCACCAGAGTCATTGCATGTGTGTTCCTTCCATAAACAACATGGATCCACCAGAGTCATTGCATGTGTGTTCCTTTCCTAAACCACATGGATCGACCAGAGTCATTGCATGTGTGTTCTTTCCCTAAACCACCACCAGAGTCATTGCATGTGTCTTCTTTTCCTAACCCACGTGGATCCACTAGAGTCATTGCATTGTGTTCCTTTCCTAAACCACACTTATCCACCAGAGTGATTGCATGTGTGTTCTTTTCCTAAACCACCACCAGAGTCAATGCATGCATGTTCTTTTAAAAATACCAGAGTCATTGCATGTGTGTTGCCTTCATAAACCACATTTATCCACTTGAGTAATTGCCTGTGTGTTTCTTTAATAAACCACATGGATCCACAAGAGTCATTGTATGTGTATTCCTTTCTTAAACCACATGGATCCACCAGAGTCATTGCATGTGTGCTGTTTTCCTAAACCACATGGATCCACCAGAGTCATTGCATGTGTGTTCCTTTCCTAAACCACATGGATCCACCAGAGTAATTGCATGTGTGTTCCTTTCCTAAACCTCATTGATCCACGAGGGTCACTGCATGTGTGTTCTTTTCCTAAACCACCACCAGAGTCATTGCATGTGTGTCCTTTTCTGAACCACCACGAGTCATTGCATGTGTGTTCTTTTCGAAACCACCAGAGAGTCATTGCATGTGTGTTCTGCTCAGAACCACATGGATCTAGCAAGAGTCATTGCAGGTATTATTTTCCTAAACCACCACCAAAGTCATTGCATGTGTGTTCCTTTCATAAACCACATGGATCCACAAGAGTCATTGCATGTGTGTTCCTTTCCAAAACCACATGGATCCACCAGAGTAATTGCATGTGTGTTCCTCTCCTAAACCACATTGATCCACCAGAGTCACTCCATGTTTGTTCTGTTCCTGAACCACCAACAGAGTCATTGCATGTGTATTCCTTTCCTAATCCACATGGATCTACCAGAGTCATTGCATGTGTGTTCTTTTCCTAAACCACAAGGATCCAATATAGTCATTGCATGTTTGTTCCTTTCCTAAACCACATGGATCCACCAGAGTAATTGCATGTGTGTTCCTTTCCTAAACCATATTGACACACCAGAGTCACTTCATGTGTGTTCTTTTCCTAAACCACCTCTAGAGTCGTTGCATGTGTGTCCTTTTCCTATACCACCACTAGAGACATTGCATGGGTGTCCTTTACTAAACCACATGGATCCACCAGAGTTATTGCATGTATGTTCTTCTCCTAAACCAGCACCAGAGTCATGGCATGTGTCTTCCTTTCCTAAACCACATGGATCCACCAGATTCATTTCATATGTGTTCCTTTCATAAACCACATGGATCCACCAGAGTCATTGCATGTCTGTTCCTTCCATAAACAACATGGATCCACCAGAGTCATTGCATGTGTGTTCCTTTCCTAAACCACATGGATCGACCAGAGTCATTGCATGTGTGTTATTTCCCTAAACCACCACCAGAGTCATTGCATGTGTCTTCTTTTCCTAACCCACGTGGATCCACTAGAGTTATTGCATCGTGTTCCTTTCCTAAACCACACTTATCCACCAGAGTGATTGCATGTGTGTTCTTTCCCTAAACCACCACCAGAGTCAATGCATGCATGTTCTTTTCAAAATACCACCAGAGTCATTGCATGTGTGTTCCTTTCATAAACCACCTTGATCCACCAGACTCATTGCATGTGTGTTCCTTTCATAAACCACATGGATCCACCAGAGTCATTGCATGTGTATTCCTTTCTTAAACCACATGGATCCACCAGAGTCATTGCATGTGTGTTGTTTTCCTAAACCACATGGATCCACTAGATTCATTGCATGTGTGTTCCTTTCCTAAACCACATGGATCCACCAGAGTAATTGCATGTGTGTTCCTTTCCTAAACCTCATTGATCCACGAGAGTCACTACATGTGTGTTCTTTTCCTAAACCACCACCAGAGTCATTGGATGTGTGTCCTTTTCCTATACCACCACTAGAATCATTGCATGGGTGTCCCTTTCCTAAATCACTTGGATCCACCAGAGTTATTGCATGTGTGTTCTTCTCTTAAACTACCACCAGAGTCATTGCATGTGTATTCCTTTCCTAAACCACATGGATCCACCAGTTTCATTGCATGTGTGTTCCTTTCATAAACCACATGGATCCACCAGAGTCATTGCATGTGTGTTACTTTCCTAAACCATATGGATCCACCAGAGTCATTGAATATGTGTTCCTTTCCTAAACCATATGGATCCATCAGAGTCATTGCAAGTGTGTTCTTTTCCTAAACCACATGGATCAACTAGGGTCATTACATGTGTGTCCCTTTCCTAAACCACATCGATCCACCAGAGTCATTGCATGTGTGTTATTTTCCTAATCCAGCACCAGAGTCATTGCATATGTGTTCTTTTCCTAAACCACCACGAGAGTCGTTGCATGTGTGTTCCTTTCATAAACCACATAGATCCACAAGAGTCATTGCATGTGTGTTCCATTCCAAAACCACATGGATCCACCAGAGTAATTGCATGTGTGTTCCCTTCCTAAACCACATTGATCCACCAGAGTCACTGTATGTGTGTTCTTTTCCTAAACCACCACTAAAGTAATTGCATGTGTGTTCTTTTCCTGAACCACCACCAGAGTCCTTGCATATGTGCTCCTTCCCTAAACTGCATGGATCCAACAAAGTCATTGCGTGTGTGTTCATTTCCTAAACCACCACCAGAGTCATTGCATGTATGTTTCTTTCCTAAACCACATGGATCCACCAGAGTCATTGCATGTGTGTTTATTTCCTAAACCACATTGATCCACTAGAGTCATTGTATGTGTGTTATTTTCCTAAACCAGCACCAAAGTCATTGCATGTGTGTTCTTTTCCTAAACCACCACCAGAGTCGTTGCATGTGTGTTCCTTTCATAAAACACATGGATCCATCAGAGTCATTGAATGTGTGTTCCTTTCCTAAACCACATGGATCCACCAGAGTCATTAGATGTGTGTTTCTTTCCTAAACCACATTGATCCACCAGAGTCCTTGCATGTGTGTTCTTTTCCTAAACCACCACCAGAGTCATTGCATGTGTGTTCTGTTCCGAAATCACCAGTAGAGTCATTGCATGTGTGTTCTGTTCCTAAACCACATGGATCCACCAGAGTCATTGCATGTGTGTTATTTTCCTAAACCACCACCAGAGTCATTGCATGTTTGTTCGTTTCCTAAACCACATGGATCCACCACAGTCATTGCATCTGTGTTCCTTTCCTAAACCACATTGATCCACCGGAGTCATTGCATCTGTATTCCTTTCCTAAACCACATTCATCCACCAGAGTCATTGCATATGTGTTCCTTTCCTAAACCACCACCTGAGTCATTGCATGTATGTTCCTTTCCTCAACCACATGGATCCACCAGAGTCATTGCAGGTGTGTTCATTTCCTAAACAACATTGATCCACTAGTCATTGCATGTGTATTCCTTTCCTAAACCACATGGATCCACCAGAGTCATTGTATGTGTGTTATTTTCCTAAACCAGCACCAATGTCATTGCATGTGTGTTATTTTCCTAAACCACCACCAGAGTCGCTGCATGTGTGTTGCTTTCATAAACCACATGGATCCATCAGAGTCGTTACATGTTTGTTCCTTTCCTAAACCACATGGATCCACCAGAGTCATTACATGTGTGTTTCTTTCCTAAACCACATTGATCCACCAGACTCCTTGCATGTGTGTTCTTTCCCTAAACCACCACCAGAGTCATTGCATGTGTGTTCTTTTCCGAAACCACCAGTAGAGTCATTGCATGTGTGTTCTGTTCCTAAACCACATGGATCCACCAGAGTCATTGCATGTGTGTTATTTTCCTAAACCACCACTAGAGTCATTGCATGTTTGTTCCTTTCCTAAACCACATGGATCCACTAGTGTCATTGCATCTGTGTTCCTTTCCTAAACCACATTGATCCACCAGAGTCACTGCATGTGTGTTCTTTTCCTAAACCACCACCAGAATCATTGCATGTGTGTCCTTTTCCTGAACCACCACCAGAGTCATTGCATGTGTGTTCTTTTTCGAAACCACCAGTAGAGTCATTGCATGTGTGTTCTGTTCCTAAACCACATGGATCTAGCAGAGACATTGCATGTGTATTATTTTCCTAAACAACCACCAGAGTCATTGGATGTTTGTTCCTTTCCTAAACCACATGGATCCACCAGAGTCATTGCATGTGTGTTATTTTTCTAAACCACCACCAGAGTCATTGCATGTTTGTTCCTTTCCTAAACCACATGGATCCACCAGTGTCATTGCATGTGTGTTCCTTTCCCAAACCACATTGATCCACCAGAGTCACTGCATGTGTGTTATTTTCCTAAACTACCACCAGAGTCATTGCATATGTGTCCTTTTCCTGAACTACCAACAGAGTCATTGCATGTGTGTTCTTTTTCGAAACCACCAGTAGAGTCATTGCATGTGTGTTCTGTTCCTAAACCACATGGATCTAGCAGAGTCATTGCATGTGTGTTATTTTCCTAAACCACCACCATAGTCATTGCATGTTTGTTCCTTTCCTAAACCACAAGGCTCCACCAGAGTCATTGCATTTGTGTTCCTTTCCTAAACCACATTGATACACCGGAGTCATTGCATGTGTCTTCTTTTCCTAAACCACATGGATCTACCAGAGTCATTTGATGTGTGTTCCTTTCCTAAACCACATGGATCCACCAGAGTAATTGCATGTGTGTACCTTTCCTAAACCACCTTGATCCACCAGAGTCACTGCATGTGTGTTCTTTTCCTGAACCACCACCAGAGGCATTGCATGTGTGTTCTTTTCCTAAACCACCACAAGAGTCATTGCATGTGTGTTCCTTTCCTAAACCACATGGATCCACCAGAGTCATTGCATGTGTGTTCTTTTCCTAAACCACCACTAGTGTCATTTCATGTGTGTTCTTTTCCTAAACCACCACTAGAGTCATTGCATGTGTGTTCCTTTCAAAAACCACATGGATCCACCAGAGTGATTGGATGTGTGTTCCTTTCCTAAACTACATGGATCCACAAGAGTCATTGCAAGTGTGTCCTTTTCCTAAACCACATGGATCCACCGGAGTCATTGCATCTGTGTTCCTTTCCTAAACCCCATCGATCCACCAGAGTCATTGCATCTGTGTTCCTTTCCTAATCCACATGGATCCACCAGAGTAATTGCATGTGTGTTCCTTTCCTAAACCACCTTGATCCACCATAGTCACTGCATGTGTGTTCTTTTCCTGAACCACCACCAGAGACATTGCATGTGTGTTCTTTTCCTAAACCACCACTAGAGTCATTGCATGTGTGTTCCTTTCCTAAACCACATGGATCCACCAGAGTCATTGCATGTGTGTTCTTTTCCTAAACCACCACAAGGGTCAGTGCATGTATGTTCCTTTCCTAATAACACCAGAGTCATTGCATGTGTGTTCCTTTCATAAACCACATGGATGCACCAGAGGCATTGCATGTGTGTTCCTTTCCTAAACCACATGGATCCACTAGAGTCATTGCATGTGTGTTCTTTCCCTAAACCACCACCAGAGTCATTGCATGTATTTTATTTTCCTAAACCACATGGATCCACCAGAGTGATTGCATTATATTCCTTTCCTAAACCACACTAATCCACCATAGTGATTGCATATGTGTTCTTTTCCTAAACCACCACCAGAGTCATTGCATGCGTGTTCTTTTCCTAATACCACCAGAGTCATTGGATGTGTGTTCCTTTAATAAACCACATGGATCCACCAGAGTCATTGCATGTGTATTCCTTTCCTAAACCACGTGGATCCATCAGGGTCATTGCATGTGTGTTCTTTTTCTAAACCACCACCAGAGTTATTGCATTTGTGTTCTTTTCCTAATACCACCAGAGTCATTGGATGTGTGTTCCTTTAATAAACCACATGGATCCACCAGAGTTATTGCATGTGTATTCCTTTCCTAAACCACATGCAACCATGAGGGTCATTGCATGTGTGTTCTTTTTCTAAACCACCACCAGAGTCATTGCATGTGTGTTCTTTTCCTAAACCACCACCAGAGTCATTGCATGTGTCTACTTTTCCTAAACCACCACCAGAGTCATTGCATCTGTCTTATTTTCCTAAACCACATGGATTCACTGGAGTCATTGCATGTGTGTTCCTTTCCTAAACCACATGGATCGATGAGAGTCATTGCATGTGTGTTCCTTTCCTAAACCACATGGATCCACTAGAGTCATTGCAAGTGTGTTGTTTTCCTAAACCACATGGATCCACCAGAGTCATTGCATGTGTGTTCCTTTCCTAAACCACATGGATCCACCAAAGTCATTACATTTGTGTTATTTTCCTAAACCACCACTAGAGTCATTGCATGTGTGTTCCTTTCAAAAACCACATGGATCCACCAAAGTGATTGGATGTGTGTTCCTTTCCTAAACTACATGGATCCACCAGAGTCATTGCAAGTGTGTCCTTTTCCTAAACCACATGGATCCACCAGAGTCATTGCATCTGTGTTCCTTTCCTAACCCACATTGATCCACCAGAGTCATTGCATCTGTGTTCCTTTCCTAAACCACATTCATCCACCAGAGTCATTGCATATGTGTTCCTTTCCTAAACCACCACCTGAGTCATTGCATGTATGTTCCTTTCCTAAACCACATGGATCCACCAGAGTCATTGCATGTGTGTTCATTTCCTAAACAAAATTGATCCACTAGTAATTTCATGTGTATTCCTTTCCTAAACCACATGGATCCACTAGAGTCATTGCATGTGTGTTCTTTCCCTAAACCACCACCAGAGTCATTGCATGTATTTTCTTTTCCTAAACCACATGGATCCACCAGACTGATTGCATTATATTCCTTTCCTAAACCACACTTATCCACCATAGTGATTGCATATGTGTTCTTTTCCTAAACCACCACCAGAGTCATTGCATGTGTGTTCTTTTTCTAATACCACCAGAGTCATTGGATGTGTGTTCCTTTAATAAACCACATGGATCCACAAGAGTCATTGCATGTGTATTCCTTTCCTAAACCACATGGATCCATCAGGGTCATTGCATGTGTGTTATTTTTCTAAACCACCACCAGAGTCATTGCATGTGTGTTCTTTTCCTAATACCACCAGTCATTGGATGTGTGTTCCTTTAATAAACCACATGGATCCACTAGAGTCATTGCATGTATGTTCTTTTCAAAATACCACCAGAGTCAATGCATGCATGTTCTTTTCAAAATACCACCAGAGTCATTGCATGTGTGTTCCTTTCATAAACCACCTTGATCCACCAGAGTCATTGCATGTGTGTTCCTTTCATAAACCACATGGATCCACAAGAGTCATTGTATGTGTATTCCTTTCTTAAACCACATGGATCCACCAGAGTCATTGCATGTGTGCTGTTTTCCTAAACCACATGGATCCACCAGAGTCATTGCATGTGTGTTCCTTTCCTAAACCACATGGATCCACCAGAGTAATTGCATGTGTGTTCCTTTCCTAAACCTCATTGATCCACGAGAGTCACTGCATGTGTGTTCTTTTCCTAAACCACCACCAGAGTCATTGCATGTGTGTCCTTTTCCTGAACCACCACCAGAGTCATTGCATGTGTGTTCTTTTTTGAAACCACCAGTAGAGTCATTGCATGTGTGTTCTGTTCGTAAACCACATGGATCTAGCAGAGTCATTGCATGTGTATTATTTTCCTAAACCACCACCAAAGTCATTGCATGTGTGTTCCTTTCATAAACCACATGATCCACAAGAGTCATTGCATGTGTGTTCCTTTCCAAAACCACATGGATCCACTAGATTCATTGCATGTGTTCCTTTCCTAAGCCACATGGATCCACTAGATTCATTGCATGTGTTCCTTTCATAAACCACATGGATCCACCAGAGTCATTGCATGTGTGTTCCTTCCATAAACAACATGGATCCACCAGAGTCATTGCATGTGTGTTCCTTTCCTAAACCACATGGATCGACCAGAGTCATTGCATGTGTGTTCTTTCCTAAACCACCACGAGTCATTGCATGTGTCTTCTTTTCCTAACCCACGTGGATCCACTAGAGTCATTGCATTGTGTTCCTTTCCTAAACCACACTTATCCACCAGAGTGATTGCATGTGTGTTCTTTTCCTAAACCACCACGAGTCAATGCATGCATGTTCTTTCAAAATACCACCAGAGTCATTGCATGTGTGTTCCTTTCATAAACCACCTTGATCCACGAGTCATTGCATGTGTGTTGCTTACAAATACCCCATGGATCCACAAGACTCATTGGATGTGTTTTCCTTTCATAAACCACATGGATCCACCAGAGTCATTGCATGTGTGCTGTTTTCCGAAACCACATGGATCCACCAGAGTCATTGCATGTGTGTTCCTTTCCTAAACCACATGGATCCACCAGAGTAATTGCATGTGTGTTCCTTTCCTAAACCTCATTGATCCACGAGAGTCACTGCATGTGTGTTCTTTTCCTAAACCACCACCAGAGTCATTGCATGTGTGTCCTTTTCCTGAACCACCACCAGAGTCATTGCATGTGTGTTCTTTTTCTAAACCACCAAGTAGAGTCATTGCATGTGTGTTGGTTAGTAAACCACATGGATCTAGCAGAGTCATTGCATGTGTATTATTTTCCTAAACCACCACCAAAGTCATTGCATGTGTGTTCCTTTCATAAACCACATGGATCCACAAGAGTCATTGCATGTGTGTACTTTTCCAAAACCACATGGATCCACTAGATTCATTGCATGTGTGTTCCTGTCCTAAGCCACATGGATCCACCAGATTCATTGCATGTGTGTTCCTTTCATAAACCACATGGATCCACCAGAGTCATTGCATGTGTGTTCCTTCCATAAACAACATGGATCCACCAGAGTCATTGCATGTGTGTTCCTTTCCTAAACCACATGGATCGACCAGAGTCATTGCATGTGTGTTCTTTCCCTAAACCACCACCAGAGTCATTGCATGTGTCTTCTTTTCCTAACCCACGTGGATCCACTAGAGTCATTGCATTGTGTTCCTTTCCTAAACCACACTTATCCACCAGAGTGATTGCATGTGTGTTCTTTTCCTAAACCACCACCAGAGTCAATGCATGCATGTTCTTTTCAAAATACCACCAGAGTCATTGCATGTGTGTTCCTTTCCAAAACCACATGAACCACAGCTAGAGTCATTGCATGTGTGTTCCTTTCATAAACCACATGGATCCACAAGAGTCATTGTATGTGTATTCCTTTCTTAAACCACATGGATCCACCAGAGTCATTGCATGTGTGCTGTTTTCCTAAACCACATGGATCCACCAGAGTCATTGCATGTGTGTTCCTTTCCTAAACCACATGGATCCACCAGAGTAATTGCATGTGTGTTCCTTTCCTAAACCTCATTGATCCACGAGAGTCACTGCATGTGTGTTCTTTTCCTAAACCACCACCAGAGTCATTGCATGTGTGTCCTTTTCCTGAACCACCACCAGAGTCATTGCATGTGTGTTCTTTTTCGAAACCACCAGTAGAGTCATTGCATGTGTGTTCTGTTCGTAAACCACATGGGTCTAGCAGAGTCATTGCATGTGTATTATTTTCCTAAACCACCACCAAAGTCATTGCATGTGTGTTCCTTTCATAAACCACATGGATCCACAAGAGTCATTGCATGTGTGTTCCTTTCCAAAACCACATGGATCCACTAGATTCATTGCATGTGTGTTCCTTTCCTAAGCCACATGGATCCACTAGATTCATTGCATGTGTGTTCCTTTCATAAACCACATGGATCCACCAGAGTCATTGCATGTGTGTTCCTTCCATAAACAACATGGATCCACCAGAGTCATTGCATGTGTGTTCCTTTCCTAAACCACATGGATCCACCAGAGTCATTGCATGTGTGTTCTTTCCCTAAACCACCACCAGAGTCATTGCATGTGTCTTCTTTTCCTAACCCACGTGGATCCACTAGAGTCATTGCATTGTGTTCCTTTCCTAAACCACACTTATCCACCAGAGTGATTGCATGTGTGTTCTTTTCCTAAACCACCACCAGAGTCAATGCATGCATGTTCTTTTCAAAATACCACCAGAGTCATTGCATGTGTGTTCCTTTCATAAACCACCTTGATCCACCAGAGTCATTGCATGTGTGTTTCTTTCATAAACCACATGGATCCACAAGAGTCATTGTATGTGTATTCCTTTCTTAAACCACATGGATCCACCAGAGTCATTGCATGTGTGCTGTTTTCCTAAACCACATGGATCCACCAGAGTCATTGCATGTGTGTTCCTTTCCTAAACCACATGGATCCACCAGAGTAATTGCATGTGTGTTCCTTTCCTAAACCTCATTGATCCACGAGGGTCACTGCATGTGTGTTCTTTTCCTAAACCACCACCAGAGTCATTGCATGTGTGTCCTTTTCCTGAACCACCACCAGAGTCATTGCATGTGTGTTCTTTTTCGAAACCACCAGTAGAGTCATTGCATGTGTGTTCTGTTCGTAAACCACATGGATCTAGCAGAGTCATTGCCTGTGTATTATTTTCCTAAACCACCACCAAAGTCATTGCATGTGTGTTCCTTTCATAAACCACATGGATCCACAAGAGTCATTGCATGTGTGTTCCTTTCCAAAACCACATGGATCCACCAGAGTAATTGCATGTGTGTTCCTCTCCTAAACCACATTGATCCACCAGAGTCACTCCATGTTTGTTCTGTTCCTGAACCACCAACAGAGTCATTGCATGTGTATTCCTTTCCTAATCCACATGGATCTACCAGAGTCATTGCATGTGTGTTCTTTTCCTAAACCACAAGGATCCAATATAGTCATTGCATGTTTGTTCCTTTCCTAAACCACATGGATCCACCAGAGTAATTGCATGTGTGTTCCTTTCCTAAACCATATTGACACACCAGAGTCACTTCATGTGTGTTCTTTTCCTAAACCACCTCTAGAGTCGTTGCATGTGTGTCCTTTTCCTATACCACCACTAGAGACATTGCATGGGTGTCCTTTACTAAACCACATGGATCCACCAGAGTTATTGCATGTATGTTCTTCTCCTAAACCAGCACCAGAGTCATGGCATGTGTCTTCCTTTCCTAAACCACATGGATCCACCAGATTCATTGCATGTGTGTTCCTTTCACAAACCACATGGATCCACCAGAGTCATTGCATGTCTGTTCCTTCCATAAACAACATGGATCCACCAGAGTCATTGCATGTGTGTTCCTTTCCTAAACCACATGGATCGACCAGAGTCATTGCATGTGTGTTATTTCCCTAAACCACCACCAGAGTCATTGCATGTGTCTTCTTTTCCTAACCCACGTGGATCCACTAGAGTTATTGCATCGTGTTCCTTTCCTAAACCACACTTATCCACCAGAGTGATTGCATGTGTGTTCTTTCCCTAAACCACCACCAGAGTCAATGCATGCATGTTCTTTTCAAAATACCACCAGAGTCATTGCATGTGTGTTCCTTTCATAAACCACCTTGATCCACTAGACTCATTGCATGTGTGTTCCTTTCATAAACCACATGGATCCACCAGAGTCATTGCATGTGTGTTGTTTTCCTAAACCACATGGATCCACTAGATTCATTGCATGTGTGTTCCTTTCCTAAACCACATGGATCCACCAGAGTAATTGCATGTGTGTTCCTTTCCTAAACCTCATTGATCCACGAGAGTCACTACATGTGTGTTCTTTTCCTAAACCACCACCAGAGTCATTGGATGTGTGTCCTTTTCCTATACCACCACTAGAATCATTGCATGGGTGTCCCTTTCCTAAATCACTTGGATCCACCAGAGTTATTGCATGTGTGTTCTTCTCTTAAACTACCACCAGAGTCATTGCATGTGTATTCCTTTCCTAAACCACATGGATCCACCAGTTTCATTGCATGTGTGTTCCTTTCATAAACCACATGGATCCACCAGAGTCATTGCATGTGTGTTACTTTCCTAAACCATATGGATCCACCAGAGTCATTGAATATGTGTTCCTTTCCTAAACCATATGGATCCATCAGAGTCATTGCAAGTGTGTTCTTTTCCTAAACCACATGGATCAACTAGGGTCATTACATGTGTGTCCCTTTCCTAAACCACATCGATCCACAGTCATTGCATGTGTGTTATTTTCCTAATCCAGCACCAGAGTCATTGCATATGTGTTCTTTTCCTAAACCACCACGAGAGTCGTTGCATGTGTGTTCCTTTCATAAACCACATAGATCCACAAGAGTCATTGCATGTGTGTTCCATTCCAAAACCACATGGATCCACCAGAGTAATTGCATGTGTGTTCCCTTCCTAAACCACATTGATCCACCAGAGTCACTGTATGTGTGTTCTTTTCCTAAACCACCACTAAAGTAATTGCATGTGTGTTCTTTTCCTGAACCACCACCAGAGTCCTTGCATATGTGCTCCTTCCCTAAACTGCATGGATCCAACAAAGTCATTGCGTGTGTGTTCATTTCCTAAACCACCACCAGAGTCATTGCATGTATGTTTCTTTCCTAAACCACATGGATCCACCAGAGTCATTGCATGTGTGTTTATTTCCTAAACCACATTGATCCACTAGAGTCATTGTATGTGTGTTATTTTCCTAAACCAGCACCAAAGTCATTGCATGTGTGTTCTTTTCCTAAACCACCACCAGAGTCGTTGCATGTGTGTTCCTTTCATAAAACACATGGATCCATCAGAGTCATTGAATGTGTGTTCCTTTCCTAAACCACATGGATCCACCAGAGTCATTAGATGTGTGTTTCTTTCCTAAACCACATTGATCCACCAGAGTCCTTGCATGTGTGTTCTTTTCCTAAACCACCACCAGAGTCATTGCATGTGTGTTCTGTTCCGAAATCACCAGTAGAGTCATTGCATGTGTGTTCTGTTCCTAAACCACATGGATCCACCAGAGTCATTGCATGTGTGTTATTTTCCTAAACCACCACCAGAGTCATTGCATGTTTGTTCGTTTCCTAAACCACATGGATCCACCACAGTCATTGCATCTGTGTTCCTTTCCTAAACCACATTGATCCACCGGAGTCATTGCATCTGTATTCCTTTCCTAAACCACATTCATCCACCAGAGTCATTGCATATGTGTTCCTTTCCTAAACCACCACCTGAGTCATTGCATGTATGTTCCTTTCCTCAACCACATGGATCCACCAGAGTCATTGCAGGTGTGTTCATTTCCTAAACAACATTGATCCACTAGTCATTGCATGTGTATTCCTTTCCTAAACCACATGGATCCACCAGAGTCATTGTATGTGTGTTATTTTCCTAAACCAGCACCAATGTCATTGCATGTGTGTTATTTTCCTAAACCACCACCAGAGTCGCTGCATGTGTGTTGCTTTCATAAACCACATGGATCCATCAGAGTCGTTACATGTTTGTTCCTTTCCTAAACCACATGGATCCACCAGAGTCATTACATGTGTGTTTCTTTCCTAAACCACATTGATCCACCAGACTCCTTGCATGTGTGTTCTTTCCCTAAACCACCACCAGAGTCATTGCATGTGTGTTCTTTTCCGAAACCACCAGTAGAGTCATTGCATGTGTGTTACATTTCCTAACCCACATGGATCCACCAGAGTCATTGCATGTGTGTTATTTTCCTAAACCACCACTAGAGTCATTGCATGTTTGTTCCTTTCCTAAACCACATGGATCCACTAGTGTCATTGCATCTGTGTTCCTTTCCTAAACCACATTGATCCACCAGAGTCACTGCATGTGTGTTCTTTTCCTAAACAACCACCAGAATCATTGCATGTGTGTCCTTTTCTGAACCACCACGAGTCATTGCATGTGTGTTCTTTCGAAACCACCAGTAGAGTCATTGCATGTGTGTTCTGTTCCTAAACCACATGGATCTAGCAGAGACATTGCATGTGTATTATTTTCCTAAACAACCACCAGAGTCATTGGATGTTTGTTCCTTTCCTAAACCACATGGATCCACCAGTCATTGCATGTGTGTTGTTTTCCTAAACCACCACCAGAGTCATTGCATGAGTGCTATTTTCCTAAACCACATGGATCCACCAGTGTCATTGCATGTGTGTTCCTTTCCCAAACCACATTGATCCACAAGAGTCATTGCATGTGTGTTATTTTCCTAAACCACATGGACCCACCAGAGTCATTGCATATGTGTCCTTTTCCTGAACTACCAACAGAGTCATTGCATGTGTGTTCTTTTTCGAAACCACCAGTAGAGTCATTGCATGTGTGTTCTGTTCCTAAACCACATGGATCTAGCAGAGTCATTGCATGTGTGTTATTTTCCTAAACCACCACCATAGTCATTGCATGTTTGTTCCTTTCCTAAACCACAAGGCTCCACCAGAGTCATTGCATTTGTGTTCCTTTCCTAAACCACATTGATACACCGGAGTCATTGCATGTGTCTTCGTTTCCTAAACCACCTTGATCAACCAGAGTCACTTCATGTGTGTTCCTTTCCTAAACCACATGGATCCACCAGAGTAATTGCATGTGTGTACCTTTCCTAAACCACCTTGATCCACCAGAGTCACTGCATGTGTGTTCTTTTCCTGAACCACCACCAGAGGCATTGCATGTGTGTTCTTTTCCTAAACCACCACAAGAGTCATTGCATGTGTGTTCCTTTCCTAAACCACATGGATCCACCAGAGTCATTGCATGTGTGTTCTTTTCCTAAACCACCACTAGTGTCATTTCATGTGTGTTCTTTTCCTAAACCACCACTAGAGTCATTGCATGTGTGTTCCTTTCAAAAACCACATGGATCCACCAGAGTGATTGGATGTGTGTTCCTTTCCTAAACTACATGGATCCACAAGAGTCATTGCAAGTCTGTCCTTTTCCTAAACCACATGGATCCACCGGAGTCATTGCATCTGTGTTCCTTTCCTAAACCCCATCGATCCACCAGAGTCATTGCATCTGTGTTCCTTTCCTAATCCACATGGATCCACCAGAGTAATTGCATGTGTGTTCCTTTCCTAAACCACCTTGATCCACCATAGTCACTTCATGTGTGTTCTTTTCCTGAATCACCACCAGAGACATTGCATGTGTGTTCTTTTCCTAAACCACCACTAGAGTCATTGCATGTGTGTTCCTTTCCTAAACCACATGGATCCACCAGAGTCATTGCATGTGTGTTCTTTTCCTAAACCACCACAAGGGTCAGTGCATGTATGTTCCTTTCCTAATAACACCAGAGTCATTGCATGTGTGTTCCTTTCATAAACCACATGGATGCACCAGAGGCATTGCATGTGTGTTCCTTTCCTAAACCACATGGATCCACTAGAGTCATTGCATGTGTGTTCTTTCCCTAAACCACCACCAGAGTCATTGCATGTATTTTATTTTCCTAAACCACATGGATCCACCAGAGTGATTGCATTATATTCCTTTCCTAAACCACACTAATCCACCATAGTGATTGCATATGTGTTCTTTTCCTAAACCACCACCAGAGTCATTGCATGCGTGTTCTTTTCCTAATACCACCAGAGTCATTGGATGTGTGTTCCTTTAATAAACCACATGGATCCACCAGAGTCATTGCATGTGTATTCCTTTCCTAAACCACGTGGATCCATCAGGGTCATTGCATGTGTGTTCTTTTTCTAAACCACCACGAGTTATTGCATTTGTGTTCTTTTCCTAATACCACCAGAGTCATTGGATGTGTGTTCCTTTAATAAACCACATGGATCCACCAGAGTTATTGCATGTGTATTCCTTTCCTAAACCACATGCAACCATGAGGGTCATTGCATGTGTGTTCTTTTTCTAAACCACCACCAGAGTCATTGCATGTGTGTTCTTTTCCTAAACCACCACCAGAGTCATTGCATGTGTCTACTTTTCCTAAACCACCACCAGAGTCATTGCATCTGTCTTATTTTCCTAAACCACATGGATTCACTGGAGTCATTGCATGTGTGTTCCTTTCCTAAACCACATGGATCGATGAGAGTCATTGCATGTGTGTTCCTTTCCTAAACCACATGGATCCACTAGAGTCATTGCAAGTGTGTTGTTTTCCTAAACCACATGGATCCACCAGAGTCATTGCATGTGTGTTCCTTTCCTAAACCACATGGATCCACCAAAGTCATTACATTTGTGTTATTTTCCTAAACCACCACTAGAGTCATTGCATGTGTGTTCCTTTCAAAAACCACATGGATCCACCAAAGTGATTGGATGTGTGTTCCTTTCCTAAACTACATGGATCCACGAGTCATTGCAAGTGTGTCCTTTTCCTAAACCACATGGATCCACCAGAGTCATTGCATGTGTTCCTTTCCTAACCCACATTGATCCACGAGTCATTGCATCTGTGTTCCTTTCCTAAACCACATTCATCCACCAGAGTCATTGCATGTGTTCCTTTCCTAAACCACCACCTGAGTCATTGCATGTATGTTCCTTTCCTAAACCACATGGATCCACCAGAGTCATTGCATGTCTGTTCATTTCCTAAACAAAATTGATCCACTAGTAATTTCATGTGTATTCCTTTCCTAAACCACATGGATCCACTAGAGTCATTGCATGTGTGTTCATTTCCTAAACCACCACCATAGTCATTGCATGTATTTTCTTTTCCTAAACCACATGGATCCACCAGACTGATTGCATTATATTCCTTTCCTAAACCACACTTATCCACCATAGTGATTGCATATGTGTTCTTTTCCTAAACCACCACCAGAGTCATTGCATGTGTGTTCTTTTTCTAATACCACCAGAGTCATTGGATGTGTGTTCCTTTAATAAACCACATGGATCCACAAGAGTCATTGCATGTGTATTCCTTTCCTAAACCACATGGATCCATCAGGGTCATTGCATGTGTGTTATTTTTCTAAACCACCACCAGAGTCATTGCATGTGTGTTCTTTTCCTAATACCACCAGTCATTGGATGTGTGTTCCTTTAATAAACCACATGGATCCACTAGAGTCATTGCATGTGTATTCCTTTCCTAAACCACATGGATCCATCAGGGTCATTGCATGTGTGTTCTTTTTCTAAACCACCACCAGAGTCATTGCATGTGTGTTCTTTTCCTAAACCACCACCAGAGTCATTGCATGTGTCTACTTTTCCTAAACCACCACCAGAGTCATTGCATCTTTCTTATTTTCCTAAACCACATGGATTCACTGGAGTCATTGCATGTGTGTTCCTTTCCTAAACCACATGGATCGATGAGAGTCATTGCATGTGTGTTCCTTTCCTAAACCACATGGATCCACTAGAGTCATTGCAAGTGTGTTGTTTTCCTAAACCACATGGATCCACCAGAGTCATTGCATGTGTGTTCCTTTCCTAAACCACATGGATCCACCAAAGTCATTACATTTGTGCTATTTTCCTAAACCAACACCACAAGGCATTGGAATACTCACTCACTTAGATGTTTGGCTATTTAACCTAAGAAGTATGTCTGGATGGATGACTTCACAGTCAAAGATGGTAATATCGTAGTGTCATTTCATGTCTGTATTTTTCCTAAACCACCACTAGAGTCATTGCATGTGTGTTCCTTTCAAAAACCACATGGATCCACTAGAGTGATTGGATGTGTGTTCCTTTCCTAAACTACATTGATCCACTAGAGTCATTGCAAGTGTGTCCTTTTCCTAAACCACATGGATCCACCAGAGTCATTGCATCTGTGTTCCTTTCCTAAACCACATTGATCCACCAGATTCATTGCATCTGTGTTCCTTTCCTAAACCACATTCATCCACCAGAGTCATTGCATATGTGTTCCTTTCCTAAACCACCACCCGAGTCATTGCATGTATGTTCCTTTCCTAAACCACATGGGTCCACCAGAGTCATTCCATGTATGTTCTTTTTCTAAACCACCACAGAGTTATTGCATTTGTGTTCTTTTCCTAATACCACTAGAGTCATTGGATGTGTGTTCCTTTAATAAACCACATGGATCCACCAGAGTCATTGCATGTGTATTCCTTTCCTAAACCACATGCATCCATCAGGGTCATTGCATGTGTGTTCTTTTTCTAAACCACCACCAGAGTCATTGCATGTGTGTTCTTTTCCTAAACCACCACCAGAGTCATTGCATGTGTCTACTTTTCCTAAACCACCAGCAGAGTCATTGCATCTATCTTATTTTCCTAAACCACATGGATTCACTGGAGTCATTGCATGTGTGTTCCTTTCCTAAACCACATGGATCTATGAGAGTCATTGCATGTGTGTTCCTTTCCTAAACCACATGGATCCACTAGAGTCATTGCAAGTGTGTTGTTTTCCTAAACCACATGGATCCACCAGAGTCATTGCATGTGTGTTCCTTTCCTAAACCACATGGATCCACCAAAGTCATTACATTTGTGTTATTTTCCTAAACCACCACTAGTGTCATTTCATGTGTGTTCTTTTCCTAAACCACCACTAGAGTCATTGCATGTGTGTTCCTTTCAAAAACCACATGGATCCACCAAAGTGATTGGATGTGTGTTCCTTTCCTAAACTACATGGATCCACCATAGTCATTGCAAGTGTGTCCTTTTCCTAAACCACATAGATCCACTAGAGTCATTGCATCTGTGTTCCTTTCCTAACCCACATTGACCCACCAGAGTCATTGCATCTGTGTTCCTTTCCTAAACCACATTCATCCACCAGAGTCATTGCATATGTGTTCCTTTCCTAAACCACCTCCTGAGTCATTGCAAGTATGTTCCTTTCCTAAACCACATGGATCCACCAGAGTCATTGCATGTGTGTTCATTTCCTAAACAAAATTGATCCACTAGTCATTGCATGTGTATTCCTTTCCTAAACCACATGGATCCACCATAGTCATTGTATTTGTGTAATTTTCCTAAACCAGCACCAAAGTCATTGCATGTGTGTTATTTTCCTAAACCACCACCAGAGTTGCTGCATGTGTGTTCCTTTCATAAACCACATGGATCCCTCAGAGTCGTTACATGTGTGTTCCTTTCCTAAACCACATGGATCCACCAGAGTCATTACATGTGTGTTTATTTCCTAAACCACATTGATCCACTAGAGTCCTTGCATGTGTGTTCTTTTCCAAAACCACCACCAGAGTCATTGCATGTGTGTTATTTTCCGAAACCACCAGTAGAGTCATTGCATGTGTGTTCTGTTCCTAGACCACATGGATCCACCAGAGTCATTGCATGTGTGTTATTTTTCTAAACCACCACCAGAGTCATTGCATGTTTGTTCCTTTCCTAAACCACATGGATCCACCAGTGTCATTGCATGTGTGTTCCTTTCCCAAACCACATTGATCCACCAGAGTCACTGCATGTGTGTTCTTTTCCTAAACCACCACCAGAGTCATTGCATATGTGTCCTTTTCCTGAACCACCACCAGAGTCATTGCATGTGTGTTCTTTTTCGAAACCACCAGTAGAGTCATTGCATGTGTGTTCTGTTCCTAAACCACATGGATCTAGCAGAGTCATTGCATGTGTGTTATTTTCCTAAACCACCACCAGAGTCATTGCATGTTTGTTCCTTTCCTAAACCACATGGCTCCACCAGAGTCATTGCATTTGTGTTCCTTTCCTAAACCACATTGATACACCAGAGTCATTACATGTTCTTCTTTTCCTAAACCACATGGATCTACCTGAGTCATTTCATGTGTGTTCCTTTCCTAAACCACATGGATCCAACAGAGTAATTTCATGTGTGTTCCTTTCCTAAACCACATGGATCCACCAGAGTCATTGCATGTGTGTTCTTTCCCTAAACCACCGCCAGAGTCATTGCATGTATTTTCTTTTCCTAAACCACATGGATCCACAGAGTGATTGCATTATATTCCTTTCCTAAACCACAATGATCCACCATAGTGATTGCATATGTGTTCTTTTCCTAAACCAACACCAGAGTCATTGCATGTGTGTTCTTTTCCTAATACCACCAGAGTCATTGGATGTGTGTTCCTTTAATAAACCACATGGATCCACCAGAGTCATTGCATGTGTATTCCTTTCCTAAACCACATGGATCCACCAGGGTCATTGCATGTGTGTTCTTTTTCTAAACCACCACCAGAGTCATTGCATGTGTGTTCTTTTCCTAAACCACCACCAGAGTCATTCCATGTGTGTACTTTTCCTAAACCACCACCAGAGTCATTGCATGTGTCTTATTTTCCTAAACCACATGGATTCACTGGAGTCATTGCATGTGTGTTCCTTTCCTAAACCACATGGATCGACGAGAGTCATTACATGTGTGTTCCTTTCCTAAACCACATGGATCCACTAGAGTCATTGCAAGTGTGTTGTTTTCCTAAACCATATGGATGCACTAGATTCATTGCATTTGTGTTCCTTTCCTAAACCACATGGATCCACCAAAGTCATTACATTTATGTTATGTTCCTAAACCACCACTAGTGTCATTTGATGTGTGTTCTTTTCCTAAACCACCACTAGAGTCATTGCATGTGTGTTCCTTTCAAAAACCACATGGATCCACCAGAGTGATTGGATGTGTGTTCCTTTCCTAAACTACATGGATCCACAAGAGTCATTGCAAATGTGTCCATTTCCTAAACCACATGGATCCACCAGAGTCATTGCATCTGTGTTCCTTTCCTAAACCACATCGATCCACCAGAGCCATTGCATCTGTGTTCCTTTCCTAAACCACATGGATCCAACAGAGTAATTGCATGTGTGTTCCTTTCCTAAACCACCTTGATCCACCATAGTCACTTCATGTGTGTTCTTTTCCTGAACCGCCACCAGAGACATTGCATGTGTGTTCTTTTCCTAAACCACCACTAGAGTCATTGCATGTGTGTTCCTTTCCTAAACCACATGGATCCACTAGAGTCATTGCATGTGTGTTCTTTTCCTAAACCACCACAAGGGTCATTGCATGTGTTTTCCTTTCCTAATAACACCAGAGTCATTGCATGTGTGTTCCTTTCATAAACCACATGGATGCACCAGAGTCATTGCATGTGTGTTCCTTTCCTAAACCACATGGATCCACTAGAGTCATTGCATGTGTGTTCTTTCCCTAAACCACCACCAGAGTCATTGCATGTATTTTCTTTTCCTAAACCACATGGATCCACCAGACTGATTGCATTATATTCCTTTCCTAAACCACACTTATCCACCATAGTGATTGCATATGTGTTCTTTTCCTAAACCACCACCAGAGTCATTGCATGTGTGTTCTTTTCCTAATACCACCAGAGTCATTGGATGTGTGTTCCTTTAATAAACCACATGGATCCACCAGAGTCATTGCATGTGTATTCCTTTCCTAAACCACATGGATCCATCAGGGTCATTGCATGTGTGTTCTTTTTCTAAACCACCACCAGAGTCATTGCATGTGTGTTCTTTTCCTAATACCACCAGAGTCATTGGATGTGTGTTCCTTTAATAAACCACATGGATCCACCAGATTCATTGCATGTGTATTCCTTTCCTAAACCACATGGATCCATCAGGGTCATTGCATGTGTGTTCTTTTTCGAAACCACCACCAGAGTCATTGCATGTGTGTTCTTTTCCTAAACCACCACCAGAGTCATTGCATGTGTCTACTTTTCCTAAACCACCACCAGAGTCATTGCATCTGTCTTATTTTCCTAAACCACATGGATTCACTGGAGTCATTGCATGTGTGTTCCTTTCCTAAACCACATGGATCGATGAGAGTCATTGGATGTGTGTTCCTTTGCTAAACCACATGGATCCACTAGAGTCATTGCAAGTGTGTTGTTTTCCTAAACCACATGGATCCACCAGTGTCATTGCATGTGGGTTCCTTTCCTAAACCACATGGATCCACCAAAGTCATTACATTTGTGTTATTTTCCTAAACCAACACCACAAGGCATTGGTAGACTGACTCACTCAGATGTTTGGCTATTTAACCTAAGAAGTATGTCTGGATGGATGACTTCACAGTCAAAGATGGTAATATCGTAGTGTCATTTCATGTGTGTTCTTTTCCTAAACCACCACTAGAGTCATTGCATCTGTGTTCCTTTCAAAAACCACATGGATTCACCAGAGTGATTGGATGTGTGTTCCTTTCGTAAACTACATTGATCCACCAGAGTCATTGCAAGTGTGTCCTTTTCCTAAACCACATGGATCCACTAGAGTCATTGCATGTGTGTTCCTTTCCTAAACCACATTGATCCACCAGAGTCATTGCATCTGTGTTCCTTTCCTAAACCACATTCATCCACCAGAGTCATTGCATATGTGTTCCTTTCCTAAACCACCACCCGAGTCATTGCATGTATGTTCCTTTCCTAAACCACATGGATCCACCAGAGTCATTGCATGTGTGTTCATTTCCTAAACAAAATTGATCAACTAGTCATTGCATGTGTATTCCTTTCCTAAACCACATGGATCCACCAGAGTCATTACATGTGTGTTTACTTCCTAAACCACATTGATCCACCAGAGTCCTTGCATGTGTGTTCTTTTCCTAAACCACCACCAGAGTCATTACATGTGTGTTCTTTTCCGAAACCACCAGTAGAGTCATTGCATGTGTGTTCTGTTCCTAGACCACATGGATCCAACAGAGTCATTGCATGTGTGTTATTTTTCTAAACCACCACCAGAGTCATTGCATGTTTATTCCTTTCCTAAACCACATGGATCCACCAGTGTCATTGCATGTGTGTTCCTTTCCTAAACCACATTGATCCACGAGTCCTTTGCATGTGTGTTATTTTCCTAAACCACCACCAGAGTCATTGCATGTGTGTTCTTTTCCTAAACGACCACTAGAGTCATTGCATGTGTGTACCTTTCAAAAACCAAATGGATCCACCATAGTGATTGGATGTGTGTTCCTTTCCTAAACTACATGGATCCACCAGAGTCATTGCAAGTGTGTTATTTTCCTAAACCACATGGATCCACCAGAGTCATTGCATCTGTGTTCCTTTCCTAAACCACATTGATCCACCAGAGTCACTGCATCTGTGGTCCTTTCCTAAACCACATTCATCCACCAGAGTCATTGCATATGTGTTCCTTTCCTAAACCACCACCCGAGTCATTGGATGTATGTTCCTTTCCTAAACCACATGGATCCACCAGAGTCATTGCATGTGTGTTCATTTCCTAAACAAAATTGATCCACTAGTCATTGCATGTGTATTCCTTTCCTAAACCACATGGATCCACCAGAGTCATTGTATGTGTGTTATTTTCCTAAACCAGCACCAAAGTCATTGCATGTGTGTTGTTTTCCTAAACCACCACCAGAGTCGCTGCATGTGTGTTCCTTTCATAAACCACATGGATCCATCAGAGTCGTTACATGTGTGTTCCTTTCCTAAACCACATGGATCCACCAGATTCATTACATGTGTGCTTATTTCCTAAACCACATTGATCCACCAGAGTCCTTGCATGTGTGTTCTTTTCCTAAACCACCACTAGAGTCATTGCATGTGTGTTCTTTTCCGAAACCACCAGTAGAGTCATTGCATGTGTGTTCTGTTCCTAGACCACATGGATCCACCAGAGTCATTGCATGTGTGTTATTTTTCTAAACCACCACCAGAGTCATTGCATTTTTGTTCCTTTCCTAAACCACATGGATCCACCAGTGTCATTGCATGTGTGTTCCTTTCCTAAACCACATTGATCCACCAGAGTCACTGCATGTGTGTTCTTTTCCTAAACCACCACCAGAGTCATTGCATGTGTGTCCTTTTCCTGAACCACCACCAGAGTCATTTCATGTGTGTTCTTTTTCGAAACCACTAGTAGAGTCATTGCATGTGTGTTCTATTCCTAAACCACATGGATCTAGCAGAGTCATTGCTTGTGTGTTATTTTCCTAAACCACCACCAGAGTCATTGCATGTTTGTTCCTTTCCTAAACCACATGGCTCCACCAGAGTCATTGCATTTGTGTTCCTTTCCTAAACCACATTGATACACCAGAGTCATTGCATGTGTCTTATTTTCCTAAACCACGTGGATCTACCAGAGTCATTTCATGTGTGTTCCTTTCCTAAACCACATGGATCCACCAGAGTAATTGCATGTGTGTTCCTTTCCTAAACCACCTTGATCCACCAGAGTCACTGCATGTGTGTTCTTTTCCTGAACCACTACCAGAGGCATTGCATGTGTGTTCTTTTCCTAAACCACCACTAGAGTCATTGCATGTGTGTTCCTTTCCTAAACCACATGGATCCACCAGAGTCATTGCATGTGTGTTCTTTTCCTAAACCACCACAAGGGTCATTTCATGTTTGTTCCTTTCTTAATAACACCAGAGTCATTGCATGTGTGTTCCTTTCATAAACCACATGGATGCACCAGAGTCATTGCATGTGTGTTCCTTTCCTAAACCACATGGATCCACCAGAGTCATTGCATGTGTATTCTTTCCCTAAACCACCACCAGAGTCATTGCATGTATTTTCTTTTCCTAAACCACATGGATCCACCAGAGTTATTGCATTATATTCCTTTTCTAAACCACACTGATCCACCATAGTGATTGCATATGTGTTCTTTTCCTAAACCACCACCAGAGTTATTGCATGTGTGTACTTTTCCTAATACCACCAGAGTCATTGGATGTGTGTTCCTTTAATAAACCACATGGATCCAGCAGAGTCATTGCATGTGTATTCCTTTCCTAAACCACATGGATCCATCAGGGTCATTGCATGTGTGTTCTTTTTCTAAACCACCACCAGAGTCATTGCATGTGTGTTCTTTTCCTAATACCACCAGAGTCATTGGATGTGTGTTCCTTTAATAAACCACATGGATCCACCAGAGTCATTGCATGTGTATTCCTTTCCTAAACCACATGGATCCATCAGGGTCATTGCATGTGTGTTCTTTTTCTAAACCACCACCAGAGTCATTGCATGTGTGTTATTTTTCTAAACCACCACCAGAGTCATTGCATGTTTGTTCCTTTCCTAAACCACATGGATCCACCAGTGTCATTGCATGTGTGTTCCTTTCCTAAACCACATTGATCCACCAGAGTCACTGCATGTGTGTTATTTTCCGAAACCACCACCAGAGTCATTGCATGTATGTTCTTTTCCTAAACGACCACTAGAGTCATTGCATGTGTGTACCTTTCAAAAACCAAATGGATCCACCAGAGTGATTGGATGTGTGTTCCTTTCCTAAACTACATGGATCCACCAGAGTCATTGCATGTGTGTCATTTTCCTAAACCACATGGATCCACCAGAGTCATTGCATCTGTGTTCCTTTCCTAAACCACATTGATCCACCAGAGTCACTGCATCTGTGGTCCTTTCCTAAACCACATTCATCCACCAGAGTCATTGCATATGTGTTCCTTTCCTAAACCACCACCTGAGTCATTGGATGTATGTTCCTTTCCTAAACCACATGGATCCACCAGAGTCATTGCATGTGTGTTCATTTCCTAAACAAAATTGATCCACTAGTCATTGCATGTGTATTCCTTTCCTAAACCACATGGATCCACCAGAGTCATTGTATGTGTGTTATTTTCCTAAACCAGCACCAAAGTCATTGCATGTGTGTTGTTTTCCTAAACCACCACCAGAGTCGCTGCATGTGTGTTCCTTTCATAAACCACATGGATCCATCAGAGTCGTTACATGTGTGTTCCTTTCCTAAACCACATGGAACCACCAGAGTCATTACATGTGTGTTTATTTCCTAAACCACATTGATCCACCAGAGTCCTTGCATGTGTGTTCTTTTCCTAAACCACCACTAGAGTCATTGCATGTGTGTTCTTTTCCGAAACCACCAGTAGAGTCATTGCATGTGTGTTCTGTTCCTAGACCACATGGATCCACCAGAGTCATTGCATGTGTGTTATTTTTCTAAACCACCACCAGAGTCATTGCATTTTTGTTCCTTTCCTAAACCACATGGATCCACCAGTGTCATTGCATGTGTGTTCCTTTCCTAAACCACATTGATCCACCAGAGTCACTGCGTGTGTGTTCTTTTCCTAAACCACCACCAGAGTCATTGCATGTGTGTCCTTTTCTGAACCACCACCAGAGTCATTTCATGTGTGTTCTTTTTCGAAACCACCAGTAGAGTCATTGCATGTGTGTTCTATTCCTAAACCACATGGATCTAGCAGAGTCATTGCTTGTGTGTTATTTTCCTAAACCACCACCAGAGTCATTGCATGTTTGTTCCTTTCCTAAACCACATGGCTCCACCAGAGTCATTGCATTTGTGTTCCTTTCCTAAACCACATTGATACACCAGAGTCATTGCATGTGTCTTCTTTTCCTAAACCACATGGATCTACCAGAGTCATTTCATGTGTGTTCCTTTCCTAAACCACATGGATCCACCAGAGTAATTGCATGTGTGTTCCTTTCCTAAACCACCTTGATCCACCAGAGTCACTGCATGTTTGTTCTTTTCCTGAACCACTACCAGAGGCATTGCATGTGTGTTCTTTTCCTAAACCACCACTAGAGTCATTGCATGTGTGTTCCTTTCCTAAACCACCACTAGAGTGATTGCATGTGTCTTATTTGCCTAAACCACATGGATTCACTGGAGTCATTGCATGTGTGTTCCTTTCCTAAACCACATGGATCGACGAGAGTCATTGCATGTGTGTTCCTTTCCTAAACCACATGGATCCACTAGAGTCATTGCAAGTGTGTTGTTTTCCTAAACCACATGGATGCACCAGATTCATTGCATTTGTGTTCCTTTCCTAAACCACATGGATCCACCAAAGTCATTACATTTATGTTATGTTCCTAAACCACCACTAGTGTCATTTGATGTGTGTTCTTTTCCTAAACCACCACTAGAGTCATTGCATGTGTGTTCCTTTCAAAAACCACATGGATCCACCAGAGTGATTGGATGTGTGTTCCTTTCCTAAACTACATGGATCCACAAGAGTCATTGCAAATGTGTCCTTTTCCTAAACCACATGGATCCACCAGAGTCATTGCATCTGTGTTCCTTTCCTAAACCACATCGATCCACCAGAGCCATTGCATCTGTGTTCCTTTCCTGAACCACATGGATCCACCAGAGTAATTGCATGCGTGTTCCTTTCCTAAACCACCTTGATCCACCATAGTTACTGCATGTGTGTTCTTTTCCTGAACCACCACCAGAGACATTGCATGTGCGTTCTTTTCCTAAACCACCACTAGAGTCATTGCATGTGTGTTCCTTTCCTAAACCACATGGATCCACCAGAGTCATTGCATGTGTGTTCTTTTCCTAAACCACCACAAGGGTCATTGCATGTGTGTTCCTTTCCTAATGACACCAGAGTCATTGCATGTGTGTTCCTTTCATCAACCACATGGATGCACCAGAGTCATTGCATGTGTGTTCCTTTCCTAAACCACATGGATCCACTAGAGTCATTGCATGTGTGTTCTTTCCCTAAACCACCACCAGAGTCATTGCATGTATTTTCTTTTCCTAAACCACATGGATCCACCAGACTGATTGCATTATATTCCTTTCCTAAACCACACTTATCCACCATAGTGATTGCATATGTGTTCTTTTCCTAAACCACCACCAGAGTCATTGCATGTGTGTTCTTTTCCTAATACCACCAGAGTCATTGGATGTGTGTTCCTTTAATAAACCACATGGATCCACCAGAGTCATTGCATGTGTATTCCTTTCCTAAACCACATGGATCCATCAGGGTCATTGCATGTGTGTTCTTTTTCTAAACCACCACCAGAGTCATTGCATGTGTGTTCTTTTCCTAATACCACCAGAGTCATTGGATGTGTGTTCCTTTAATAAACCACATGGATCCACCAGATTCATTGCATGTGTATTCCTTTCCTAAACCACATGGATCCATCAGGGTCATTGCATGTGTGTTCTTTTTCGAAACCACCACCAGAGTCATTGCATGTGTGTTCTTTTCCTAAACCACCACCAGAGTCATTGCATGTGTCTACTTTTCCTAAACCACCACCAGAGTCATTGCATCTGTCTTATTTTCCTAAACCACATGGATTCACTAGAGTCATTGCATGTGTGTTCCTTTCCTAAACCACATGGATCGATGAGAGTCATTGGATGTGTGTTCCTTTGCTAAACCACATGGATCCACTAGAGTCATTGCAAGTGTGTTGTTTTCCTAAACCACATGGATCCACCAGAGTCATTGCATGTGGGTTCCTTTCCTAAACCACATGGATCCACCAAAGTCATTACATTTGTGTTATTTTCCTAAACCAACACCACAAGGCATTGGTAGACTGACTCACTCAGATGTTTGGCTATTTAACCTAAGAAGTATGTCTGGATGGATGACTTCACAGTCAAAGATGGTAATATCGTAGTGCCATTTCATGTGTGTTCTTTTCCTAAACCACCACTAGAGTCATTGCATGTGTGTTCCTTTCAAAAACCACATGGATCCACCAGAGTGATTGGATGTGTGTTCCTTTCGTAAACTACATTGATCCACCAGAGTCATTGCAAGTGTGTCCTTTTCCTAAACCACATGGATCCACTAGAGTCATTGCATGTGTGTTCCTTTCCTAAACCACATTGATCCACCAGAGTCATTGCATCTGTGTTCCTTTCCTAAACCACATTCATCCACCAGAGTCATTGCATATGTGTTCGTTTCCTAAACCACCACCCGAGTCATTGCATGTATGTTCCTTTCCTAAACCACATGGATCCACCAGAGTCATTGCATGTGTGTTCATTTCCTAAACAAAATTGATCAACTAGTCATTGCATGTGTATTCCTTTCCTAAACCACATGGATCCACCAGAGTCATTACATGTGTGTTTACTTCCTAAACCACATTGATCCACCAGAGTCCTTGCATGTGTGTTCTTTTCCTAAACCACCACCAGAGTCATTGCATGTGTGTTCTTTTCCGAAACCACCAGTAGAGTCATTGCATGTGTGTTCTGTTCCTAGACCACATGGATCCACCAGAGTCATTGCATGTGTGTTATTTTTCTAAACCACCACCAGAGTCATTGCATGTTTATTCCTTTCCTAAACCACATGGATCCACCAGTGTCATTGCATGTGTGTTCCTTTCCTAAACCACATTGATCCACCAGAGTCACTGCATGTGTGTTATTTTCCTAAACCACCACGAGAGTCATTGCATGTGTGTTCTTTTCCTAAACGACCACTAGAGTCATTGCATGTGTGTACCTTTCAAAAACCAAATGGATCCACCAGAGTGATTGGATGTGTGTTCCTTTCCTAAAATACATGGATCCACCAGAGTCATTGCAAGTGTGTCTTTTTCCTAAACCACATGGATCCACCAGAGTCATTGCATCTGTGTTCCTTTCCTAAACCACATCGATCCACCAGAGTCACTGCATCTGTGGTCCTTTCCTAAACCACATTCATCCACCAGAGTCATTGCATATGTGTTCCTTTCCTAAACCACCACCCGAGTCATTGGATGTATGTTCCTTTCCTAAACCACATGGATCCACCAGAGTCATTGCATGTGTGTTCATTTCCTAAACAAAATTGATCCACTAGTCATTGCATGTGTATTCCTTTCCTAAACCACATGGATCCACCAGAGTCATTGTATGTGTGTTATTTTCCTAAACCAGCACCAAAGTCATTGCATGTGTGTTGTTTTCCTAAACCACCACCAGAGTCGCTGCATGTGTGTTCCTTTCATAAACCACATGGATCCATCAGAGTCGTTACATGTGTGTTCCTTTCCTAAACCACATGGATCCACCAGAGTCATTGCATGTGTGTTCTTTTCCTAATACCACCAGAGTCATTGGATGTGTGTTCCTTTAATAAACCACATGGATCCATCAGAGTCGTTACATGTGTGTTCCTTTCCTAAACCACATGGATCCACCAGAGTCATTGCATGTGTGTTCCTTTCATAAACCACATGGATGCACCAGAGTCATTGCATGTGTGTTCCTTTCCTAAACCACATGGATCCACCAGAGTCATTGCATGTGTATTCTTTCCCTAAACCACCACCAGAGTCATTGCATGTATTTTCTTTTCCTAAACCACATGGATCCACCAGAGTGATTGCATTATATTCCTTTTCTAAACCACACTGATCCACCATAGTGATTGCATATGTGTTCTTTTCCTAAACCACCACCAGAGTTATTGCATGTGTGTACTTTTCCTAATACCACCAGAGTCATTGGATGTGTGTTCCTTTAATAAACCACATGGATCCAGCAGAGTCATTGCATGTGTATTCCTTTCCTAAACCACATGGATCCATCAGGGTCATTGCATGTGTGTTCATTTCCTAAACCACCACCAGTCATTGCATGTGTGTACTTTTCCTAATACCACCAGAGTCATTGGATGTGTGTTCCTTTAATAAACCACATGGATCCACCAGAGTCATTGCATGTGTATTCCTTTCCTAAACCACATGGATCCATCAGGGTCATTGCATGTGTGTTCTTTTTCTAAACCACCACCAGAGTCATTGCATGTGTGTTATTTTCCTAAACCACCACCAGAGTCGCTGCATGTGTGTTCCTTTCATAAACCACATGGATCCATCAGAGTTGTTACATGTGTGTTCCTTTCCTAAACCACATGGAACCACCAGAGTCATTACATGTGTGTTTATTTCCTAAACCACATTGATCCACCAGAGTCCTTGCATGTGTGTTCTTTTCCTAAACCACCACCAGAGTCATTGCATGTGTGTTCTTTTTCGAGACCACCAGTAGAGTCATTGCATGTGTGTTCTGTTCCTAGACCACATGGATCCACCAGAGTCATTGCATGTGTGTTATGTTTCTAAACCACCACCAGAGTCATTGCATGTTTATTCCTTTCCTAAACCACATGGATCCACCAGTGTCATTGCATGTGTGTTCCTTTACTAAACCACATTGATCCACCAGAGTCACTGCATGTGTGTTCTTTTCCTAAACCACCACCAGAGTCATTGTATGTGTGTCCTTTTCCTGAACCACCACCAGAGTCACTGCATGTGTGTTCTTTTTCGAAACCACCAGTAGAGTCATTGCATGTGTGTTCTGTTCCTAAACCACATGCATCTAGCAGAGTCATTGCATGTGTGTTATTTTCCTAAACCACCACTAGAGTCATTGCATGTTTGTTCCTTTCCTAAACCACATGGCTCCACTAGAGTCATTGCATTTGTGTTCCTTTCCTAAACCACATTGATACACCAGAGTCATTGCATGTGTCTTCTTTTCCTAAACCACATGGATCTACCAGAGTCATTTCATGTGGGTTCCTTTCCTAAACCACATGGTTCCACTAGAGTAATTGCATGTGTGTTCCTTTCCTAAACCACCTTGATCCTCCAGAGTCACTACATTTGTGTTCTTTTCCTGAACCACCACTAGAGGCATTTCATGTGTGTTCTTTTCCTAAACCACCACTAGAGTCATTGCATGTGTGTTCCTTTCATAAACCACATGGATCCACCAGAGTCATTGCATGTGTGTTCCTTCCATAAACAACATGGATCCACCAGAGTCATTACATGTGTGTTTATTTCCTAAACCACATTGATCCACCAGAGTCCTTGCATGTGTGTTCTTTTCCTAAACCACCACTAGAGTCATTGCATGTGTGTTCTTTTCCGAAACCACCAGTAGAGTCATTGCATGTGTGTTCTGTTCCTAGACCACATGGATCCACCAGAGTCATTGCATGTGTGTTATTTTTCTAAACCACCACCAGAGTCATTGCATTTTTGTTCCTTTCCTAAACCACATGGATCCACCAGTGTCATTGCATGTGTGTTCCTTTCCTAAACCACATTGATCCACCAGAGTCACTGCATGTGTGTTCTTTTCCTAAACCACCACCAGAGTCATTGCATGTGTGTCCTTTTCCTGAACCACCACCAGAGTCATTTCATGTGTGTTCTTTTTCGAAACCACCAGTAGAGTCATTGCATGTGTGTTCTATTCCTAAACCACATGGATCTAGCAGAGTCATTGCTTGTGTGTTATTTTCCTAAACCACCACCAGAGTCATTGCATGTTTGTTCCTTTCCTAAACCACATGGCTCCACCAGAGTCATTGCATTTGTGTTCCTTTCCTAAACCACATTGATACACCAGAGTCATTGCATGTGTCTTCTTTTCCTAAACCACATGGATCTACCAGAGTCATTTCATGTGGGTTCCTTTCCTAAACCACATGGTTCCACTAGAGTAATTGCATGTGTGTTCCTTTCCTAAACCACCTTGATCCTCCAGAGTCACTGCATGTGTGTTCTTTTCCTGAACTACTACCAGAGGCATTTCATGTGTGTTCTTTTCCTAAACCACCACTAGAGTCATTGCATGTGTGTTCCTTTCCTAAACCACATGGATGCACCAGAGTCATTGCATGTGTGTTCTTTTCCTAAAAGACCACAAGGGTCATTTCATGTTTGTTCCTTTCTTAATAACACCAGAGTCATTGCATGTGTGTTCCTTTCATAAACCACATGGATGCACCAGAGTCATTGCATGTGTGTTCCTTTCCTAAACCACATGGATCCACCAGAGTCATTGCATGTGTATTCTTTCCCTAAACCACCACCAGAGTCATTGCATGTATTTTCTTTTCCTAAACCACATGGATCCACCAGAGTGATTGCATTATATTCCTTTTCTAAACCACACTGATCCACCATAGTGATTGCATATGTGTTCTTTTCCTAAACCACCACCAGAGTTATTGCATGTGTGTACTTTTCCTAATACCACCAGAGTCATTGGATGTGTGTTCCTTTAATAAACCACATGGATCCAGCAGAGTCATTGCATGTGTATTCCTTTCCTAAACCACATGGATCCATCAGGGTCATTGCATGTGTGTTCTTTTTCTAAACCACCACCAGAGTCATTGCATGTGTGTTCTTTTCCTAATACCACCAGAGTCATTGGATGTGTGTTCCTTTAATAAACCACATGGATCCACCAGAGTCATTGCATGTGTATTCCTTTCCTAAACCACATGGATCCATCAGGGTCATTGCATGTGTGTTCTTTTTCTAAACCACCACCAGAGTCATTGCATGTGTGTTATTTTCCTAAACCACCACCAGAGTCGCTGCATGTGTGTTCCTTTCATAAACCACATGGATCCATCAGAGTTGTTACATGTGTGTTCCTTTCCTAAACCACATGGAACCACCAGAGTCATTACATGTGTGTTTATTTCCTAAACCACATTGATCCACCAGAGTCCTTGCATGTGTGTTCTTTTCCTAAACCACCACCAGAGTCATTGCATGTGTGTTCTTTTTCGAGACCACCAGTAGAGTCATTGCATGTGTGTTCTGTTCCTAGACCACATGGATCCACCAGAGTCATTGCATGTGTGTTATGTTTCTAAACCACCACCAGAGTCATTGCATGTTTATTCCTTTCCTAAACCACATGGATCCACCAGTGTCATTGCATGTGTGTTCCTTTACTAAACCACATTGATCCACCAGAGTCACTGCATGTGTGTTCTTTTCCTAAACCACCACCAGAGTCATTGTATGTGTGTCCTTTTCCTGAACCACCACCAGAGTCACTGCATGTGTGTTCTTTTTCGAAACCACCAGTAGAGTCATTGCATGTGTGTTCTGTTCCTAAACCACATGCATCTAGCAGAGTCATTGCATGTGTGTTATTTTCCTAAACCACCACTAGAGTCATTGCATGTTTGTTCCTTTCCTAAACCACATGGCTCCACTAGAGTCATTGCATTTGTGTTCCTTTCCTAAACCACATTGATACACCAAAGTCATTGCATGTGTCTTCTTTTCCTAAACCACATGGATCTACCAGAGTCATTTCATGTGGGTTCCTTTCCTAAACCACATGGTTCCACTAGAGTAATTGCATGTGTGTTCCTTTCCTAAACCACCTTGATCCTCCAGAGTCACTACATTTGTGTTCTTTTCCTGAACCACCACTAGAGGAATTTCATGTGTGTTCTTTTCCTAAACCACCACTAGAGTCATTGCATGTGTGTTCCTTTCCTAAACCACATGGATCCACCAGAGTCATTGCATGTGTGTTCTTTTCCTAAACCACCACAAGGGTCATTGCATGTTTGTTCCTTTCTTAATAACACCAGTCATTGCATGTGTGTTCCTTTCATAAACCACATGGATGCACCAGAGTCATTCCATGTGTGTTCCTTTCCTAAACCACATGGATCCACCAGAGTCATTGCATGTGTATTCTTTCCCTAAACCACCACCAGAGTCATTGCATGTATTTTGTTTTCCTAAACCACATGGATCCACCAGAGTGATTGCATTATATTCCTTTCCTAAACCACACTGATCAACCATAGTGATTGTATATGTGTTCTTTTCCTAAACCACCACCAGAGTCATTGCATGTGTGTTCTGTTCCTAATACCAATAGAGTCATTGGATGTGTGTTCCTTTAATAAACCACATGGATCCACCAGAGTCATTGCATGTGTATTCCTTTCCTAAACCACATGGATCCACAAGGGTCATTGCATGTGTGTTCTTTTTCTAAACCACCACCAGAGTCATTGCATGTGTGTACTTTTCCTAAACCACCACTAGAGTCATTGCATGTGTCTACTTTTCCTAAACCACCACCAGAGTCATTGCATGTGTCTTATTTTCCTAAACCACATGGATTCACTAGAGTCATTGCATGTGTGTTCCTTTCCTAAACCACATGGATCGACGAGAGTCATTGCATGTGTGTTCCTTTCCTAAACCACATGGATCCACTAGAGTCATTGCAAGTGTGTTGTTTTCCTAAACCACATGGATCCACCAGAGTCATTGCATGTGTGTTCCTTTCCTAAACCACATGGATCCACCAAAGTCATTACATTTGTGTTATTTTCCTAAACCACCACTACTGTCATTTCATGAGTGTTCTTTTCCTAAACCACCACTAGTGTCATTTCATGTGTGTTCCTTTCCTAAACCACATGGATCCACCAGAGTGATTGGATGTGTGTTCCTTTCCTAAACTACATGGATCCACCAGAGTCATTGCAAGTGTGTCCTTTTCCCAAACCACATGGATCCACTAGAGTCATTACATGTGTGTTCCTTTCCTAAACTAGATGGATCGGCTAGATTCATTTCATGTGTGTAATTTTCCTAAACCATTACCAGAGTCATTGTATGTGTGTTCTTTTCCTAAACCACCACCAGAGTCATTGCATGTGTGTTCCTTTCATAAACCACCACAAGAGTCATTGCATGTGTGTTCCTTTCATAAACCACATGGATCCACAAGAGTCATTGCATGTGTGTTCCTTTCCAAAACCACATGGATCCACCAGAGTAATTGCATGTATGTTCCTTTCCTAAACCACATTGATCCACCAGAGTCACTACATGTGTGTTCTTTTCCTGAACCACCACCAGAGTAATTGCATGTGTGTTCTTTTCCTGAACCACCACCAGAGTCCTTGCATATGTGTTCCTTTCGTAAACCACATGGATCCAACAAAGTCATTGCATGTCTGTTCTTTTCCTAAACCACCACTAGAGTCATTGCATGTATGTTCCTTTTCTGAACCACATGGATCCACCAGAGTCATTGCACGTGTGTTCATTTCCTAAACCACATTGATCCACCAGAGTCATTGTATGTGTGTTCCTTTCATAACCCACATGGATCCACTAGAGTCATTGTATGTGTGTTCCTTTCCTAAACCACATGGATCCACCAGAGTCATTACATGTGTGTTTCTTTCCTAAACTACATTGATCCACCAGAGTCCTTACATTTGTGTTATTTTCCTAAACCACCACCAGAGTCATTGCATGTGCATTCTTTTCCTGAACCACCACCAGAGGCATTTCATGTGTGTTCTTTTCCTAAACCACCACTAGAGTCATTGCATGTGTGTTCCTTTCCTAAACCACATGGATCCACTAGAGTCATTGCATGTGTGTTCTTTTCCTAAACCACCACAAGGGTCATTGCATGTTTGTTCCTTTCTTAATAACACCAGAGTCATGGCATGTGTGTTCCTTTCATAAACCACATGGATCCACTAGAGTCATTCCATGTGTGTTCCTTTCCTAAACCACATGGATCCACCAGAGTCATTGCATGTGTATTCTTTCCCAAAACCACCACCAGAGTCATTGCATGTATTTTGTTTTCCTAAACCACATGGATCCACCAGAGTGATTGCATTATATTCCTTTCCTAAACCACACTGATCAACCATAGTGATTGCATATGTGTTCTTTTCCTAAACCACCACCAGAGTCATTGCATGTGTGTTCTGTTCCTAATACCAATAGAGTCATTGGATGTGTGTTCCTTTAATAAACCACATGGATCCACCAGAGTCATTGCATGTGTATTCCTTTCCTAAACCACATGGATCCACTAGGGTCATTGCATGTGTGTTCTTTTTCTAAACCACCACCAGAGTCATTGCATGTGTGTTCTTTTCCTAAACCACCACTAGAGTCATTGCATGTGTCTACTTTTCCTAAACCACCACCAGAGTCATTGCATGTGTCTTATTTTCCTAAACCACATGGATTCACTAGAGTCATTGCATGTGTGTTCCTTTCCTAAACCACATGGATCGACGAGAGTCATTGCATGTGTGTTCCTTTCCTAAACCACATGGATCCACTAGAGTCATTGCAAGTGTGTTGTTTTCCTAAACCACATGGATCCACCAGAGTCATTGCATGTGTGTTCCTTTCCTAAACCACATAGATCCACCAAAGTCATTACATTTGTGTTATTTTCCTAAACCACCACTAGTGTCATTTCATGAGTGTTCTTTTCCTAAACCACCACTAGTGTCATTTCATGTGTGTTCCTTTCCTAAACCACATGGATCCACCAGAGTGATTGGATGTGTGTTCCTTTCCTAAACTACATGGATCCACCAGAGTCATTGCAAGTGTGTCCTTTTCCCAAACCACATGGATCCACTAGAGTCATTACATGTGTGTTCCTTTCCTAAACTAGATGGATCGGCTAGATTCATTTCATGTGTGTAATTTTCCTAAACCATTACCAGAGTCATTGTATGTGTGTTCTTTTCCTAAACCACCACCAGAGTCATTGCATGTGTGTTCCTTTCATAAACCACCACAAGAGTCATTGCATGTGTGTTCCTTTCATAAACCACATGGATCCACAAGAGTCATTGCATGTGTGTTCCTTTCCAAAACCACATGGATCCACCAGAGTAATTGCATGTATGTTCCTTTCCTAAACCACATTGATCCACCAGAGTCACTACATGTGTGTTCTTTTCCTGAACCACCACCAGAGTAATTGCATGTGTGTTCTTTTCCTGAACCACCACCAGAGTCCTTGCATATGTGTTCCTTTCGTAAACCACATGGATCCAACAAAGTCATTGCATGTCTGTTCTTTTCCTAAACCACCACTAGAGTCATTGCATGTATGTTCCTTTTCTAAACCACATGGATCCACCAGAGTCATTGGACGTGTGTTCATTTCCTAAACCACATTGATCCACCAGAGTCATTGTATGTGTGTTCCTTTCATAACCCACATGGATCCACTAGAGTCATTGTATGTGTGTTCCTTTCCTAAACCACATGGATCCACCAGAGTCATTACATGTGTGTTCCTTTCCTAAACTACATTGATCCACCAGAGTCCTTACATTTGTGTTATTTTCCTAAACCACCACCAGAGTCATTGCATGTGCGTTCTTTTCCTGAACCACCACCAGAGGCATTTCATGTGTGTTCTTTTCCTAAACCACCACTAGAGTCATTGCATGTGTGTTCCTTTCCTAAACCACATGGATCCACTAGAGTCATTGCATGTGTGTTCTTTTCCTAAACCACCACAAGGGTCATTGCATGTTTGTTCCTTTCTTAATAACACCAGAGTCATTGCATGTGTGTTCCTTTCATAAACCACATGGATCCACTAGAGTCATTCCATGTGTGTTCCTTTCCTAAACCACATGGATCCACCAGAGTCATTGCATGTGTATTCTTTCCCTAAAATACCACCAGAGTCATTGCATGTATTTTGTTTTCCTAAACCACATGGATCCACCAGAGTGATTGCATTATATTCCTTTCCTAAACCACACTGATCAACCATAGTGATTGCATATGTGTTCTTTTCCTAAACCACCACCAGAGTCATTGCATGTGTGTTCTGTTCCTAATACCACTAGAGTCATTGGATGTGTGTTCCTTTAATAAACCACATGGATCCACCAGAGTCATTGCATGTGTATTCCTTTACTAAACCACATGGATCCACTAGGGTCATTGCACGTGTGTTCTTTTTCTAAACCACCACCAGAGTCATTGCATGTGTGTTCTTTTCCTAAACCACCACCAGAGTCATTGCATGTGTCTACTTTTCCTAAACCACCACCAGAGTCATTGCATGTGTCTTATTTTCCTAAACCACATGGATTCACTAGAGTCATTGCATGTGTGTTCCTTTCCTAAACCACATGGATCGACGAGAGTCATTGCATGTGTGTTCCTTTCCTAAACCACATGGATTCACTAGAGTCATTGTAAGTGTGTTGTTTTCCTAAACGACATGGATCCACCAGAGTCATTGCATGTGTGTTCCTTTCCTAAACCACATGGATCCACCAAAGTCATTACATTTGTGTTATTTTCCTAAACCACCACTAGTGTCATTTCATGAGTGTTCTTTTCCTAAACCACCACTAGTGTCATTTCATGTGTGTTCCTTTCCTAAACCACATGGATCCACCAGAGTGATTGGATGTGTGTTCCTTTCCTAAACTACATGGATCCACCAGAGTCATTGCAAGTGTGTCCTTTTCCCAAACCACATGGATCCACTAGAGTCATTACATGTGTGTTCCTTTCCTAAACTAGATGGATCGGCTAGATTCATTTCATGTGTGTAATTTTCCTAAACCATTACCAGAGTCATTGTATGTGTGTTCTTTTCCTAAACCACCACCAGAGTCATTGCATGTGTGTTCCTTTCATAAACCACCACAAGAGTCATTGCACGTGTGTTCCTTTCATAAACCACATGGATCCACAAGAGTCATTGCATGTGTGTTCCTTTCCAAAACCACATGGATCCACCAGAGTAATGGCATGTATGTTCCTTTCCTAAACCACATTGATCCACCAGAGTCACTACATGTGTGTTCTTTTCTTGAACCACCACCAGAGTAATTGCATGTGTGTTCTTTTCCTGAACCACCAGAGTCCTTGCATATGTGTTCCTTTCGTAAACCACATGGATCCAACAAAGTCATTGCATGTCTGTTCTTTTCCTAAACCACCACTAGAGTCATTGCATGTATGTTCCTTTTCTGAACCACATGGATCCGCCAGAGTCATTGCACGTGTGTTCATTTCCTAAACCACATTGATCCACCAGAGTCATTGTATGTGTGTTCCTTTCATAACCCACATGGATCCACTAGAGTCATTGTATGTGTGTTCCTTTCCTAAAACACATGGATCCACCAGAGTCATTACATGTGTGTTTCTTTCCTAAACTACATTGATCCACCAGAGTCCTTACATTTGTGTTATTTTCCTAAACCACCACCAGAGTCATTGCATGTGCGTTCTTTTCCGAAACCACCAGTACACTAATTGCATGTGTGTTCTTTTCCTAAACCACCACCAGAGTCATTGCATGTTTGTTCCTTTCCTAAACCACATGGATCCACCAGAGTCATTGCATTTGTGTTCCTTTCCTAAACCACATTGATCCCCCAAAGTCATTGCATGTGTGTTCTATTCCTAAACCACCACCAGAGTCATCACATGTGTGTGCTTTTCCTAAACCCACTACAAGAAAAGTTCGCTTTTACAACGGACGATTTTCATGGTTGAAGGCCCGTTTTTCATGGCCAAAGACTCTTCCGCGTCGGATGGACTTCGTGGTAAAATCCCCGTCACAAATGAATTAACCACGGTTTTTTCTGACCGTGGTGGATCGCACCCTTCAGCCATGAAACCTTGTTCCATCGTAGATCTGTTTGCCTGAGTGACGTCATGCGACGCATGCAAGGTGGCAAGGCAAATGCGGCCGGTTACCGCCGTTAACGGCCATAGAAACCGTGGCATAAGCCATGCCGAGCCAAGGCTTGCTAAATACTAACTGGGCCGGCCCATAAGGGGAGCCTAATAAGAAGAGGGCCCGTTACTGTTTTGTCCTGTACTGTTTGAAATGGGCCCAAAAATATAGCCATCAGTGGCCCGCGAACATTCATGTCTGATTTTGTTTCGACCTACATAAGGTCCATGTTGTTCCAACACTATGCGACCCATTAGCATCCTGCGCCAAGTCGCTCCTGTAAACATAAGGCCTGCGGTCAGCCCATCACTATTATCGTAGCCCATCGTTGACCGCCTATTGATGGCCCTTCTCTGAGATGGTCCGTTACTGTTCTGGCCTGCTACTGTTCTGGCCTTTTACTGTTCTGGTCTTTAACTATTTAGGCCCACAAAAGGCCATTTACTGTTCTAGCCTGGTAAATTTGTCGGCCTATTACTACCCTCGTCTGGGAATTTCTCGGCCCGTACTGTTCAGGCTCGTCACTGTTGTGGCCACTTACTATTGTGGCCCGCTACTATTTTGGCCTATTACTGTTTTGCGATTTGTGTAGTTTCTTGCCTATTACTGTAATGGGCTATTTATATTCTGCTCACATTTATTTACCGCTCAAACAAATTGTTTCTCTTACGTCCCGTTAGGCCTGTTACATTTACGGGATGTTACCATATGCGCATTGGCCCGTTATGTTTACGGCCTTTTACAGTTTCGCCAATTCTGAAGCCCATGCCAATATTATAAAACATGTATAATAATCTAGCATTTTTTTACTGTTCGTTGCCGGCCGAATACATCACGGTACTGTTCCCTAATCGACCTGCCTGGCGTAGTTACCGTAACGACTACCGCAATGTGTGAACAGCATCAACTAAATGCCTACATGGCCTACGCGAGTTATCTAGATATTACATCAGCTGCAAACTTCTTAAAATTACTACATATTATCTAGTCAAGGGAAAGAAAAATCGGCATTTCAGTTGACAATCAAGTTGATAGCAGAGTCCTCAATACGCTTTCTCAATCGATCACATGCATCTTCATGTAGTGTGGCAGCTACATTGGAGGAGACATGATCTTGCATCCCCCTTTTTGGTGGGGCTAGCAATAATTGCAGTCTGAAACTAAGTAATAACAAGTTAATACATCAAACAAGACAAACTACTCATTTCACTGATATGACATGAGCTATGAACTGGAGTAATCAAGTATTGACCAACTGGTCAATGGTTCAATTATTGACCAACACGTCAAACAAACATGACAAGAAAGCATGCATTAAACAAGTGTGACTACCGTGAAACGAGCAATCGAAAAATGTGTGTGTGTGGCTTAGAATTTCAGAAAATATAAACTAGCCAGGTCATTTTGAACATATATATATGGAAGCAGTTCTATACCCTAAAATGCAAGAGACGTTGGGTTACTCGGAATTTGCACTGAGCCACAAAATGGCAAGCAGTTATTGTCATAGTGAAGAATGAACCAGATAGAAATTATAACCACATCATACGAGAACCTATAGAGCAGGAATGCAAACCACGAATGAACTATATATTGTAGATGATAGTTATGTCATGACTTAGACGAAACTGGACCGAACGGATGCGAGATATAATGGTGTCGCTCGTGAACCTGTAGAATAGGACAAACAAGCATTAGACAAGTGTGCCTAGAATGAAATGAGCAATCAAACAAAGTGTTTCTTAGAATTTCAGCAAATATATATGGAAGCTGTGGCATCTTCTGGAATGCATAGAGTCGTTGGGTGACTCAGAATTTGCGGTGAGCTACACAATGGCAAGTAGTTACTGTCATAGATAAAAATCAACCAGATACAAATTATAATGGCATCATAAGAGAAATTCTAGAGCAGGAATGCAAACCACGAGTGAACTACATAGTAGATTATAGTTATGTCGTTTATGAGGACGAACCAACACCAGATAAGGAAGTAATGACATCCCTTGTGAACCTGTAGAATAGGCTATGCAAACCAACATGTTCATTGTTCCATTTTAAGGCTTTTGCTTCCTACATTGAAGTGCCTAAAAAGAAGTGGAATAAGTATCATGAACCTTATAAAGATATTGCTAAGAGTGTTCCTGCAAGAAATACTGAAGTTTATACTGCTAATCATGTCTTTCCTGAACCTTATATTGAGAAAATGCCTTTCCCAGTTAAGATAAGGGAACATTCTATGATGGCTAGTATGGTAGATGAAAGTATGAATAAAGCTGTTGAACCTGATAAACAAAAGGTTAATGAACCTATAATAGCAAATGTGAAAGACTTTGTTACTAAATATGAGAAAGAGGGACACCCTATCCTTTGTAAGGATACCTCTAATATTATTTCAAATAGTAGTGTTATGAGAGCTAGTATTCCTGTGTTTTCTATTAGAATAGGTGATCATTGCTATGATGCTCCTTGTGATAGCTATATTGTTAAGTTTATGCACGATACTGAAAGTTACTATGAAAGAGGAAAAAGTGTTCTTATGCATCTCAATAATATCAAGTTTCCTCGTTTTATGCTGAAAGTTTTTGTGTTGCATCTCTTTTGCCTTCTTATGAAGTAGCCTCTGGTTTCAACAACTTGTTTGTTTACAAAATTCTTTTGCATAGGAAGTGGGTTAGACTTAAATGTGTGTATTTTTTCTTCTTAATGCTCTCTTTCACTTCAATTCATGTTCCGATGAGAGCGTCTCCAAAATGATCATGCGCATCTTAATGGCTATAAAGAAAGATCTTTATGGGAGACAACCCAATTTGTTTTTGCTTTCAGTTTGTTTTTGTTCCTTTGAGTCTTGGAAGTTATTACTTTGGTAATAACCGCTCCTTATCCGTTTTGTTTGGTTTTTGTGTCAAGATCAACCTACAATGAGAGAGAAGTAAGATTTGGGGAGTTTGCTTTCCCGAAGCAAATATTTGTGCTTCACCGTAAAAATTCGTGAGAGATCTCTGTCTGTCGGATTGAGCTGTAATTGTTTGTGCTTCTGCCCCAGGTTGTTATTTAACTTTCGTTAGTTTTTCACTTTTTGATTTGAGCAACAGAAGATTTTCTAAAGAATTGATCTTTACCTGCTGGTCTGTTTTGACAGATTTTTGCCACTCTTGATTTTCTTCTTTATTCGATTTCCTTTTTGAATTCTTTTTGGGTTTTCAGAAGGAGTTGCTTCAGTAGCTTATGTTTTGATGGTTTTCAGTTGAAGTTGGACTCAAAAGGTTTTATCACTTCACTTATATTAATGTTGCTAATAATAACTGTGTGAAGTTTTGTGTGAAAGAAATTTCTAGGAAGTGGAGATAGTGGTGTAATAAGGAAGAGAAGGGTTTTATGACTCAAGTAATAAGTGTATGAAGATGAAGACATAGATTATATTCAAGTGATGACTCCGGAAGAATCTACTAGATACCAAATTCAGAGACCTGCAGAGTCCGTTTCCAAATAGGTAATAGTTCTGGTAAGGAAAGTTCCGCGAAAATACAATTCAACTATATTTTTGCAGTTTTTAGTCAATAAGGAAAGCTACAAAGCGAAAGAGGGATGGAAACGGAGCCAGGGTGTCTCACACCACCCTGTGGCGTGGGTCCACCCTTGGCCGCGCCACCAGGTGGTGAGTCCACCCCGGACTCCGCCTCCGACTCGTTTTCTCCCAGTACCTTCCTTTTGATATGAAACTTCGTAATATATACCCCCCTGATCCCCCGAGGTTCGTATATCATGTTTTCGTCGTGTTTTTGTTTTGATCTGTTTCTGCCAGGAACTATTCTTGAAGCTTTGAAGCACAATGGTGTCCGCCAAGGATAAAGGGAAGGAGCCTATGGAGAAAGACCTCCAAGACACCGGGAAGGAGAAGGAGATCAAGAGTGAAGATGAAGAGGAGGCAAAGCCAACCGGCACTACCATTGCAAGCATTGGTGTGGTGGTGAACCCTGCTAGGATCAGAAGGACTACGCGGATGCAGACTGGGGGGAAAGCTCCTCGTCACATTTTGGCTCCATGGTCACCCTCTCCAAGCACCAAGGGTCCCTTCCATACCTTTATCCATAACCATGCAGGAAAAGAAGACTCCAAGGGGGAAGAGCGGAAAAAGAATCACAAGAGCTAGGATCTACAATCCGACATGATCATGCACCGCATCGAGCACAACTCGGAGTTGATTCGTACACTCACCTTCGAGATTGAGGACTTGGGGAAATTAGTCAAGAAGTTCATCGAGAGAATACCACCACCACCGAAGGAGTAATTTGTCATCAGGTTTGGCATCCCCTTGGTTTGTTCCAAGCTTGGGGGAGTGCCGTGGTATCACATCACTATCTTCTATCTTTTTACCTTATTAGTAGAGTCATATCATGAATAGATAAGTTATTATGTAGGATGGTTTGCATTATGGAAGTGTCCCCTCTCTCGTTAGATATGTATCCCTTGGTGTGATTTGCTGTTATCGAATATTAATGAGAAGTTCTATCATTCACTCTTTTTCATAGCTTATATTAGTATTGAATTCGTGGTTATATGATTGATCTTGTTGTTAGTATTGGTATCACTTTGGGATCATTGAGTTATTTTAGTTGGTTTTGGCAAACCTGGCTCGGTCAGTAGCACACTATTTTTGAGAGTTGAAAGAAAAGATAAAAGTACTCTAAAGAAAAATAATTTCATCATGTTTCTTTCTTGATTTGCTCATAAGTTTTGTATTCTATAGTTAAGATCTTTTGTGCTTCCAAGGAAGATTGCATGTTTGATTTTATCACTTGTATGTTTGGTTGTTTCCTTCAACTCTTGTACTTGCTACCTAGCCTTGCGAGCCAAAAACCTATACTGAGAGGGAATTCTTCTCGTGCATCCACTCCTTTAAACCAAAACCTTTGCCATTTGTGTCCACCATACCTACCTATTAGCATTATTGCTATTCCAAGTAAATTCTTGTTTTGTCTACCTTCCAAATTAAACTTGTTATGTGAAAATTAGTGATTAAAGCTCTCATGAACTTGGTGGCACACTTTCTTTCTTGCATTTAATAAACTTGAACCATTGCGCTCACCTATGTTGCGTATATGCTTGCACTTTGTAAGTTGTGAATTAGCAGAACCATGCTATCATGGGGAACGCTTTCAGCACTGCATGGGTACTTTGTACCTAGTTGATATTATGTTCTTTTGTTTATGGATGTCGTCGGTGTGAAATGAAAGGGGAGCTTGTAAGTCCATGGAGTTATGCATATGTGTTAGAGAAACGCCTGGGCCGCTGGTCTAATCCATGCTGGCATGGTGGAAACCTGCAGCGTAACCATAACGAGCATCTATGAAGCATTCTTCTTATAAAAAATAAAAAAAGAGTCCGATATTGAGAAAAAAGAGAAAAGGAAAAAAAAGAGATTATGAAAAGAGGAAAGAGAGAAAAAAGCACCATATTCCCATGGTAAATAAGAAGATTGCTGAGATGCTTGGTGTCTACTTGCCTTGTCATTTTGATATGGGGATCCTTCCGTATCATCGGGCAAGGGGAACCCCGTTGATGGTTCTCTATGATACACATATGCTTACGATGACAAGAACTTACCGGTGATTAAACTTGAGTAGCATGAGGAGCGACCCTCGTATTCAAGGGACATGAGATTCTCAACTTACAACTTGTCAATGCATATCCTCATATTTGATCACTTTAACCTTAATCACCTAAAGATGCATATGATAGGGGAAATGAGAGCTGAAAGCTAGTAAGTATCATAATTTTTGGGAGCTCTTTATGAGACTTGCAATCCCTGCTTCCCTATGCGAAGGGCCGTTCTTTTACTTTGTAGTTGAGTCAGTAAACCTACTCCCTTCTATCTCAGCAAGTATTTTGAGTTGTTGTGTTTCATTCTTTCATATGATGATTTATTCAATCATGTTGCTTATGTTCCATGTTTTGCACTTTGCTCTTAACTTGATGTTTACTACTTTGAAAGCTATCATTGAAAACCAGTTATTTGTGAACTCCAGCAAATTATCAACTATTCTTCGACCAAGATCTAAGTTTGCCATTACCAATTATGATTCACTTTATGTATGTTCATTGTGTTTCCTTTACTCATTGCAAGTTGAGTTATATAATAGTGAGTTGTCTTCTATTATGATCTATGTATTTGATGAATGCGATGCTTCTTGTCCGTATTCTTTTATCGACTCTTCACTCCATAAACGTGAGGTCATGTTTATTGAGCTCAATTTCGCTTGGGGACAAGCAAAGTCTAAGCTTGGTGGGAGTTGATACGTCCATTTTGCATCACTATTCTATGTCATAATTCACTATTATTCATTGATATATTTCATATTGAGAGGTGATACTTATGTTATTTCATCTGTTTTTGCATGGTTGATGACTTTTGGAGCATGGACCACTGCAGTCAGGATTCTGATGGAAAAGGTGTTGTTTGGAGGCAAAATTCGCGAAGATCAGAAAATCCGGGAAAATATACAGAAAATCCTATTTTTCCAGAAGACGAAGGAAGCCAGAAGGGGGGCTAGAGATGGGCCATAGGGGGGCCACACCACCAAGTGCAGGCGACCTAGGCAATGCGCCCAGTGGTGTGGCCACCTGCCCACTCTGCACTCCTCCTGCGATATTATCCTCCCAAAACCCTAAGACTTAGGGAGCGACCATAGAAAGATTCCGCCGCCTCTACGGGGCAGAAAACACCAAGAGAGAAAGATCTATCCGGCAGACAGATTTCTGCCGGGGGAATTCTTTCCTAGAGAGGGGAGATCGTCGCCATCAACACCACCATCAAACTGGACTTCATCGGAATCATCATCATCATCATCATCACCACCATCATCACCATCATCACCCCCATCACCATCTCCATATTGCTGTAACAATTGCGTTGAATCTTGCATTAGTTCTTAGGGGAAACTTTCCTGTTGTTTGTTACTCTTTGTAGTTGATGCTATTGAGTGAACCGTTGAATTATTGTTTATGCTCAGATTGTTATACATCATTATTCCATTTCTGATCATGATCCATATGATGTCTTGTGAGTAGTTCGTTTTGTTCTTGAGGACATGGGAGAAGTCATGTTGTTCGTAGTGGAGCTGTATTGAGAAAGATTCAATAGTTTGATATTTAAGTTGTGGTGTACTTCTTCTAGTGGTGTCATGTGAACGTCGACTACATGACACTTCACCTATATGGTCCTAGGGGAATGCATTGTGTATTTGGCTACTAATCGTAGGGGTTGCCGGAGTGACAGAAACCTGAACCCCCGTTAGGAAACCATTGCACAAGGGACATAAGGGTCTTAGAGTTTAAAGCTATGGTTAGGTTTCTACCTTAATTACTTTCTTGTACTTACGGATGTTTGCAAGGGGTATAATCAGAAGTATGCATTAGTCCTAGGAAGGTCCGTACATTAGCACAGGTTCACCCACACAATACTTAGCAAGCTAAAGAAGATTAATCAACTATATGAAGCGAAATCACTTGACAGTCTTCCCATGTGTCCTCGAGAACGTTTGGTCATTTTATGTAATACAACCGGCTTGTCCTTTGCTGCATAAAGGATTGGGCCACTTGCTGCATTTATTCCTACTGTCTTTTATTTACTCGTACTTTGTTTACTTGCTTTATCAAAAACCCCTAAAAATCTGTTTGCTAAGTATTGAAGAGAATTCCTGATCCATACCACTAGCCAGCACCTTCTGCTCCTCGTTGGTTTCGACACTCTTAATTATCGAAAATACTGCGATACACCCCCTATACTTGCGGGTCATCAGACATCTTCAACAAAATCACTATGCGTCTGGACACTATCAGTGCCGTTAGGCTGGCCGCATGCTCCAAGGAGCTGTAGTGCCAGGTCACCAGCATAAAAGGTAGCAGGTGCCCCAATGACGTCTGCGAGCACAAGATCTAGTGCTGCTACGCCCCGTGTGCAGCCTACACGGAGCAAATATGTGAGTTCATCAACCGGCCATTGACTTTACACGATCTCTTTGACGACTTGAAACTGGTCCACAAGATGTACTATTTGCCCCAAGTGATCTACTCCAACAAGTACTGGTACCTGACTAACAGGGAGCACGCACCAGAGATCATCGACATCGAAAAAGAGGGCACGAAATTTGCCGCCCTAATTGGAAGGTACACCACGGACATCTTCGTATCCGTCAGGTATGTCAGGTTGGCGGCGTGCGAATCGCCGCGGTACTAGGTGATGTTATGGTCACTACCATCATGGAATAAGCTCCATTCGGTCGAAATAGCAGCGACATCTGAGCAGACGAGCAGGCCTTCGTTGGCTGAAGTCGCACTGAAAGGGCTCATGTCGTACCAGTCAAAACCGAGGTGTTACGTGCGAGCTTCTCAAGATGTTGTTGGAATTCCCCCTGGATTACAAGAATATCAACCAAGAGTGAGTTAACACATATAATGAATATATGTAATGTCGTACTAATTAATTACTTTATGTTGGTGACAGACCCAATTGGCATGGGCTGTCCAGCCAAATATGTCTTCATGTTCAATGCTCGCTGATGCAGTCTAATGGAACTGCGTGGTGCCTGGCCACGATTTCACCGCAATTCCATTTGTGCTCCACTCCCACCTCAGAGAAGCCCACGCCATGAGCTTGCGCATTTTACACTGTGGTAGGAAAGGCAGGTACATCTCTAAGCCGGTGCCAGAACCAGGCTCGCAAAATGTAGATATCAGGCTAACCGGGTTCGATGACACGATGTACTGCGTGCTATTCGACGGGCGGAACGATGTCATCTTGATATATGTCATGTGTGTCAGGCCGGCAGCACGCGTGTCGCCGCAGTTCATGGTGAAGTTGAGCTCTGCACATCCAAATGGCTTGTGTGAGAATGTATTCTATGCGAATTCTAAAGCCACTTGCTCTTTGTCAGTTTGTCGGTCTAATCTGGCCGCTTGTCGTCGGAATCGACCATCGGAGTTCACCGTGGAATACAAGCTTCGTATTGAAAATATTATTACCATAGATGCAGAGGTGGGATATGTGGGAGACTTCTAAACTAACTCTAAACTAAGTGGGATAAGCGGGATAAGTGAGATTTGTTAAATCCTTCTTGTCTGCATTTCAATGTCTGCATTGCTGAATCTGTCAATTCCTTTGGTCATTATCTATACTACTAAATCAGTCACTTTGAAATGGTGCTAAATCTGTCAAGTGTCGCTTATTATGAACTAGGAATCTGAAGATATTTTTCTGTCTTATTCAGTACTGCTGAATCTTTCAAGTGCCATTGAATCTGTCGAACATTCTGTTGTTGCTATTATAAAGTATTTTTTAGAACTAATAGTGATGTATTGGTACTTGTGTAGATCAAGACCATGGCCAAAATATGTTCTCTCTGTCCTTTTGAATTATGGCCTTGCTACATCTATTGGATTTTAGTGTCTGCATTGTTAAATCTTTCAATACTTTTGGTCATTATTTGTACTGCTAAATCAGTCACTTTGAAATGTTGTTGAATCTGTCAAGTGCCACTAATTATGTATTTAGAATCTATTGATATTTTTCTGTTTTATTCAGTGCTGCTGAATGTTCAAATGGTAGTGAATCTGTCAAATGTTCTGTCATTTTTATTATAGTACTAAAGTATCTTGTAGAACTAATACTGACGTACTAATACTTTTTTAGATCAAGGGCAGTAGATGGTCTTACTCTTCTTTTGAAACATGGCCTTGTCACAATCTAGATAAGGCTTGGGGCATTTTGGTTTGCATATGTGGGTCACACAGTCATTGATGTGAGTAGAAAGTATGCACATAAAAGCAGGGTTGATGGTCAGTTTTGCTTGCTCTGATGATCGAGTGTGTTCGGAGAAAAGCGACTGATCCCGCACCAAAGTTTTTAGTGCTGAAACAAGAATTGATTATCGATGTCCTGCTATTGAATTTCAGAGCCTATATTGCTGAATCGGTCACTTTGAAATGCTGCTGAATATGAATTGGGAACCTATCATTATTTCACGAAGCATGATGCAATTTAGGTCATGGGTTCTTGCCTTTCTAGAAGTTTCAGCAATTTTAGCAGGCTTCCAATCTTTGCAAAGTGGTACCTTTCTAGAAAGTTCATATGAGGTTCAGCATCTTGGTATTTTGGTACGTACTATGAAGTATCGAAAAACGTAAGTGACTCCACTTACAACTACTCTGTCTAACTGGTGTGAATGTAGACAAAGTTGAGGCCATTAGAATATGAACTTGAGGGAGTAGTATAAAAATGGAAGCAGTAAATAAGTCATCTCTCAGTTCTAATAACTGAGATGTGATCAGAGAACACTCCATGGCAGCGTGCTAGTCTAGAGTACCTATAGTACTCCCGACTCCATAACTCTAGTCGGCGTGCTCGATGTAGGATGCCCGGCAGAAGACAGTCGTAGGAGCACGGCAAAACCCCCTCCTTAAGAGCCATTCCCAACTCCGAGAGGCCGCATTTGGATCTTCTCTAGCACGCACTTCACACATTTTTCTCACCATCTCACCCGCTTCATCAATCCTTCCAGGCCGCGACCCCTCTCCTCCCAATAAGCCCAATAGTCATACATATATCCGCCCTTGCCCCCAATCATTCAGACGTGATGGCTGTCGATTCGGGGCACAACCGGCTGAAAAACGTCTAGACGAATGTCGGGGACGACGTCTTCAACGAAATAGCTAAGCGTCTAGACACTACCAGTACCATCCAGCTGGCCGCATGCTCCAAGGAGCTGTACCACCAAGTCGCTGGCGAAAAAGGTACTAGATGCCCCAACGACATGTGCTAGATTTTGGTCTCCTACAAGGACGTCTACGACCACAAGATCGTGTGCAACTACCGCTGGTGTGTCTGCACGAAACCAGGGATGCGAGTTCACCGGCGTCAAGAAAGTGTTCGTCGAGCACCTAGATATAGCCCCCAAAAATGGGACCCGTCTATGCTGGTTCGTGCACCGGGCTCGCTCGGAGCTGAGGTCATCGGCATCGGGAAGGAGGGCAAGTTATTCGTCGCCCAAATTGACGGGCATGGCACGAACTTGCTCCTGTCCGTCAGGCCGGTCAGGTCGGAGGCATGCGAATCGCCGTGGTACGAGGTGAGGTTTTGGTCGTTGGTCTTGTTAGCTAGTTTCAATCAGGTTGTAGTAAAGAGGTCACCCAAGACAACGATTAGGCCGTCGCCGGCCAACACCGCACAGGAAGTGCTCATGTCTTTTCTATCAAAGCCGCATCTTTACTAGCATACTACTGAACATGTTGTCAGACAAGATTCACAGGTGAGATATGACATCTTAATCCTCTTGTGAAGATCCTACTGTGAGTGTATGTAATGTTGTACTAATTAGCTAGTTTATGTTGGTGGCAGATTCCCTTCGTAATTGGAATTGCCGAAATTAAGGATCCCAAACTTCCTGGTTTGTTGTATGAATTGTACATGTATGCTGTTGACCTAGAGATCGAAAGGCGACAATGAAACGAGAGACACGTCCCAGGTAGGAAATCAAGGGTGCATCCCGGCCAGCACTTTGACATGCTAAAGCATTCTCGTTTCTTCGAGTACGTATGATGGGACATGTAGTGGTTCCTAGCTTTGTGTAAGCTTGTAGTTCTACACTTGTACTAAGTATTTTGTATGGAGTTTAGCTACTACTAATCTATTTTGTAGTAATACCTATGTACTTGGACTTATTTCACATCGAGTGGAGAAAATGCATGGTCACGCTTTCCTTTTGAAACTCGGCTTTGCCACATTATTATACATCGATTGAATTTCAATGTCGGCATTGCCGAATCTGTCAATTCTTTTGGTCATTTTCTGCCACCGTTGAATCGATCACTTTAAATTGATGCTGAATCTGTCATGTGCTGCTGAATGTGAAACGGACGAGTGCTCGACGCCCTTTGGTTGTGTCACAATCTAGATGAGACTTGGGCATTTTTGGTTGCATATGGGGTCACATAGGCATTGATGTGAGAAGAAAAGGTACTCAAAGCAGACTTGATCGTCAATTTTGCTTGCTCCAATGGTCGAGTATTATTGGTGAAAACGACAAATTGATCGCGTGACAAGGTTTTTAGAGCTGAAATAAAAACCAGTTCTCTCTGTACTGTTATTTGTATTTCACTGTCTGTATTGCTGAATTGGTCAGTTTTGAAATGCTGCTGAATTGGTCAAGTGCTCCTGAATATGAACTTCGAATCTATTGATAATTTTTCTACCTTATTCTATACTGCTGAATTTTGACATGATTAGCTGCCGAAAACAATTATCGCTTTTCCCCCTCCCTCTCTGAGGTCTTTGTTTCGAATCCGGCCGAGCACATCACAATGCAATTTTTATTAACCAGGAGAAGACATCTAGTACTCCGTAACTCATTCGGCCCCTCTTTAGCCCAGAACATTTTTATTCGGTCTTTTCGGGGCAGGGGACTTCTGACCACAACCTAGTGAATTTTGAGAAAGGAGCCCATGGTGCATAGCCGAGAACATATTAATTTGGCCTTTTAGGGGTCAAGGGACTGCTGAGCACAGCCCACTAAAATTTGAGAATGAAGCCCATGGAGCCTGCCCTACGGAGTATAACCCACGTAGAGTAGCCTATGTAGAATAGCCAAACTCTTTTTAATTCGGCCTTTTGGGCATTGCCCCAACCTCTCAAAATAAAAAAACTCTACCTACCCATGTTTTTAGGAAAATACTCCATTATGTGACATTTTATAAATTGAGATGCTAGGAGCGCTGCCATTTTATATTTTAAAAGAGATAAATATAGACACCCAAAATATTTTTAGGAACACTAATACATAAATTGTAGTACTAATGAAAGTTTAATGATATTCATTCTATAAATATCTTTGTTGTAGTGGCAGCACACTCATTTTACGTTTATTTGATTTAAAGGTCTTTTTTTGGAATCGTATCTTGGATTTACATTTTTTTCTAGCAACGTTGCATTAGGACCCACCAGCATGCAGTGTCCCTTGAGTTTGTTTTGAGAGTGGGTTCGAAACAAAAGTTTAAATACTTGTACAGAGAGGCTCGCATCAGGGACCCACCAGACAGAACATACAAGGCTGCATCGGGGACCCACAAGCCAGAACATGCCAGAGAGGCTGACATAAGGGCCCCAGCAGTAAGACCATACACAGCTTCCATGGTGAAAACAATGGACGCGGCCAAAAAAAAGTCCATCATACACACGTTGCACTTACAGAGAAGCTGACATGTCGGACCCAGCAGGCCCAAGCATAGCCCATGAAATTAGCCTATCAGCCCCAAGCATAGCCCAATACCTTCTAATTCGGCCTTTTCGTGGTCTTGTGGCCACCGACCATAGCCCATTCAACTTAAGAGTGAGCCCATGGAATATAAGCCATGACGAATAGGGCATCCGCCCCTAGTTTAGCCCAGAATCTTTTTAATTCGGCCTTTATGAGCATTTTTTGTACTATGAGGCTGATATCTGGGACCCGAAAAAATAGTCCAACATACACACATTTCTTTCAAATAGAGGCTGTCAGCTGAGACCTAGCATAGACATGTTTCCTACACAGAGGTGGTTGACATCTGGGACCCAGCAAGTTGCCAAGGTCAAAACAGCGGACATGGCCAAAAAAAGTCCATCATACGCACATTTCATTTATAGAGAGGCTGATATGTGGGACCCGACAGCGCGACTTTATACAGATGCTGCATCGAGCAACGTAGACAGTTCGAAATAGGGAGGCGCGAGCGAGAAAAAAGTTCAGCATGTACACGTTTCTTTTAATGAGAGGCTGAAATGGGGGACCCAGCAGCGTGAGCAAACGACAGTTTTGTCGAGCAATGCTATCTAGTTCGGAATAGGGTAGCGCTAGAGAAGAAAAAAAATCCATCGTACCCACGATTCTTCTAATGTGAGGCTGACATAAGGGATCCACCAGCCTGAATAAACGGCTGATGCAGCGAGCAAAGCTATCAAGTTTGGAACACAAAGGCGCTATAGAGGGTAAAAAATTCATCGTACGTACGATACTTTTAATGAGAGGATGACATGTGGGACCTAGCATCCTGACTAAATGGCAGATGCCTCGAGCTACATTATCGAGTTCAAATCAGGGAGGCGCGACCGAAAAGTATGGCCCGCTAGAGACACTGATGTCCGGGACCACATGCCTCAAAAGACTTCGGCGATCAACATCGCCCGAGGAATCGAAAATCTTGCTTATGCCATGCACTGGCCGAGCTTCCTCCATGTTTTTAATAGATCCGTCGTAGTAGAGGGCCGCGAAACTGGAAAAAAAAGTTTTCCATTGGCCACGACCGAGCCGAGAATTTTGTCACGGAAGACGCGCCTTCTACGACCACCGTCGGGCCAATTCATTGCGGAAGGAAACTTTTCTTGTAGTGACCACATGGATCCACCAAAGTCATTTCATGTGTGTTCCTTTCCTAAACCACATGGATCCACCAGAGTAATTGCATGTGTGTTCCTTTCCTAAACCACATTGATACACCAGAGTCACGGCATGTGTGTTCTTTTCCCGAACCACCACCAGAGTCATTGCATGTGTGTTATTTTCCTAAACCACCACTAGAGTCATTGCATGTGAGTTCCTTTCCTAAACCACATGGATCCACCAGAGTTATTGCATGTGTGTTGTTTTCCTAAACCACCACCAGAGTCATTGCATTTGTGTTCCTTTCCTAATACCACAAGAGTCATTGCATGTGTGTTCCTTTCATAAACCACATGGATCCACCAGAGTCATTGCATGTGTGTTCCTTTCCTAAACCACATGGATCCACCAGAGTCATTACATGTGTGTTCTTTCCCTAAACCACCACCAGAGTCATTGCATGTGTCTTCTTTTCCTAAATCACATGGATCCACCAGAGTCATTGCATTGTGTTTCTTTCGTAAACCAAACTGATCCACCAGAGTGATTGCATGCGTGTTCTTTTCCTAAACCACCACCAGAGTCATTGCATGTATGTTCTTTTCCTAATACCACCAGAGTCATTGCATGTGTGTTCCTTTCATAAACCACGTGGATCCACCAGAGTTATTGCATGTGTATTCCTTTCCTAAACTAGATGGATCCACCAGAGTCATTGCATGTGTGTTCTTTTCCTAAACCACCACCAGAGTCATTGCATGTGTGTGCTTTTCCTAAACCACCACCAAAGTCATTGCATGTGTCTTTTTCCTAAACCACCAGAGTAATTGCATGTGTCTTATTTTCCTAAACCACATGGATCCACTAGAGTCATTGCATGTGTGTTCCTTTCCTAAACCACATGGATCAACGAGAGTCATTGCATGTGTGTTCCTTTCCTAAACCACATGGATCCACCAGAGTCATTGCAAGTGTGCTCCTTTCCTAAACCACTTGGATCCACCAGAGTCATTGCATGTGTGTTCCTTTCCTAAACCCGATGGATCCACAAGAGTCATTGCATGTGTGTTATTTTCCTAAACCACCACTACTGTCATTGCATGTGTCTTCTTTTCCTAAACCACCACAAGAGTCATTGCATGTGTGTTCCTTTCATAAACCACATGGATCCACCGAAGTCATTGTATGTGTGTTCGTTTCCTAAACCACATGGATCCACTAGAGTCGTGGCATGTGTGTTCCTTTCCTAAACCACATGGATCCACCAGAGTCATCGCAAGTGTGTTCTTTTCCTAAAACACATGGATCCACTAGAGTCATTGCATGTGTGTTCCTTTCCTAAACCACATGGATCCACCAGAGTCATTTCATGTGTGTAATGTTCCTAAAACAGTACCAGAGTCATTGTATGTGTGTTCTTTTCCTAAACCACCACCAGAGACATTGCATGTGTGTTCCTTTCCTAAACCACATGGATCCACCAGAGTCATTGCATGTGTGTTCCTTTCCTAAACCACATGGATCCACCAGAGTCATTACATGTGTGTTCTTTCCCTAAACCACCACCAGAGTCATTGCATGTGTCTTCTTTTCCTAAATCACATGGATCCACCAGAGTCATTGCATTGTGTTCCTTTCCTAAACCAAACTGATCCACCAGAGTGATTGCATGCGTGTTCTTTTTCTAAACCACCACAAGAGTCATTGCATGTATGTTCTTTTGCTAATACCACCAGAGTCATTGCATGTGTGTTCCTTTCATAAACCACGTGGATCCACCAGAGTCATTACATGTGTATTCCCTTCCCAAACCACATGGATCCACCAGAGTCATTGCATGTGTGTTCTTTTCCTAAACCACCACCAGAGTCATTGCATGTGTGTTATTTTCCTAAACTACCACCAGAGTCATTGCATGTGTATTCTTTTCCTAAACCACCAGAGTAATTGCATGTGTCTTATTTTCCTAAACCACATGGATCCACTAGAGTCATTGCATGTGTGTTCCTTTCCTAAACCACATGGATCAGCGAGAGTCATTGCATGTGTGTTCCTTTCCTAAACCACATGGATCCACCAGAGTCATTACATGTGTGTTCTTTCCCTAAACCACCACCAGAGTCATTGCATGTGTCTTCTTTTCCTAAATCACATGGATCCACCAGAGTCATTGCATTGTGTTCCTTTCCTAAACCAAACTGATCCACCAGAGTGATTGCATGCGTGTTCTTTTCCTAAACCACCACCAGAGTCATTGCATGTATGTTCTTTTGCTAATACCACCAGAGTCATTGCATGTGTGTTCCTTTCATAAACCACGTGGATCCACCAGAGTCATTGCATGTGTATTCCCTTCCCAAACCACATGGATCCACCAGAGTCATTGCATGTGTGTTCGTTTCCTAAACCACCACCAGAGTCATTGCATTGTGTTATTTTCCTAAACTACCACCAGAGTCATTGCATGTGTCTTCTTTTCCTAAACCACCAGAGTAATTGCATGTGTCTTATTTTCCTAAACCACATGGATCCACTAGAGTCATTGCATGTGTGTTCCTTTCCTAAACCACATGGATCGACGAGAGTCATTGCATGTGTGTTCCTTTCCTAAACCACATGGATCCACCAGAGTCATTTGAAGTGTGCTCTTTTTCCTAAACCACATGGATCCACCAGAGTCATTGCATGTGTGTTCCTTTCCTAAACCCTATGGATCCACCAGATTCATTGCATGTGTGTTATTTTCCTAAACCACCACTAGTGTCATTGCATGCGTGTTCTTTTCTAAACCACCACAAGAGTCATTGCATGTGTGTTCCTTTCATAAACCACATGGATCCACCAGAGTCATTGTATGTGTGTTCCTTTTCTAAACCACATGGATCCACCAGAGTAATGGCATGTGTGTTCCTTTCCTAAACCACATGGATCCACCGGAGTCATTGCAAGTGTGTTCTTTTCCTAAACCACATGGATCCACTAGAGTCATTGCATGTGTGTTCCTTTCCTAAACCACATGGATCCACCAGAGTCATTTCATGTGTGTAATTTTCCTAAACCAGTACCAGAGTCATTGTATGTGTGTTCTTTTCCTAAACCACCACCAGAGTCATTGCATGTGTGTTCCTTTCATAAACCACATGGTTCCACCAGATTCATTGCATGTGTGTTCCTTTCCTAAACCACATGGATCCACCAAAGTCATTGCATATTTGCTTCTTTCATAAACCACATGGATCCACCATTCATTGCATGTGTTTTCCTTTCCTAAACCACATTGTCGTCAGATTGATGACAAGTACGCCATGAGGAGGTCCTCGAGGCGTGTGTTAGAGAGGGGTGTGAGACGTACAGTGTTCCAGGATGGTGAGCACACAAGTTTACCCAGGTTCGAATCCACTAGCTTTGGACGGATCCTACTCCTGCTAGCAATCCAATAATACCATAGAGCCAGAATATGGGTTACAAGGGTTTGGCCTGTGCGAGTTGAGATTGTAGACTATTGTGAGGGTGCCCTAAAGGCTCTCCCTAGGATGGCTTATATAGATATCCGGCCTAGCATTTACAGGAGAGATCTATCTGGCTACGACTAAGTGTCGGTTACAGAGTACATCTTGAACTACAAGTAACACTATGTGCCTATGTTGGTAAGTCATGTGGGACTTCCCGTAGCAGGACTCGACTCCATCTCTTCTCCCTAACTAGGATGCCGTGAAGCAAAGCTCTAACCCGAAGTGGGCCACCCTGGTCAGTGAGGCAAAGTGAGGATACCCGGAAAGTATATCCCCAACAGCAGCCCCCGGAAGCCTCCATGTTCCAAAGTCGGATTTCATCATCGTCTAGCTTGATCTTCAGCTTGCAGAATCTTGAAGGGTTCCTGAAACTTCAAAAGAGAAAGGATAGGATCCGAGTCTCAAATGAGTCGGACCTATGAATACATTATTCGGGTTTCCAGCTCGAAATTCAAACTAAGCTGGAACTTGGTCTCTGACATAATCTAACACTAGTCATTGTCAAGTCACGTCACTAACAGACATTCCTGTCAGCATGATCGTTGGTGGGTCCTCCTTTCGCCGAACCGAGGCGTCATTTTAATGCGTGCGTGGAGATCGAGGCGGCGTAATCATCACGTGGGGGTTACCTAGCTCCTTCCACGATGCGTGGCACGTTCACTGTTGCGTTTACACAAATCTTAGCGTGGCTGGAGGATATAAGTGGTTAGGATTCTTTTCCCCATCTTCTTCACCATTACCTGCACCGTTTCCTTCTCCCCAATGCTTCCCCACGAACACAGAGCTCCTCTGCCTCCCCATAATCTTCCAGCACCGCCCATCCTAGGTCCCCGGCCCACGAGGAAATGGCTTCAGCATCATCTTCCAGCGCGACGGCGACGGCAGCGATGGCTTCAGCGGCGGAGAAGGAGAGGAACCACGGGGTCTGGATCTCGTGAATCCTTGAGGATGCCAAGCTCCGTGTCATGGAGAATGAAGGGCTCCTCCACGCCGGTGACTGGCGGAGCGGCTTCGGCGAAACCGTCCCCAACCCTCGTGCCCGTGAGTGGGTACACTTAGGCACCCACTTCGACTGAGGTTTGAGTTTCCCTCCCTCAGACTTCTTTTCTGAGGTTATAGATCACTACGGAGTTCAACTCCATCATCTTCCCCCGAACTCTCTCTAAGAGATGAGCGCATATGCTCCTTTATGCGAGGGTTATCTCGGCATTAGGCCGAGTCTTACTCTTTTCCGGTTTTACTTTCATCTCCAGAGAAATTCCATCATGGACGGTAATCCATACATTACCGGTACTATTAGTTTTTGTGTTAGGAGAGAGCGCGTGTATTCTCGAATTAGGGCCAGTGTGTCGGTCAAACAGTGGCCGTCCACTTTCTTCTATCAGAAGGATATTCCTGCTCCCGGCAAAGCTACTTCTTTGCTGGCTTTGACGGTGCCGCCACGTCCCAAGAGTCCTGGGACGCAGATGCGCTGGCTCTCAGTGATGATCTACTTCTTGCCAAGAGGTGGATCGAATATTTTATGAAGCACAAGGGCCTTAAGGGGTCCGACTTAGTTCACTGCTGGGTGGCACGCCGGATCCAGCCTCTTCAACACCATGGAGACCGGCTGATGCACTCCATTATGGTGTCCAACAAAGATTCCCTCCGGATCTACGCCCAGCCTTACACGGATAAAGAATACGATCCTAAAATCAAGTGGCTGATAAGGGAGCGGATCGAGAGGAAAATCTCGGAGTTGTCTTTGGAGATGCATACGGCTGAAGGTCCTGTGGTACCGGTAAGTTTCTAGCAGTAACTCGAATTATTTATTCATCTTTACATTGTTTTGCAATACTAAGATATCTCTTCTTTTTCAGCTTGCAGACCTCCCCAAGTCGGAGCTTGCTCCTATCGAGGGATATCCTCCTAAGATTTCTCAGGACGATGGAGAGTTTGTTCCACTGTCGGACATAATTCCTTGGAAGCGTAAGGCTCCGACAGTTGCTATTGGCACAAAGGAGGTGCCTGTTGTGAAGAGGTAATCTTTCCTCACAAGGTCTTTGTATTTTATGTCTTAATTCTTTCCAAGGTGTAACGTTGTAACATCCCAATTTCAGCAACCCTGATTTGTTGTCCAGAATGCAAAAATCAGGGGGAACAAAAACTTTTTCTCGTTCATTGGTGCAGTGTTTTCTTGTTGTTTGTTTGTACTTGTACATATGAGTGTATACCTTATGATACTCCTTACCTCACCCTCAGTTGACAAAAGCAATTTAACAAAACTATCGTAGCTCATTTCACATATTCTCAAATGTTCTGGCATTTCAAAACATGAGCCAAGATGCTTATGTAACCAAAACTATTTTTGTAGCTTCTATTGACAAAACTATGGAGAAATATATAATATAACCTCCTTATGTTTTCAAGACAGAACCCTCAACTAATCTTATCTCTAGTTTTCCCAAAACCTCTTTTCAAACCATTTGAATTCTACTCTTGGTAGAGATACCAAGGACTCTCATCTTATTCAAACTCCAACACTCCAAAATGCTCCAACCTTACCTCAAGCTAGGTTTGATGATAACCCCAGTAGTGGATTTGCTTAGTTTATAAGACGAGTTGCCTTGATCTGCTGTTTGACTTGTTTGACTAGGAAGTAGTATGAGCCACTCTAGGATGCTCATCACTAGGGTCAAGATGTTTTCCAAGCCACCCCACCCTAAGCAAGTTTGCAAAGCAAGATCAATCTCTAGATACTAGGGATCATCTAAAACCCTTAACCAGATCCATTATGCAGTGATCTATTCTAGAAGAGTGCAGGTCCATGAAGACCAATATCAAGCATGGATCCCTTCTATTCAATCTATACTTCATCATCATCCATTTTATGATGCTTAGGTACCTTGCAAACCCATGAAAAACATTCCCTCTCATAACCTAGTCAAAATCCTCAAAACTGCCAAATTTGACTAAGTCTGGAAACTGTTTCAACATCACCTTTTTGAATACCTCCCTTTGGACCCTTGTGCTATGGACCTACCCTTTGCATGGTTGTGTTCTACTCATATAGGTCTATCAAAAACCACTTCACTTGTTCCAAGTGTACCCTTGTGCTACCTAAACCCACATGGTTTATAAGGCATCATGACTCATCTGGTATGGCAGCCTTATTTTCAAGAAAGTTTGCCATCACATCTAGATCACCTCAAATGTAACCAAGCCAAACTCCTTCTGCCATGATCATCTATATGACTTGGTCTAACTAATCATCTAACCCTTGCATCAAGGTGAACTCTGAACTCCAAGATACAACCATGTTTTGATGGCATGAAATTAACACCACCATAGATCACTAATCTAGGGTATTCCACTAAAATCAACTTGGATTCTCCAATCCCAAGGCTGCAAATGCTTGCTACACCTTGTCTACATCATCTACCACCATCATCAAGATTTATCAAATATTATCCATATTTACTATGGCTCCAAATCTAATTAATTCCTTTAATAGACAAAATCTCAAAACCCCTTCCCCAATGGAAAGTTTGGTTTTTGTCAAAACACTTCCCCAACTTTTGGCTCATGTGAGTTCCATATATCATACCCTATCTTCCCATCTGAAAAATAAATATTTTTGAGAAGCTTTATTATTCCTTTTTGCCCATTTTCTTAAATGGCCGAATTGGAATAATGATTGTTTTAAATACTTTCACTTCCCAATAAATCTTGGGAAAATTCCCCTAAGTGTGCACTCACATTTGGGACCCTCTCAAACCAAAAACAAACCTTGTCCAATGTAAAAATATCAAATGATCTTCTAGAAACCACTTCTGCAATTTTTGAATAAATGGATTTATGAGGACTAAATCCCCTTATGAAAATCCCAAATAAATCCTAGGAGTGTACCTTGACCATGCCCATCCACCAGTACCATCTCCTCCATCTCTTCCAATGCAAATTGTTGAACTCCTTCACATGCTCTCTTGTAATCAAAATTTATAAAACCAACAAAACTTGAGCTAAATCAAGACCAAGCCATCTCCAAAGCTTGTCAAGCACCCCTCTCCAGTAACCATTACTCCCCTGGTCGTGAGCACTGTAGCTCCACCCCAGCACTTGCCCATTTTACCCTTGGACCAGTAGAGAGAGAGACAACCATATCTTACAAAGAATGCCCATTTAATTGGCCACAGCTACCACTCCCTACCTCTCTGAGATCCAGCACGACCAAAGCCCCTTCTTACCCCTCCTCACCACCCTCCGAGCCAATCCTAGGCCAGCACCACTCCTCCCCCATGTCCAAATTGGACATTCACACCATGGATCCCTCTCCCCATTGGTATAAAGGCCAGAGCCTCATTTGCTCCCTCCCACCTCCACTTACCTCCCCCAGCACTCCCTCTTCCTCCCCTACCTTGCCCTGCCCGAGTAGAAGAGAGAGAGAGAGCTCTCGGTTAGAAAAACGAGCAAGGCTCCTTCTCCCCTGCTCCCCTTCCTCTCCATGTTTGTTCACGAGTTCCCCTCTTCCTCCTCTATCTAAACATGGTATTCTTTTTGCCCAGGACGGTCCCATTCGTCATCGCCATTGAGCTCCGACAAGGTAGCCCCTCACGCCGCCGAGCCGCCTGGAGGCCACCACCACCAGCCGATCTGGCATTTGCCATTGTTGCGTTGTCACCCAGCACCCTCCACGGCACCTCCCGAGCCCTCTGGTAAGCTAACCTGACGCCACCCGAGCCAGCTAGGGTTTCAGATCGCTGGCGCCATCGTGAGGAGGACGACGTACGCAGGTCGTCCATCGTGACTAGATCCAACGGCCACCACTCGTTGATACCGGCCTTTCTCATGGCCAGTGGCCCAGGCCAAGTTCGAATTCTCCCTCATTTCACTGTGGCGTTCAGGCGGCCCAGGTCCTCACTCAAGATCCACCTCAATTACAATTACCATTGCCCTTTTCTTTTCTTTTAAAATTCCAGATCCAGAGAAATACCAGTAGGATTAAATCCGTTTGAAAATGACAACCGGGGTATTCCGTCCAGAGAAAAGTATCATCATATTCCTGGGTGTTTTGTGCAACATGCATAACTGGTCCCTTGCCAAAAATAATCTTTATTATTTATTGGCAATTAATCCACTAAAATGTATCTTTTACACTAAATAATTTCCTCAAAGAGTTTTGCATCTCCAATTGGGGAGAACCAAAGCTCTATTGGAAGGTATTTGATATACCTGTCATCCAACCGAGGTCTTATGCCAAGGTGAACAGTAGTGTGTCTTTAGCAAAAATAACAAAAATAACCTTTATCTGCCTTAGGTAAATTCTCTAGGTCAAACCAAATCTGGTACTGACCTGATTCCACCTCCCAGTACACCCTAGCATCAGCATCTACAAAACCCCCTGAGATCAGATTTTATTGAGCTCTGGTTAAATTACAGTGAATTAACTACTTCTGTAAGTGGTATTTTCAGTAAATAAATCACTCCAGGAGTTTGACAACCCCAAAACGAGTGAATCCAATTCCTACAGAAAGGTATTCTAAATTACTACCACCTGCCCTTGTAATCAACTCAAGAGCTTCTGTGGAATTAATCTGGTGAAAAAGAGAAAAACCATACAGAACTGCCTTTGATGATTTATTAAGGGCATTCTAGTAAATCTTTTGACAAGATTCCAACTCTGTGTGGTTCATTTGATGATTTATTAAGGGCATTCTAGTAAATCTTTTGACAAGATTCCAACTCTGTGTGGTTCAGTACAACAAACACCACCTGAGGATATCATTGTTGATAATCTAGGTAATTGATAATACATTGAAACCACTTGTGCTGGTTTTGTTTTGTCAAGACCTATCTAAGGATATCATTGTTGCACATTGGTACCGTACAGACCTCAGAACCCCGCTCCTAGTTCATGGTATTTAGCCTTGACAACTATCTTCCAAAGGGTAAAACACCTATATGGCAATCTAGTATGCATTTTTGTCCCTTGTGGCACCACCCTGATGTACCTACCATTTTATCCCTTTAGACCGAGAGTACGATGGTCCGCATCCTACCTCGTTGGAAACCCCGACTTTGAGAAAATGAACTGTTTTGGATTTTTACCCTGTTACAAATGTTTCAAAACTATTTTGTAAAACCCTTGGGAACAAGCATCATTCCAAACGGATGTTTTAACTACAGAAGTGGTGATAATGAGAAGTGAGAAAGTGAAGGGATGTTCTATACCTTTACCGGAACAATTTTTATCCGTGCAACCACATTACCCCAGGTGCTGGGGCTTAGCTTGTAGTTTGTCTTCATTAGCCGAGGCAACTTGTACAATGCTTACAGGAGAGATCCCTTGAAGCCTGGGCAGGCGCTAACAGATCTATGGACCTGAAGCCTGTAGCTTGCTTTGGCAAGAGTGAGCCTATTTTGGCAGGAGTACTGGTGCAACAATTGGGTCTCCCACGAACGGTATGACTTAGGTGGTACGGAAGGAAGTGGAGTCACCAGATTAAGGTATACGCCAGGTTGCGCCTTGGGGTATACGCGTGTACAGAAGGCAGGACTATGGCTGGGAGCCACATACTCGTTGCCGGGGAGAACAAACCCAAAAGGAAAAGCAGCCTTTGCTAGGGTCGACAAGCGAAAGGTTAGGTTTGATTATCCGGACCCCCATCTACGGTGGTAGTGGGACATGGTTTTATCCCGGCGGATGTATTGATTCTTGTGGGGAAAGTACGCAAACTCTGCAGATTGTAATCTATTAGAATAGCCGTGTCCATGGTCAAGGATGGTTGGAAAGGTGATGGCTAGGAGTACCCAAACGGTGTTTGTTTGGAAAGAATGGATGAAAGTATGAAGGTTCCAGGGGAACCTGAGTTTAAAGTGTTATATTGACCAGAGGAGGTCAAAGAGGTTTACAAAAGGGTTTTTACTCCAAAACTGTTTTCAAAAAGGTTTTCTACAAAGGTATGGGGGTATCTTGACTTATAAAATCAGAGGCATGTTTTCAAAACTCTTTTTCAACAAAGATATGGAGATGCCATAACTACAAGAGGTAGTCTAGGCTTTTCAAAAACAACCCTAGATAGAGCTATCTCGCCACAACCAGAATTTGCATTTCCTTATTCTACTTAACTTGGTGGTTTGCGAGTACATTCAAAAGTACTCATGGCATTGTCCCTAGTTATTTACTTGACCAGACTCTCAGAGGTTCGACATCGGAGGATTAAGGTGATGTCCGACGAGCTAGGCCGTCTTCCCAGTCAGACGCCTGTAGGTTGAGGCATGATTGGGCTCTGCGCTTGATGTTGTTCCGCTGCTAACGATGGTGCAGCCATAATGGCATTTATGTAAGTCTTGTAAATTTGTTATGTTTTGGATGTTGTAATGATACTTGTCGGTTATGTTCCACGGCTCACTGATGCACTCGACTTTCTACGTAGAGCTTGTTGGGAACCCCAAAAGGAAGGTACGATGAATATAGCAGCAAGTTTTCCCTCAGTTATGAAACCAAGGTTTAATCGAACCAGTAGGAGCAAGGAAACACCCCAAAGGTGTTACTAGTTGAGCTTTGGCAGGGCGCACTACCGGTGCTAGTAGCAACGTGGAGACCTGCACAACACAACCATAGAACTTTGTCCCCAACTTGCGATGAGGTTGTCAATCTCATCATGTTTTGCGGAAAACAAAGGATTAAACGTATCGAATGGAAAGAAGTAATAGTTTGCAGAAAGTAAACACAAAGAAGTAAAAGATTGTAGATTGTATGTAAAGTAAAAGGACCGGGATCCATAGTTCACTAGAGGTGGCTCTCCTTAGATAGATAACATGCTGGGTGAAAAAATTACAGCGGGACAATTGACAAACACCAAGAAAGCAATACATGCATATACTAATCATCTTGACTCCTCTGAGACTTGATTGGGCATTACAACATAATACTACTCAAGTTTAGTCACATAACTTCTTGTCATCGTAAGTACATGTGTATCATTGAGAACCGCCAACGGGGTACCCCTTGCCCGATGATGCGGAAGAATCCCCATATCAAAATGACAAGGCAAGCAGATAACGAGCATCTCAACATTCTTCTTATTTAACATGGGAATATGGTGCTTTTTTTCTCTCTTTCCTCTTTTCATAATATCTTTTTTTTTCTTTTCTCTTTTTTTTTCTCGATATAGGACTCTCTTTTTTTATAAGAAGAATGCTTCATAGACAGCTCATTATGGTTACGCTGCAGGTTTCCACCATGTCAGCATGGATTAGACCAGCGGCCCAGGCGTTTCTCTAACACATATACATAACTCCATGGAATTACAAGCTCCCCTTTCATTTCACACCGACGACATCCATATACAAAAGAGCATGATATCAACAGGTAAAAGTACCAAGTGCAATGTTGAAAGCGTTCCCCATGAAAGCATGGTGCTGCTAATTCCCAACAAATAAGTGCAAGCATATACAACATAGAAGACACAATGGTTCAAGTTTATTAAGGGCAAGTAAAGTAAAGTGTGCCTTCAAGTTCGTGAGAGCTTTAATCACTAGTTTTCTCATAACAAGTGGAAGGTAAACAAAAGCATGAATATACTTGGAATAGCATAAACTAGTAGGTAGGTATGGTGGACTCTTTGGAATAACTTGGTTTAGGGAGTTGGATGTATGAGTGGAACTCATACTTGGTTGTGGAGGCTAGCAAAAGACTGGGAGCGACAAACTAAGAGAGCAATAATGGCCATAATCATGCAGAGCGACAAAACATCATTGATCAAAGCATAAAGTGATACTACAAGTTGAAAACTAAAGGATCATAAAGGCTATGGTGACTTGTGATAGTCATAACATGGTGTGATCATGTGCCAAGTCAACCCAAATAAAGCATCAAAGGAGAATACCACTATACTATGCTTTAATATGCTAAAACAACGCATGATTCATCCAAGGCACATTAAGCAATCTCAATTGTTTATAACAAGTCATGCTACAGCAAATAATACTAAGCATAAAGAAAAAACAATATCAAGCATGGCATGACAAAGCATAGCCACAGTCAAAAACGAGCTCTTTTTACCACATAAGCATGAACTTTCCTACTCTTTTCCAAACCAAACCAAACTATTCGCAAACCAAAGTGTGAAAGAGGGGGTCCAACCAACTTATTCATAAAACTAAGCAAACCAAGCAAACTAAAAACCAAAACAAAAACGAAAAAGAAGACGCTCCAAGAAAAACACAACTGTGCATGAAACAATAAAAATGAAGCGTTTGGAAGAAACCTGGAATTTTTATTGATGAAGAAGGGGGATGCCTTGGGCATCCCCAAGCTTTGACGCTTGTACTTCTTGGATATTTCTTGGGGTGACACACGTGGCATCCCCAACCTTGAGCTTTAGTCCATCCTTTATCTCATTACTCGTTCCTTCCATACACCTGAAATTTTTCGTTCATACAAAACTTCACACAATCTCATTAGCAACATTAGTGCACTTAAGATAAATAAGTCTCAAGGTTTAGTTCTAACACCAAATAAACTTCCATTAGAACACTCGCTACTGTAGAACTTCCCTCAAAAATCTCAATTCCCCAAAGGAACTCAAGAAGGAACTAACGAAAAGCAAATGCAGAAAATGGCAGAAATCTGTCAAAACAGACCAGCAGGTAAAGACGAATTTTTTCGAAGACCTTCTGTTGCTCAAATCAAAAAGTGTTGAACTAAGGAAAGTTAGATAACAACCTGGGGAAGAAGCACAAAACATTACAGCTCAATCCGACATACAGAGCTCTCTCAGGAATTTTTACGATGAAGTACAAAAATCTGTTTCGGGACAGCAACTTTCCCAATCATTACTTCTCTCTAATTAGAGGTTACTCTTGGCACAAAAAGCAAATAAAAAGGATAAGGAGAGGTTATTACAGAGGTAATAACTTCCAAGACTCATCGAAAACTCTTGGGTTATCTCCCAACAAGTACTTTTCTTTAACGCCTTTAAGTTAGGCATAAGAAGCAAAGAAAGAATCAAGTGTTCTCAAATGACGACGCATTAAGATTAATACCAGAAATATCTTCAACAAGGCAAGGTATATCATCCAAATAAGTTCTAGAGGATCCTCTATCAATGCTCTTAGGTTCACTATTCTCATCAAAAGGGTTTCTAGGAACAAGGCAAGGTATTGCTACTAGTTTAAAGGGTGTTGGTATCTTAGGTTCCTCCCCATTAGGTTCGGTTTTGTTCATCTTTTCTCGTGTACCAACAACATCTACACATGAGCCTAGCATATTGAAACATTCAAAGACTTTCCTGGCTTCCTTGGCAACATCATAGAACTCCTTAAACAAAGTTTCTAAAATGAAATCCCTCTTTTCGGGGTCTTCAATTTCTTTAAGCTTAAGAAACATTACTTGCATTAAGGGGTTGAGGTTAACAAACCTAGCTTCTAACATGTGAATTAAAGAAGCTGCAACAATCTCATAATTTGGAGCAAGTTCTACACGGGATCTATCCTCAGTATCTTCTTGTTTATTAACATGATTAAAGAATTCTTCAATATTATCTTTCCCAATTATAGAACCACTACCAATTGAAAGGTCTTTCAAGGTGAATGTAGGGATCAACATGGTGAACTAAGGAAGAGGTGACAACTAAAGGAGACTTAATTTTTTTGTGTTTTTTGATAAAGAAAGCAAACAAGTAAAACTAATTTTTTTTGTGTTTTTGAAGAACAAAACAAGCAAACAAAGCAAAAAGAAACTAAGCAAAACAAAAACAACAAAGTAAAGAGATTGGTTATGAGGGACTCCCCTTGGTAAGATGTCCTTGACTCCCCAGCAACGGCGCCAAAAAACCTTGATGCGCTCGACTTTCTACGTAGAGCTTGTTGGGAACCCCAAGAGGAAGGTACGATGAATATAGCAGCAAGTTTTCCCTCAGTTATGAAACCAAGGTTTAATCGAACCAGTAGGAGCAAGGAAACACCCCAAAGGTGTTACTAGCTGAGCTTTGGCAGGGCGCACTACCGGTGCTAGTAGCAACATGGAGACCTGCACAACACAACCACAGAACTTTGTCCCCAACTTGCGATGAGGTTGTCAATCTCACCGTGTTTTGCGGAAAACAAAGGATTAAACATATCAAATGGAAAGAAGTAATAGTTTGCAGAAAGTAAACACAAAGCAGTAAAAGATTGTAGATTGTATGTAAAGTAAAAGGACCGGGATCCATAGTTCACTAGAGGTGGCTCTCCTTAGATAGATAACATGCTGGGTGAACAAATTACAACGGGGCAATTGACAAACACTGAGAAAGCAATACATGCATATACTAATCATCTTGACTCCTCTAAGACTTGATTGGGCATTACAACATAATACATAGACCGCCATCCAACTGCATCTATGACTAATAATCCACCTTCAGGTTATCATCCGAACGCCCTCCAGTATTAATTTGCAAGCAACAAATTATTGCTTTACGAACTGTGTGTAAAGTAAACAATACGATTGTTCTATGAACAAACGATTGTTGTTTTCTCCCTAGTACCAACAGCCCATCTAGTACCTTAGAGATTTCTGTCACTTCCCCAGATTACCAGAGGCATGAACCCACTATCGAGCATAAATACTAACTCTTGGAGTTGCTAGCATCTACTTGGCCAAGATAGCTACTAACAACAGAAAGCATGCAAGATCACAAATAACAAAGACATGATAGAATCAATAATCAATATGAAATAGCATCTCAATATCCATCGAATCCCCGCAAACACAACATGTATGAATTACAAATAGATGATCTTGATCATGAACGGAGCTCACAAGATCTAAACATGAAAGCACAAAGGAGGAGAAACTCCAGGGATGAACTACTCACGCATCACACCGGAGGCTTGCATGGTGATGAAGAAGGCCTCCAGGGTGAATTCCCCTCTCTGGCAGGGTCCCGGGAAGAGCTTCAGATCCCTCCCGATCTAGGGATAGAGATGACGGCGGCTACAGACTCTTTCGTGGATTTTTGATCGAGTACTTAGGGTTCTCGTCCCGAGGGCAACTTATAGGCGGAAGGAGAGGCCGAGGGGTGCCGAGCACACGACCCCCGCGCTGGCCGTCTGGCCAGGTGGTGTGGTGGCTCCCTGGTCCTTCTCCGTCTCGTATTATGTCACTTGATCCCTTCCGGAAAAATAGGCACTTTGGCTTTTGTCCCGTCCAATTCTGAGAATATTCATTTTCTGACTTTCCTGGAACCAAAAACAGCAGAAAACATGCAGCTGGCACTGTGGCTCTTGTTAATAGGTTAGTACAAGAAATCATGTGAAAAGTACTCCAAAGTTGGAACAAAACACAAGAAAGTGGATAAAACCAAGCATGGAACATCAAAAATTATAGATACATTTGCAATGTATCACTCACTGATCATGGGAACATGGATATATATACATAACAGGGATTTCTCAGATGGATAATCCGGGGAGCCCACAAACGTTCTCTGTTCTATTACCTCCTCAGAGCTAGATAGCTCACCAGAGGCAAGGGGAAAGGAGGTTCGTCAAAGCCCCTACGCCAGTCAAAGCTGAATTTGACTTCTCCTGTTGTAGCACCTCCGACTCCTGCCCCTCAACCTTCTGCGGCGCCCGAGATTACTCCATCTCCGACCATCGCAGAAGATCTGGCTCAACAAGCAGAGCCAGTGATCCTCGGATCGCAGACTGACGTCACCATGGGTGACTCAGGTTTTGATAAGGGTGAACCCTCTTCGGGCAGAGGTCTTCCCTGAAAACCTCCTCAACAATCTGGGTCTTGCCAAGCTTAGCATTACTCGAAAATTTGTGGAGGAGATCCAACGGCTAGCCCAGCAATGCCTGGAGAGCTGGAATATAACTACCGAGGAAGAGGCACAAGAAGCAGAGGACGTCAAGTACTCTGAACTTCTTGAACAAGTCCGTCTTTGCAATGAGAGGCTAAGAACTGGCGAGCTTCCGCCACCACTAGTGATCCCGCCGACCCTTGCCGAGAAGGTTAGCAATGAGGTGTCCATGAGCTTGAGCAAGCTCACCCATGAACATTATGTAAGTCGAATTCCAACTTACCTTTTTTACTTTATTCCATATCATATCCTCTAGCCCCCAAGCATGAAGCTGGATAGATAATCTGGATTTATGCTTCATTAGGATGCCAAATAATGAACTAGTGTAGCCCCCAAGGCTCGTGCTGGTATTAGTAAAAATATTAGCCCGAGTCATTAGTAGACTTCTGACTCTGGGTATTCCGACTTACAGAAAGTTAATTCATATAACCAGGAATTATTGAAGAATATCTGCAACAAGTGGAGAGAGATCAGAGACCTTCGGCTTGAAAATGCTCAATTGAAAGTGTCAAGGGATGAGGCTGAAGGTAAACATTCCAGTACTCAAACCTTGCCTTTTATTTCATAGTCGAATTTTTTGTAACATCCCAATTTCAGCAACCCTGATTAGTTGTCCAGAATGCAAAAATCAGGGGGAACAAAAACTTTTTCTTGTTTAGTGATGAAGTATTTGTCTATTGTTTGATAATGTTTATGCTTATGAATGTGTATTAGAAGATATACTCCCTACCTCAACCCCAGTTGACCAAAGCTAGTTCCCAAAACTATCTTGGCTGAATTTCCATATTCTCAAATGTTCTGGCATTTCAAAACCTGAGCCAAGAAGCCTTTGCAAACCAATTATTTTAGTAGCTTCTATTTCCCTAAACTATGGAGAGCAACCTATTATAATCTCCTTACGTTTTATAGACAGAGCCTTCAACCATTCTTATCTCTAGGTTTCCCAAAACCTCCTTTTAAAGCTTTTGAATTCTACTCTTGGTAGATATACCAAGGACTCTCATCTTACTCAAACTCCAACCTTTTCAAAGTAACCATCCTTACCTCGATCTAGGCTTGATGGTAACCCTAATAGTAGGTTTTCTTGGTTTGTAAGATGAGTTGCCTTGATCTGTGTCTGATGAATTGCTTTGATCTACTATTTGACTTGTTTGCTTAGGAGCTAGGTGAGCCACTCTAGGAGCTCATCCACTAGGATCAAGATACTTTAAAAAAATCACCAAACCATAAGCAAGAATACAATCTGGATCTAATCTCTAGCCACCAGGTGATCATCTAAAACCCTTAACCAGATCAATTCTGAAGTGATCCATTGTAGAAGTTTCCAAGTCAATGAAGACCAATATCAAGGAAGGATCCTTTCTACTCAATATACACCTCAAACTAATCCACTTGATGATGCTTTGGTACCTTGCAACCCATCAAAAACATCCCCTCTCATGCTCTAGTCAAAAAACCTAAATCTGCCAAATTTGGCAAAGTCTAGAATCTGTTTCAACATCACCTTTTTGGATGCCTCCCTTTCCCAACCCTTGAGCATTTTTGGAAATGCTTTCGAACCACCTTGTAAACCATCCTAAGGACTACCAAGGCCTACTCTTTCCCTTGGCTAGATGACCTTTTAACCCACTTGTTCTTGATGGTTTTGCAGGCAAGAAAATAACTATTCCTGCAAATCTAGTCAACATGCTGTAACATCCCAAAACTTTAATCCAAGGTTATCAAGATCAAATCATCCAAAAATAGGGTTAATGAAAACTTTTCCAAATTTAAAATGAAAGCATTCATATATGTATGCATTTAAAATAGGAGTTGTTTGAATTGCCATGATTGATTGGTCCAATGCTTGCAAAATGTTTCTTAGGTGATTTAAACATCATCTACATCATTCCCAAACTTTTCCTAAAGAAAATCAAATCAAAAAGAATTAAAAAGAAGGAATGGTCATTTTGGCAAATTTAACTCTCATGCCTACTTTGGTTATTCCTAGTACTCAATTCTTAACAGAAACAATTCTTGATCTTTGCACCCCTTGCTAGTACACATAATGAGGTACCAAGGCCCACCTTTTGATCTGCTAAAAACATTTTGTTAACTATTTTAAATGACAGTTTAAAATTGAATCTAATGCATATGCATAGATCACCCCTATTTAAAAAAACATCTATTTGAGCTCCATTTTCAAAACCCTTGCAACCAGAGACTACCTATCACTAGTGGAGATCACTCAAAAATTTTGAAACCAAAATTCAAAACTTTCTTTCATGCGGCCATTTCATCAAACACTTCGCATGCATAATCTCTACTCTAATCCTAGCTCACTATTTACTACAGGGTTTTGCCCCCAATTGATCCCCATTTAATCCCCTTGTCCCCTCTTGATCTAACCAGAGCCTAACCAGCCTCTTCCCTACCCCCTAGCTGCACTGCCATGCCATGCCGAGCACCAACTCGCCGGCCGACCGTGCACTCACAGCAGCAGCCCTCTCCAACCCCTCTCGCCATGTCTAGTACACTGCCAGTGGTCCACCTCCACCGCCCAACCAGCCCCAGGCCAGAGACAGAGAGCAGAGCAGCCAGGAGCCGCCGCTCCCGGAGCCGGTCGAGCATGTCGACGCCCCCCCTAGAGCACGCCTTGTCCCCGCTCGTACAGACCATCCCTTGGCACCAGCCCGCGCCCGCCACTCCACCTCGACCTGGAGAACACCCCAGACATCCCCATTCGCCGCCCAAAGCCTCACAGCCACCGCTCGCCGTGGACACCGCCGCTTCAGCCGCGTAGACCAACACCTCGCCCAGACCGCGTGCCACCACCCCTGCAGCCGCATTTAATTCCTAGAGCACCGCCAGGGAACCGCCCATCGATCGCCACCCCCAACCATGCCTCTACCCCACTGTAGCCTTGTCGCCGGAGTCGCCTGCCCATCCCGCTTGGTCTCACTGTCAGGCCTATAAAAGGAGCCTTCCCCGGCCTCTTCTCTCCACACCATTCCACTCCCCTCACCTCTCTGAACCTCACCCACCTCTAGCCGGAGCAAGTGGAGCAGAAGCTCGCCGGAATTAGAGCCGGAGCAGCCGCGGCAGGAGGAGAAGGGCGCCGTTGATTGCGACCACCCCAAGCTCCGCCGTTGTTAGAATATGTGGTGATTACATGTGTCAACATGATCCCATGTTTTAAGTGGTGAATATTAAATGTTAGTTAATTTTTCAATGAGTAGAAATTACTTTTCTAAAATAAAAAGGTTGAAACTATTGAATTAAACTTGTGATGTTTGTGATGATAATAGATCATCAAATGTGTGTTTTAGAATGCTACTTAGCCTAGTTAAGTATTGTTTGGTGATTGTCTACTCCCTATGTATTTATAGACGCTAGTAGCGACCAAGCTTTCGAGGAGGAGGAGTTCTACCAAGAAGAAGAAGAAGAAAACTTCAACCACTGCACCAACCAAGGCAAGCTATTGTTAGCATGCTAGAATTAAGCTAGATGAATGAGAAAGGATGCTTTAGGCATGCTTTGATCACACCCCTTTTAACTATTAGTACCCCAAGTCTTACCTACAAGTTTTACTCCCCTTAGTATGCAAAGTTCCTTACTTATTTTGAAGGTAGCATAAAAAGTATAGAACTTGACCTACTTAGAAAACTTTAGATGTCATTCTATGGCATGAGATTGATCCCATCTTTCCCCTTTAGTGAACACTCTTAACTTAGTATTTTAGAGTAGATCAAAAACTTGAGTCGCTTTAGATGGGAGCACATGGTGAAAATGAATTGTGAAAACCTTGGAATGATGAGTCATTCTATTGAGTTGTTTTGACATGTGTTGAGAGACACAACTGGTTTATGATGATGAAAATGATGAGGCATGAGCCTTAACCCATTTATAAAACTGATGGTTGGATTCGGATGCGATACCATTCCAAATTTACCGTACAACCACACTACCTGAATTGGGTAAGGCTTAGCTGGAAATTTATATGCATTAGTATTAGTTCCCTCACGGGAGAGGTTTGAGCTGAGGCTAACTCTCAATGTTGTCCACCTATGTAGTGCCCAAGATGACTGATGGTCATGGTTGGGAGGCCATGCTCATAGGAGAGGTGCTTGTACTAGGGTGTGTAAAGGGAAGGTTATGTTTGATTATCTGCATACTAAGTATGATGATTCAGGGTTATCCCTAACAGATGAATCGAATCTTGTGGTGAAAGTGTACCACCTCTGCAGATTGTCAAACTATTCGAATAGCCGCGTCCGTGGTTATGGACAATTGGAATGGCCATACTATTTCGTTGTCAGATGTTTTCTAAATAACTTGAAATGAATGATGAACTTTGACTTGACAACAATAGGGTTGTGTTGATGATAATAGCTTCCCAACTTAAGTGGTTCTAGAACTTTACTTTATCTTTCTTTGCTTCTGAACTCAGGTTAGGTTTCAAACTTAACTTGATAGTTAGATTAGATTCAACACTTTAACTTAGAATTATAGTACCTGTTAATAGTAGTTTGCGAGTACTTGAAGAGTACTCATGGCTTTTGTCCCTCGCTATTATCATGGCCAGACTATGAAGGAGATTATCAAGATGATGGTCAGCAGGATGGCTATGATAACTAGGACTATCTTCACAAGATTGCTCGTGCCCTTGAAGATGGACCCCACCGCTACGCTTATCTTTTATTTCCGCTGCTTGTTGTATTAAAGACTGGATCATGAGATCCTTATTTGTGTGAAACCTTATGTATGGTTTGTAATGGATGATGTACTGTGATATCCAATCTGTTATGTCTCACAAAAGTGGTAATCCTGGGATTGCGAGGTAGGGCATAACGGGCATCTGGGATTAAAAATCCGGGTGTTGACACACGCCTACTTTGATAGAAGCTCACACCACCATCCCATCTTCTCTGGACCAAATCCTTGCATGGTTGTGTTCTAATCATATAGGTCTATCATTATCTACTTCACTTGTTCCAAGTGGATCTTTGTGCTTCTTAAAACCACATGGTTTATAAGGCATCATGACTCATCTGGTATGGCAGCCTTATTTTCAACAAAGTTTGCCATCACTTCTAGACCATGTAAAATGTAACCAATCCAAACCACTTCTGCCATGATCACCTATATGACTTGGTCTAACTATCCATCTATCCCTTGCATCAAGGTGAGCTCTGAGATCCAAGATCCAACAAGGTTTTGGTGGTATAAAAATAACATCACCCTAGATCCTCAATCCCTTGTTTTTCCATCTAATTCAAGTTGGATTTTAAATTCCCAAGGTTAGAAATGCTTGCTACACCTTGTCTACATCATCTACCTTGATCATCAAGATTTATCAAATATTATCCATAATTATTATGGCTCCAAATCTAATTAATCTCTTTAATAAACCAAATCTCCAAAACTTCTTCCATAAAGGAAAGTTTGGTTTTTGGGAAAACACTTCGCCAACTTTTGTCTGAATGGAGATCCATATATCATACCCTACCTTCCCATCTCAAAAGTAAATATTTTTGAGAAGTTTTATTATTTCTTTTTGACTATTTCCTTAAATGGCAGAAATGGAATAATAATAGTTTTAAGTACTTTTAATCCCCAATAAATCTTCAAAGTATGGATTCATATTTAGAATCATCTCACATCAAAAACCAACCTTTACCAATGTAAAATTTTCAAATGAGATTCTATAAACCACTTATGCACTTTTTGAATAATTGATCAAAAATGCACTAAAAATCATCTGAAAAATCTCCATAAATTCCTGGAGGTGCATCTTGACCTCACCTACCTACCAACATCTTTACCTCATCTTGCCAAGATCAGGTTGGAGAAATTCCTGCATAACTACTACTTTGGCCAATATTGGAAGTTACTCTAAACTATGAGAATAACCCAATCAAACCTTGCTCAAACTTGTCCAAGGTAGCACCATAGCACCACTACATCATCTCTGGTCGACTCTCTACTGTAGCACTCACCTCTCACTTGTCCCTTGCTTTGGAAGTAAAAGAGAGAGAGAGACTAGGCCTAGGGAAATTAAATCTTGGTCTTAAAGCCACAGCAGCAGTTGCACGCCGCACCTCTCCTAATGGTCATGTCCCTAGCCCCACATCACCTCTCCACCACCCCTCCTACCCTATCCCTGGCCACCACCTCCCCTCCAAACCCCTCCATGCACCAAGCTCACCATGGACCTCTCCATTCGGTTTAAAGGACTGGAGGCCAGCACAACTCTCCCCTCTGCTCTCAGACCACCTGTACCCTACCCCCTTACCCCTCTCAAGCTCTAGATCTAGATCTCGAGCTCCCCATCGCCATGGAGGAGAATAAGCTCTCCTCTCGGTCTCCTTCGAGTAGTGGAGTACAGGGTCAACCCTGACCTTCCCCAGTGCCTCAGATCCTCTCCACAGCCCCCATATAGCTCCCCTGCACCTTCCCACCAAGCTCCCGTACCTGCATGTCGCTGGAGAGGAAGGGTTCGCCCCTTCGGCCACTCCTCAAGGTTTGGTCTGTGTGCTCTCTCCCTTGATCCTCTCCCTCTGCATGTGATGTTTCCGAATCCCCCATGAGCCTATGCATCTGACCTCCCTCTTTTCCTGGCCTAGGGATATCTGGCTATGCTGCGCCGCCGAGCTCCGGCGAGCTCGCCTCGGATGCCCTCGCGTGAGACCGTTCCAGACGTTGAACCCCACCTCACCGCCCCTATCCGTGCTTGGCTCCGAGTTCCATGTCGCCTTGTCGCCTCCCCGCCGTCCCCCGAGATCCCCTAGGGAGCCCCTGCGCCACTTGGGCCGTCCCTAGGGTTTCTGCCCTGGCGCCCGTTTGTTAGGTTGAAGAAGGGGCGACGGTCGTCGATGGCCCTTCTGATCAGATGGCCAGGGGCGCCCGATACCCCTTAGGGCGGCCGCTATCACTGACTGCTGGGGCCCACCTGGCAGCCCTTCAAAATTTCCTCCCACGCCTAGCTCCAGCATTTTGGGCCGTCTGGTGCGGTGCGGGCCACGAAGGGTCAGATCCCAGCCCATGCCCCTTTAACTTTTATTCTTTTGCCCCTATTCAGAAGAATTGACCCTTGGTTTAAATAACTTTGAAAATGGAAGCAATCACAAAATGTCCAGATTTAAATTTTCTTAGGCCCCTGCATGTTTTCCCTAACATGCATTATCCTTGGTTGACCCAAATGATGTCCAGATTAATTATAGTAAATCAGCTACCTAAGTTTACCATTTCTACTAATAAAATCCTTCTGTGAGTTCCGCGACTCCATTTTCACCAAAACCACTTTGTACTAAAAGGTATCAGTAGTACCTTACATGTGACCCCATCCCCATACTAAGTGGAGCCTTGGAGTTGCTGTAGCAAAAATAACAAAAACAGAGACTTTCTGCCTTTAGAAAATTCTCTAGGCAATAGATGATAGCTTTTACCCTAATTCCATATCTAATGGATTATTTGCATCGGTATCTAACCGAACATATGAGATCTTAATTTTTGGAACTCCTGGGTTTTGGTGAAACATTTCTGTGCATGGTTTATCCACCAATAAAATCACTACATGAGTTATATAAATCCAAACAAGGTGATTCCAATTTCTACCGAAAGGTATTATAAATTCCTACCATGTGCCCTTGGAATTAACTCAAAATCTTGTGTAGAATTAATTTGGTGAAAAGGACAAAACAGCCCCAGAACTGCCCTTGGAAATTTTCTGAGGGCATTCTGGTAATTATTTTGACATGATTCCAACTCTCGGTGAACCAGTACATCAAACCCCACAATGATCCAAGGAAATAATTTTTGGAAGTACAGAACTGTCCTGGTGAATTATTTCTTAAACTAGAGCTTTTATCACTAGGATATTCATAACAAATTGAAGAAAAGTGATAAAATAGTGAAACCACTTTTGTTGGTTTCATTTTAACAACACCTATTTGTTGGTATCATTTTCACACAATGGTATCATATAGAATATGTCCTTGGTCTAAAACCCCTTTTAGGTAATTCCTAGACTACAAATCCCAAGGGATTTTCTTCCATATTTCCAAGACAAGGCCAATCTCATTAGTCCATTCTCCCTAAGACCTACTGATTTGTAAACTTGTATTGTTCATTGCTTGCTGTATGCATTGATGTTTGTATGCCTTGTTTTGATTGTGGTCTTGCTTGTTTGCATGTGTGCTCCCTGACGACGATAGTTGTGATTATCTCCGAGATCAGAAGAAGATGGTTATTATTGTATATATTTGGGTATTATAAGGAGAAGTCCAGGGACAATTATGCCATATTGCTGATATCAGGAAAGCCACCTTCTTGTTCATAAGCCTTGTCCTACTGTTTTACTCATGCATGTTTTACTTACTGTTTTCTGAAAACTGCATTGTTTTGCTATATGATGTTCTATATCTGGTAGTGGTTTGGCTCCTCCAAACCATTACTCAAGGGTACTATTAAGTACAACCCCCCTAGTGACACCTACTTGTCCCTAGTAGAATAGATGGTGTATATCACCATAACCCTTTTGGAGACCCTGTTTTATCCAAAGCAAAGCTGGAGGATAGGAAAACCCCGGAAACGTTTTACCAAATGTTTTATGATAAAATCTTGGTGAGGTGGGACCTCCCAAGAGATGTTCAGAAAGAGAAAAGGGTTTTGTTTTACAAAATGCTGGAGGAAAACCGGAGGAAAAAGGTTTACGAAAACGCACCCGGTTCTTTACAGTTTAGCTATAATAACTTAACACGTGCAACCACATTACTCTGGAATGGGATAGGGCTGGATTTGAGGGTTGTCTATTCTGGTATAAGCTGCCTCATAACTACTACAAAGGATTGCGATCCCTAGAGGGTGGGCCTTCTCCGATAAAGGTCCATGTGGGACATTGACCTGGAGAAGGAACGAAGGGTCTGCGGACCTCCACGTGTTACTATGAGCCCCTCATTGAAAGAGCACACTCGAAAAGTGGAAAAAGCGCTCCGGTTGGTCCTCGGTACGTGATGTCCCGGTTTTGAGGGGAATAACACTCATAAGGTAGGAACTTATATTGGAGTGGGCATCCAGAGAGTCTTGATCAGTTACTCGATCCACAATCAGTGTAGATCAGGGTAGTGTACCCGGATGGTGTGGGTAAAGTGTACAACCTCTGCAGAGTGTAAATCTATTCGAATAGCCATGTCCACGGTTATGGACGGGTTGGACAAACTTCTGTAGAGCGGTGCTGGTTTTGTTTTCAAAAAGGATTTCAGAAAAGAAATGGCTTTGGAAATGTTTTGACCATGGGATGGTCGGAAAGGATACTTGTTTTGACCATGGGATGGTCGGAAAGGAATGAAAGGAGTTTGGTTATGGGATGACCGGAAGGAGGAACAAATGGGTGACCCAGTCCTAATGTGTTCCAAAACTTTTCAAAAAGGTTTCCAAAATGCTTTACAAAAGTTTTCAACAAAGATATGTACATGCTATATCTACAAGAGAAACTATTTGAGAAAAGAACCTCTCTTGGAGCCCTCCTACTACCACAACCATATTGCATATCCTCTTGTTATTATTATTCTCTTAAGGTGGTTTGCGAGTACATTCAAAGTAATCACTGGCATTGTCCCTGGCTATTAACTTGGTCAGATTTCAAGAAGAGGATGAAGTTGATGGCTATGCGAGCTAGGACGTCCTCCTAGTCAGTTGCCTATAGGTTAAGGCATGATTGGGCTCTGAGCGTTATGATGTTCCGCTGCGGAAGATGGTATAGCCATAACGACATTTATGTAAGTCTTGTGTAACATCCAAAAACTTTAATCCAAGCTTATCAAGATCCAAATCATCAAAATTAGGGTTAACAAAAACTTTTCCATTTCAAAATATGAAAGCATTCATATGTGTGTGCATTTAAATTGGGAGTTGATTTGAATTGCCATGGTTCTGTGATTCATTGCTTGTAAAATGATTATTAGGTGAAATAAACATCATCTAAATCATTCCCAAACTTTTCCCAAAGAAAAACAACTCAAAATGAATTAATGAAGTGAATGGTCATTTTGGCCAAATTAACTATCATGCCTACTTTTGCTATTCCTAGTACTCAAAACTTAACAGAAACAAATGTGGATCTTTGCACCCCATGCTAGTAGACATAATTTTGTACCAAGGCCCACTTTGTGATCCGCCAAAAACATTCAAACCCTAAATTTAAATGACAGTTGAAAATTGAATCCATTGCATATGGGAAGATCCCACTATTTCAAAAACCACTCAAACCAACTCATTTTTCAAAACCCAAGCACCCACAGAGTCTCAAGATTATTACTAGCACACCCACCAAAAATCTTTTCAAAATTCAAAAGTAAAGTTCAGGCGGCCATTTCATCAAACACCTTGTGGACAGATTTCAAACAAAACCAAATTCACTATTTTGAATAGTGTTCTGGCCAAACTTGTGTCCCATTTGACCCCCATTTGCTCCCATTGTCTCCTGATGATCTAACCATGCAATTACACCCCACTCCCCTACCCCCTATTAGCAAAGCCATGCCATGCCGAGCCTGTTGGTCCGCAGCATAGAAAACAAAAAATTTCCTACGATGAGAACAACACGCCAAGATCTATCTACTAGGTACAAAGCAACGAGTGGACATACATCCATCGAGAACTTACCCTCGAAGACAACGAGTTTTGTTAACGAGTAGGAACTCGTGGTTGATGTAGTCGTACACTTGCCGATCTCAAGATCGTGAGGAAGTCCGAGCAGGTCCAGCTCCAGCACATCCTTCAGATCCAGCTCCAGCACCACCAAGTCCAGCACCGCAAAGCAGCGGTGCATCCGTGATCGCACACACGTCCGGTACCCCGACAACCTCCGTCCCTCGCTCTAGCAAAGCAGCGGAAGCAGTAACTCCTTTCCAGATAAAGCCACCGGGAACATGTATCTCGCTAATCTGAGACCATGGGGGAATAATACTAGAGGGGGAGAGAGATCCTTCATGAGGAGGTGTGAGGAAGAAGGAGGAAGAGGATGGCCTTTTATAGGAGGAGGGGGGTGCCCCTCTTTCATGGCCGGCGCATGGGGGCTGACTCCTCACCTCCCCCATTCATGTGGTGGTAACCCCTCCACATTAAAATGCCTCTTCACATTCCCCTTTAAAGTCCCTGCTTTAAATGCATTAAAATTCTCCAAGTTTAATGCTCTGTCATTTAATAATACACATTTATTAAATTTATTCAGAATTTTTTTAATTACTTTAATTAACAAACATTCACATAAAACCCCCTGCAACATTTCAATATTACATGCAGAACCAATTTCAGCAATTTCACCCGAATTTTTTTTGGTGTGTATTGAAATAATTCCAGCGCTTTCATAAATCTTTATCTTAAACATATTTGCTCCAAATGGTGTCGGTATCCCTTAAGTGTGTTACCCTACGGTTCGCAAATAATGCAGACATGATCGAGACCCCTCTCAGATCAATAATCAGAAGTGGGACCTGGAGATCCATACTGACTCCTACACATTCAACGATGACTTCTGTGATCGTGAGAACCTTTAACGCTAGTAACTAAATCCCTTTGTCTCGCGATATATTACATGTCCGAGATTCGATCATCGGTATCTCCATACCTAGTTTGATCTCGTTACCGACATTCACTCTTTTCTTGTTCCCGTGATATAACATTCTAGTGATCACATCACTTGCTTGCAAGCTATCTTAATGTGATATCACCGAGAGGGCCCAGAGTATATCTATTCGTCATCGGGATTGACAAATTCCACTCTTGATACATGAGCCTCAACATAACACCTTCGTAGCACTGAACCCATCTTTATAGTCACCCTGTTACGGTGTGACGTTTGATGTTATCAAGATACTCTTCCGGTGTTAGCAATTAACATGATCTCATGGTCTAAGGATAAAGATTACTTTGTATGATGTTATAGCAATATAAACATAATGACTTGATCGTAATGCTATACTTCGGATGAATGTTCATCACATCATTCCACCAATGTTGTGACCTCGTTATTAACAACATCCAATGTCCATGATCAGGAAACCTTGATCATCTTGTTAATCAACGAGCTAGTCTATAAGAGAGGCATAACTAGGCACCCTTTTTGTTTATTAAACAAACATGTATTGATGTTTCCGATCAATACAATTATAGCATGCAAAATAAACATTTATCATAAACATGGAATAAGATAATAACCACTTTATTATTGCCTCTCGGGCATATTCCCTTCAGTCTCCCACTTGCACTAGAGTCAATAATCTAGTTTGAAAAACTTTGCGTATTGAACACCTATGGCTTTCTGGTGTTGCATATACGCGATTGCTAGTGGTTAACATAATCTTTGGATCTGACAGTTTCAGGTCTGTGTGTATTTGCATGTCTTTGCGTGTCTACGCATCACTCATTCTCAAATGAGATGACATTGTATAAATTTGGTCCTATGGTGAGACCTTTAGTTCGTTCCGGTTAAAATATGTTTGATATTATTGTCACACAATATATCTTCATAGTATTAGCCCACTTTGAACCACACCTGGTTTGATAACAAACTACTTAACACAAATGCCCTCCTATGTTGCTACTATAACAGTCATATACTTAGCCTTTTTGTTGTAGTAACTGTCACAATGTCTCAACTTTGGAACTCATCCAAATCCATCACGGAACATCCTTTACATTATATTGTGCCACCCATAGTCTAAATTGAGATAAATTTACTTTGTATCTTGTGACAAAACTAGTATCAATGTAACACTTTACAATGAACTACCTTTAACTATTTGTCACTTATACATGATATATTCTTAGTTCTTCCAAAGGTCATAAGAATATCTTTACTATTGTCCAATGATCATCTTATGGATCATTCTGGTATGTGCTCATAACATTTAGAGCATAGGACATTTCAGATATATACATATCACGGTATAATCAATCAAAATCTTCATGTGATTTTACTCACCATGTGTTGGAACACTTGAATCTTGATACAATCCTTTCCATGCAGCAAGAACCTTTCTTGTTGTTTCCATATTGAACCCTTTCAATATCTCATATTGAACCCTTTTCAATATCTCATATATGTATGTCTGGCACAACCATATTAGCGCCTTAATCTATCCATATAGATATTGATGCCAAATATTCTGGGTTTGCCCAAGTCTTCAATCGAAATCTTATTTTAATGAAATTCTTAACTTGTGTCAATACAAGATACATCATTTCCAATCAACAATATGTCCTCTACATAATGTATTAGAAATATGTCTCAGCGCTCCCACTTAATTTCTTGCAAATGCAAGCATCTTCATCATCTCTGATGAATTTAAACTCTTTTAACAGTTTCATCATGGTGAAGATTCCAACTCCGCTATGCTTACTTCAACTATTGAAGTTGGCATGCCCTTTTAGCACCCTTTGAATTAACAAATTCCTTCGGACCGTGTCATGTACACGTCCTAGGTAACCATTCTATTAGAATAACCTTGTTTTGTTTATTCAACTACCATATACCAAATTATATGTAGTGGTTGCTACATTAATCCGTCAAAACTAAATATCGCTATGAAAGATCAAATCTTGTCATAGTCAACTCCTTGAACATTGTCGTAAACTTCTTTCCGACATGTAGACTATTTCATAGATGTCAAACATCCATGTCTATTTCTTTATAGATCCAAACACGACTGATAGGATTCACGCCTTTTCGGAGGGTCTTCCAAGTTCAGAAACTTGATTTCTCGTGTATGGATACTATCACGGATTCTATGACTTCTCGTCATTTTATGGAGTCAGGGCCCATCATCGCCTCTTTGCATGCAGTCGGTTCATCATTGTCAAAACAATAACGACTTGCTTATCAAATCACACCATTTGATTCTTACCGACCCACACGGTTCAATAGGAACTCTAATCTCCGAGATCACACCCTTTGTAATCACGGGAGCCATGAGCATTGTGCCTGCCACCGGGACACTTTCCGACACTGCCCTACTTAGCACATATAGCTAAGGTTCAACAACCTTATCAAAGTTCTATTGTCCTGCCACTTAACTTTTCGCGAAAATTCCTTCTCAAGAAACTTGATGTTCCAAGTAACAAACTCTTTTGTCCTCGATGTTATGGAGAAATTCCCAAAAAATTCTTTGGGATAACCTACAAAGACGTGCTTATCCGACTTTGGTTGTAAACATTTTACTTATGCATAGCATACCACAATTTAAGAAAACACAATTCGGGTTTTATCCCAAACCAGAACTTTATGGTGTCATTTCAACAGATCACGATGGTGCTCTTTTCAGTGTAAAAGCGGTAGTCTCTAAAGCTTCAATCCTTAAAACATAATGGCAGTTTTATAAATGACACCTTTGATATTACCATGTCAAACATGGTTTGATTTCATCTCTTGAATGTGCCATACTCCTATGGTTTATCGGGAAACACAAATCATGGAACAATTCCTAAAATCTTAGGTGTTTTGCTAAACATGTAACCCAAATATATTCCTTTATGATCGAATCATAAAATCTTTATTTTCTTGTTACAATGATTTACCACTTCATCTTGAAAGTCTTTGAACAATTTTCAAATGTTTCATGCTTCTTCCTTATTAAGTAAATATATAGATATATTCACTTTAAATTTCTGGAGAAAGCATATGAAGCAAAAGGATCCATCGCATATGGCTACACATAATGGACTATATACATCAACATGTACAATTTCCAATAAGCTAGTCATCCGTTCCTCTTTGGACTATGAACGGAGTTTCAATTATCTCGAGGAAAGTTTCACAAGCGTCAATTCATCAAAATCAAACGACTCCAAAAATCCATCAACATGGAGTTTCTTCATGTTTTCTTTCCAATATAATTTAAACAGCGATGTCACTTCATAAGTGATCTTTCAATCATTTGTCTTGCTACATTTTAGCAATAGTGTTTATGGATGTGATTTCTCCCACTAGACTTGTAAAAGTTCATCCATCCTTTATGGAATACGGTAATTATTTGAACAACCATTGTTCTCGTAATACCGGAACAAAATAACAATTATTAAAACAAATTTTGAAGTCTAGGTTTGATGACAACGAAAAACACAATGACACTTTATTTGTTTTTGATGAACATCATCACTTATTCTCTTGCCAATTTCTTAGGCCATTGCAGTTCATGAAATTGCGTTGTCCTGTATGACACTTCATACCAACCAATTCGGTATCCAATACCTAAGAACCACATTGTTTCACAAGCAAGGAATACAACCATAATATGTATATCTTCTATATACCTAAGTTGGACATCTCCAACCTTTTCTTTTCTGCCAAATATTTTATAGATTCTCTTTCAACAATTCTCTTTCTTTTGAAAGAATCTATCAACATCAATAGTGGTGTCATTCACATGACACATAGTACAAAGTGTATATAGTCAAATACTAATACCTTTGGACTTGCACTTTGAAGTGAATCACCATCATCAAATGTTTGGTGTTCTTTAAAAAATCCATTCTTTAGTAATCTTTTAGTGTAGTAAACATTTTACTTACATCTTCTATTCACCCTTATCATGACAACTTTCATGATCAAGCTACTATAGCCTATAAGGAAGAATCGCGAGTATAATGTTAGTTCCAAAAAACCTTTTTGGGAGATCCGGATGCCTAGCATCTCCATCCTTTACAAATTCTCATACAATACGAGAACATGTATTTTGTTAAATTATACTCTATCATAATGCAACCAAAAACATTGTTTCAGATATCACAATATCTTTCACACATGATGGTTTCTGAAACAATTTTCAGCTCCAATATAATCTTGATATTAAAACAACTTTTGAATATCAATAATCATGGAGGCAAACATGATACTTTAGATACTAACATTGGAATTCTTACTCTTGATTTAATACTTCTTATTAAACTTCATGGAGTAAATGGAGTTTGCTGAAAGTTTGCAATAGGACTTATAAACTTTAAATTGACATTCAAAACAATACGATACCAGTTCGTAAAGTAAATATCCAGAATTCTATAGTTCTATTATCTCAATTAAAACTAAGCATAAGGTAGTGAACATATGCCAATGACTACAACAAATTATGCAAATTCACTTTGATTTATTTTATGACAAATTGAGTTCTACTAATCCAAATTAGAAATAAACTCCCACTCAAAAACGACATCCCTCGTGTCCTTTTGGTGATTACATGAACCAAATCCACTACAGCAAGTCCGATCATCACGTGAGTTGATGTAGATTTAAAGGCGAGCATCTATATGGGCATCATATCAACTATATGACTCATGCTTAACCTTTCGGTCCGTGTTCCGAGGCCATGTCTGTACATGCTAGGCTCGCCAAGTAAGAACCTTAGTACTCGCATGTGTAAAACTGTCTTACACTTGTTTGTATGAAAGCGTAGAGTCGAGTACACCCGATCATCACGTGATGTCTCGAAACACGATCCATAAAACGGTGCATACTTAAGGAAAGACACATTTTTATCTTGATATCTAAATGAGGGATCATCTTACAATGCTACAGAAAGCGCCAAACTAGCAGTATAAGATGCTAACATCTAATGTGTAAAGTGAGATGATATGGTCCATGCATTTGATCTCTATCAATTGCATCGTGGTATAATCTCTATCATTCCTTTTTGTGTAAGGCCAAGTTCTATGGAACTTACACGTTGAGTGTGTTGTAAGAGTATCTATCTACATCTACTTACAATAATACCATATCAAGACACTAGCCCAGCAACGATCTAAACTAGACGCCTCTAATTTATCAATTGCAAGTTTTACGTGGCTTAGGGCTTTCAGAGATAGAACCATTCTTACCTACGAACATGAACCACAACGAGGATAACCAAGTTATTAGCAACTCGTTGTAAATTAGATATTGACTATAGTAGGAGAGACAGACACCCGCCAGCCACTTATGCAAAACAAGTTGCATGTCAGTCGTGGAACCTGTCTCATGTACGATGACATGTAAGGTTGGTCCGGGCCGCTTAATCCCACTATGCCACCAATATCCAAAATACATAGAAGATGCAATAACATGATCATCATCGCCCACATATAAACATATGTGTACTACCCGTGCAAAGCACCTACGCATAGATCATGCTTTGATACCACTGTTGGGTTCGCAGCATAGAAAACAAAAATATTCCTACGATGAGAACACACGCCAAGATCTATCTACTAGGTACAAAGCAACGGGTGGACATACATCCATCGAGAACTTACCGTCAAAGACAACGAGTTTTGTTAATGAGTAGGAACTCGTGGTTGATGTAGTCGTACACTTGCCGATCTCAAGATCGTGAGGAAGTCCGAGCAGATTCGGCTCCAGCACGTCCTTCAGATCTAGCTCCAGCACCACCAAGTCCAGCACCGCAAAGCAGCGGTGCATCTGTGATCGCACACACGTCCGGTACCCCGACAACCTCCATCCCTCGCTCCAGCAAAGCAGCGGAAGCAGCAACTCCTTTCCAGATAAAGCCACCGGGAACATGTATCTCGCTAATCTGAGACCATGGGGGAATAATACTAGAGGGGGAGAGAGATCCTTCACGAGGAGGTGTGAGGAAGAAGGAGGAAGAGGGTGGCCTTTTATAGGAGGAGGGGGTGCCCCTCCTTCATGGTTGGCGCATGGGGGGTGACTCCTCACCTCCCCCATTCATGTGGTGGTAACCCCTCCACATTAAAATGCCTTTTCACATTCCCCTTTAAAGTCCCTACTTTAAATGCATTAAAATTCTCCAAGTTTAATGCTCTCTCATTTAATAAAACACTTTTATTAAATTTATTCAGAATTTTGTTAATTACTTTAATTAACAAACATTCACATAAAACCCCCTGCAACATTTCAATATTACATGCAGAACCAATTTCAGCAATTTCACCCGAAACAGTTTTGGTGTCTATTGAAATAATTCTAGCTCTTTCATAAATCTTTATCTGAAACATATTTGCTCCAAATGGTGTCGGTATGCCTTAAGTGTGTCACCATACGGTTCGTGAATAACGCGGACATGATCGAGACCCCTCTCAGATCAATAATCAGAAGCGGGACCTGGAGATCCATACTGACTCCTACACATTCAACGATGACTTCTGTGATCGTGAGAACCTTTAACGCTAGTAACTAAATCCCTTTGTCTCGCGATATATTACATGTCCGAGATTCGATCATCGGTATCTCCATACCTAGTTTGATCTCGTTACCGACATGCACTCTTTTCTCGTTCCCGTGATATAACATTCTAGTGATCACATCACTTGCTTGCAAGGTATCTTAATGTGATATCACCGAGAGGGCCCAGAGTATATCTATCCGTCATCGGGATTGACAAATTCCACTCTTGATCCATGAGCCTCAACATGACACCTTCGTAGCACTAAACCCATCTTTATAGTCACCCTGTTATGGTGTGACGTTTGATGTTATCATGATACGCTTCCGGTGTTAGCAATTAACATGATCTCATGGTCTAAGGATAAAGATTACTTCGTATGATGTTATAGCAATATAAACATAATGACTTGATCGTAATGCTATACTTCGGATGAATGTTCATCACATCATTCCACCAATGTTGTGACCTCGTTATTAACAACATCCAATGTCCATGACCAGGAAACCTTGATCATCTTGTTAATCAACAAGCTAGTCTATAAGAGAGGCATAACTAGGAACCCTTTTTGTTTATTAAACACACATGTATTGATGTTTCCGATCAATACAACTATAGCATGCAAAATAAACATTTATCATAAACATGGAATAAGATAATAACCACTTTATTATTGCCTCTCGGGCATATTCCCTTCAGAGCCCACCTCGCCGGCCAACTTGGTCACCACCACAGCAGACCACCTCCCCCTCTCTCTCCATGTCTAGGAGATAGCCAACACCTTACCACCGCCCACTGTCCCCTTCCTGAGCCAGGCTAAGCAGTGGACCACCGCCAAACCCCCGCGCCCAGAGCAGCTGCGCCATGTCGAGCACGTGCCAGAGTGTCATGCCCGACATGCGTGCACAAGCCACCGCTTGACCACAGCCCGCACCCACCGCGTCGCCACGACCCAGGGAGCACGCCAGACACCCCCATTCGCCGTACAACACCTCACAGCCACCGCTCGCCATCGAAGCCGCCGTCTCTGCCGCTCAGAGCGCCAGCTCCGCCCGACCAAACGCCACCGCCCCTAAGCCTGCATTAAAGTCCTAGAGCACCGCCAGGAGACCGCGCGTCGATCGCCGCCCGCAGCCATGCCGCTAGCAGCTCGTAGCCATGTCGCCACCGTCGCCTGGCCATGCCGCGCTGTCCCACCGTCGAGCCTATAAAAGGAGGGCACCCCCAGCCATTTGCAGCACACCACTCAACTCCCCTCACCTCACTGATCGTCCCACACCTCTAGCCGGAGCAAGGGGAGCAGCAGTTCGCCGGAATTGCACCGGAGCAGGCCGCCTCTGGAGGAGAAGGGCGCCGCTGATTGCGACCACCCCCGGAGCTGCCTCGACCGTCCCTAAGCTCGCCGTCGACCACCAGTCTGTTTGCCTGCCTCGCCATCGTTGCTGGAGCCCTGGTACGCCCCCTATGCACCCCCACTGAGCCGCTAGGGTTAGAGCTCGCCGGTGACAGGTCCGTCATCGACGACAATCCCCAGCCGTTGATCCCCACTCTAATCCAACGCTCCACATTCCTCCGTACCGCTTCGTGCGTTATGAGCCGCTGACTGGTGGACCCCCCTGCCCGTTAGTGTTTCCCACGCGACCTAGTTAGTTTGAATTAGGATTTTTCTTTTTCGTTTAAACTTAGTTCTCTATCCTAGTTTGAAAATCAATTCAGAGAGATTTACAAATCCAAATGAAGTGATTCTAATTTTGTTGGAAAGCTACTAAAAAGATCTACCCAAGCCCTTTGGAGTTAATTCAATTAGAGTTATAGATCTCTCCTAGTAAAAATAACAAAATAGAAGCATTTGCACCTTGCAACATTTTTATAAAATCAACCAAGTTAGCTTTTGAGTTGATTCTAACTCTCAAAAATCACATTTCATCATACTTATCATAATATTTAATAATATTAGGGTTTACATGCAGTGGCTTTGGACTAGTACCAAAATAATGCTATATAGGCATTTCTAGTGACCTTAAATCATTAAATAATGAAATTAAACCAAAGTAATTAGGATCCAACCCTTAAATTCTATTCCCACAGGTTAGAATATGTGGTGATGACATGTGTATACATGATCCCATATTTTATGTGGTGAATATTAAATCTTAGTTAATTTTTCAATGAGTAGAAATTACTTTTCTAAAATAAAAAGGAGGAAACTAGTGAATAAAACTTGTGATGCTTGTGATGATAATAGATCATCAATTGTGTTCCTTAGAGTACTAATTAGACTAGTTAATTATTGTTTGGTGATTGTGTACTCCGTATGTATTTATAGAAGATAGTACCGACCAAGCTTATGAGGAGGAGGAGTTCTACCAAGAAGAAGAAGAAAACTTCAACCACTTCACCAACCAAGGCAAGCTATTATTGGCAATCTAGCACTAGCCAAGTTAACCCTTGCAAGTTGTACTTGTAAGCCACGATTAACAATGCAATCTAACACTTGCAAGCTATTGTTAGCAAGTTAGGATTGAGCTAGATAACTTGATCAAAGATGCTATAGGCATGTGTGAGTCATATCACTTTGACTATTAGTGCCCCAATTTTATGTTCAAGCCTTACTTCCTTTATTTCACTCAAAGTTCTTTACTTGTTTTGAAGGTAGCATAAAGAGTATAAAACTTGACCAATTTAGAACCCTTTTGATGTCATTCTATGGCAAGAGATTGATCCCATCATTGTTCCAACTTAGTGAACACTCTTAACTTAGTAGTTTAGAGTAGATCAAAACTTGAGTCACTTTAGATGGGGACACTTGGTGAAAACGAATTGTGAAAACCTTGGAATGATGAGTCATTCTATTGAGATGTTTTGACATGTGTTGAGAAACACAAATGGTTTATTATGGTGAAAATGTTGAGGCATGAGCCTTAACACTTTGATAAAACTGATGGTTTGATTCTGATGCGATACCATTCCAAATTTACCGTACAACCACACTACCTAAATTGGGTAAGGCTTAGCCAGAAGCTTATATGCATTAGTATTAGTTCCCTCACGGGAGAGGTTTGAGATGAGGCCACCTCTCAATGATGTCCACCTATGTAGTGCCCAAGATGACATATGGTCATGGTTGGGAGGCCATGCTCATAGGAGAGGTGCTTATACTAGGGTGTGTAAAGGAGAGGTTATGTTTGATTATCTGCATACTAAGTATGATGATTCAGGGTTATCCCTGACAGATGTATCGAATCTTGTGGTGAAAGTGTACCACCTCTGCAGAGTGTCAAACTATTCGAATAACCGTGTCCGCGGTTATGGACATTTGGAATGGCCATACTGTTTCGTTGTCAGATGTTTTAAAAAAACTTATGAAATGAATGATGAATCTTGACTTGACCACAACAGGGTTGTGTTTATGATAATAGCTTCCCAACTTAAGTGATTCTAGAACTTTATTTTATCTTTCTTTGCTTTAGAACTCAACTTAGGTTTCAAACTTAACTTTATAGTTAAACTTAGATTTAGCACTTTAACTTAGCACTATACTACTTGTTAGTGGTAGTTTGCGAGTACTTAAAGAGTACTCATGGCTTTTGTCCCTGTCTATTCTCATGGCCAGACTATGAAGGAGACTATCAAGATGATGGCCCGCAGGATGGCTATGATAACTAGGACTATCCGCCTTCGTTAGCATTGCCTGTGCCCCTGAAGATGGACCCCACCGCTACGCTTATCTTTTATTTCCGATGGTAAAAGTTGGTTTCCAATCCTAGGGGTCACGTCCTACAGGCAACTTGTGCTCTGATACCATTTGTTGCGACCTCGGATCATTAAGGATCCTAAGTCTCTGTAATTAACATGCCAGTCCATGGATCAATAGCTAACACCTCACAGTCGATGAATATCATGTAAAACACAAATCATTATTACACGAATAATCCATAGTATAATTATTACAACTTGCATAGCTTATAGCTATCTCAAATAAAACAGCGGAAACTAAGTAAAACTTGAGTCCATCAACGCCTCAGGCTAGTTGCGTGAAGACCCGCGATCCCTACGCACCTTTCAGTCTTCGGATTCTGCACATAAGACGTGCAGCCAACAATGTTGGGTCAATACTTTGAATGTATTGGCAAATTACACCAAGGAAAGAGTAAGTCTATCTCTACATGCAAGGCTAAGAGAAGGCTTTGGGTTTTATTTGCAGAAAGGCGATTTTCTCAATGTAAGAAGAAAAGAGGAGGAGATTTCCCTACTTTGTAAACTTGGATAAGTAGTATATGGTCGAATGGAACACGTGGATATTACTCACCAAGTGCCCAATCAACCTAACACTTGGATATTACGCACCAAGTTCCCAAAATACCACCCAATGGCGATATTACTCACGCCTTGGGGTTTATAAAACGTTAAGTTTGGAAAAGAGAGAGCAAGATCTTTCATAGGCTCCATCCTTCATATGCTTAATGTTGTTCTGTTTCCGTGAACACGGCTGATTGATCCGATTGTAATACTCTCGAGAGGTTGTGCACTTTCCCCACAATCCACGATCAAGTCCTTTTACAGACAAGACCATGGCGAAGCCTTCCCTTAGTAGCCCCTCTACCAGCTGGATCTAACCATGCCAAGAACCCCCAAATGTTGGTACCCCGGTGAGGTTTCCCACTAAGTACTAAGCCAAGACAGAGCCCATATGTATTGTGGTTGCACTGGAAGCTTCTGAATTCTGGAACAGGGCAGACTTCTTTGATTCCTGGGCGGCCGTCCTCCACCAAATATCCACTTGTTGACCCGACAACCATTCCGCCCAGAAGAAAACTTAGTTTTATTTTGAAGGGGGTTTTAAGAAGAAAAGATTCGCTCGAGAGATCTTCTATACTTATAAAAATTTGAGTCTTTCGAACCCTCCCAACGGTACTTGATATATATAAGTATATAGCATAGCAAGCATAACTTAGAAAAATATGATAACCTATTGGGATGGAAAATCCTAGGCATAGAGCTACTCATGGCATACTACAAAACCTACCAAAAATAGTACTAAGAAAATCTACCAAAAACCTACACATGCATACTACAAGATTTGAAGAGTAAAACATGCATAGTTAAAAACTGGGGCATAATATGTACAAGTGGTGTAACTTGCCTTGATCCGAGCAGCACTCTACACAAGAATCAACTAAAATGGATCTACGGATAATTTTCTAGAATTAAAATACTCTAATCTAAACTTTAAATCCTACTGCAAGATTACTTCAGTAAACCAGCAATATTATTGTAGATCTGTGTTCTACTCAATTTTGCGAATCCAACGGTATATTATACACAATTTTTGGACTACTACACAATTTACTATAGATTTTACAAGTTTTAAAGGTTTTCTGCCTATTTAGAGAAAATAAAAAGGCGGCGCCAACTGTGTAGCGCCAAGTGGCGGCGCGGGACAGGTCTAGGGGGGGGCACGCGGAGCTGACGCGGTCTGCTGGGCCGGCCTGGGCGGCTGCTAGGATTGGCGTGGCGGCTGGCCGAAGCCATAGTCTCTTTCTTTTTCTTTTATCCTTTTATTTATTTCTGTTTCACCAAAAATCGTATAACTTTTGCAAACGGACTCCGAATAAAGTGAAATTTGTCTCTAAAATTTTGTAAAAATAAGAGGGTTAGAATGGGGTTATAAAATAACACTTTTGCAAAGGTTAGAAGGATTGATATTGATTAACCCTTTTAGTCTTTATATGACTATGGGATTTAGGAAAAGTATCTGATGCAGTTGATGCCATGATGCAAGGATATGATGCATGCTTCTAGTAACATCTGCAATTGCAAAATTTGGGATGTTACAAACCGACCCCCCTTAAGAAGAATCTCGTCCCCGAGATTCGGGTTGGTTAGCAAATAGGTGTGGGTGTTCTTTCTTCAAGTCTTCTTCACGTTCCCACGTGGCCTCTTCCTCGGAGTGGTGATTCCATTGAACTTTGCAAAACCTGATAGTCTTGGTACGAGTGATTCTCTCGGCAATCTCTAGAATCCTGGTGGGTTTTTCCTCATAGGTGAGATTGTTTTCTAGTTGAATCTCGTCCAACGGAACTGTATCCTTCAGTGGGGTTTCAGCCATTTCCGGGTGACACTTCTTTAGTTGTGACACATGGAAAACATCATGAACTATTAACACTTCGGGTAATTCCAACTGATAGGCAACTTCCCCTCTACGACCCAAGATTTTGTAGGGTCCTATGAATCGGGGTGCTAACTTACCCTTGATTCCAAATCTCTTAACTCCTCGTAGTGGCGAAACTCGGAGATACGCACGATCTCCCACTTCATAGGTCACATCCCTGCGCTTGGAATCAGCATAACTCTTTTGCCTGGATTAGGCTATTTTTAACCTGTCTTGAATCTGTCTCACCTTTTCTCCGGCATCCTTGATCAGTTCAGGTCCAAACAAACTCCGTTCTCCAACTCCACTCCATAGCAGCGGAGTTCTACACTTTCTGCCATATAGAACTTCAAATGGAGCCATCTTGATACTAGTTTGGTAACTGTTATTGTATGAGAATTCCGCATATGGCAAGTTATCATGCCAACTAGACCCATAGTCTAGCGCACAGGCTCTTAACATGTCTTCCAAGATCTGATTAACTCTTTCCATTTGCCCATCTGTTTGCGGGTGGAAAGTAGTACTAAACTCCAGTCGTGTTCCTAGAGACTCGTGTAACTGTCGCCAAAACTTCGAGGTGAATTGGGTACCTCTATCAGAGACAATCCCCTTGGGTACACCATGAAGACTTACGATTCTTGACATATAAATCTTGGCAAGTTTAGCACTTGTATAGGTGGTCTTTACGGGAATAAAGTGGGCCACCATTGTGAAGTGATCGACCACTAACCAGATGGAGTCATACCCAGAACGGGTCCGGGGTTGTCCTGTGATAAAATCCATGCCTACCTTGTCCCACTTCCAATCAGGCAGAGGTAATGGTTGTAGCAGCCCTGCTGGTTTTTGATGTTCGGCTTTGACTCTGTTGCACACGTCACACAAGGAGATGTATTCGGCAATTTCTCTTTTCAAGTTATTCCACCAGAATCTATCCTTCACATCCATGTACATCTTCGTATTACCCGGATGAATTGAGTAGGATGAATCGTGAGCTTCCTGAAGAATTAACTTCCTGATATCGGGGTCATCGGGAACACACAAACGCTTCTCATACCAAAGTGTTCCTTGTTCATCCATATGAAACCCTTTTGCTTTGCCCTTGCTTATATTAGCTCTTATCTCTTCCAACTATTTGTCCCCCTTCTGGGCCTCTTTGATTTGGTCCAGAAGTGGTGGCACCATCTCCATAGTTGCTAAGTATCCCTCCAGAACTATTTCCAACATGAGATCCTTGAATTGTTCACACAAATCATTTGGAAGTTCTCCCACGGTAAGTCCATTTACATAGACCTTCCTGCTTAGGGCGTCAGCCACAACATTGGCCTTTCTAGGATGATACTGCAGGTCCATGTCATAGTCCTTGATGAGCTCAAGCCATCTCCTTTGCCTCATATTTAATTCCTTTTGAGTGAAGATGTATTTAAGGCTTTTGTGATCCGTGAACACATCACAATGTTTGCCCATGAGGTAATGTCTCCATACCTTGAGCGCATGCACAACTGATGCTAGTTCCAAATCATGCGCGTGGTAGTTATTCTCATGGTTTTTAAGTTGCCGAGAGGCATAAGACACTACTTTTCCATCTTGCATCAGTACACTACCAAGTCCTTGTCGAGAAGCGTCGCAATAGACTTGAAAATCCTTTTGGATGTCAGGAAGACACAAAACAGGTGTTGTTACTAGGCGCTTCTTCAATTCTTGAAAGCTTGCTTCACATGCCTCGGTCCATTGGAACTTCTTTTCCTTCTTCAACAATTCTGTCATAGGCTTTGCTATCTTGGAAAAAATTTCAATGAACCTTCGGTAATATCCCACAAGGGCCAGGAAACTCCTGATATCACCCACATTCTTTGGGGACTCCCATTCTGTCACGGATACTACCTTACTTGGGTCCACGGCAACTCCTTTAGCTGACACAATATGACCAAGGAATCCCACTTCTTTCAACCAGAACTCACATTTACTAAACTTGGCATACAACTTGTGTTCCCTTAACTTTTCCATAATTAGGCGTAGATGCCTCTCATGTTCTTTCTCGTCCTTGGAGTATATGAGTATGTCATTGATGAATACCACAATAAACTTATCCAAGTACTCCATGAACACCTTGTTCATCATAGTCATGAAGTACGCTGGGGCATTGGTTAATCCAAACGACATCACGGTGTACTCGTACAATCCGTATCTTGTGGTGAAGACTGTCTTGGGTACATCCTGTTCCTGGATCTTTAGCTGGAAATAACCTGATTAGAGATCAATCTTAGAGAACACACTAGCTCCCTTTAATTGATCGAACAGGTCGTTGATATTGGGTAGAGGGTACTTGTTCTTGATTGTCACTTCATTCAACGACCGGTAGTCCACGACTAGTCTCTTGGTTTTATCCTTCTTCTCCACGAATAAGACAGGCGCTCCCCAAGATGACGCACTTGGTTGAATGAAGCCTTTGTACAATTGCTCTCTAAGCTGTTTCTTAAGTTCCTTCAACTCATCCACATCCATCTTGTACGGTCTCTTTGCTATTGGTCCAGTACCAGGCATCAAGTCAATGAGAAACTCGATGTCTCGGTCAGGAGGCATCCCTGGCAATTCTTCCGGAAACACATATGGATACTCCTTCACAATTGGCACATCCTCCAAGCTAACCCCCTTAAGAGAGTTCACCATACTTCCTTTGAGTGCGAAAGCTGACTTGAAGCAGATCCTTTTCTTATCCGGAGTCGTGAGTGCGATAGTCCTTTTGGCACAATCTATGACTCCCTCATATTCGGTCATCCAATTCATGCCCAAAATTATGTCTAAGCCTTGTGATTCCAGAATGACTAGGCTGGTGGGAAAGATGTGTGCCCCAATCCTTAGTTCTAACCCACGACATCCAGAGTTTGCCACTATTTCTCCACCAGGAGAACTTACCCTTAGGGGAGTACTAATAGTCGCCGTAGGTATCTTGCCTCTATCCACAAATACCCTTGATATGAATGAATGCGATGCACCAGTGTCAAAAATTACAACTGCAGGGGTGGAGTTAAGCTTGAACTTACCAATCACGGAGTCAGGTGCCTCACGAGCATCCTCCACGGATACATGATTCATCGTGGCTTTGACGAATGGATTCGGCTTCTTCCCATTTCCATTGCCATGGTTGTGTCTGTTGCCGTTCTCATTCTTCATCTTTTCGGGGCGGGTAGTTGCATAATGCCCTGTCTTGTTGCACTTGAAGCATGTCACTTCACTCAGATCCTTCCCATTGCCATTTCCATTGTGGTGTTTATGGCCATTGTGGTTATGTCCTCCATGACGATGACCATTGTGGATGTGGCCATTGTGGTGGTGTGGTGGTGGTGACAAAGTGTGTTGCTTCTGATATGGGGCTGAGTTGTGCTTGTATGAGGCGGACTTTCTCTTGCGGTTCTCTATGCTCCTTTGCTTTGCTTCAACCACAACTGCCCTGTCTAGAAGTTCCTGATAGTTATCAAACTTCAGAGCCATAAGCTGAATGGATATTTCATCATTAAGTCCCCTTAGGAACTCCTCCTGTCTCTTGGCATCTGTGGAAACATCATCAGGTGCATAGCGTGCCAGCTTGTTAAGGAGGTCCCCATACTCGGAGACAGAGCGATGCAGTTGTTTCAAGTCGCGGAACTCACATCTCTTAAGTGACATGACTCCCGCGGCTACGTGATGAGTACGAAAGGCTGCCTCGAACTGGTTCCAGGTGATAGCTTCAATATCGGGGTGGGTGACCTGGTAATTATCCCACCATTCAGCAGCTGGTCCCTCAAGTTGGTGCGCGGCAAAGCGCACCCTGTCAGCTCCAACAACTTGGACGGTGTCTAACTTCTTGTTGGTGGTGCGGAGCCAGTCATATGCCACAATTGGCTCAGAACTACTTGAGAAAATTGGAGGGTTCAACCTCAAGAACTGAGTCAGCCGATCCTGTTGGGGCGGTGGGGGTGGTGGAGGCGGCGGGTTGTTGTTGTTGTTTTGCATGTTTTGAGTGAGGAGTTGGATCAGCTCATTCTGGGAGTTCAGAAGTTGTGCTATCTCTGGGGGCATGATTTTGTTGTTGTTTCCACGTCTTGCCATCTGTGGGGTTTGGGAAACAAGTTAAGAAATAGGTAGAAAGCCTCAGGAATAAACTCCTACCCTTATGTAAACATGAGAAAAACACACGAGAAAAGCAAGGCACGCATAGCACATAGTTTAACACAACTCAACCAAGTTTTTAACTAAACCAAATAGTTGTGGTACTCATTACAATCACAAACAATGTTTGACTATAGAACTAAAGGTGGTCCAACTACTCTACTCATCATCTACTTCCTCATCCTCAATAATGAAGCCTTCCTTCTCCAGCAGTGACTTGTATAACTCCATATCCTTCGTCGTGGCTTCAAGCTTCTCCTGAAGTTCCTTCACCTCCTACGGCTTCGGTGTAGCAGCTTCGAGTCTTCCTTGAAGTTCCTTCACTTCTTGCAGCTCCTGGGTAGCAGCTTCGAGTCTTCCTTGAAGTTCCTTCTTCTCCTTCTGTAGCTTCTTGATCAAGCTTGATCCCATAGTCACGGGCGTGATCTTCTCCTCCAAGCTCCTCTTGGCTGCCTACAGGTCCTTCAACATGGTGGCAAAGTTCTTCAACTCCATCTCGTTTTTTGCGAGCATGAGACTTTGCTCCCTAATCCTCTTGTTCTTATCTTGCACCCTCTTATCTTGATTAGCGAACTTCTTGTCTTGGGCGGTGAGCTCCCCTCCTAGGGACTTGATCTTCTCTTCCAGCTCCTCGATCTTCTCGTCCTTCTCCTTGACTAGGGCACATAGCTTGTCATTCCTCATGATCTCAAGGCAGCTCCCCTTCTGAAGATCATTGATGTGGGACTCCAAGTCTTGATACTGGATTCTTCGACGCTTGCATGTCTTCCTTTCCTCTGGGGTTAACTCGATTGGAACTCCCTTCTCATCACGTCTACCAACGAGTTTGATGTAGTGGCCTTCAACCTCTTCATGGTGGTGTCCACAAAGGCGTCCAATGAGATCCTGCATGCTGATGCTAAGTCCTTTGTCCTTGGAGTCACTGGTGACGTTGAGTACAATGGCCTCTGTCTTGGGTTCTGACTTGCTGCGCCCCGGTTGGATGACTTCAATCGCCCACCATCCTTCCTTGTGCATCTTCCTCAACTCGCTTCCCTTGATTGACGGCATGGGTAACTGCAAAGTCTTGATGATGTCCAGAAGGCATTCCCCAAAGCGCAGGCACTTGATGTCTTTGGCGGTGTCATAGTAGAAGGCCGTAATCTTTAGGTCAGGAGAATGAAAATTAGGCACAAAGCGATAAGGAAGAGAATTACTAGAAGAGCACTAATAACTTAGAAGAATATATAAAGCAAAACACATGATGGTAAAAGGTGGTTTCCAATCCTAGGGGTCACGTCCTACAGGCAACTTGTGCTCTGATACCATTTGTTGCGACCTCGGATCGTTAAGGATCCTAAGTCTCTGTGATTAACATGCCAGTCCCTGGATCAATAGCTAGCACTTCACAGTCGATGAATATCATGTAAACCACAAGTAATTATTACACGAATAATCCAGAGTATAATTATTACAACTTGCATAGCTTATAGCTAGCTCAAATAAAACAGCGGAAACTAAGTAAAACTTGAGTGCATCAACGCCTTAGGCTAGTTGCGTGAAGACCCGCGATCCCTACGCACCTTTCAGTCTTCGGATTCTGCACATAAGATGTGCATCTAATAATGTTGGGTCAATACTTTGAATGTATTGGCAAATTACACCAAGGAAAGAGTAAGTCTATCTCTACATGCAAGGCTAAGAGAAGGCTTTAGGGTTTATTTGCAGAAAGCCAATTTTCTCAATGTAAGAAGAAAAGAGGAGGAGATTTCCCTACTTTGTAAACTTTGATAAGTAGTATATGGTCGAATGGAACACGTGGATATTACTCACCAAGTGCCCAATCAACCTAACACTTGGATATTATGCACCAAGTTCCCAAAATCCCACCCAATGGCAATATTACTCACGCCTTGGGGTTTATAAAACGTTAAGTTTGGAAAAGAGAGAGGAAGATCTTTCAGAGGCTCCATCCTTCATATTCTCAATGTTGTTCTGTTTCCTTGAACACGGCTGATCGATCAGATTGTAATACTCTCGAGAGGTTGTGCACTTTCCCCACAATCCACGATCAAGTCCTTTTATAGACAAGACATGGCGAAGCCTTCCCTTAGTAGCCCCTCTACCAGCTGGATCCAACCATGCCAAGAACCCCCAAATGTTGGTACCCTGGTGAGGTTTCCCACTAAGTACTAAGCCAAGACAGAGCCCATATGTATTTTGGTTGCACTGGAAGCTTCTGAATTCTGGAACATGGCAAACTTCTTTGATTCCTGGGCGGCCGTCCTCCACCAAATATCCACTCGTTGACCAGACAACCATTCCGCCAGAAGAAAACTTAGTTTTATTTTGAAGGGGGTTTTGAGAAGAAAAGATTCGCTCGAGAGAGCTCTTATACTTAGAAAATTTTGAGTCTTTCGAACCCTCCCAACGGTACTTGATATATATAAGTATATAGCATAGCAAGCATAACTTAGAAAAACAGGATAACCTATTGGGATGGAAAATCCTAGGCATAGAGCTACTTATGGCATACTACAAAACCGCACTTGCAAAAATAGTACTAAGAAAATCTACCAAAAACCTACACATGCATACTACAAGATTTGAAGAGTAAAGCATGCATAGTTAAAAGCTAGGGCATAATATGTACAAGTGGTGTAACTTGCCTTGATCTGAGCAGCACTCTACACAATAGCACTCCTCAGCACACTCCGAGCAATCTAACGAAGCACAAACATAGATCCAATCATAATTTGCACAAAACAATGTCACGAAGGTGAATATGCATGCATGCAACATGGTAATATGCAAGGATGGATTCGATTTTGACCAAGGGTTTTATTCGGGGGTGTTGTTGAGTGGGGGATGTCATTACAATCGATTCCCCGTGGATTTTAAGTACTTTGGGTTAAACCCTAAATAATCAAGCTCAAAACTAGATCTACAACTCCAATCTACCTCGAGACAGATCTAAACACTCTAAGCAAGTTATAACAATTTTCTACAGAAGGTCTCGTAGATACAAAGCCAACGCAACAAGAATCAACTAAAAGGATCTACGGATAATTTTCTAGAATTAAAATACTCTAATCTAAACTTTAAATCCTACTGCAAGATTACTTCAGTAAACCAGCAATATTATTGTAGATCTGTGTTCCATTCAATTTTGCGAATCCAACGGTATATTATACGCAATTTTTGGACTACTACACAATTTACTATAGATTTTACAAGTTTTAAAGGTTTCCTGCCTATTTAAAGAAAATAAAAAGGCGGCTCCAACTGTGCAGCGCCAAGTGGCGGCGCGAGACTAGTCCAGGGGGCGGGGGGCACGCGGAGCCGACGCGGTCTGCTGGGCCGACCTGGGCGGCTGCTTCTTCTTTGTGGCGCCGGATAGGGGTGGGCCAAAGGTGGGCTTGCTAGTCTAGGTTTTTTTTTCTTTTATCCTTTTATTTATTTTTGTTTCACCAAAAATCGTATAGCTTTTGCAAACGGACTCCGAATAAAGTGAAATTTGTCTCTAAAATTTTGTAAAAAGAAGAGGGTTAGAATGGGGTTATAAAATAACACTTTTCCAAACGTTTAGAAGGATTGATATTGATTAACCCTTTTAGTCTTTATATGACTATGGGATTTAGGAAAAGTATCTGATGCAGTTGATGCCATGATGCAAGGATATGATGCATGCTTCTAGTAACATCTGCAATTGCAAAATTTGGGATGTTACATTATTTGTGTAAGACCTTATGTATGGTTTGTAATGGATGATGTACTGTGATATCCAATCCGTTATGTCTCGCAAAAATGGTAATCCTGGGATTGCGAGGTATGGCATAACGGGCATCTAGGATTAAAAATCCGGGTGTTGACATCTTGTAATTCGATATATCTCGGATGTTGTAATGATACTTGTGGGTTATGTTCCACGACTCACTGATGATGGGAACGTGGATATATACATAACAAGGATTTCTCGGATGGTTTATCCGGGGGCCCCACAGACTTGGTATCAGAACCATCCTGACTCTAGGAGAACCTTAGTTAGCATGGTCGTTAGACAAGAACCTTATTTTGAAAACCCCGGCTTTCAAAAACTAGTTTCTCAATAAGTTTCAAAAAGTTCTACTTCTTCTCTTACTCTCAGTAAAGGCTTTTGAAAATGGTTTCCTCTAACTCTCGTCCAAACTTCAAACCTACGGATTTTAAATAACTACGATCTAGAACCCAGTGAAGGCAATGGGAACAAGATGAAGACAAGAAACTACCAGCAAACACAAGGATACTACAATATCGCTCTACCAGTAGAATCCCCATAATTAGAAGACATCAAGTGTTGCACTATCAAGAAGCATCCAAGATACGACTAAGGCGTCATCTGCAAGATAGTTACTCCGACCTGAAGAAAGACGATATCCAGGGTCAATAGCCCTAAGAATAGGATTCCCCTACATCGCGAGTAGTTAACTCCTTGGTCCCTAACGCTGATCGTGTTTGCTTGCTTAAGTGCATCCTGTGTCGCTTGATGTGTGTTGTTTGCCAAGGACATTGCGATCCCCTTGCTCTGTTCTCCTTGTTTGTATGCTCTGGGTTGCTTCGACCTCCTTAACAATGTGACTCGAGGAGCTGTCGGTAATGAGACCCAGACTGACCTCGAGAGTATATGAGAGGAAAAGCATCACAAGAACCAGGAGTTCGACATCATCAAGTCAGAATCAACTCGAAGATTTCACCTCAGCAGGACGACATACCTCGTCAAACTCACCTCTCAAGGGTCGTCAATAGAGCAACACTCACCTTGTTCATTAGTCTACTACAGCAAGAATTCCGTTGGATCTAGAAGTCGATCACCGAAGGATCCTCAATATCTAAAAAAAACCACCTAATAAGTCAACCAAGACAAGAAGTGAAGACCTAACCACACTAACCTTTAGTGTATTAGACCTTCTAACCACATCAGGAGACTAACTAATCTAGTCAACCCTACCCAAACTAACGGAATGATCCTCCCTAGAAGGTCAGAACCACCCCTGCGGTCAGATGATTAGGAAGCAGGAAGCCAACGAGTCCACACTGCCATCAAGCAGAAGCAACGCAAGAAAGGCCAATGAAGACCGCTTACCCGACGCTAACTGCTTCAACCCTGACTAGCTACTAGCAAGAAGAGTCGTAAACCGCTAATTTACCTTGAGCTAACCCCTTAAAGGCTGCATTAGGAAACCACCCCCGCCAAGGTTTATAGAGTAAGACGTCACTCGAAGACCTCAGTTCAAGACTCCGGGAACATACAACCTTCCGCTAACATCGGGTCAGCACTCCTAGGCAGAATATTTGCACCACTCCTAAAGCACCTTAGTGAAGCTCTAAGGTGGAAAGACTACGTCCTTCCACTCAATCCTCAGAAGACTGTCTACTAGAGGATACTTCAGAAGAGATCTTCGGATACACCGTCATTCCGCCAAACAACCACCCATGAGTTATCAGAGGAGAAACTAACTAAAGATCCTACGAATCCCTCGGCTACTATACCTGAAAACCACCCTAAGGGACCGTAGATTCGCTGACCCCGTTAGTACTAAACAGTTTGGACGATCAGCTAATTCAACTACTCCGATCAGCTAAGTACGATAAAAGTAGTATATGAGCCTCATAAAACCTAGCTTGCAGAAGACATTTGAAGGCTTCAACTCCAGACAGAAGGTTGGCGACCGTCTTAAAAGCATCATCCGACAATTCTAAGAAAGAAGGACTGACGTATTCTAGAGCTACCCTAGTTCAATCCTAAGGGGGAAAGACATGCGTCTTTCCCACAATAATAGAGTAACTCTTCGCCAGAAGAAAAGTCAAGAGTTTTGACCCTAAAATCATTAAATAGGATATGCTACGCCCCTAAGGTAGAGTCGTGGATCCTTAGAGAAAGGTACACCCCGGGCCATAGATGTTATCCTCCGACCAGTACCCCGTGAAGTTCAGCATCGAGGTAGTATTCCTAGTCTAAGCCCTCGAGATATAGAGTCCGGAAGGAAAAGAAGGGCATCCCTCGCAATCGGGACTAGACTCTGCTCAACTCTCCATGCATCCTAGAAGACTGAAGCTCAACCTCATCGAAGTAGTAACCACTTTCAAAGATGGAGTCCGTAAGATAGCACGCTTGAAACCAGTAGCGCAAGCCTTGACTCAAAATCCCCTAACCCTACTCTCCTGAATCTCGGGACGAGATTCTTTTAAGGGGGAAAGGCCTGTAACATCCCAATTTTAGCAACCCTGATTAGTTGTCCAGAATGCAAAAATCAGGGGGAACAAAAACTTTTTCTTGTTTAGTGATGAAGTGTTTGTCTGTTGTTTGATAATGTTTATGCTTATGAATGTGTATTAGAAGATATACTCCCTACCTCAACCCCAGTTGACAAAAGCTACTTCCCAAAACTGTCTTGGCTGAATTTCCATATTCTCAAATGTTTTGGCATTTCAAAACCTGAGCCAAGAAGCCTTTGCAAACCAATTATTTTAGTAGCTTCTATGTCCCTAAACAATGGAGAGCAACCTATTATAATCTCATTATGTTTTATAGACAAAGCCTTCAACAATTCTTATCTCTAGGTTTCCCAAAACCTCCTTTTAATGCTTTTGAATTCTACTCTTGGTAGAGATACCAAGGATTCTCATCTTACTCAAACTCCAACCTTTTCAAAGTAACCATCCTTACCTCGAGCTAGGCTTGATGGTATACCTAATAGTAGGTTTGCTTGGTTTGTAAGATGAGTTGCCTTGATCTGTGTCTGATGAATTGCTTTGATCTGTTGTTTGACTTGTTTGCTTAGGAGCTAGGTGAGCCACTCTAGGAGCTCATCCACTAGGATCAAGATACTTTAAAAAAATCACCAAACCATAAGCTAGAATACAATCTGGATCTAATCTCTAGCCACAAGGTGATCATCTAAAACCCTTAACCAGATCAATTCTGAAGTGATCCATTCTAGAAGTTTCCAAGTCAATGAAGACCAATATCAAGCAAGGATCCTTTCTACTCAATCTACACCTCAACCTAATCCACTTGATGATGCTTTGGTACCTTGCAACCCATCAAAAACATCCCCTCTCATGCTCTAGTCAAAAACCCTAAATCTGCAATATTTGGCTAAGTCTGGAATCTATTTCAACATCACCTTTTTGAATGCCTCCCTTTCCCAACCCTTGAGAATTTTTGGAAATGCTTTTGAACCACCTTGTAAACCATCCTCAGGACTACCAAGGCCCACTCTTGCCCTTGGCTAGATCACCTTTTAACCCACTTGTTCTTGATGGTTTTGTAGGCAAGAAAATAACTATTCCTGCAAATCTAGTCAACATGCCTACTTTGCTAGAAGTTCACACCACCATCCCACCTTCTCTGGACCAAATCCTTGCATGGTTGTGTTCTAATCATATAGGTCTATCGTTATCTACTTCACTTGTTCCAAGTGGATCTTTGTGCTTCTTAAACCCACATGGTTTATAAGGCATCATGACTCATCTGGTATGGCTGCCTTATTTTCAACAAAGTTTGCCATCACTTATAGACCACCTAAAATGTAACCAATCCAAACTACTTCTGCCATGATCACCTATATGACTTGGTCTAACTATCCGTCTATCCCTTGCATCAACGTGAGCTTTGCTCTCCAAGATCCAACAAGGTTTTGGTGGTATAAAAATAACATCACCCTAGATATTCAATCCCTTGTTTTTCCATCTAATTCAAGTTGGATTTCCAATTCCCAAGGTTGCAAATGCTTGCTACACATTGTCTACATCATCTATTTGATCATCAAGATTTATCAAATATTATCCATAATTATTATGGCTGCAAATCTAGTTAATCTCTTTAATAGACCAAATCTCCAAAACTTCTTCCATAAAGGAAAGTTTGGTTTTTGCCAAAACACTTCCCCAACTTTTGGCTCAGTGGAGATCCATATATCATACCCTACCTTCCCATCTCAAAAGTAAATATTTTTGAGAAGTTCTATTATTTCGTTTTGCCTATTTCCTCAAATGGCAGAAATGGAATAATAATAGTTTTAAGTACTTTTAATCCCCAATAAATCATGGGAAAATTCTTCAAAGTATGGATTCATATTTAGAATCATCTCAAATCAAAAACCAACCTTTACCAATGTAAAAGTTTCAAATGAGCTTCTATAAACCACTTCTGCACTTTTTGAATAATTGATCAAAAATGCAGTAAAATCATCTGAAAAATCTCCATAAATTCGTGGAGGTGCATCTTGACCTCACCTACCTACCAGCATCTTTACCTCATCTTGCCAAGATCAGGTTGGAGAAATTCCTGCATAACTACTACTTTGGCCAATATTGGAAGTTACTCTAAACTATGAGAATAACCTAATCAAACATTCCTCAAACTTGTCCAAGGCAGCACCACAGCACCACTACATCATCTCTAGTCGACTCTCTACTATAGCACTCACCTCTCATTTGTCCCTTGCTTTTGGAAGTAAAAGAGAGAGAGAGAGAGACTAGGCCTAGGGAAATTAAATCTTGGTCTTAAAGCCACAACAGCTGCAGCACGCCCCACCTCTCCCAATGGTCGTGTCCCTAGCCCCACATCACCTCTCCACCACCCCTCCTGCCCTATCCCTGGCCACCACCTCCCCTACAAACTCGTCCATGCACCAAGCTCACCATGGACCTCTCCATTCGGTTTAAAGGACTGGAGGCCAGCAGAACTCTCCCCTCTGCTCTTAGACCACCCCTACCCTATCCCCTTACCCCTCTCAAGCTCCAGATCCAGATCTCGAGCTCCCCATTGCCATGGAGGAGAATAAGCTCTCCTCTCGGTCTCCTTCGAGTAGTGGAGCACAGGGTCGACCCCGACCTTCCCAGTGCCTCATATCCTCTCCACAGCCCACATATAGCTCCCCTGCACCTTCCCTCCGAGCTCCTGTACCTGCATGTCGCTGGAGAGGAAGGGTTCGCCCCTTCGGCCACTCCTCAAGGTTTGGTCTGTGTGCTCTCTCCCTTGATCCTCTCCCTCTACATGTGATGTTTCCGAATCCCCCATGAGCCTATGCATCTGACCTCCCTCTTTTCCTGGCCTAGGGATCTCTGGCTAGGCTACGCCGCCGAGCTCCGGCGAGCTCGCCTCGGATGCCCCCGCCTGAGACTGTTCCAAACATTGAACCCCACCTCCCCGCCCCTCTCCGTGCTCGGCTCCCAGTTCCGCGTAGCCCCATCGCCTCCCTGTTGTCCCCCGAGCTCCCCTGGCGAGCCCCTGCACCACTGGCGCCCGTCCATCAGGTTGAAGAAGGGGTGATAGTCGTCGATGGCCCTTCTGATCGGACGGCCAGGGGCGCCCGATACCCCTTCGGCCGACCGCTATCACTGACCACTGGGGCCCACCTGGCAGGCCTTCAAAATTTCCTCCCACGCCTGGCTCCAGCATTTTGGGTCATCCGGTGCTGTGCGGCCCTCGAAGGGTCAGATCCCAGCCCATGCCCCTTTAACTTTTATTCTTTTGCCCCTATTCAAAAGAATTTACCCTTGGTTTAAATAACTTTGAAAATGGAAACAATCACAAAATGCCCAGATTTAAATTTTCTTAGGCCCCTGCATGTTTTCCCTAACATGCAGTATCCTTGGTTGACACAAATGATGTCCAGATTAATTATAGTAAATCAGCTACCTAAGTTTACCATTTCTACTAATAAAATCCTTCTGTGAGTTCCGCGACTCCATTTTCACCAAAACCACTTTGTGCTGAAAAGTATCAGTAGTACCTTACATGTGACCTCAGTCCCATACCAAGTGGAGCCTTGGAGTAGCTGTAGCAAAAATAACAATAATAGAGACTTTCTCCCTTTATAAAATTCTCTAGGCCAATCCATGATAGCTTTTACCCTAATTCGAACTCTAATGGATTATCTTCATCCATATCCAGCCAAACATAGGAGATCTTAATTTTTGGAACTACTTTTGAGTTTTGGTGAAATAAACATTCCTGTGCATGGTTTATCCACCAATAAAATCACTACAGGAGTTATATAAATCCAAACACGGTGATTCCAATTTCTGCAGAAAGGTATTCTAAATGCCTACCATGTGCCCTTGGAATCAACTCAAAAACGGTTATAGAATTAGTTTGGTGAAAAGGACAAAACAGCCCCAGAGCTGCCCTTGGAAATTTCCTGAGGGCATTCTGGTAATTATTTTGACATGATTCCAAATCTCAGTGAACCAGTACATCAAACCCCACTTAACCATCCATGGAAATAATGTTTGGAAATACAAAACTTTCCTGGTGAATTATTTCCTAAAACTAGAGCTTTTATCACTAGGATATTCATAATAAATTGAAGAGAAGTGATAAAATAGTGAAACCACTTTTGTTGGTTTCATTTTATCAACACCTATTTGTTGGTATCATTTTATCACAATGGTATCATACAGAATATGTCCTTGGTCCAAAACCCCTTTTAGGTAATTCCTAGACTATAAATACTAAGGGATTTTCTTCCATATTTCCAAGACAAGGCCAATCTCATTAGTCCATTCTCCCTAAGACCTACTGATTTGTAAACTTGTATTGTTCATTGCTTGCTGTATGCATTGATGTTTGTATGCCTTGTTTTGATTGTGGTCTTGCTTGTTCGCATGTGTGATCCCTGACGACGATAGTTGCGATTATCTCCGAGATCAGAAGAAGATGGTTATTATTGTATATATTTGGGTATTCTAAGGAGAAGTCCAGGGAAAATTATGCCATATTGCTGATCTCAGGAAAGCCACCTTCTTGCTCATAAGCCTTGTAATACTGTTTTACTCATGCATGTTTTACTTAATGTTTTATGAAAACTGCATTGTTTTGCTATATGATGTTCTATATCTGGTAGTGGTTTGGCTCCTCCAAACCATTACTCAAGGGTACTATTAAGTACAACCCCCCTAGTGACACCTACTTGTCCCTAGTAGAATAGATGGTGTATATCACCATAACCCTTTTGGAGACCCTGTTTTAGCCGAAGCAAAGCTGGAGGATGGGAAGACCCCGGAAACGTTTTACCAAATGTTTTATGATAAAACCTTGGTGAGGTGGGACCTCCCAAGAGATGTTGAGAAAGAGAAAAGGGTTTTGTTTTACAAAATGTCGGAGGAAAACCGGAGGAAAAAGGTTTATGAAAACGCACCCGGTTCTTTATAGTTTAGCTATAACAACTTAACCCGTGCAACCACATTACTCTGGAATGGGACAGGGCTGGATTTGAGGGTTGTCTATTCTGGTATAAGCTGTCTCATAACTACTACAGGGTAGGCACTTATATTGGATTTGAGGGTTGTCTATTCTGCGATCCCTGGAGGGTGGGCCTTCTCTATTAAAGGTCCATGTGGGACATCGATCTAGAGAAGGAACGAAGGGTTTGCGGGCCTCCACGCGTTACTATGAGCCCCTCATTGAAAGCGCACACTCGAAAAATGGAAAAAGCGCTCCGGTTGGTCCTCGGTACCCGACATACCGGTTTTGAGGGGAATAACACTCATAGGGTAGGCACTTATATTGGAGTGGGCATCCGGAGAGTCTTGATCGGTTACTCGACCCACGATCGGTGTAGATCAGGGTAGTGTACCCGGATGGTGTGGGTAAAGTGTACAACCTCTGCAGAGTGTAAATCTATTCGAATAGCCGTGTCCGCGGTTATGGACGGGTTGGACAAACTTCTATAGAGCGGTGCTGGTTTTGTTTTCAAAAAGGATTTGGGAAAAGAAATGGCTTAGGAAATGTTTTGACCATGGGATGTCGGAAAGGATACCTGTTTTGACCATGGGATGGTCAGAAAGGAATGAAAGGAGTTTGGTCATGGGATTACCGGAAGGAGGAACAAATGGGTGACCCAGTCCTAATGTTTTCCAAAACTTTTCAAAAAGGTTTACAAAAAGCTTTACAAAAGTTTTCAACAAAGATATGTAGATGCTATATCTACAAGAGAAACTATTTGATAAATGAACCTCTCTTGGAACCCTCCTACTACCACAACCATATTGGATATCCTCTTGTTATTATTATTCTCTGAAGGTGTATTGCGAGTACATTCAAAGTACTCACTGACATTGTTCGTGGCTATTAACTTGGTCAGATTTCAAGAAGAGGATGAAGTTGACGGCTATGGGAGCTAGGATGTCCTCCCAGTCAGTTGCCTGTAGGTTGAGGCATGATTGGGCTCTACGCATGATGATGTTCCGCTGCTGAAGATGGTATAGCCATAACAGCATTTCTGTAAGTCTTGTAATTCGATATATCGCGGATGTTGTAATGATACTTGTTGGTTATGTTCCATGGATCACTGATCATGATAACGTGGATATATACATAACAAGGATTTCTCGGATGGTTAATCCGGGGGGCCCACATTTTTCTTCAACTGTTGTACTTTTTGACTACAACACTTGTAAAACAATCCTGTTCCATGATTGAAGAAGCCGAAAATCTGAAAACACTAGCGGTGGAGAACACCGATTTACGTCAGGAGCTGGATAAATTGAAGGCGGATCATGAACGGAGCATTGCTCAGATTCTTGAATCCTCCTCTATGGCCACTGATGAACGTGATTAAAGGATCGCTGCCCAGGATCAAAAAATCTCGGATATCAACAATGAATTGTTCAGGGAGAGGGACATGATCGAGGCACTCTGGGATGAACTCCAGAGTCTTCGTGAAGTGAAAACCAAAGTTGATGATGTCATATTCAATATGCTTCCTTCTTTTTGAATTTTTGTCTTTTTCCGACTTATGGAATTCGGATATATTTGCTAACCTTTTGCATTACATGCACAGGTCCTCTGAACTTACTAGATTCAGCCTCCGCCGAGTCTCGCACTAGCCGGCTTACCCAAGTTGGAGATTTACTTCATGATTTCCGCCAATCCCTTGAGGATATAGGCGAAGTTCTCAAGGTTCTGAACATGCATAGAATGTCCGGCTTTGAAGTGAGAGACAAGGCCAAGGAGATGCCCTAGCTCATCCAGGACTGGAACATGTTCTACGCACGGACCACGGTCATGAGCCACCATGGAAGCATGGAAATCTGGCAAGTGACCAGAGGGTATTCTACTACGGACGAAGACGGTCAAGAGCGGGACATCAAAGCAATCATGGACTCATGTGCTGGATATGGATGCCACGTAGCTGACTTGACCAGCTATGACACTCCCTTCTTCACTCACGTAGAGACGCTACCTCCACCCTCCGAAGAAACTGGTGAAGCTTCCAATGACGAACAAACCATCTCGCATTTGAACGTCTTGAAAAGATATCAAGGCGAGGTTGATGTCTCTAGTGAGCCGGCGCTCCTTCTTCTCCCCCTGCATCGTAGAGCATCAAAAAACAATGTTTTATTCTGAAAACAATTCGGGTTGTAAATAAGTAGTATCATACTTTTGCTGGTGCTAAGTTTTATTTTAACTATTTGGCACTTTATAATTTTCGTGCCTGAAATGTTTACATAAGCACCTATGCTTTTTGACTAGACTTATCGTTTATCTGGCTTTTCGCCTCATCCCTTTCGTGAGCCGGCCAACCTTCAACACGGAAACTTTGTCGAGCAACGGAGCTCAATTGCTAAACCAGTTTAAACTCGGAAACAAAAGCCCGCTTCTAGTACCAACAATTCACTACTTGGAAAATGCCCGCATCCGGCAATCAGATAAATAACCAAAGTATAGCCTAGGAAATTTAGATATATACCCGACGGTATCAATTTTAGAATCGGAAATCTAAACCAGAACAAACATGAGCATCAAGTACTTTCAAGTATTCTGGGATTTTCGACTGTGACATGATCATTCAGAAATAAGATGGTAATATAAAACTTCTCAGAAAATTTAGATTTATTTCTCATTGAACATGTACACATATATGATTACAAAGAAAGATAAACTAAGAATAAAAGGGACGTAGCTGAGCAATATTCCACGGTCTGTCTAATTCTTTCGGGTTTATACTGCCTCCAGCTCTCTTTCTTTTCTTAGTGGCAGGTCTTTCTTTGACTGGCCGCATATCAGTTAGATAGTAAAACCATTGTGCATTACTCGGCTAACTAAAAAGGGCCCTTCCCATATTGGGGAAAGTTTGTGCTTTCTTTTCTGCCCAAGCCGGAGAACTAAATCGCCCTTATTGAAATACTGGTTTCTAACTCTCTGGCTATGATACTTGCATAACTTCTGCTGATATGATGTTGATCTCATCTTAGCAACGACGCGAACTTCTTCGACTAAGTCGAGATCATTTTGTCGAGAAATTTCGGCATCCTCTTCAATATACGCGGCAACTCTAGGAGAAGTGTGAATCAAATCACTAGGAAGAACTGCTTTTGCGCCATAGACCAAGAAGAAAGGTGTGTATCCGGTTGACCTCTTCGGAGTTGTTCGCAAGCTCCATATTACAGAGGGTAATCCCTCTGCCCAAGCCCCCGCAGCATGTCGTAGTGGTGCTTTGAGTCTTGGTTTTAGGCATTGTAGGATTAAACCGTTTGCTCTTCCGACTTGTCCATTAGCCTGCGGATGTGCGATTGACGCAATGTCAAGCCGGATATTTTGTTCGTTGCACAATTCAGCAAGCTCTCCCATAGAGAAGTTACTCCCGTTGTCAGTGATAATGCTATGCGGATAACCATATCGGATTATGACATCCTCGACAAATCTTCTGGCTGTTGCTCCATCACAACTAGTGACGGGTTTAACCTCAATCCATTTTGTGAATTTATCCACCATCACTAAGAGATGAGAAAATCCACTTGGATCTCGTTTAAACGGTCCTACCATGTCAAGCCCCCGGACCGCGAAAGGCCATGTTATAGGTATTGTTCGCAGTTGATCAGCCGGAATGTGAGCTTGTTTGGCTTACTTTTGGCAGCCTTTGCACGTCTTGACCAGCCATTCAGTATCTACCTTGGCTGTAAGCCAGAAAAAACCATGTCTGAAAGCTTTTTCCACTAGAGATTTGGCTGCAGCATGGTGACCACACTCGCCTTCGTGGATTTCTCATAAGATTTCCACTCCTTCTTCCGGAGATACACAACGCTAAAAGACCCCAGACGCGCTCCGCTTATAGAGCTCACAACTAATTATAGTGTAGGCTTTTGCTCGTCGGACGATCTACCGGCTCAGAACTTTGTCTTCAGGTAATTTACCATCTACGAAGTAATCAAGGTAGGGTTGAGTCCAGCTGGGAATTACAGCCAGAACTGCTACTAAAGGTGAGTCGGATTTGGTCAGATATTCCTCATCTACTCCTTTTATAGAGGGAACTTTGAGGTGCTCTAAAAAAGCGCCATCCGGAACCTTTTTCCATGCAGAGCCTATATGATATAGTGCATCTACTTCCACATTTTCTGTTCGAGCGATGTGTTGAACTTCAAACCCTTCGAACGATTTAGATAGTTCATCCACGACAACTCTATATGCTGCCATGTGTTTATTCGCATTACAGATATCCGACACTTGTTGGGCAACAAGATCTGAATCTCCATAAACACATCAAACGTCAGATGGCAATATCCTTAGCAATCCGGATTCCATGCAGTAGTGCTTCATACTCGGCAATGTTATTCATCGCCGTGAAGTGGATCTGCAACACATAGAAAAGTTTATCTCCTTGGGGTGATTTGAGAACCATGCCAGCCCCGAGCCCCCGAGCACTTTAGACCCGTCAAAATGTACGGTCCAGTACTCCGACTCTGGGAGGGTCATATTCTTTGTTGTCTCTGTCCAATCAGCGACAAAGTCAGCGAGGATTTTGGATTTGATTGCGGTACGAGGTTTGTACTCAATGTCGAAAGCTGAAATATCAATGCCCCATTTTGCGACGCGTCCTGTAGCATCACTGTTGTTGATTATGTCTCTCATGGGAGCTGTGCTCACCACGATAATTGGATGTTCCTAAAAATAATGTCGTAACTTATGAGATGCTAAAAACATACCATAAGCTAGCTTTGATAGTGCGGATACCGCTGCTTTGATTCAGTTAAGACCTCACTGAGATAATAAGTCGGACACTGCACCAGGTGTTCCTGCTTTTCCTCTGGTCTCTCCACCAACATGACGACACTGACGACTCTATTTGTCATAGCAATATAGAGCAACATTAGTTCCCGCGGTTCTGGTGCTGTAAGGATGGGAGCAGATGAGAGTACCACTTTTAGGTCTTGTAGTGTTGCTTCATCTTCGTCGGTCTAGACGAACTTTTTGGTCTTTTTCAGGAGCATGTATAGCGGTGCGGCTCTTTCTCCGAGCCGACTTACAAACTGACTGACTGCGGCAATGCAACCAGATAGTCTTTGAACATCCTTCATGCGAGTCGGCCTAGAAATATTGAGTATAGCCTTGATCTTTTCTCGGTTCACCTCTATGCCTCTTTGAGACACTTTGAAACCTAACAATTTTCCGACTGGTATTCCAAAGAAACACTTCTTCAGGTTAAGCATTATGTTATATTTTCATAGATTGGCGAACGTTTCCTCCAAGTCAGAAATTAATGTTTCCTTCTTTTTGGACATCACCGCAATGTCGTCCACGTATGCATGTACGTTTTGTCCGATTTGGTCATGGAGGCAACGCTTCATAGTGCGCTAGTACGTAGCTCCTGCGTTCTTGAGCCTGAAGGGCATCGTAACAAAACAGAAGGTTCTGAAGGGGGTTATGAATGAAGTTTTGATTTTGTCTGATTCCTTCATCCGGATTTGGTGATAACCGGAATATGCGTCGAGAAAACATAGGAGTTCCGAGCCTACCGTAGAATCGATAACTTGATCAATTCTAGGCAGAGCAAACGGATCATTGGGACAAGCCTTGTTCAAGGCAGTATAATCAACACACATCCTTAAATTAGTGGTGTCCTTTTTAGGGACCATTACAGGGTTGGCCGACCAATCAGTATGGATGACCTCTTCTATGAATCCGGCTAACTCGAGCCGGGCTAGTTCCTTAGCTATTACCTTATGCTTTTCATCGTCGAAACATCATAGGGACTGTTTGACGGGTTTAGCGTTCGGGTTCACATTTAGAGAGTGCTCGGCAAGATCCCTAGGTACTCCGGTCATGTCAGATGGCTGCCATGCGAAGATATCTTGATTTGCTTGGAGGAACTTGATGAGCGCGCTTTCTTATGTGCTATCTAGGCCTACACCTATCTGGATCACCTTGGAGGGATCATCATCCTTCAACAACATCTTCTTCGTCTCTTCTGATGCCTTGAACTCCGGATTCGGCCTTGTCACCTCCTTCTTCGTTGCGGGCATCTCGGACAGATCAATGGTCTTCTTGATCTCCTGGTACTCCTAGGCGTGTAGGACGGCTTCAGCAAAGGCGGCATTTCCGTCCTTGCATTCTCGCGCTTTCTTCGGGTCTCCCCTGATGGTTATCATGCCGTTGGGACCTGGAATTTTCATCATATTGTAAATGTAACACGGACAAGCCATAAAAGCCCAGTAAGCCTGACGTCCGAATATAGCGTGGTACGTGCTCTTGAACAGGACCACTTCGAAGGAAAGTGCCTCCGTCCGATAGTTCTTTGGAGTTCCAAAGGTAACATCCAAAGTGATTTCTCCGAGGGAATTTGCTTGTCTTCTTGGGACAACTCCGTGAAAGATCATAGAGTTGTGATTCAGCTGGGTCTCCGAGATCCGCATCCGGCCTAGTGTTTCGACATACAGAATATTAATACTGCTGCCGATGTCCATGAGAGTCTTGGAGAAACCATAGCCATCAATGAGTGGGTTGACTACTAGGGCGTATTTTCCTTGCCTGTGCAACTTAGGCAGATGATCAGCATGGTCAAAGGTGATTGCCACTTCCGACCAGTCCAGGTATTGTGGGACAACCGGAATAGTTGCGTTGAGCTCATGCAGAACTGCATTCTTGACCTTAGTTGGTTGAGATCCGAGGAAGGTGACGTAAGTGTCTTTCTTTGTTGGGAAGTTTTTCTTCCCCTCCGGCTTGGGATTTGAAGGATCAACTTCCTCCATGTCGGAATCTTCCTTGGTATCTTTATCTTTTTCGAGATTCTTCTTTCCCTTTTTCCGCTTAGCCCTGTAGCCAGCGGTATCGTCCTTCTTGATGTCGTCATTAAAACGACACTTGGTGTTTGTGTGAGATGAGCCCCCATTGGCATATAAGTGATGCACACGTCGGTTATTGGCAATGTCGGCCCAAGAGTAGGTTTTGCCAGGTTGCTGGTCTCCTCTACCCTGGACCCTTGATGTCCCACGACCGCGTCCGCGGCCACCGCCACGTCCTCATTGCCCACCAAACCCGAAAGTAGCAGTGACCACTGCCGTTTCCGTGTTGGGTTTTTCTTCCAAGATGTTCTTGCACTTCTGAGCTTGCTGCTTTGGTTGTTTTGCCGACTGTGGCACAGCTAGGGCGTTCAGTAATCCCTCTGCATCGTCGTCAGCATCTGCATACTTGCTCACTGTTTCTATCATCCCTCCTAGATCAGTGACCTTGTCACACTTCAAGTGATGACGTACTAAACCAATTGGGAGTCCTACAATGAAAGCTTCAATCGCAGTTTGGTCATTTACTCCCTCATAGGAGTTCTTGGTGTCGATCCATCATCCGAGGTAATCTCGACAAGTTTCTCTGGCTTTCTGGGTGCAACGCTGTAGGTCTCTTACCGTACAGGGCCTCCGATACGTGCCTTCGAAATTCCAAAAGAACGTGATTTGCATGTCATACCAGTTGTGGATGGTGTTCTCCGGAAGTTCATTGAGCCATGATCGTGCCGTCTTCTACAACATAAGTGGGAGATATCGGGTTGTTTTCGCCCTTGGCGATGCAGCAAGCATGGAAAAAATCGTGGAGCCAAGTGTCTGGCCGAGCTACACCATCGTAGGGCTGGATGTGCCCTGAGATAGCAAATCCTTCTGGGAATCTTGTTGCTATTATGCGTGCTCCGAAGCATTTTGGGCCCACATAGATTTTGTCGTTCTCGTAGCACCGTGCCTCTATGTTGGAGTTGATCCGATGTCTCGCGTCACTTGGTGACAGAGATTGCCTTCCTGATTGACGGCTATGGCTGTGGTGCCTTGGATCCGGACTTCGGATTCTGCCCCCACCTCCTCCGCCACGACACCCCCTTGGCCTCCTTGGGAACCGTTGTGGTGGATACTTGGTAGAGAAGGTGGATTGTTTCTAGCTGATTGCCGGTCTCCGTCTGGAGCGTCATTATTCTGGTTCCGGGGAGGGTCTTCATTGCGATGAGTCCCCTGCCCACTTGACTCGGCATGGTGCCCGTCGTTCCTTCGTCCATCACTCCCACCTTGGTGGAGCTCAGCCGGACGGCTTGTATGTCTAGGAGGTGGCATTCTTTGACGGTCCTCCTCCCGACGTTTCTATTTGTCTTCATCCCTGTGATCATTCGACTCTCGTCGGGGATGATTTCTCAGATATAGTGCAACAATTGCCTCTTGCTTGGCGGTGGAGCAACGTTGCGCCAGTCATGTGCAGTTCTGTGGTGATACCCTGAAGATTCGGTTCTTGAGTGATTGTCTTCTCGACGGTCGGAACGGTGATGCTGTTCTGGAACCCATTGGGGTCTTACGTTGTTCCAGGCCGGATCCGTGTGACATTGGTATGATTGAGAGACCAGTTTTCTGCTCCCGGATTTCGTGACCTTCTGCTGCTCCAGACCCTTGGTGAGTAGCTTAATGTCCAATCAAACCTCTTCTGGGCCTGGATTATTTACCAGGATATCTCGAGCTGCGGCGGTGTTTTGTACTGGTGTTGGGTACACGAGAGCTCCATTACTGTCGAGTCGAGGCATCCCCGGATCTCCCTCAAAGAGAACCTTGCGCACTTCCAGAAATTTGTCATCCCATACGTGGCCTTTCCGGTTCTTCTGATATTGCAGAGAGATGAGCTTCTCCGCAGTGGCCATGCGCTTCTTCTCTTCCTCGATGTTTTTGGCTTCATCCAAGAGTACTTGGCAACGCTCTTCTAGGGCTTGGGCCCTTTCTTCCAATTATGCAGCAGTAGGGATAGGTGTAGTTAATGCAGCATCGATGAGTTTACGGGCATCTGGGGTGACCACATGTCCATCCACCGACTCTTCTTTGGGCTCGTTTGGGATAAGTTCTCCATCCTGACATCATCAAGTCATCCGAGGATGCGGGTAAGTCGGTGTTTGTTCTGATCGCCTCCAGCACCGAGTCTTCGTTGTGTCTAGCATCGGCAGATCTAGATCCGGACCCAACATATCCGACAAAGTGAGATGTGTGAGTCCTAAGGTAGTTTCAACTCTCCTCGTGGGCTTCCTCAAAAATCCTGATGGTTTCGAGAACCTCATCCACGTTTGTGCCTTGAAGCATCATGCGCCTCAATGTATGCCTCAAGAAAGGTTGGTCTGTTCCGGCGTTCCTAGAGCCGGAACCGAGGTTGTTGTATTGCCCCTCCTAGATTTCGACCTCATCGGGAAGATCAATCTGGTATTCGGCCTTGCTTGGGAGATCCACTCTAGATTCGACTCGAACCACAAGATCTACTTCGGGTTTGGCTTTCTCCAGTATCTCCGCAATAGGTGCGGGCTGGGTTGGATTAGGGTTTTCTGAGATCCAGAACTCTGCCACCCCCGCAGACAAAGGGAACCCAGAGAATTCTTCTGCCTCTATCATCACCATTGGGGTGGATGGGACAGGTTCGGCGAAACCGATGTACACATCGATCTCGCCAAAGGACATGATGGTGTAAGCAGTCACGGCCTCCCTAGCCGGAATCCAGGTCTCGTCGAGAATGATGAGAGGGACGTCGCTGGCTTATAGGATGCGACCGACCGCGATGGTCTCGCTGATTCCGATTCTTGCAGATCCTGCTCGGAACGCAGATCCGAAGATCACTTGCCCCATGGAGGGCGCCAACTATCGTCAGATTGCTGACAAGTACGCCATGAGGGGGTCCTCGAGGCATGTGGAAGAGAGGGGTGTGAGACATATGGGGTTCCGGGATGGTGAGCACACAAGTTTACCTAGGTTCAAATCCGCCGGATTTGGACGGATCCTACTCCTGCTAGCAAACCAGTAATACAGCAGAGGCGGAATATGGGTTACAAGGGTTTCACCTGTGCGAATTGAGATTGTAGACTATTGTGAGGGTGCCCTAAAGGCTCTCCCTAGGACGGCTTATATAGATATCTGGCCTAGGGTTTACAGGAGAGATCTATCCGGCTACGACTAAGAGTCGGTTACAGAGTACATCTTGAAATAAAAGTAACGGTATGGGCCTATGTCGGTAAGTCATGTGGGCCGTCCCGTAGCCGGAATAGACTCGGTCTCTTCTCCCTGACTAGGTCGCCTCTGAAGATAAGCTCTAAACCAAAGTGGGCCATCCTGGTCAGTGAGGCATAGTGAGGATACCCAGAAAATATATCCCCAACACACATGGATCCACCAGAGTCATTGCATGTGTGTTCCTTTCCTAAACCAGATTGATCCACCAAAGTCATTGTATGTGTGTTCTTTTCGTGAACCACCACCAGGGTCACTGCACTTGTGTTCTTTTCGTAAACCACCACTAGATTCATTCCATGTGTGTTCCTGTCCTAAACCACACGGATCCACCATAGTCATTACATGTGTGTTGTTTTCCTAAACCACCACCAGAGTCATTGCATGTGTCTTATTTTCCTAAACCACATGGATCCACTAGAGTCATTTCATGTGTGTTCTTTTCCTAAACCACATGGATCCACCAGTGTCATTGCATGTGTGTTCCTATCCAAAACCACATGGATCCACCAGAATCATTGCATGTGTGTTCTTTTCCTAAACCACCACAAGAGTCATTGCATGTGTGTTCTTTTCCTAATACCACCAGAGTCATTGCATGTGTGTTCCTTTCATAA